>OY757014.1:24676331-25876331 GCA_963580285.1 Lucinisca nassula | reverse complement strand
GTCCAGAACCGGAAGCAGTTTTACTCAAAACGGCAGTCTTCACTCGGATTGTTCTTCATCACAGCTCTGGCGTCACATCCGTTAGTTTCCCATTCACACCATGGCGGTAAGCCCCTTACATGAGTCGTCGCCGCACCAAAACTAAGAAAAAACAAAATATGATTATAATCTACCGTTTATAAAGTCTCCCAAACGAACCCCTCATACTCAAACAAGCGCCCATGTGGACACTGTATCCGAAATATTAGGCCTTTTATGAAGTGGATGGGGTGGGACATGAACCCAATAGGGCCCTTGCTGGTAACACTGAATGCGTCTTTTAGTTAGAAACAAGGATATATATATATATATATATATATATATATATATATATATATATATATATATATATATATATATATATATATATATATATATAGTCTTTTAAGCAGTGGAGGGGATGGGGCGTGCAACGGGGGACCCCAAAAATGTCCAAGCTTGGCGTTACTGAATTTTTCTCATCATAAGGGCCAAGAATATCAATGGTTTAGGGGTGAGAGTCTGAACGTTTCTGATATATGAGGCCTTTTCCAGGGTTAGAGGTTAGGGTAAGAGGTTAGGGTTAGAGGTTGGGGTAAGGGTAAGGGTAAGGGTTAGTGGGGAACGGCCGCTGCAGACACCCCCCCCCCCCCGACCTACCAAGTTTGTGTTACTGAATGCGTCTTATCATAAGGAACAATAATATATATAGTTTAGGGGTTGGGATCTGAAAGGTTTCTCCTGACAAATAAGACCTTTTATGAAGTTGAGGGGCAGGGGGGGGGGGGGGGCCGTACAGCCCCAGCGCACCACGGGGAACCCTTTGAAACCCTCTTGCAAAACTTCACATTGATGGCCTTTTATGAAGTAGATGGTGGGGCATGGCTCCAGCGCACCCAGGGGCCTACCGGTTGGTGTCACTGAATGCGTCTTATCATTAGGAACAAGAATGTAATTATATGGTTTAGAGGTGGGTATTTGAACGGTATATATGGCCTATATGAAGTGGAGGGGTGAAGCATGGCCGCAGCGCACCTGGAGGACCCATGGGTTGATGTCATGAATGCGTCTTATCATAAGGAACACGAATATATATGGCTAAGGGTTGTGGGGTCTGAACCGTTTCTGAGATAAATGACCTTTTATGGAGTGGAGGGGTGGTTAATGGCCCCGGTGCAACCCGGGGGAACCAGCGGCTGGTGCCACTGAATGTGTCTTATCATATGGAACAAGAATATATATGGTTTAGGGGTGGAGATCTTAGTGGTTTCTGAGTTATTCGGGCGTATATGTAGAGGGAGTGGAGGATGGCCCCGGTGCATCCCAGGGGACCCCACTGTTGGTGCCACTGAATGCATTATATCATAAGAAACAAGGGTATATATGGTTTAGGGGTGGGGATCCGAATGATTTCTGAGTTTTTTTACCTTTTATGCTGTGGGATGTGGGGTGGAGGGGGGGGGGCATGGCGCCGGCACACCTGCGTCTCATCATAAAGAACAAAAGCGTACATGGTTTATTGGTGGGGATCTAAATGGTTTCTGAGATACTTTAATGAAGTTGAGGGGTGAAGCATGGCCCGGTGCACCCCGTGGGACCTCCCAGGTAGTTGTCTCTGAATGCGTCTTATCATAAGGAACAAGAATATGAATAGTTCAGGGGTAGAGCTATGAAAGGTTTCCGTGATATGAAATAGAGGGGGTAGGGCACGGCCTCAGCACACCCCAGGGGACCCTTTGAAACCCTCTATCATATCCCCCAATGTTTTAGAAAAATCCATCGAGTGCTAACTGAGAACCCGTCCAGTCAAAAACTGGACGTTTTTTGCCTGCCCTCAGGGGCGCTTTGGGTCTGCGGGTTTAAAATCTCCCGCACAATTTCATATCCATATCTATCATATCCCAAATTATCAAAACAATCCGTTCAGTGGTTACTGAGAACCCGTCCAGACACAATTTGGGCGGAATGAATAATAATAATAATAATAATATTGATCAAAATAATAATTAGAAGAAAAGCAGCAAAACCAATAAGTCACCACACTTCGTTTGGGACGCTTAATTAGACAAGAAATAAGGGATCTTATTTTTGTGGTTATTATGACAACACACCCGTATGACAGACATGTATTTCTCCAAAATGGCTACTTTCTGATGAAAATTTTTAACTCCGAACTATGTTATCGGTGTTAGTTGGTTCTTACGAGTATCCGCAACCAATATGCTGCGACAGAAATAAAGAAAATAATGTATACCCCCGTAAATCCCACATTTAATTACGACGACACGCCCGTGTAACATAGTGCATTTTTTCACATCTTCAAAATGACTACTTTTCTGATGAAAATCAGCGATATTTTTCTTATTTATACTGCAAACATAGCTTGTGGGTGCTCGTTAGAACTACCTCGTTGAGCGGTTCTAACGAGTACCCACAAAGTATGTCTTGGAGCAGAAACAAGCAAAACAATGTATACCCCACTAAACGCCTGTTTTCTCTGTACTGTGTGGGGTCCGGGGGATGTTCATTTTACGGACTTGGTCACGTGATGTCATTCTCGGTTTAGAGTGGTGTTCATCACACGGACTTGTTTAAGTGATGCCATTGTACATGTACATTATGAAAACACGCTTATACAAATACATTATAATTTTTCCTCCGAACAAAAAATGAAAATTGTAAGATGAAAAAATGTGCACTCGTTAGAACCGCCCCAGAAACACCTAAATCTGCATTGTCCACCCCTAGACAGCTATGTTTGTGTTAGAATTAGATGTCAAAAAAACTGGCCTGTGTTTTCGTGCAGCTCCCCACTAAAAATATACCTTTGGAGGGTTTGAAGGGGGCGGCAGCCCCCTTACCGCCAAAAAAAAAAAAAAAAAAAAATTGGGGTATGGCCCAGCCGGCCGACGGAATCAAATCTGAGGGTGTCTGGGGTCAGAAATGGCTCCAAATTGACGCTGGCAAAACATGCTACAAACAGTGAAAATGTTCAGTACCAAATCCCTTATTGTTTGCCTTGACAGCAGTGTGAAGATTACGATTCGGTTAAAAATAAATGTGAAATCACTCTTTACGACAACTTTGAGATGCCCCCTCGTTACCATGGCAACAATGATTTAGCCTAAAATGGTTCCATTTGAAAGGCTACTACCCAGTGAACATTCCTGCCGAATTTGATTTAAAACAGACTATTAATTATTACATCATGGTTATATGAAGTTGGTGTCCTGGACAACCCTGTGAAAATCAGCAAAATTCACAGTCCCCAAGTGGGAAAGGGTTAATGAAAAAGATCGAAAGTGTTCAAAATCATGTTTTTTTTTCATCATTTGACTGTGAAATATGATATTTCATAAGTAATTAATGCATTTTACAGTAAAACACAGTTTTTTTTTCATGACTCCAGTTAACCCTTTCCCACTCAGATACGTCTTTTTACGTGTCTAAACACCCCCCCCCCCCCCAAATTTTTTGAACCCCAGAACCACCTAAATCTGCATTCTCCGCCCCTAGACAGCTATGTTTGTGTAAGAATTAGTTGTCCTAAAAACTGGCCTGTTTTTTTCGGGCGCCACCCCCCCCATTAAAAATATACCTTTGGGGGTTTGAAGGGGGCGGCAGCCCCCCCCCACCCCACACACTGACGGCGAAAAAAATGGGAGTATGGCCAAGCCAGCCGCTGGAATCAAATCTGAGGGTGTCTGGCATCAGAAATGCCTCCAAATTGACGCTGGCAAAACATGCTAGAGTTCGAACCAATTGACCTGAGACTGGTAAACTCAATTAACATAATTTCACACCCGACTGAATGCATGAATTTATCTTCGCCGTCACCCGAAAATGGCGATATTGTTATTCAATGCATAGAGGTCGGTAAATGGGTCGCAATTCACGTGATGCCGACAATTCACGAGAAGTTTTACGAAAGAAGACGCCCCACGGTATTAGGTGATAACATTGACAAATTTATTCCATGCATAAAGGTTAGTCTCAGGTCAAATTGTTCGAACTATACAAACAGTGAAAATGGCCAGTGCCAAACCCCTTATTTTTTGCCTTGACAGCAGTGTGAAGATAAAGATTCGGTCAAAAATACATATAAAATCACTCTTAACGGCAATTTTGAGATGCCCCCTCGTTACCATGGCAACAATGGTTTAGCCTAAAAAGGTTCCATTTGAAAGGCTACTGCCCAGTGAACATTCCTGCCGGGTTTGATTTAAAACAGACTATTCATTACGAAATCATGGTTATATGAAGTTGGTGTCCTAGACAACCCTGTGAAAATCAGCAAAATTCACCAAATCCCCAAGTGGGAAAGGGTAAAGGGGGGGGGGGGGGTTCAGAATAATATAGACGTGTGTTCGTGATGTATGAAATTTATGAAACAAGCCTTCATCCAGCGAGTTTCATAATTTTCATCTGAAACAAACACGAAAGTAAGACATTTATTCTAGCAACAGTAGGACACACCGTGTGTTCATAATTGTTTTATTACTCCCTGTGGTGTACTGTCCATAGCAGATCAAAGGTGGCCCTTAAAAGGGTGATTAGTAGCTCTTGTTGAATCCCCTGACTGAGGCACTGAAGGGGAAATTCAATAATGTACACGCAAGTGAACAGTTAGTAAATGATTGATATTCCCCAAGGAGATCCCTTACCTGTTGAAGACAGAGGACTTCGCTTCAGTCAGCACTGAGGGCTACATAATATTATGCAATGAAATAATAGTCCTCAATAACCAAGAATAAATGCCTTTAAAATCGGAATCAGAATGGGCAACGGATACGGCGCATGGGCAGCAAACATAAAATGTTATCTGACCGTCTTACGACTTCGACAAAATAGAGAAAATCATCATGTTAAAAAGTGCATAAAAAGAACACTCTTGTAAACTCCACTTTTAAAAGGGGAATGTGAGATTTACGGGAGATATATTCCCAATGTTTGCTTCAAAACTATATAGTCGAGTACCCACTATCTATTTAATTTTCTACCAGTAAAGCTGAAGTTTACAAGGGTAAACTTTATTCTCTTTGTTTTTAAATGGAAAACAGGGAACCTGGGTACTCTAACACAATGATACGTCCATGCTTATAAAGCCTATTGGTTTCATTGGACGACAGGGCTTGAGATGTCATTTCATCTCAATGTCGGATAAAAGTCCCACAAAATTGGAAGCGACGTCTCCTAAAATGACCTATACATTGTTGACGGGGAAGTTAAACCTTAAACAAACAAACAAAATAGTAAGATACGAATGACGAGTACCGACAATCTATGTTTTATGTAAGGAAAACTGAAGTTAACAAGGGTGAAAGGTTGTTTCTTTATTTTAAATGAAAAACAAAGAAATGTGGGTACTTGTCAGAACCGCCTTTTGAAGGATTTAATTCGAAAAATTCCAGAAATTATCAGTGCATACATGCCTCGAAAATGTACATCCAGACCACCACTCACACACAACCGCTACGCCAAACCCACAAGAAAAGTTAAAAAATTTACTCCATTACGCAAACATGCCTATTCAAATACATTGCCACCTTTATCGCCGAAAAAATGAAAAATTTATGATGAAAAACTATGATATTTTTCTTATTTCTGCTCAAAATATAGATTGTGGGCACTCGATATAGATTGTGGGCACTCGTTAGAACCGCCTCATCGAGGTGGTTCTAACGAGTACCCACAATCTATATTTTAGAGCAAAAATAAGAAAAATAAGGTATACCCCCGGAAACCCCAGTTTTACAATATAAAAGTGGGGTTCAAGGGGTCAAAATTATATATGCATATTTTCGTGATGCCATCTTAAGTTTTAGCTGAAAGCTTTTGGAAAATTTTCGAACCACCACAAGGCATGTCAATCGCCGGGTAAACCTGCGTATCGGCGCCGTCTTGCCTGCTTGCATGATAAAAGACACCGACTGGGTAGCGGAAAAGCGGTACTACCGCTAGATAACAATTCTAGGGTACGGGTTGGGGCTAGTGCTAGTAAGCCGAGTAGCACTGGCCCTACACCGGATGACCCTGAAGATACCTGAACCACGGAACTTGTAGGAACCATTTATTATTATTATTAGCATTATTGTTATTATTATTAAATGTACTAACGACCACTATGATTGACCCACGTCCATTAGCACAACGTCTTTCCTTTTGGATCGGACGCTTGCCTATAATAAGCAAATGTCTGGTCCGAAAGAAAAAAAAAAAACTACGAAAACCAGAATGTCAAATATTTAACACGATATATCACTAAAATTGTTGATCACTATGCTTCATTTTATATGTTGAACATGCTTTTGTCCATATGTCTTTGAATGACCTGGATCAAATAAAGGAATTGTTCTTTTCTGTTCTGTTCTGTTCCGTATTACACGCTTCAAAAGTTGCTTTTTTTTCGATAACAGCTTACGGCATAAGGTAGGTAGTAATAGCCTGCGCATTTTGATGTAGGGAATTACCGGAATACATACATCTGTGATACATGTTTTGTTTGTTTGATTTGAGGTTTAACGTCAACACTGTAAAGGTCATTTTTAGACGTTGCTTCCAACTTTGTGGGACTTTTACCCGACATTGAGATGAAATGACATCTCAAGCCCTGTCGCCCAATGAAACCAATAGGGTTTATTAGCATGGACGGTCTGCTTCGCACCGCGGTTCCTGGACAGGCTTAGATCCTCTAAGCGGTTTACCAGTACTAGTGTGCGGGCCGGATTCAGCTCTGCGTGGAAGCATCATGCAGCCCATATATTTCTTCAAGCCCATATGGGCGGGGGCCGTCTGTGATACATGTATGTTTATATCTTTGTGATATAGGCCCACTGCATCTTAACCCACTGTATAATAGTGGACTCTTCCATAGCTATATGTTGGACAAGTCCATTTGTCATCTAAGGGGTTGTAGGCCTATATTTTCGTTTTTATTCAATTTTTGACGGAAAAATTTGCCAGCAAATAGTGCAGGCTCTGATCAGACGCCGCGTTCTGTGGCGTCTGATCTGTGCCTTCACTATGGTCCTGATCAGATGTGGGTCTGCACTGTTTGGCAAGGTACCCCTTTAAGGGTTTCCCGCCTACACTGGGTTAAATATTTGGTAAACTTATAAAACTTTAACTTTAAATGGGCCCCGTCAAGCGATTTTGGTACTTATCACCTATGCGAGCAGCGAAGGTTCAGGCGAGCCTGCGCATCCGCGTAGTCTCGCCAGAACCTTCGCTGCTCGCTCATACAAGCAGTGAATCAAGAGAAACCTTCAGACAGAAAGCCATATCCCTGGCCCCTCTAAATGGCTGGGCATGCGCAGTTAAAATTTGTCATGACGGAATGCTCGAAGACACAAATTCGCTTGGCGGGGCTCAAATTACTTGAACTTGCAACTTACTGGAACTGCATTTTAGTATTCTTCAAAATTATACGGGTTATCTTTACATGCATGTAATTCTTTTGAAACCTATCAATTGTAGTCAGAATTTTTAATGAATCGTACACGGTTTAAGATAATTTTTTGTCTGAGTTCGAAAAATGAATGTCAATTCATAGCGCTATATATACTGTTGCAAACCTTTCACAACAGAAACTTACATAAGTAAAAAAGTGGACCCCGCCCATAGGGGCTTGAAGAAATATATGGGCTGCACGATGCCTCCACGCAGAGCTGAAACCGACCCGCACACGAGTACTGGCAAACCGCTTAGAGGATTTAAGCCCTCACAGGCAAAGCGGTGCGAGTCGGCCCGGCCCGTCCATACTTATAAACCCTACTGGTTTCGTTGGGCGACAGGGCTTGAGATGTCATTTCATCTCAATGTCGGGTAAAAGTCCCACAAATTTGGAAGCAACGTCTCAAAAATGACTTTTACAGTGTTGACGGGGACGTTAAACCTCAAATCAAACAAATGCATAAGTAAAGATCTTTCTGATATTTCTGATTGAATCTGTCATTCCAGTGCCTTTGGCGCTTTGATATATTTTATATCTGGTTCTCCGTTGCATACCAGAAAATATTGCCAAAAACAACCCAGCCAGCAACGAATGCCGGGCCAACGTCGGGCCGATAGCGGTACGACGTTGTAACGTCGTAACGTTGGCCCGTTGTTTTTGCTGTCAGGAAAAGGCATTTACCATGAAGTGGCGCCATTGTATATTTTAAACAACTGCATATTTTATTCCATCGTCAATATTTTGAACAAATTCGTTTTGACAGCGGTAGTTCTAAACGCTGCCTATTAATCACAACGTAATTGTATGTTTTTTTTTTTAAATTTTTGGTTTAACGGCCCTTTCAAGATTATTTCACTCATATCGAGCCGATCATTAGTCAGGGGTGGGCGAAAACCGGAATATCTGGAGAAAAGCATCTGCCCCCCACCCCTAACCCTTGCAGAACTTGGCGTCTCAGATGTGAGGCACAAGAGACCTAATGATTAAGTGCCAGCGCTCCACTAGGCCACGGACGCCCGTGTGTGCTGTGATTCTAATGAGTACACACAACAAGCATTTCCATGATAAAATAAAAAACTTTCCCAAAATAAACCTAAATATTTATGATCTGGTGCCTTGGAACAATTTCTAAGAGGCCAAAGAATATAAGAATCTTATATGGGGTGCTGTTGTAGATGAGCGTTTCCAACCCGAGGGATGACCGTGCTGAGCGGAACCGAGGCTACGCCGAGGTTCCGCTCAGCACGGTCATCCCGAGGACTGGAAACGCCCATCTACAACAGAACCTCATATTGGATTCTTTTTCTTGCACAACACCTCCGGTTAGTTTTGACAGCTCGCACATGTATATTGTTTACAAAATAAAAGTAGTGCGGAAGTAGTTCCGGCAGTTGAATAGAATTGAAGCGCATTTATGTTAGTTGCCTTGATCGGAACACCAGGGTCAGAACATAAATTTCTATCCCAGGGTAAAATCTCGGATTTCCTTGTCTGGTGTGCAAGAACAACTTATCCACTAGACCACGAGGCCCATGTGTGTACTGTGTACTCATGAGAATCGCCTCATCGAGTACACATTAATTACTGTACACCCATGTAAGATTCTTACCAAGAAAAAGGACAACATCGATATCCTTAAATACAATCGGATGCGCGTCTGACTGGTGATCAGGAGGACGCGGGTTCTATACCTGCCGGGGTCGGTAACATTCCGTCGTGGAGATTGATCATGAATTATTTTCTTCGGTGATTCTCTCCCTTCCGCTGATTCAAGAAGGGCAGTTGTCAGTTTCTGGCGAAAGAATGTGCACCGTACTGATTAACCGCTTTAAAAGCTTGTCCAGGAAAAGTGTGGATAGGTAAACTGAGCGGCTCAAAACTGACCTAAAATAGTCTTGACTGGGCCGTTAAACTAAGAAAAAAAAAGAAAAAAGAAAACAACAAACCAACAAATCAACACATTTAATCGATCTTGGAAAACCTTGGTCAATTACATGTACGTAGCCATTTGCCTTGAACGTGTTATTTTCGAGGTAACCGATTGAGATTCATCTCTGTAATTTCTGTCGTTCGAATATAAATTAAAAAAAAATAAACTTACCTACAGCAGTCTAGTGCGCCTTCGTCACACGTGCAGTTATAACAGTCTGGTGTATGAAATTTGGATCCAGAGTAAAACTTAAAACCTTGGTACTCACAGAGCCTCGGGCCCTCACCTGTAAGGGAGACCATTTCATTAGACTATACATATGTGTGCACTTGCCTTGACACACAAATACATGCAGTACAGTAGAACTTCAATGGCTCGAACATCGATGGCTCGTTTACCATGGACGTGTCGGACCCATGCGTGAGCCCCTAGCGAAATCCTCTACATAAGAATTTGTGGGGGATAATTAAGGAGATTTTAGTTTTTTATCTTGCAAATGTATGCTGTGTGTACTCATTAGAATCGCCTCGATGAGGCGATTCGCAAATGTATGCTGTGTGTACTCATTAGAATCGCCTCGATGAGGCGATTCTAATGAGTACACATAGCATACATTTTCATTATAGAACACCGTAAAGATGTCTAAAAGTATTTCGTTATGCCTCCTGACAGTAACCTCTGTGGCTCGAACTACCCCTGTCTCGAACAGATTTTTCGAGGTCCCAAAGGTGTTCGAGCCTGTGAAGTTCCACTGTATTCATCAATATGGGAACTACATGTAACTGTGCTCCTCTGGTTGCAAAGTTGTCATGCCCTCAAAGAAGCTGTGAACATTTTCATTACGAAAACACACCTATACAAATACAGTGTACATTTTACCGCCGAAATCACAAATATTTTTTTTAGCGAAACATTGCGATATTTTTCTTATTTCTGCTCAAAATATAGATTATTGTTACTAGTTAGAATCACCTCACCGGGTTTACCCCTGTAAACCTCAATTTTTCCTGTATAAAAGTGGGGATCAAAATTATATACATGAAGGCGTGTTTTCGAGATGGCTTTTGCTTTGTTTGTCCTTCCGTCCATCCGCCCGTCTTTCCGTCCGTACGTCACGCTTTTTCTGCATAGAATTACTTTTGAACCATGTATGCTAGGCGTTTGGAATTTTATTTACAGATTTCCTATGAAAAAATATTCACCCGTGTTTTTTTTTTTTTTTTTTTTTCATCAGAGTTATGCTCCTTTCTTGAGTTATGCCCCTTTGCAAAACTTGCAATGAAATCTTGTAAGCAAGCTATCTAAAAAAATATTTGAGCTATTATGTTGACTGTTAATCTGCTGATCACGAAAACACGCCAATATAATTTTGACCCCCTTGAACCCCACTTTTATATAGTAAAACTGGGGTTTCCGGGGGTATACCTTATTTTTCTTATTTCTGCTCTAAAATATAGATTGTGGGTACTCGTTAGAACCGCCTCCATGAGGCGGTTCTATCGAGTGCCCACAATCTATATTTTGAGCATAAATAAGAAAAATATCACAATTTTTCATCATAAAATTGTCATTTTTTTCGGCGATTAAGGTGGCAATGTATTTGTATAGACGTGTTTGCGTAATGTGACACTGTAGAAGATCATGAGCAGTAGAACTGATTGACTTTTAAAAAAATCCAAAGAAGGTTTCTTGAGTTATGGCCCTTTGAAATTTTAGCTTGTAAGCAAGATATCTCAAAACCATTTGCCTTGAAATTTTAAAGACTGATTGTAGGGTTGATGAGTAGATGAACTGATGAACTTTTGACAAAAATTTTATTGGGATATGGTCCTTTGAAACTTTGGACATTTTAAGTTTGTAAGCAAAATATCTCTAAAACTATTTGAGCATTTGTCTTGAAACTTGGCAGGCTGATAGGGGATGCCACATTGCAATTTGATGACCTGATTAACTTTTGGAGAAAAAAATCCGATATTTTTTCTCCAGTTATGGCCCTTTGAACAGTTGGAAGCAAGATATCTCTGGGACGTGACGTGTAGCAACGTCGCATCAACGTGGATGCAACTTAATGACGTTCCTTCGGCGTTGATGCAACGTTGATTGGACGTCATATTTCAATTAGGGCTTTTCCTCCTGTCATCACGAAAACACGCCTATATAATTTTGACCCCCTTGAACCCCACTTTTATATAGTAAAACTGGGGTTTACAGGGGTATATCTTATTTTCCTTATATCTGCTCTAAAATATAGATTGTGGTACTCGTAAGAACCGCCTCATCGAGGCGGTTGAGGTTGAGACAGTTCTACAGAGTGCCCACAAATTATATTTTAGAGCGGAAATAAGAAAAATATCACAAGTTTTCATCTGAAAATTTTCGGGTTTTTTTCGGCGGTTAAGTTACAATGTATTTGTATAGGCGTGTTTTCGTAATGGATGTGTTGCAGACTAAGCCTATATATACGCGCTTGAAGAAATATATGGGCTGCATGATGCTTCCACGCAGAACCGAATCCGGCCCGCACACTAGTACTGGTAAACCGCTTAGAGAATCTAAGCCTGTCCAGGAACCGCGGTGCGAAGCGGACCGTCCATGCTGATAAACCCTATTGTTTTCATTGGGCGACAGGGTTTGAGATGTCATTTCATCTCAATGTCGGGAAAAAGTCCCACAAAATTGGAAGCAACATCTCCAAAATGACCTTTACTGTGTTGACGGGGACGTTAAACCTCAAATCAAACAAACAAACAAACAAACAAACAAACGCGCTTTGCAAGATTTTCTTCTTTGGAGAAAGCAATGTTTGACATTGCATTCATTACGTTTACACACCCGAGCGACATAGTGCATTTTTTCACATCTCCAAAATGGCCGGTTTCTTGATGAAAATCCGTGATATTTTTCTTATAAATACTGCGAATATAGGTTGTGGGTGCTCGTTAAAACCGCCTCATTGAGGCGGTTCTAACGAGTACTCACAACCTATGTCTTGGAGCAAAAAAAAAAAAAAAAAGAAAAATGATGTATACCCCCGTAAACCCCAGTTTTATCAATATTATTTTTAGTATTATTATTATAACATGATCTTTGTGAAGTAGCGAGATTTGATATGACTGGCTGAGGTGATATTTCCCTGTAATGGTAGTTTTACAGAGCAAAACAGAAACAGTTTATAGCAAGTCATAAGGTGAAGTATTTTTTTTTCTTTCTCTTTCAAATTTTTCTGGGTACATATTTACTTGTTGATCACTATTTAATGTTTTGTAATCAGCATTTGTTTTGTGGAATAAGTATATTGCCTGCCTATAGTGCTGTTCTCTCATTATGAACAATATATGTTTGATCATATTGTCGGATACGTATTATGTTACGTGATATATTTAACGCCAATAATGCATATTTTGCGTCCTTGTGTTATATATTGAGCCGACACATGGGAAGAGAGTCCTTAGAATTCTTCAAATTGGCGTGTGAAGCAAGAGTACATGGCTCTTTATTTGAAGCTATCTCGGATCTCCCTTGCATGCCTTCGGGCAGCGGGTATTCTGTTACAGCTACGCATGCGCACCACATTGAATGGCCATTTCACAGTTAAATACCATCTTTTCTTGTGCTAGCTCTTTTTCTCATTAGACTTAAGGGGAATCATGGGAACACCTGGTAGATTTTTTCCGCCATTTTCAAAGGGAGAAAATTTTCAGGACTTCCGTTTCACTTCGCTATAAGCCCTTTCACTTTGAAAGGGGGTCTACTCTTAAAGGAAAGGATTCGCTCCTTAGGAGCAAATTCTTTCCTTCAAGAGTTGAGCTCTATTGACATGGGAGGCGCAAATATTTATTGCAGGTGTTGCCTCACCTGGAGGCGTATCCAGACCCCTTAATTGTCAGTTTCCAATGATTTTTGCTACCCAGGGCGCTAGACTATCTACAAAAATTGCGGCTCCTAGTAAATTTCACATTATTGAAAGTGATCCTTTTTTTTTCTCCATTTTATAATGTCTTCATTTATTTTCTACAATTTACTGTTCTTTCAGCCTTTTGCTTTCTATCTTTCTGTCTTAAATTACTCATATCCACAAGTATGTGCAGCGCTTTATGTATATACATTGTCTTTGTTGATGTGTAGTGGTAATCTCTACGTGCCCACAAACATTTTCATGCACTGGTTGACTGTATCTCTTAGATGCCTATTGATTTGAATGTCTATAGGGCACGTATAGGTTTGCATTACTGTAGATTACTCAGACTAAAGGGAGTTAAACGTTTTAATTTATTCGAATTCTTTGTATTTCTGGCTATGATTTTATATTTATCTGGTGACGAAGAAAAAAATCCGGGACCACAAAGCGACATTTCAAGTGACACTTCCTCGTCCGCTTTTCCAATTTTTGAAGGCAATTTTTCATTGGTTCACTACAACGTACAAAGTCTCTTACATAAGGTAGATATAGTTGAGCCCGAATTGTCCAACTTCGACGTTATTTCTCTCACTGAAACATGGCTAAATGATACAATTACGAATCAAGATGTTGCATTTAATAGTTTTCAAGTTCCGTTTCGGCGTGACAGGATTGGGGATAGTCAGGGTGGTATAGCGGTGTATGTTAAAACCGGTATTCCATGTAAACGTTGGGGTGACCTAGAATTGATAAACATAGAATGCATGTGGATAGAAGTGAATATTAGAAATAGGAAAATTTTGGTTGGAACCTTTTATAGACCGCCGAACTCTACACCTCTTGTTTTAAATGAAATTGAAAATTCTATTGGTTTAGCTGTAGACACGGGCATAGCGGATATTATTGTACTAGGTGATTTTAATTTGAACATCTTAAATACGCAATCTGAAAGGAAAATTTCTGATTTATGTCAAAAATATAACCTTAATCAACTTATAAATGAACCTACAAATTATACCGAATATTCATCAACTATTATTGATTTAATTATGGTTAGTAACATGCATTCTGTAAATCTTTCCGGAGTTGACGAACCTTTCTTAATGCAAGATATTAGGTATCACTGTCCTATTTTTTGCACACACAGCATACATTTTCATTATAGAACACCGAAAAAGTCTAAAAATATCTCATTATGCCTTCTGACACTAACCTCAGTGGCTCGAACAACCCCTGTCTCGAACAGATTTTCGAGGTCCCAAAGGTGTTCGAGCCTGTGAAGTTCCACTGTATGTATCAATATGGGAACTACATGTAACTGTGCTCCTCTGGTTGCAAAGTTGTCATGCCCTCAAAGAAGCTGTGGACATTTTCATTACGAAAACACACCTATACAAATACAGTGTAAAGGAGCAGTCTCTATAAGGCTGTTTTCATGGCCACAACCGATTTCCTTTAAACTTTGTAGCTTCAAATTGGTACATATTGACTGTCTAATGGTGAATTTTTAGACTCTTTGGTCCACTGGTTTTTGCTGTATACACTATTAAAAGGGTGGGGTAATGTCACCCCATCAAGAGTATACCAACAAAAACGCTATTATTTTTGTTCAAAGTGCGTGACTGGAGGCGATGTTTGCAATATGCTTACAACCCTTATAGGCATAACAGCCGGTGATAACAGTCTTATAAATATCAAACAAGACAAGAGTTTATACGCGCTTGTAAGTTGTACACAAATATTAGTAATTTTTATTCCCCAACTTTACGAAAAACCACAACACCTTTATAGTTTTCAACTTATTTCAAAGATCTTTCATAAATATAATGTTGATGTAATAGTCATTCTAGGTATATGTCAGAATTATTGTTAGTACATAAAACTTAAAGAGTTACCTGCCCCTGAAATTGGATTTTACGCATTTTTTAAATCGGAGTGCATTTATCCGTTTGTAGTACTCACAACTTCATTTGAAAGTGAATAAACTATTCCATGCAAATATTATTAAATAGATGTAGACAAGGAAGTCATTTGATTTAATAGTGCATGCTAGTATCTCCTTTTTTGGTCATTTACAAACTCTTAATTTCCAGGTGCAAATGGAACATTTGTCAAATGTCAAACATTTTTGACCACCAAAGCAGGCTTTGCTCATGTTGCGGAACCTCATTTTAGTCTGATACTGTGCTTAAATATAAGCCCGTATGGTCTCACGACATGTTTAAGTATTTGTTAATTTACTGATCTTCCTCTGAATCGCTAGATGTACTCCATGTGTCAACAGCAGCATCATAAACAAAATCAATATGTTCCCGGCTTGGTTTTGCTTCACTATTTTCTGTTTTGTTCCGGTAATATCCCAAATACCAGAGAACAGAAGCCACATGTGCGCAACATCCCACGGTACGAGCTCCACTTCTGCACCCACAATACCATCCAGTGAATGGGTTCAGTCCTTGTGTTTATTCAACGCACATGTTATATGTTTTATTAGACGTGTGGCGAGAACGTATCTGTGCTTTGAGAACACCATCTTCTTCTTTGTGTGCCATAATCTCATATGATCCATTTTCGTCAAAATGTTCATCTGTGTAGGATTTGGCTTGTTTCAGCTGGTAAATACCCATTGTCAAATCTCTGAGTTCATCCTTAGTCATCTCGGGGAAATTCTCAAGTTTCTCGTCATCGATCTTTTTCCAAATAACCCGTTTTTTATTCAGGCCCTGACGAGTTTTTGTTTGTTTGATTTGAGGTTTAAAGTCCCCATCAACACTGCAAAGGTCATTTTGGAGACATTGCTTCCAATTTTGTGGGACTTTTACCTGACATTGAGATTATTATGATATCTGCAGCCCACTGAAACCAATAGGGTTTATAAGCATGGACTCTCACCACTTTGCCTGGGCAGGCTTAGATCCTCTAAGCGGTTTACCTGTACTTGTGTTCGGTTCCGTTTCAGCTCTGCGTGGAAGCATCATACAGCCCATCTACTTCAAGCCCCGATGGATGGGGCCCTGATGAGACGCTGTGTTCTGCGACATCTGACCTGGGCCTGACAGGCTGTACTGTTTGGCAACTACCCGTTTTGGGGTTTCCGATACAATATGGGTTCAAAGACCAATTTCTGTTTTTAGCTTTGAACTATACTAACCTTCTCTTTTCACACCGTACTTGTAAACCCATTTCATCAACTCCTTCACCCTTCAACACTTGGTTTGCCGGAACCCCTCTTATGTCCTTCTCGGAGGGGTTAAGACGTATTGGAAGAAAGAAAGCACTGACTGGCTAAAAAATGACCTAAATGCAATACAACTGCTGCAATTTTTTTAACCATCGCATGCAACTCTGTGTTGGGGGGGGGGGGGTGGGTGGGTGGTTAAATTAAGAAATGCAATTTATTTTTCTGCAGTTCATGGAAGTATGAAGCAGTGGGTCACCTGCAAAGATCGATGATGAGAAACTTGAGAATTTCCCCGAGATGACTGAGGATGAACTCAGGGATTTGACAATGGGTATTTACCGGCTGAAACAAGCCAAATCCTACACAGATGAACATTTTGACGAAAATGGATCATATGAGATTATGGCACACAAAGAAGAAGATGGTGTTCTCAAAGCACAGATACGTTCTCGCCACACGTCTAATAAAACATATAACATGTGGGTTGAATATACACAAGGACTGAACCCAATCACTGGATGGTATTGTGGGTGCAGAAGTGAGCTCGTACCATGGGATGTTGCGCACATGTGGCTTCTTTTCTCTGGTATTTGGGATATAACCGGAACAAAACAGAAAATAGTGAAGCAAAACCAAGCCGGGAACATATTGATTTTGTTTATGATGCTGCTGTTGACACATGGAGTACATCTAGCGATTCAGAGGAAGATCAGTAAATTAACAAATACTTAAACATGCCATGAGACCATACGGGCTTATATTTAAGCACAGTATCAGCCTAAAATGAGGTTCCGCAACATGAGCAAAGCCTGCTTTGGCGGTCAAAAATGTTTGACAGTTGATAAATGTTCCATTTGCACCTGGAAATTAAGAGTTTGTAAATAACCAAAAAAAGGAGATACTAGCATGCACTATTAAATCAAATGACTTCCTTGTCTACATCTATTTAATAATATTTGCATGGAATCGGTTTATTCACTTTCAAATGAAGTTGTGAGTACTACAAACGGATAAATGCACGCCGATTTAAAAAATGCGTAAAATCCAATTTCAGGGGCAGGTAACTCTTTAAGTTTTATGTACTAACAATAATTCTGACATATACCTAGAATGACTATTACATCAACATTATATTTATGAAAGATCTTTGAAATAAGTTGAAAACTATAAAGGTGTTGTGGTTTTTCGTAAAGTTGGGGAATAAAAAATACTAATATTTGGGTACAACTTACAAGGGCGTATAAACTCTTGTCTTGTTTGATATTTATAAGACTGTTATCACCGGCTGTTATGCCTATAAGGGTTGTAAGCATATGGCAAACATCGCCTCCAGTCACACACTTTGAACAAAAATAATAGCGTTTTTGTTGGTATACCCTTGATGGGGTGACATTACCCCACCCACTTTAATAGTGTATACAGCAAGAACCAGTGGACCAAAGAGTCTAAACATTCACCATTAGACAGTCAATATGTACCAATTTGAAGCTACAAAGTTTAAAGGAAATCGGTTGTGGCCATGAAAACAGCCTTATAGAGACTGCTCCTTTTACCGACGAAATCAGAAATATTTTAAGCTGAAACATTGCGATATTTTTCTTATTTCTGCTCAAAATATAGATTGTTGGTACGCGTAAGAACCACCTCATCGGTTTACCCCTGTAAACCTCAGTTTTCCTATATAAGAGTGGGGGTCAAAATTATATACATGTAGGCGTGTTTTCGAGATGGCTTTTGCTTTGTCCTTCCGTCTTTCCGTCCGTGCGTCACGCTTTTTTCTGCATAGCATTACTTTTGAACCGTGCATCTAGGCATTTGGAATTTTATATACAGATTTCCTATGAAAAAATATTGTCCCATTTTTTTTTCTTATCAGAGTTATGCTCCTTTCTTGAGTTATGCCCCTTTGCAACACTTGCAAAGAAATCTTGTAAGCAAGATATCTCAAAAATTGTTTGAGCTATTATGTTGACTGTTAATCTGCTCATCACGAAAACACGCCAATATAATTTTGACCCCCTTGAACCCCACTTTTATATAGTAAAACTGGGGTTTCCGGGGGTATACCTTATTTTTCTTATTTCTGCTCTAAAATATAGATTGTGGGTACTCGTTAGAACCGCCTCCATGAGGCGGTTCTATCGAGTGCCCACAATCTATATTTTGAGCATAAATAAGAAAAATATCACAATTTTTCATCATAAAATTGTCATTTTTTTTTTCGGCGATTAAGGTGGCAATGTATTTGTATAGGCATGTTTGCGTAATGTGTAGAAGATCATGAGCAGTAGAACTGATTGACTATTAAAAAAAAATCCAAAGAAGGTTTCTTGAGTTATGGCCCTTTTAAATGTTAGCATGTAAGCAAGATATCTCAAAACCATTTGCCTTGAAATTGTAAAGACTGATGAGGGTTAATGAGTAGATGAACTGATGAACTTTTGACAAAAATCCCGATTTTTTTTTCTTGAGATATGGTCCTTTGAAACTTTGGACATTTTAAGTTTGTAAGAAAAATATCTCTTAAACTATTTGAAAAACGATATTTTTTCTCCAGTTATGGCCCATTTAACAGTTTGAAGCAAAATGTCTCTGGGACGTGACTTGTAGCAACGTCGCATCAACGTGGATGCGACGTCATGACGTTCCTCGGCGTTGATGCAACGTTGATTGGACGCCATATTTCAATTAGGGCTTTTCCTCCTGTCATCACGAAAACACGTCTATATAATTTTGACCCCCTTGAACCCCACTTTTATATAGTAAAACTGGGGTTTACAGGGGTATATCTTATTTTTCTTATATCTGCTCTAAAATATAGATTGTGGTACTCGTTAGAACCGCCTCATCGAGGCGGTTGAGGTTGAGACAGTTCTAAAGAGTGCCCACAATCTATATTTTAGAGCGGAAATAAGAAAAATATCACGTTTTCATCTGAAAATATTCGGTTTTTTTTCGGCAGTTAAGTTACAATGTATTTGTATAGGCGTGTTTTCGTAATGGATGTGTTGCAGAATAAGCCTAAATACACGCGCTTGAAGAAATATATGGGCTGCATGATGCTTCCACGCAGAACTGAATCCGGCCCGCACACTAGTACTGGTAAACCGCTTAGAGAATCTAAGCCTGTCCAGGAACCGCGGTGCGAGGCGGACCGTCCATGCTAATAAACCCTTTTGGTTTTATTGGGCGACAGAGCTTGAGATGTCATTTCATCTCAGTGTCGGGAAAAAGTCCCACAAAATTGGAAGCAACGTCTCCAAAAGTGACCTTTACTGTGTTGACGGTTTTAACGTTACACCTCAAATCAAACAAACAAACAAACAAACGCGCTTTGCAAGATTTTCTTCTTTGGAGAAAGCAATGTTTGACATTGCATTCATTACGTTTACACACCCGAGCGACATAGTGCATTTTTTCACATCTCCAAAGTTTCTTGATGAAAATCCGTGATATTTTTCTTATAAATACTGCGAATATAGGTTGTGGGTGCTCGTTAAAACCGCCTCATTGAGGCGGTTCTAACGAGTACCCACAACCTATGTCTTGGAGCAAAAATAAGAAAAATGATGTATACCCCCGTAAACCCCAGTTTTCTCTATATAAAGTGGGGTTTAGGGGGTTCTTTATTTCACGGACTTGTTCACGTGATGTAAACCGTTTTGTTAAATAGCACTAGTCCATTTCAAGATTTTTGGGTTACAGGTTGGGTTTCTTTATAAATTTATTTGAAAAGTGGCTAAACGTTTTGCAAACAGTGTAAGCCCTGATCAGACGCCACATTCTGCGGCGTAGAATGCGGCGTCTGATCGGCGCCTGCGCTGCTCGCCAATTACCCGTTTGAGGTACAAAACGGGTTACATCGACAATAACAAGACAAACCCCCACACCCGCGTGACATAGTCTCCAAACCGGCTATTTTTCTTTTTGACAATTTATTATATACTTTTATTTTTACCCCAAACATACGTTGTCAATGCTCATTAGAACCACCTCATTGAGGCGATTGTATCGAGTATCTACAACCATGGTCTTAGAATAGAAATAAGAAAAATAATGTTCAGCCATGTAAACCCAAGTTTTCTCTATATATAGTGTGGTTTAATAGGGTGCTCATACCACAGTAACAAAACCATGTGATGTAATGCCATTCAATATTCGCGAGATGAATATCTGTGATATATACAGTACAATACTTGTATTAAGACGTCCTTCGGGATTGTTCAAAAGTGTTCAAAAGTGGTCTTAAAGACTACTTTTTAACAGTGCCAAAGCTGGCCCCTGGCCAGAAGATATTAAACGCAGAAAACACGAAGACAAGAGTTACTGCAACCTTTTTAATAACATTACGCAAACACGCCTATACAAATACTTTCCTGCCTTTATCGCCGAAAAAATGAAAATTTTATGATGAAAGATTGTTATATTTTTCTTATTTCTGCTCAAAATAGAGATTGTGGGCACTCGTTAGAACCGCCTCATCGAGGCGGTTCTAACGAGTACCCACAATCTATATTTTAGAGCAGAAATAAGAAAAATAAGGTATACCCCCCGGAAACCCCAGTTTTACTATATAAAAGTGGGGTTCAAGGGGTCAAAATTATATAGGCGTGTTTTCGTGATGGCTTTTTTAAAGCATAATTAGTCTTAATTTTAGTTGGTCTTAATAGCGGAATATCAATGTATTTCTTAATTTTGTCCCAAACAAAGCTTGTGTGTGCAGAAGCCTCTGTGGTGTAGTGAATAAGCTACTCGCCTTTTAAACCAGGGGTCGTGGGTTCGAGCCCGGGCATCTTCAGACTTTCGGATGATTTTGTAAACCGAGGTCCCGTCTCCGTATGACCGTAGCTGTTGGTGGGACGTAAAACGCAGACACACAGAACACACATAGCTTGTGGGTGCTTTTTAGAATAAGTAGGCATACCAACGTGTTTTGGAGCGGAAATGAAAAATAAACCTTATTTTTGGGTCGATTGTTAATCAATCGACCCAAAGTTATAAGGGACAAAACTTCTTTTCGTGCTCGAGTCCACGTGACTATCACAAATTTGTAGGAATCCACGCAGATTATTTTTAGAATTTTATCGCAGTGAGGTCAGCGTGTTTGCCTAAAATCTGGGGTGGAATCATGGTTTGGGCTTGGCAAACAGAGTAGACCAAGATCAGACGCCGCAGAACGCGTAGTCTGACCAGGGTCTACACTGCTTGCTTACAGTCTTAGAATTTAAGGGTCAGACGCCGAAAACCGCAGCGTCTGATCAGGGTCTACACGGGTTGATTACAGTAAATGAATTTAAGTGTTATACGAAACTGTATAAGTCCCCGTTCAGACCCATTTCCCTTATTTACACCCAGAGACAATCGACCCACCAGCACTCTTAATGCTTTGATTCCTTCGTATACATCTTCGACTCGTTTTCCGCAGATATTTCAAACTTGTTGGAAAAAATTCTTATCACTGCAGATATTGATATATGTAGAATAATTTTATATTGAAAGACGAAGTAGGGTGCGCCCGACATATACTTTACATTACGAAAACATGCCTATTCAAATATATTGGAAACTTTACCGCCAAAAACTGAAAATTTTCAGATGAAAAATTCTGGTATCTTTTTCATATTTCTGCACAAAATGTTTTTGAGCAGCACCAAGAAAAATAATGTAGACCCCTGTAAACAGAGTTTTACTATATACATGTAATAGTGGAGTTAAACGGGGTGAAAGTAATATAGGCGTGTTTTCGTGATCATTTTGAAAACACACCTATACAAATATATTGTGAATTTTACCACTTAAAAACCGAAAATTTTAGATGAACGCTTGTGATATTTTTCTTATTTCTGCTCATAATATAGATTGTGAACGAGGCGGTTCTAACGAGTACCCACAATCTATAATTTAGAGCAGAAATATGAAAAATAAGGTTTACCCCTGTAAACCCCAGTTTTACTATATAAAAGTGGGGTTCCAGGGGGTCAGATTTATATAGGCGTGTTTTCGTGATGGATATCAAAGAAAATCGAAATCTCTATATTATTGCTATGAGTAACCGTAAGGGCATCACGAAAACGCGCCTATATAATTTTGAGCCCCTAAAACCCCACTTCTATAGTAGAACTAGGGTTTACAGGGGTATTCGTTTTCTTATTTCTGCTCTAAAATATAGATTGTGGGTACTAGTTTGGACCGCCGGTTCTAACGTGTACCCACAATCAATACTTTGAGCAGAAATAATAAAAATATCAAAATTTTTCTTTTTAAAATTTTAGATTTTTGGAAGAAAATTTACAGTGTATTTGTATAGTTTTTTTTTTTTTTGTAATGGGACTCGATCAACCCCTGTCACGAGCTTTTAAGCTCCCAAGGATGTACGAACCCCGGTTCGAGCCATTGAAGTTCGATTGAGTAAGGTGCGTTTTATGGTACCCACTATCCTGACGTGTTGAAGTGCTTACTAGTATCTAGTATCGTATATCATGTACGTCTGTGTAGTGTTAATACCGTAAAAATCATAAAAATTCGGACACTATGAGGACTTACTGTAATTCTCTTAAAATTTTAACAAATCTTTTATCTCATGATCCAGCAAGCAGTCCAAATGGTTCAGACTGTATGGCAAACAGTGTAGACACTGATCAGACTGAGGAGCAGTCTGATCTGGGTCTGCTCTGTTTGCTTAGGCCTGTCTGTCCAAATACTTAGGATCATTACGGGAGTATACTCTACAGCTCTATTACCCTGAGGATAATTCGAAGGTCACAAGAGAAGTTATTACTGTTATTTCTATAGCTTCGTGTTCACAGGTAAGCACGTTTTATATATACATGTATATATGTTATATTCACATTTGGTGAAAAGAACTTCGTATGTATTTACTTGTAATGTAAATGTCAATGAATTTAACCGTTATGTGTGTGTGAATTCGGGTTTAACGTCGCTTTCAACAATTTTTCAGTCATATCACGACGGTGTCTGGTTGCGACAGGGAGCTCAATGCTCACTTTTATAGTGCTGCCTCACTGAAGTATCATGTCCCAGACACATTACATGATACCCCACCCAGTCACATTATCCTGACACTGGATCGACCAGTCCTAGCTCTACCCCGTAAATCTGAGTGCCAAACGAGGAGCAGCTAGTACCATTTTTAACGACTTTGGTATGTCGCGGCCCGGGATCGAACCCGTGACCTCCCGTTCCCGGAGCGGACACTCTACCAACTGAGCTATCGGGGCCGGTTTAACCGTTATGTACCTGACAGCCCATATTTTGGTTATTGGCAAACATTGTAGAATCATATCAGATCTGAGTACACGCTGTCTGCTTTAAGTATATGTATACTTAACAGGCATGATATCCCTATGTTTGAGCAACCCTGTGCATCCCGCTTTGGATGCGCCAAGATTCATTCGACTTGCAAAGACTCGGAACAGCCTGTGCGAATACGCAGGCTGGTCTCACACATGCCAACTCTTTACTTTTACCACGCACAGGCTCGTCGAACGGGTTTTCGAAAAAGAAAAATAAATAAAATAGAACAACAACAAAAAAAACAAAAAAAAACTCTAGCGCTGAGGTTGCATTCCACAGTCATCGCGAAAACATACGTTTGAGTTTGACACCCTTAAACCCCTCTTTTGTATAGTAAAACTGGGGTTTGCTAGAGCAAACCTTATTTTTCTTTTTCGTGCTGCTCTAATATATAGATTGTGGGTACTCGTTAGATCCACAATCTATATTTTGAGCAGAAGTAAGAAAAATCGCAATATTTCATTAAAAAAATATTTTCGACGATAAATTTGATTCAAATAAAATATTTTCTATGGGGCATATTGGCAGGTTTTATTTGTTTGTTTAATATGAGCTTTAACGTCCCCGTCAACATTATAAAGGTCATTTTGGTGACTTTGCTTCCAATTTTGTGGGACTTTTACCCGACATTGAGATGAAATGACAACTCAAGCCCTGTCGCCCAATGAAACCAATAGGGTTTATAAGCATGGACGGTCCGACTCGCACCGCTTAGCCTGGACAGGCTTAGATCCTCTAAGCGGTTTACCAGTACTCGTGTGCGTGTCGGTTTCAGCTCTGCGTGGAAGCATCATGCAGCCCATATATTTCTTCAAGCCCCGATGGGCGGGGCCGTATATGGGCAGGTAATATTAAAATGCAAGACTAGTAATTTTAGAACATCAGGATAATTGGAAAGATTTCTTGTCTTATAAATAAATTAATAAATAAATAATTTTAATATTTCACCATTCATTTCATTGCAATACAAGTGAGTGAGTGTTTGAATTTTTTTTTTTTTTTTTGGTTTGGGTTTTACGGCCCTTTCAAGATTATTTCACTCATATCGAGCCGATCGTTAATCAGAGGTGGGCGAAAACCGGAGTACCCGGAGAAAAACCACCTGACCTTCCGTTGCATAACTTGGCGTCTCACACGTGGCCCGAGGAGTGAGTGTTTGAATTTTACGTCCAACCAACAGCTAGGGTCATACGAAGACGGGATATTGGTTTAAAGACTCATCTGAAAGTCTGTGCAATACAAGTAATTACGAATGCCGTATGCTCACAGAACCTGCTTTTGTTTTCGGGAATTGCCGGCGAATGAGTTTCAAGCTTATTCTGTGCGTTTTGTTCCTTTTCTTGAACGCCACCAGCAATCTGGCAAATTCTTTATTTTAAATCTTCATAAAAGTTATATTACTCAAGATATACATGGGCTATATCACTGAATTATATATTGTTGTGTTAGTTGTTACGAGCGCGCAGCTGTCTTCTTACAGCTGACCGATTATTTGTGATTTTTCACTCAGCATTCACACACTAGAACTGATCGATTGTTTCGATTCTCTCACACACTACAAATCGACAGAAATTGCTTTTTCTCTTTGAAGCGTGTACCGGGTCGTCCACGAAGTTAAGCTACGCGGTCACCCATCCAGGTACTAACCGTGATAACCGTTGCTTAACTTTGCGAATAAGCCAACCTCTCTACCCGTATCCCTAAAAAAAGCCGGCTCCTACATCAAGGCTGTAGAAGTGTTATTTATCCATAACCGTTACATTTCTCCCCCTCATCTCTTGACTTCGTCCCGAAGTCACACATGCCTCACAAGGCTAAATCCGGGGGCGTAATCAACGTAACAAACCAGCGGCACTGTTTCCATCCCACGGCTGCCACCAATGTAGCGTGTACCGGGTCGTCCACGAAGTTAAGCTACGCGGTCACCCATCCAGGTTTAAAACCGTGATATTCGTTGCTTAACTTCGTGAATACCCAACCACTGTATCCGCGTCACTAAAATAGCCGGCTCCTACAGCAAGGCTGTAGAAGTGGTATTTCCTGAAATTCTCCCAACGTTTTGAAATCATTAGAAGAAATTATGCAAATACTTTCGAAGATACCTCATGCATTTGCTTCCTTTTGTAACGTTTTTATCCCGAAATCTCCACGAGTGACGTCATAAAACGACGACATCATCATAACAAGTTTGTGAAATGAATACCCTTTAAACCCCACTTTATATAGAGACTAGAAATGCGTCCATAGGACACAGATGTCCCCGCCTGAAAATATGTCTATGTTCGTATTAATCCGTAGAAAGTTATTGACAGTGTTTAAGTTTTGGACCCTTTTTTCACATTTGGCCACTAAGTGTAACCTTGACCTTGGAGATAAGGACCTTGGTTTTATATGAGGCAGATTGTCTCATGATGGCCAACATTTCTGCCAAGTAATTTCAAAATCCATCCAGAAATAAAGTTATTGACTGCGTTTAAGTTTCGGACCCTTTTTGACCTCTAAGTATGACCTTGACCTTGGAGGTACGGACCTGGGTTTTGCACGTGACACGTCGTCTCATGATGATTAACAAAGTAATTTCTACAAAGTAATTTCAAAATCCATCCAGAAATAAGAAAGTTATTGACTGTGTTTAAGTTTCGGACGGACGAACGAACGAACGAACGAACGGACGGACAGGAGCAACGTTATATGCCCTTCCGCCATTCTTCGGATGGCGGGGGCATTAAAACGGGGGTATACTTTATTTTTATTTCTGCTCCAAAACATAGGTTGGGGGTACTCGTTAGAACCGCCTCAATGATACGTTTGCAGTATAAACAAGAAAAATATTATGAATTTTCTTCAGAAAAATAGTCATTTTGAAGATGTGAAAAATGCACTGTATCCCATGGGTTTTATCGTAATGTGTCGCGCCACGCCCGCCGCCCAGTGATCAAATCACAACTCGTTTCCATTGCCTATGTATGCCTGCTGTGTTTGAATGGTTTTTAAGAACTCTGGAGTTTAACACTTGTGAACAAAGATCTAGTGAGGTAACTCTTCTGAGGTCAAGAATCTACTCTTGTCAAAAGTTAACAAAAACAATCGAGTTGACCCTCGAGTAAATCGAAAGTATAAACAACATGGCGAAAACGCATACTCGAACTATTCATTTTCAGTCGACTGTAACAGAAAATAATATGTCTTCCAGTTTGATGTGATTTTTGCAACAATTGCCTGTAAATGCAGAGCCTTGACATAATGTACAGGAGTTTGAAATAAACGAATTTGGGTGACGATTATAATTCTCCACCAGCCGCAATGTTTGTAGTTGTTACTCTTCCAACCCACGTACCAAGCTGGTTTCGAGTAGTCGCAAGATTCCAACTCCGCGCGTTTTAGTGTAACTCTAGTCACCTCTGGTACGTCAACTGAACTTGTTCAATACTCTCAGTTGGGATTCTCGGCAGCACCTACCGTACGCTTGCCTGAACAGATTATCTTTTGCATTGTTCATTTCGTGACGAAGACTAGTAACTAATAAACTGAACAGACCACAATGCCATAATGAATTATAAGGATTTATTGAATAGCTTTAAGAATGAGCTTTTCCAATAGTTTGTCATACCCCCGCCATTTTAAAATGGGGGTGCGGCGCATATAGTATCACCGCTGTCCGTACGTACGCCCCGTACGTCCCGTTGGAAATGGTTTCCGTGCGATATCTTCAGAAAAAAATGGTGACATGATTCAAATTTCATACACAGGTATATAATAATAAAATACCGGTCAATTTCGATTTCCTGCCCCCGCCCATCAGGGCTTGACGAAAAACATGGGCTGCATGATGCTTCCACGCTGAGCTGAAACTGACCGCACCCGAGTGCTGGTAAACCGCTTAGAGTATCTAAGCCTGTCCATGCAAAGCGGTGCGAGTTGGACCATCCATGCTTATAGAACCTATTGGTTTCATTGGTCGGCAGGGCTTGAATTGTCATTTCATCTTAATGTCGGGTAAAAGTCCCACAAAATTGGAAGCAACGTCTCCAAAATGACCTATACAGTGTTGACGGGGACGTTAAACCCCAAATCAATCAATGAAGTTCGATTTCAGGTATAATCCGCTTATTATTATGGGAGTTATGGCCCTTTTTCAAGGAAATTTTTACTTGACAAATGGTTTCTCTGCGATTTCATGGACGAATATTAATATAACTTCACACTAATGTTGCGTATGATAATATCTCGAGCGAATTCGAATTTCAAGATCATAGCCGTGAGGTCTAGGTCTTTGTGGCTATTTTTAGAAAAATTTGGCCATCACTCGAACACCTATCTTTATCCATGGATTTCAATATTACTTCACACAAATATTGCTCATGATAACATCTCAAGCGTGTTTGAATTTCCAAGTCTCAGCCTCAATGTCAAGGCCACTGTGCCTATTTAAAATAACAACATTGTCATCGCTCCAGCGCCTACATTCATTGGTGGATTTTAATAACTTTAAACAAATATTGGATATGATGATATCTCGAGCGAGTTTGACTTTGAGGGTCTGGAGCTCAAGGTCAAGGTCGCTGTGGTTATTTTTAGAAAAACTTTGTCATCGCTCTAGTGCCTTTATTTATTGATGGAGTTCGATTTAACTGCAAACAAATGTTGGGTATGATGATTTCTCGAGCGTGTTTGATTTTCAGTATCCTGAGCTAAAGGTTAATGTCACTGTGGCTAGTTTAAGAAAACTTTTGTCATCGCTCTAGCGCCTTCATTTATTGATGGATTTAAATATAACTTCACATAAATGTCGGGTATGATAATATCTCCAGCGAGTTCGACTTTCTGAGTGTGGGGTTCAAGGTCAATGTCACTGTGGCTATTTATAGAAAACTTTGTCATTGCTCTACCGCCTACATTTATTGATGAATTTTACGATAACTTAAGACAATGTTTGGTATGATGTATCTCAAGTGAGTTCGACTTAAAGAGTTCTGGGCTCACGATCAAGGTCACTGTGGCTATTTTTAAAAAATTAGAAACAACTTTGTCATTACTCTAGTGCCTACATTTATTCATCGGATGGATTTTAATATATCTTCACACAAATCTTGAGTATGATGATATCTCAAACAGGTTCGACTTTCAGGGTCTTGGGTTCAAGGTCAAGGTCACTGTGGCTATTTTTAGAAAAAAAAAAAACTTTGTCATCGCTATAGCGCCTACATTTATTGATGAATTTTAATATGTTGCTTATGATAATGTCTCGAACGATTTTGACTTAAGGGTTATGGGGTCAATGTCACTGTGTCTATTTTAGAAAAAAAAAAAAAAAAAAAAAAACATTGTCATCACTCCTGCGCTTACATTTATTGATAGACCGATAGATATCATCATCTGATAATACATGCATCTCGAGCGAGTTCGACTTTCAGAGTCCTGGCTTCAAGGTCAATGTCACTGTGGATGGTTTTAGACCCTAGCGCCTACATTTATCTATTTATTTTTTATATAACCTCACAAAATGCATGTTAAGTTTGATTTCTGAAACCCACCAATTATTCTGGGAGTTATGGCCTCTTTTTAAACATCGTTTTTAGTACACATT
Organism: Lucinisca nassula; assembly: GCA_963580285.1. Lineage (NCBI taxonomy): Eukaryota > Metazoa > Mollusca > Bivalvia > Lucinida > Lucinidae > Lucinisca > Lucinisca nassula. The sequence goes on along the minus strand of OY757014.1, from coordinate 25,846,950 downwards.
ATACACATTTTATTAAAAGTAGTTTGTGTTTGAAATCATTTGAAATCATTATTAGTTAATTTACAATGAATTCATATTTTATATAATCATGAAACCTAGGTCAAGTTTGATTTAACTTACAATATGCCGATTTTTATGACACTTATGGCTCTTTTTCAGTTTCATCTTTTTTTTTTTTTTTTTTTGCAAAATGCTTGTTTCCGGATGACGCTGTCCCCTGGGCGGGGGCATCCATGTCATACGGACATATTTCTAGTTTTTATTCTGCTTAACTCGAGACTTACCCACAATGTAAGTTTTTGAACCGAAATAAGAAAAACTATGTATACCCCTGTACGTTTACAGAGTAATGGACCTATCTGACGGGTGCATGGTTTGTTGTTTTTTGTATCCGTCATGAAAACACGCCTATATTATTTTGACCCCCTTGAACCCCAGTTTTATATTGTAAAACTGGGGTTTGAAGGGGTAAACCTTATTTTTCTTATGTCTGCTCTAAAATATAGATTTAGAGTACTCGTTAGAACCGCCTCGATGAGGCGGTTCTATCGAATACACACAATTTATATGATATTACAATTTTTCATCTTAAAATTTTCAATTTTTCGGCGATAAAGATAACAATGTATTTGTATAGGCATGCTTTCGTAATGAGAAAACATTCTTGTTTATATCGTTTCAGAGGGAATGTATCAAGTACAGATTATTGTTGGGTTGATTGCAGCGTTGGTGTATTATACAAACTTTGTGCCGAAGCAAATACCGTCTGTAGCTACACAGAATCTGGAGTCCAGTTATGATTATATTGTGGTTGGGAGCGGATCAGCTGGGTCTGTTATAGCTTCTAGGCTGTCGGAGGATCAGGACAGGAAGGTGCTACTGCTAGAGGCTGGGGGAGACTACTCCGAGAATCCTTTGTACCACATTCCGTTTAAGTTCTTTGATCTGCAGACAACCTCTGCTGACTGGGGCTACTACACTGTACCACAGACCAATTCTCTTTTAGGACTGAATGGCCAGCAATCCTTTTGGCCGAGAGGCAAAGTGTTAGGGGGATCAAGTATATTGAATTCATTGTTGTACGCACGAGGAAACCGCCATGATTATGATGAATGGGAATCTCTCGGATGTAACGGGTGGGGCTACAAAGAAGTTCTTCCATATTTTCTTAAATCGGAAGATATGCGGATTGAGAAATTTAAATCGTCCAAGTACCATAATACTGGAGGGTATCTCAGTGTTAGCGCTGGGGGAGTGACTCCGCTTGCTGAAAAGTATTTGCAAGCAGGCAGAGAAATTGGCTATGATATTATTGACTATAACGGAGAAACTCAGGAAGGGTTTTCAGAATCTCACAATAATGTTAGAAATGGTGTTCGTAGCAGCACTTCACTTGAATTCTTGGGCCCAGCAAAAGACAGGGAAAATCTTCATATTGGTGTCAAAAGTTTTGTGACAAAGATAGAAATAGAGAACAAAGTTGCAAAAGGTGTTTACATTGTACGTAATGGACGTAAACAATATATAGAAGCAGGAAGAGAAATTATTGTTTCAGGAGGGGCGATCAATTCACCTCAATTGTTGATGTTATCTGGTATTGGACCGAGGACACATTTGGAAGAGCTTGGAATACCAGTAGTTACTGATCTACCTGTTGGAAACAATCTGCAGGACCACATGATAATGTTTCTGATGACAAGTTTCAACACTACAGATGGCTTTTCTGATAAGAAAATCAACAGCTTATTAACTGACGCGCAGTACAAACTATTTGGTAACGGTATTCTTGCCTCCACTGGAATAGAAGCAACTTCATTCTTTTGTTCTTATCCAGACCCTAACAAACCTAAAGACTGCGCTGCAGATATACAAATAGTAATGTACAGCGCCTACCCTGCAGCTAATACATACAATATGAAAGCTGATATTGCAAAAGACATTCTAACAGATGACCCAGACAACACTCCTGGATGTACCGTCTCCGTCAGTCATCTAGATCCTAAGAGTGTCGGTAAACTGCGCCTCAAATCAGCAGATCCCTATGAGTACCCACTCATTGACCCGCAGTATTTAACAGATCAACGGGATATTGACGCCATTATTCGTGGAATCAGAATCTGGGAGAAATATATTTCTTCGCCAACCATGCAGAGTTTGGGTGCTAACTTTGATGGCGTGAAACTACCATTTTGTTTGCAGCATGAATTCAGATCTGATAAATACTGGGAATGCGTTGCCCGACATATCGCTACCAGCGTCTACCACCCTGTCGGCACCTGTAAGATGGGGAGTATCGATGACAATACCGCAGTGGTCGATCCGGAGTTGAGAGTGAAAGGAATTCAGAATCTTAGAGTGGCTGATGCTTCTATTATGCCTAACATTGTATCTGGAAATACAAATGCTCCCATTATCATGATAGGCGAGAAAGCGGCCGATATGATTCGTGGCAAGGATACTGTAGGGCAGTTCAGAGGCCGAGTATGATAGCGATGATATTACATTTAAATACCAATTTCACGGCCATTTTTCAAAAGTAACGTTACATGTATACGACGTCCTTAAAGGTGCTTTATTGAGCTATCTGGAAAAAATGCTTCCAAAAATAAAATACATATAGCCGGTTTTTTTCTTTAAAACAATACAAATGAATGCATTTTATGCAAAAATGCGAACAATTATGATGACAGGTAAACGAGTTTGACAGGGATTCCCTCACTAGGTTTCGAACACTAGTTGGATCTATTTTTAGTTCGTGACAAAAATAGAATCCCCATATATGACGTTATGCGACGTCCATTTTTGGCCTTGTTTGCTTAGGCCATGCCTGAATCGGAAAAATATGACGCTGAATACCATGCCATAAGTAACGCCACTCAGAGACGATATTGTCGCCATGTATGTGTAAAGTGACAGATTTATTTTTAGAACAGAAATTCCGAACACATGTTTAGAGCGAAGGGTAAACACGAATGAAAACGACCATTTTCACAAAGTTCTGAAGCTGTATTTGGCTCCGAAAGTGTACACATGACAAAGGAGTATGCATTGAAGATAAAAACCAGAGAAAAAAAATTTAGACCCGGCAGCTCAATATTGCACCTTTAACGACGTCGTGTTTACTAATGGCGGAATATTGCCATTTTTGTACACAATCGTGAATAAAATGCGTTTTAAATGTCATCTGATACGGGCCTCCGTGGCCTAGTGGATAAGAGCGCTGACTCTTAGTCATTAGGTCTCTCACCGCCGTAGGTTCGAGCCTCGCTCGGGCCACGTGTGAGACGCCAAGTTCTGCAACGGAAGGTCAGGTGGTTTTTCTCCGGGTACTCCGGTTTTCGCCCACCTCTGATCAACGATCGGCTCGATATGAGTGAAATAATCTTGATAGGGCCGTAAAACCCAAACCAAAAAAAAAAAAAAAAAAAAAAAAAAAAATGTCATATGATAAATAGAATTTTACATTCGTGCTCAAGAATTATTGAATTTATTAAACTCGTTGAGTAAAGCGATAAAATGCTCGGCAAAGCCTCGCATTTTATCCCTTTTCCTCAACTCGTTTAATAAATTCAATAACACATGAAAACTCATGTAATATCCTCTATTTCTTTCTCAGCAGTCATTGCCGTAACACATCCGTGTGACATAGGGCACCCTTTCATTTATCCAAAACGTATTTGTTTAAATTCAGGTTTAACGTCCCCATCAACACTATCAACGTCTTTTTGGAGACGTTGCTTCCAATTTTGTGGGACTTTTACCCGGCGTTGAGATGAAATGACATCTCAAGCCCTGCTGCCAAATCAAACTAAAATGCTTATATGCACTAGACGGTCTGACTTGCATCACTTTGCCTGGGCAGGCTTACTCCTACTAAGCGGTTTACCAGAACTGCCGTTGTCCTACTAAGCGGTTAACCAGAATTCATGCGGCCCTCGCCCACCGGGGCTTGAAGAAATAGATGGGCTGCATGATGCTTTCACGCGGAGCTGAAACCGACCCGCACACGAGTACTGGTAAACAGCTTAGAGGATCTAAGCCTGCCCAGGCAAAGCAGTGCGAGTGTCGGACAGTCCAAGCTTATGAAACCTATTGGTTTCATTGGGCGGCCGGGCTTGAGATGTCATTTCATTCCATGTCTGGTAAAAGTCCCACAAAATTGGAAGCGACATCTCCAAAATGATCTTTACAGTGTTGACGGGGACGTTAAACATAAAATCAAACAAACAAAACCAGAACTCATGCTTGGCCAGTTTCAGCTCTGCGTGGAAGCAGCATGTAGCCGACTATTTTTCCAAGCCCCGATGGGCGTGGGCAACCAAAGCGTTAATATTTCTGATGAAAATCTTTGATAGTTTTCTTATGTTGACTCCAAACATGGGTGATGAGCACTCGACGAGGCGGTTCTAAAGAGTACCCCACAACCTATGTCTTGGAGCAGAAATAAGAAAATAGCGTATACCCCTGTAATTGTTTTGTTTTCTATATAAAGTGGGGTTTAGAGAGGTAATCATTATTACACGGTCGTTTATGTGATGTCAACTTACCCATTCATTACTTCATGTCTTTGCCCAGTAGAAAATTTCACCAAGAAATGCTGAACTTCTTTTTTTATAGTTTTGTAGTGTTTGTATGATTGATAGTTAATAAAAAATAAAAGTAAATAGTTGTATTTTTTGTCCATTTAGTGGAAGTTTGAATGATTTGTGTATATATTATGGGAGGGTATTGGACTGATATTGTAGCCACACGCTAACTTTGCCACGAGGGACGGTACCATAATGATCCTAAGTATTGGGACAGACAGGCCTAAACAAACGGTGCAGATTCAGATCAGTCTGCTCCTGAAGGAGCAATCTGATCAGAGTCTGCACTGTTTGTCATTCAGGTGCAGTCTGATTACGGTCTACACTGTTAGCCATTCCGTCTGCAGCTTTTGGGCTCCTCATCATGAAAACACGCCTATATAATTTTGACCCCCTTGAACCCCACTTTTATACAGTAAAACTGGGGTTTCCGGGGGTATACCTTATTTTTCTTATTTCTGCTCTAAAATATAGATTGTGGGTACTCGTTAGAACCTCGACAATCTATATTTTGAGCAGAAATAAGAAAAATATCACAATTTTTCATCCTAAAATTTTCATGTTTTCGGCGATAAAGGTGGCAATGTATTTGTATAGGCGTATTTGCGTAATGTTGCAAAATCGTGAAACAAATTTGTTAAACCATTTTGGAGAATTACATCAAGTCCTCAAGTTGTTTGAAATTTTAGGATATTTACGATATTCACCAATATCAGGGGCCATTTTTTCCCTCAAAGTTAACCATGCCATTACCGGTAGTTGACATACCGTTAAAACTGTGATAATAAAATATTGCAAATATGCTTACGTGTTTGCTTAAAAAAAATGTGAGTAGCTTTTACAGATGCAATAGGCCCTCATTTTTTTAAGGATAAATATAAGAGTAGCACTAACGAGCTCATTAATCCATATATGACAATGGAATCTCCTACCAAATATGTTTGGAAAGGTGCATTTCGCATTACAGGTGTGTCTGATTTGTCTTTTTAGCGGTATGTTTTGCGAAAATGTATGTTTATACTTCTGCAAACAGTGTAGACCCAAATCAGACGCCGCGTTTTGCGGCGTCTGATCTGGGTCTACGCAGTTTGCCAGTGCCCCCAAAAAAGGGTCGCCAAGCATATATATATTGCATTGAATAACTGGGCCCAGAACAGAAACCCTTTCTACGTTAAGCACCAAATCACATTCTACTTATCAAAATATATACAAGTGCATTACAAATTTTCGAGTGCCATAGACCAAGTGACCATGCAATGTCAAGTAAAAGCGTACCGACATCAAATGACATCAGATTTTGTGCCTATTCCTGTGGAAGCCCCGGGGGGACTTCTAACTTCATTTCCTCTTACTTCTATGATAACGTCTTACTATTTACTTCCTACTTCTCGTCACGGCCCCCGCCCATAGGGGCTTGAAGAAATATATGGGCTGCATGATGCTTCCACGCAGAGCTGAATCCGGCCCGCACACTAGTACTGGTAAACCGCTTAGAGGATCTAAGCCTGTCCAGGAACCGCGGTGCGAGGCGGACCGTCCTTGCTAATAAACCCTATTGGTTTCATTGGGCGACAGGGCTTGAGATGTCATTTTATCTCAATGTCGGGTAAAAGTCCCACAAAAATTGAAGCATCGTCTCCAAAATGACCTTTACAGTGTTGACGAGGACGTTAAACCTCAAATCAAACAAAACAAATTTTCCTACTTCTCACTTCATGGTTTCTTACTTCCAAATGTTTGCTTCAGACCGCTTCAGACCTCCGTGATCTAACTTCATGTTTCTTATTTACTTGTAACTTTATGGAGTCTTACTCCTTCCTCCGACTTCCAACTTCTTACTGTATGACTTCTTACTTTTAACTGTATGAATTCTTTCTTCTAACTGTATGACTTGTTACTTCTTATACTGTATGACTTGTTACTTCTAGCCGTGTGACGTCTTATTTCTAATTGCAAGACTTCTTACTTTTAACCGTATGACTTTTTACTTCCAATTGTATGACTTCTTACTTCTTACTGTATGTCTTCTTACTTTTAACTATATGACTTCTTACTTCTAACGGTATGACTTCTTACGTCTAACTGCATCACATTTCACTTCTTATTGTATGACTTTTTACTTCTTACTGTATGACTTCTTACTGAATGATTTTTTTCTTTAAAGTGTATGACTTCTTACTTCTAACTGTATGACACCTTACGTTCAGCTGCATGACTTTTTACTTCCAACCATGTGACTTCTGACTTAAACTGTATGAATGTATCATTTCCCACTCACAACTTCTACTAGACATTTTCAAGTCAGAAGAGATGCAGTTAGAATGTGGAAGTCGGAAGTAAGAAGTTAAAAGTAAGTAGGGATTTTGTTTGTTTGTATTGGAGTTTAACGACCTTGTCAACACTATTTTATGTCATTTTTGGTCCGATCAGTTAACCTATCCACATTTTCCTGGGTAGGCTTATACGTAAGCGGTTAACCAATATAGTGCACATTTCGCCAGCAACTGACAACTTCACTTCTTGAATCAGCAGAAGGGGGTGGGGGGAATGACCGTAGAAAAGATTTCATGTTCAATCTCCACGAAAGAATGTTGCCGACCCCGGCATGTATCGAACCCGCGTCCTCCTGATCACCAGTCAGACGCTTCCGCCTGAGCTACCGAGGCCGATTAAAGTAAGCTGATATGAAGTTAGAAGTTGGAAGTCAGAAGTAAAAACTTGTTGGAAGTCGGAGAATAAGAGTTGCTGGTGTTTCTGTTGTGTTTCTGTTATGCCTACCACTGTCTAAGGAAATAAGGAAATGCACATGTGTTCTAAAATGGCGTCTTTCTTTTGAACTACCATATTTTTTCAGGTGAAGATTTTGATATATTTTCTATTTCTAGTCCAAACATTTGGTTGTGAGTGCTCAAAGGAAGGCGCCTCATTAATGCGGTTCTAAGGGGCATCCACAATATCTATTTTGAGCAAAACTAGCGAAAATAAGGAACGATGTCAACTACTGTAAACAACCCACTTTCCTCTTTATAAAATGGAGTTAACGGGATTTTCTTTACATGTAAAGTGATTGTCTCAGGAAATATGTGCATTCGTTATCATGAAAGGAGAGAAAGAGACTACGATTCGTGGCAGATATACTGTAACACCATTATGAAAAAAACGCCTATACAAATACATTGCAAACTTTATTGCAGAAAAATCGAAAATTTTAAGATGAAAAATTGCACTATTTTTCTTATTTCTGCTCAAAATATAGATTGTGGGTACTAACGGTTCTAACGAGTACCAACAATCTATATTTTAGAGCAGAAATAAGAAAAATAAGGTTTACCCCTGTAAACCCCGGTTTTGCAATGTAAAAGGTGGGTTCAGTGGGATCAGAATTAAATAGGCGAGTTTTCGTGATGCAATTCAGGGGCGGGCATAGTTTATGTACGATGAAAAAATGTGATAGTTTTCTTACTGCTGCTCAAAAAATAGATTGTGGGTTCTCGTTAGAACCGCCTCATCGAGGCGTTTCTAACAAGAACCAACATTCCATATTTTGATTAGGCGGTTCTAACGAGTACCAACAAACTATATTTCAGAGCAGAAATAAGGAAAATAAGGTTTACCCCTGTAGACCCAAGTTTTACTATGTAAAAGTGGAGTTCAAAGGGGTCAGTATTAAAAAGGTGTGTTTAAGTGATGATATTCAGGGGCGGGCATATTTTATTTACTCTTACAATTCCTGGCTGCCCGATACGCATCCATCTGGTGCTCAGGGGGTCGCGGGTTCGATTCCCGTCTGGTCCAACAATAATCTTTCGTGGAGATCAATCAGGACTCGAGGTTATAAAACGTTTAATGCTCAACTCAAGTGTGCACTGAATTTGTAATGCTCATTGAAACACGCGTATACAAATACATTGTAAACTTTACTGTAGAAAAATCGAAAAATTTAAGATGAAAAATTATGATATTTTTCTCATCTCTGCTCAAAATATAGATTGGTACTCGTTAGAATCTTATTTCTGCTCTAAAATATAGATTGTGGGTACGCGTTAGAACCGCCTCATACCAACAATCTATATTTTAGAGCAGAAATAAGAAAAATAAGGTTTACCCCTGTAAATACCAGTTTTATTATGTAAAAGTGGCCTTCAAGGTATTCAGAATTAAATAGGCGTGTTTTGTGATGCCATTCAGGGGCGGGCATATTTTATTTACTCTTACAATTCCTGGTTGCCCGATACGCGTCCATCTGGTGATCAGGAGGTCGAGGGTTCGATTCCCGTCAGGTACAACAATAATCTTTCGTGGAGATCAATCAGGCCCCGAGGTACGTGTTAAACTTTTAATGCTCAAGTGAGCACTGAATTTGCAATGCTCATAAAAATTAAAATACAAAGAAGTGAAGGTCTTTTTAACCCTTTTTGTACCAAATGGAATCTTCCACTTTATGTATAGCAGGAGTCCACTTCAAGATTTAGGGGTGTCAGGTTGTGTTTTCTTCAAAATTTGTTTGGAAAATGGCTGAACTTTTAACAAACAGTGGGGGCCCTGATCAGACGCCGCGTTCTGCGGCGTCTGATCTGGGCCTGCACTGTTTGTCACGGTACCCGTTTAGTGGTTTCCAGTCTGAAATGGGTTAAAACCCCTATTCCACTGAACGGCGGTTCCGCTGCGCTCATGGCGACCAAGGTGCTTCTTCAAATCTCTGCGGAAGGGTGATCAGAAGCTAAAGTTTGGGACTTGTGTGCTTTCAGTACGCTTCTACAACGATCTCATTGTGCTGGTCACGATCATGCCGCGCTTTTGTTACGCTGTTTTATCAACGCTGTCACTACGGCAAAAGGATTTCACTCTACGCTTAGTCTACGCTTTCGACAATGGAGATGCGACCTAGCTACGACATAAGAGCAGTTAATTTGCTTGTTGTGCTTTTGGATAAAATCAGTGGTTTAACTTAATCGGCAGCAGATTAATATCAGTCTTTTAATTCTTTTATTTGAACATTGATTACATTCCAGCAGTAATGTCTACCATTGTTCTTGCTATATGGATAGTTCCAGTAGCAATGCTCCAGCTTGCAATTATTAATAAAAGAATAATCGGGGTGGGTGACAAGATGCAAAATAAACGGAGTAAAGCAAAAAGGTTAAGTGTCGTCCTAGGTCCTTTACAAACAGAATGTTCAAATTATGAGACTTTTACCAACTAACGACAACATATGCGCAGAGGAAACGCAGCCGAAAGCGACAAGGGCGTAGCAGAAGCATCGTGGTTGGCTATTAATAATGGTGGAGTCGAAGTACGATACGACTGCGCTTGTGTTGCTGGCGATTCCGCTATGTGAAATTTGAGCAAGGTCAAAACAATCGCAGTGAAGTGGCGATCATGAAACTTCCTATACGCTTCTTCTAAGATCAAGGCGTTTCTGCTGCGCTATCGCCGTTTCTGCTACGGTTCGTGACTTTGTTTTACCAAATATGGACGCACAGCGGAATCGCCGTCAAGTGGAATGGGGTAGTAGTTCAGCAATGTCATTTTTGTCCTGTTCATAAAATTTAAAATGCCAACAACGCTTAGCATTTTAAAATTTATTAGGACAGTGAGTTGAGCATGAAGAACTTTTATAGCCTCGGGGCCAGAACAGCCCAGGCAGTTGTAACGAGGACCCACAATATATGTCTTTGAGTAGAAATAATGACGATAATATATACCCCTCTAAACCCCAATTTTACTGTGCAGTACTCTTTAGAATTACCTCGCAGAAGGGGTTCAAACGAGGACCCACAATATATGTTTTGAGTAGAAATAAGAAAATTAATGTATACCCCTCTATACCCCAGTTTTACTGAATAAAATTGTAGGGTATAAAGGGTTTTGATTTCTGATTTAATTGTGTCTAAAACAGAAAACATGTTATTTATACTTACAGCTTGACTGAAACTTTAAAATTCTAATATTTTAGACATTATATGATATATGATGTATGTCAATAAATAAATATTTAAATAAATAAATAAATAAATAGATAAATAAATAAATAAATAAATAAATAAATAAATAAATGGTAATTGATTCATTTAATCTTGAATTTATCAATTCATTTACCTTTACCGTGTTTTTATTTTTAATTCTCTTCACTTTCTAGTTAATGAAACAATGAATGTCAGTGTTTTTCTTAACTTTTTTTAAATTAAAAAAGACGTAATTTAAAACAACAATTTGTTGGAAAGAATCTCAGTAAAAATATACCATCTCACAAGTTCCACTTATAGAGCCCCCTTTCAAACATATTTCTCAGAGAGTCTCTGCTCATAATCACCTCATAATCACTTCGATATGATAAGCCTTTGATGTGCACTGTGGTCCGGAAGGACTTGTTTATTAGAGATGATTAAACAGGCCACCCCTTTTATATATAGAGAAAAAATGTGTCTTTATGGGATTTTTTTGCTGAGTCTGTAATATGAAATATTTTCAACTATTAATACTTGAAGATTGTTGTTGTTGTTGGAGTTAAGGTTTAACGTCCCGGTCAACAGTGTAAGGGTCATTTTGGAGACATTGCTTCCAATTTTGTGGGACTTTTATCCGACATTGAGATGAAATGACATCTCAAGCCCTGCCGCCCAATGAAACCATGAAAGGGTTTATAAGCACGGACGGGCCCACTCGCACCGCTTTGTCTGGGCAGGCTAAGATCCTCTAAGCGGTTTACCAGTACTCGTGACCGGGTCGGTTTCAGCTCTGCGTGGAAGCATCATGCAGCCCATATATTTCTTCAAGCCCCGATGGGCGGGGGCCGTTATACTTGAAGATATTGGAAGAAGTACTTGCCTGGTCCTCCTCGGATACCACCAATAAAGCACGCAGCATGAAGCATAGCCATCAATCCACACAGCGCCACCACGACAAACAACGCCTTCCACATATTTGCGATTTTTTCAATATATTCTTGTATTCGAGAATACTGAAATGAGCATAGAGTCCTCAAAATGTAAATCGCTCTTTATATATGCTCATGGCATTGTATACACCTCAACAAAATTTAAGCATCTCTGCGATTGCCAGAGCTCCATATAATGAGTATTATCTGGGGATGATATTCTTATTTCTCCATTTAGACATTTTGTGGGCATATAACATCACGAAAACACGCCTATATAATTTTGACCCCCCCCTTGAACCCCACTTTTATACAGTAAACCTGTGGTTTACAGGGGTAAACCTTATTTTTCTTATTTCTGATCTAAAACATAGATTGTGGGTACTCGTTAGAACCGCCTCATCGAGTCGGTTCTAACGAGTACCCACAATCTATATTTTTAAGCAGAAATAAGAAAAATATATAAAAAAAAAATCATCTTAAAATGTTCGTTTTTTTTTTTGTTTTTTTTTTTTCGCTGGTAAAGTTTACAGTGCATTTCGTGTTTTCGTAATGACTTGTACGATCGTCTCGATGATACTATTCGAACAAGTATGTTTCTAGCACGTATTCAAACACTATAAAGGCAATGGAAAGAAACTGTACAATAAATCACAGAGCAGAAGAGAGTGACGCAAAAGCCGCCGTTTCATGATGTAATTCGTCGATGCTGAACGTTAGACGCTGAAACGTCATTTTCTCGCATCGAAAACGTTAGAAAAGAACTTAAATACATGCTATGTGTTTCAGTCAATAATTTTGGCGGGATTTCTTCTAATAATTGCGAAAGGTTGGGAGAATGTGAAAAAAAAAAAAAAAAACAATACAATTTTGTCGATCGAAATAGATCGGCTCCAGTGTGTGAATTGTTGATTAATAAGTGACAGTTTGTCGAGTAAGTTGTAAGTAGATAATTTACTCGCACTACGCGCTCGTGATTTGATATTCTTTTTGAAGGATTTGTAACTCATCAGCGCAACATCTCCAAAAACATAAAAATCAAACGAATACTGAGATGAAACAACGATGAGGACTCGACAGCATGAAATAACCTGAAATGCTGGAGCAAAAGAAAACCAACAGTTAAACTCCGGTGGGGCCCGACCAGAGACAGAGCATGAAATCTCGCAAATTGAATAGAAGCCAATCAAAATAAATAATCGCATGTATATGTCGAAGTCCAAATAGGAATTTAGCCAGATCCAAACTTTGGCTAGGCCAAATAGGAATTCTTATTTGGCCTAGGCAGATTCCGGATCTGGCTAAATTAATCTGGCTAAACTCTGTTTAGTCCAAATAAGAATTCCTATTTGGCTAGGAGTGTGTGAACTTGGCTTGGGATTCGCGGCTTGGAATATCGATTTCGCTTAACATTCACTAATATTTTACTATTATTTACTACTACAGAATAAATCGAATTCCAAACTTCATACTCCAGACTCCAAGCCAACTTCATACACTGTTTGGCTAGGCAGATTCTGGATCTGGCTAATCTGGTTAGGCCATATAAGATATTTTTGTTCAATGAATAACGTATGGTTGTATACATCTCTTAAGATGTCGGTAGCCCTGTGCCCGTCCTTAAGAATAATTTGTTTGCTGTTTGATGTTTGTAGAAAGTAAAAGGAATATAAAAATCCATTCTGAGACAAATTTAAAAAGAAATTTCATGAATTCTTTTCCATGGACAGCCATACAATTGTTTTGGAAGGTAGTTAAATTTCAATGGACCAGTAAAGTAACAGCAAAAACATTTAAAGGTTGGTCTCATGTTTTATAAAGACAAATAAGATATGATTTTTCATTTTTATAAGAACAAATTCGTTAAACAAAATTATCTTCTATCATCAGCTATTGTTATTATCTACTCATTTAAGACATACAATATTGAGATTTCTCTTTTTTAGCTCGGCTGTTTTCGAAGAAAACGACGAGGTATTTCCATAGCTCTGGCGTCGTCGTCCTGCAAAAACTTGGACATTTTGTAATATCTCTGTCATTACTGAACATATTTACTTGAAACATGGACTAGTTGTTCATTATGAAAAGGGGAACTCATACTAATAGGTGAGGTAACCCTCAAAATATTTTTGGCACAGTTATGCCACTTTTTCGACTTAGAATTTTTGCAAAAACTTGGACATTTTGTAATATCTCTGTCATTACTGAACACATTTGCTTGAAACTCGGACTAGTTGTTCATTATGAAAAGGGGAACTCATACCAATAGATGAGATGACCCTCAATATATTTTTGGACCAGTTATGTCCCTTTTTCGACTTAGAATTTTTGCGTCGGCATGCAGAAACTTGGACATTTTGTAATATCTCTGTCATTACTGAACGTATTTACTTGAAACCCGGACTAGTTGTTCATTATGAAAAGTGGAACTCATACCAATAAGTGGGGTAACCCTCAAAATATTTTTGGCACAGTTATGCCCCTTTTTCGACTTAGAATTTTTGTTTAACTAAAAGAAACTGCAGCCGAGCGTTGGCACCCGCATGCGGTGCTCTTGTTCTTATTTCTGCTCTGAAGCATAGATTTTTGCCTTAGATTATCTACGTTTTAGAGCAGTTACAATAAAAAATGGTCCTCACCTCACATATATTGAGGGTTAATTGGAACTTCTGGGCATAGAATTGTTAACATTACAGGAAATCTTATTTCTGCTTTGAAGCATAGATTTTTGCCTTAGATTATCTACGTTTTAGAGCAGATTTAATAAATCAAAGTACTGAAAGTACTGAGGAAAGTTGATTTATGAGGAATAATTATTATAGAACAATGTTAGTCGTAGATCAAGCGGTTATCTAGATATTTTGTTGAAAACATAACTTACTTCCCATATCACAGGTCCTGGTGTATGAACGTCATTTGACGTGTCACCAGTAACAATTCTGATTCTGATTTGACAAGGTCCCAGAGGGTTAAAATTCGGCAAAGAAAAAAAGAATGGTTCATCGATTGTTTTGAGTTAAACGACAGGTCAACCCTAGTCGCCTACAAGAGAAATGGGGAAAAAGATAGAAGAGACAGTAGAGGAGAAGATTTGTTTGTTTGTTTGTTTGCTTTGAGGATTAACGTCCCCGTCGACACTGTAAAGGTCATTTTGGAGACGTTGCTTCCATTATTGTGGGACTTTTACCCGACATTGAGATGAAATAACATCTCAAGCCCTGCCGCCCAATGAACAAATAGGGTTTGTAAGCATGGACGGGCCGACTCGCACCGCTTTGGCTGGGCAGGCTTAGATCCTCTAAACAGTTTACCAGTACTCGTGTGCGGGTCGGTTTCAGGTCTGCGTGGAAGCATCATGAAGCCCATATATTTCTTCAAGCCCCGTTGGGCGGGGGGCCGTTGTAGAGGAGATGAAAGTGAGGGACAGAGGAGAAAGAGGAAAATGAATGGAAGGGTAGAAACAGAAGAAATAACAACACTCCCCCACTCTACCGTTACCTGCTGCAAGGACAGCAGATGTTGCCCAACTGTAAGTCAATATTAGCTGGACTCCCCAACATCGCCATTGCCTCATCACTCAACTACCCCTATACGAAGAAAAAAACTGAAGAAAGAAAGATAAACGTATCTGCCAATTTCTTCATGGTCAAACCATAAATTTCTAAATTAGCTCAGTACCTGCTAATAATCTTACAGCGGGCACATGGTGTCTTAGCAACGTCGCATTGATACGACGATGCACATACGTTGTGCATCCGCTTGGAGCTATGTTCCTTCTGGCGTCGGAACTTATAAACAGGAGAATAACTTGACAAAAAAAAAGATCATTTTTAAACCATTTGATTTAGACATTATAACCCTGATCAGACGCCGCGTTTACCCAAGGCGAATTAAAATACGTGTATTCCAACCTGTACGGGGTCCTAAAACATTAGCCCATAAATGCCAATTGTTTTCTGAAACAGTTAAGATAGATTAGAGGCGTCTGATCGGTGTCTTCGCTATTTGCTAAAGTACGGAACTTGATTTAAGACTCATGGCTTACAACACGTGTTTTGTAATTATAGCTCTCGAAAGCAGGCGAATTGTAGGTCAGTAAAGGTTTGTTTGGTTGGTCACTGATAAGCTAACCCTTTTAACCCTGTAGACCGGTGCAGACGCCGAGGTAGAATTACACTGTATCTATGCAAACCTTGTAGATCCTGATAAGACGGCACGTAGCTAGAATGTCTCGCCAGAATCTACATGTACACTGTTTGTTTTCATGTCAGTGAACTAATCAGAAATCCCTTTCTATAAGAATATACTAATATTTGAAGCGAGAAGAGTGCTGTTTAGAAACTCAGGGATGAAAGAGTATCGGAAAGCGCGTAGGAAAATAGTCCCAGAGTACTGTTTTCTTTTCAGAATTCGTCTTTCTGTGCCAATTTATATTCAATGCGTATAAAGTCTCGAAAACTGAAATATTTTGAAAGACGTTCCATGCCTGCAAAATTAATTTTCAAGAGTTCCTTAATTTGGACTATTTTATGCAGCGAACGAACAGCGGAAGTGGAGTAACGCGGTCCAGTACCGGAAGTAGAAATGTAATGACATAGAAACTTGATTTTAAAAATCAACTTTCAAAAATGGTCCTCACCTTACATATATTAAGGGTTAATTGGAACTTCAGGGCATAGAATTTTTAACATTACAGGAAATCTTAAATGAGATATAGAAATATTAAGGGCTGGTAACATCCAGTTCTTTAAATGTTCTTCTAAATGTGGGGAATTAGTCCAAAACACAGGAGACAGTATAAAGTTCTATTTTCCACTTTTAATTATTTTCAACAGTTCATCATATCAACACAATACAGTAATTGGCAACATCCAAATTACATGTACATTCAAAGTTCAATTTAGCAACTTAACAATTTCAACAATATTTTGCAGGTAAACTCCAAGCATCAATTTTAACTATTATTTTACGCCTTTACTGTTTAGTTGGAAATTCCTAACTGATTCTACAATTTTCAAAAATCTACAAATTCACACAAAACTAAAAAAGAAACGCCCACTAATCAAACAAACAAACTCTTATCAACCAATAACTTTTACGCATTAAACTTAGATGCTCAGTTCACATAAACTGTGAAAACTACAAACAACAAAAATGGTTTCCGCTGCCAAACTGGCATTTTTAGCAAGATTAACATCTCAGTCTCAAAAACCTGTTTGCTTAACAAAGTGAGAACTTAACCGGCTTATTCTACAATTCAATGCACGGCTTCCGTCAGGACGCGAAACCAAGATTAACTAATCATACATCAAAACATGCTAAAAGCTAGTCCGATTAGTCTAAAGGTTGAGACTTGTTTCTTTGTTTCAAAAATGCAAAAATGAACAAAATGAACAATTTTGACTAAAATTTTATATTTTAAAGGTAAAAATGACAATTTCAGAATCTGCTTTTTATAAGGAACATTTTGATACCAAACATGATAATCTAAATTACGCATTCAGATTTATTGCAAAATACCAAAATTTTGCATCATAATAACTCCTTCGTTGCTGAAAAACTTTGGCCTCCAAAGTTAGCTTTGTTATTTTTTTTTTTTTTTTTTTGGTATATGTTTTTGATAATAACAGTATATACAACAAGGTATTTTGTACAAATCAAAATCAACATACAACAAAAAATCCTAGCATCCTTTACCTGACCATACATGCAATCACCTACATTTAATAAATTTGCAAAAGTATGTACGAATGGTACATGGCGGTGATATCGTCGGTATAGCGGGACTGTTATAGAATACACGTTTGTATGTCTTAATTCTGACGCAAGTATGACAACGATGTCGATTAAATGCTAGTGAAAGCATGCTGACTTAGATTATCAATACGTACGCGCTTGGCAGTTATCCTCAACCATACATGTATCCGAGTCCTACCCAACGCCACTATACAAATGCAACTTGATGCAGGGTGCATGATGCACTGCCTCGCAATGAAATTACGGACAACATCATGCTTGCATATTATTATTTACATTGAAAAAGTATAACGATCTACAACCTATTTTGTTTGTTACGTTTATATACAGTTTACAATAGTAGGCGTCCCTACTTCAGACAACAGTACTAGTACCCTTTGATTTGGTCCAAGGCTGCATTTCCTATTTCCAGGTCTGAACAGCCCTGTCCTGCATAGTTGCTTCGGACTCAGATTGCTTAATGTTGGCAACAAATGTCCTATGTCGTGACGGGCTCAGATTGCCAACACAAGTTTATGCAACAATGCCCTGTATGACTATAGACTCAGATTGCAATAACAAGTTAGCAACAATGTCCTTAAACAAAAATGCAGAATGTATCTTCAATACATTACAATAAAACATGTTGCAACATCTTTAAATTACATTACAATCTATCTGACGAACAGCACTACGTTTTGGTATGGTTTGGAAAACTTAGACCGACGGAGCAGATGTCGAATAAACGACGTCCTCGAGGCTCCGACTTACGGTACCAGTTCTCAATTACCGGTATTATTGTTCCGTCCAGTAGATGTATTCACACCACAGTAAATTCCAATTCACTCGTGCGTGTGGAAATTCTAAATGACACAGTCCCGCTAACGAACAACACTGCAATTTAGTTTTGGCATGTTTGGACAACTGACCTGCGAAGCCAATAGCAAATGTCGACGAGCGACTGCTGGGCTCGGGTTTGCAGGGACAGCTGCCAGTTACCCCAATCAATGCTATTCTGTCTAGCGAACTTGTCTTAAAATTACCTGTAGGCCTACCAGTCTGCATATGCTCTATTATTGGCACGTCCTATGTTTACCGCATAGACACATATCAGAAAATTCCCAGCGGAATAACTACATGTACATGTACGAAATATCATTAGAAATACTCAGTTGCTACTCGCAACAATTATAGTCGACTCCAGCTATCACGACTCTTGATAGCGAGTGTGCATCAACGAAATCTACCCAGCTATAAGCATTAAATTCGTCTGTGCCATGGAACAGGTTGTCTCTGGGCACACGACAGTCTTAATCTTTTCTACACAGGTCAGATTCCTCATTTCATTTCCCATATTAAAACTTGATTAATACCTACACGCCAAGCAAGGCTCGAAGCAGGGACTTTAATATTATTTAAAAAAAAAAAAAAAAAAAAACATTTCCGAACGAACCTACGTCCTCTATTATACGAGCGCATTACCGTGAATTTGCGTTTTATTCAGAATGACAACAATGACATATCTAATACCGCTTTTAGGAAAGTGCGAAACATACCGTACCCGATCCGCAATGGGTAAACTTAATCTGACAAAGGACTTACCCAGTACTTTTTTAAAAAGCAAATTATGTTCAAAGTGTGCCCTTATGCTCGATATATTTGTAAAACCCTTTGATTTACGGAACGAAAAAACAAGATACTTTTCGATGCTATATGCTCTAAAATTTTCAGAATCTGAACGAAAATCAATGCACTTGCTGTAGCCTAATAAGTTATACAAAAACGAACTCTTCCTGATTAAAATAGGCCTCTGCCGCGATGGTGATTTTAGTGACCATGAATAAATTTCAGGATAACCTTTCTGCTAAAACCCGCCTATAACAAGCGATACGGAGAGAATAATATGTCTACATTTAACCAAATAAAATGTGATTTGTGAACCCAATCCGACTTTGAGCCGAAGCATCTTCACAATTTTTGACAATAATAATAATAATAATAATAATAATAATAATAATAATAATTTGTAACATTTTTTTTTTTTTTTTTTTTTACCGACCCAAAATATACCAAATTTGACTACATGTGTGCCATGACATGTACGCGTAGCTGCACTTAGAAACAAAACAACGTTTTTCCATACTTTGATTAATAAAGTTTTACATGTAGTTTCAGCGGGTAGATGGGGTACCTCCATCAGTAGCACTATAGTCAACAAATTTTCATTTGTTTAGGGTTGCTTACAACTACATGTGAAAGGTTGGTGCTACAAGCAGATTTTTTCTTTTTGTGTGCGTCCTTTAGAATATATTTCTTAAATATTTATTGAAGTATGTGTTTATTTTAATCGTTTAAAAAGCATGCATTTTACATGTAGGACATACGAGTATATAAGAAAGTTTATGATATATTTTCCATATCTGCCCAATGCATGAATTGCGGGGACTCGCCTGGACCGCGTCTATCGAGTACCCACAATCTATGTTTTTAAGCAGAAATAATGAAAATAATGTAAACCCCCGTAAATACCAGGTTAACTACATAAAAGTGGAGTTTGATGGGGTAAAAGCTACATAGGATCATTGATTCCATTTTGGAATTCTGAAAATATCCGAGGGTAGTTGGCCGAAACTAGCTAGTCTGGCCCACAAAAAATGTACACTCCATATTTTCCACTTCCATGGTGTATTCCTTGCTTCCAAAGGATAGCCCTTTTATAGAACATATTTAAAGAATTGTATTCCAGAACGAAAGTTATGCTTTAACATCGAAATGAGAAAATTTAAAACTATTTGATGGACAACAAATTACGACTAGTAAACATATCTTTATAAAAATATTTTGAACAACGCACCTCCTTTTTCAATTTCCGGTTGTATTGAAATCAAGAAATTTTGACCAAGTAAATATCGAGACAGCAGTGTGCGTTCCAATGTTGTGTCCATATGAAGGTGTCAAAAATGCATACTTATGTCACATGAAGTATGAAAAAAAAAAACATTTTTCATAGGTTTTTCGCCTTAAATAAATATCAAGGGTATTATATTTTCAGTTGCATATAGGTGTACATCTACATTTACGTTGAAATCAAAACATACAACTTAAATACTCTATTATACATTCCCCCATAAAACTCTAATGTGTCAAGTAAAACGTGTTAGCAAACATGTTCTAAAACATAACTGAGGTCTAAAAAAGACAAAAATAAAAAATGATATCATCACGAACGTAAATATGAAAACATTTTAACTCAACAACATAGAAAAAAAAAACTGAAAAAAATACCATTAACTTCATCCTACTCAAGTCTTTATATTAAATTTATGTTCTTCTAAACTGTTCATAAATTTATTCGGGCGAGCACACTCTGTAAAATGCCTCAACAATGCTACACCACTCACAGTTCAAATCCTCACTATTCGTCTGATTGTTCACATCTTTGTATGCTTGTAGATTTTCGAAGCATTGTCGCACTGCATTCGATAACTTAGTCTTATCGTCATGTAGTTTCTCGCATGCAGAGTTTACCAAGTTGAAACTCTCCTTCAGTTGTCTGTTCCTCTCCTCAAGGTCTGCATTCTTCAGGCGACAAAGTTCGGCATCGAATTTGTAGCAGTTAAGTGTCTCCAGCATTTGTTCCATTTCTGTCGAGTGTCGTTGTTGCAGAGTACACTGCACCGAATTCACCTTTTCAAGTTCGCGTTGAAGCTCGGAAATGCGAGTGCCTGATAGTTCTAGACTGCGAACTAATGAATTGTTTACCACTGTATGATGGTCGTCTAGTCTAGAGAAAACTTTACAAAATTGCTTATCTGGCAAGTCGGCACCCGGTAGTAAAGAACATACCGCTTTCCTCTCCTCTGGTTTAGATTTTGAATAAGACTGCCTTTCCTGAAACACCGTGTTACTTTCTTGCTGAAGTTCTAGATTGTCAAGTTCAAAGAAAGGCAGTCCCGAACAAATTGTTTTATTTTCGAGAAATGTTTGTCTACGTTTGAAGTCCCTAGTTCTCGTTGACTTACTTTTTGTTTTCACGAAGTGTTCCTGATCAGCCCTGTTGAAAGTCGGCTGTTGATCCCTGAACGGCGTTCGTGTTGTTACTGGAACATGGATCACCAGTACTGGAGGCTGTCGCAACTGTCCATAAGGCAGCCAGTATGGCCTACCTAAGCCACCGTAGAAATTTACAAAGTTCACTTTCTGTCTCCTTTTATAATCCATGATTTTCACGAGATCGCGTAGCAAGCTTAAAAGATGCTACTCCGGATTTCTCACACCAAGTTATTAAGGGCTGGTAAAATCCAGTTCTTAAATGTTCTTCTAAATGTGGGGAATTAGTCCAAAACACAGGAGACAGTATAAAGTTCTATTTTCCACTTTTAATTATTTTCAACAGTTCATCATATCAACACAATACAGTAATTGGCAACATCCAAATTACATGTACATTCAAAGTTCAATTTAGCAACTTAACAATTTCAACAATATTTTGCAGGTAAACTCCAAGCATCAATTTTAACTATTATTTTACGCCTTTACTGTTTAGTTGGAAATTCCTAACTGATTCTACAATTTTCAAAAATCTACAAATTCACACAAAACTAAAAAAGAAACGCCCACTAATCAAACAAACAAACTCTTATCAACCAATAACTTTTACGCATTAAACTTAGATGCTCAGTTCACATAAACTGTGAAAACTACAAACAACAAAAATGGTTTCCGCTGCCAAACTGGCATTTTTAGCAAGATTAACATCTCAGTCTCAAAAACCTGTTTGCTTAACAAAGTGAGAACTTAACCGGCTTATTCTACAATTCAATGCACGGCTTCCGTCAGGACGCGAAACCAAGATTAACTAATCATACATCAAAACATGCTAAAAGCTAGTCCGATTAGTCTAAAGGTTGAGACTTGTTTCTTTGTTTCAAAAATGCAAAAATGAACAAAATGAACAATTTTGACTAAAATTTTATATTTTAAAGGTAAAAATGACAATTTCAGAATCTGCTTTTTATAAGGAACATTTTGATACCAAACATGATAATCTAAATTACGCATTCAGATTTATTGCAAAATACCAAAATTTTGCATCATAATAGAAAACAGATTGTACCATATATCATATGTTAACAGGTCTGTCTGTGTAAAGAACACCCCTCTAAACCCCATTTGGGTGAAACTGTCTTTGTCCAAAACAAAAAAGGTCATAGAACTTTTCTTCAGTTTTGATATGTCATTTTTTATCATTATGTTTCATTAACTGAGACACTCTCATGTACACTTGTTAATTGAACTCTAATATACTTAATAAAGATGAAGAAACCACTGTAGTTTGTTTTCAACACCAGTTGTAGTGATTAAACTTTGGGTCACGGACAATTATGAGATTTTCTTTCATCTTTTGTTACTATATGGGCCGCGTCAAGCGATTTTGGTACTTATCGCCTATGCGAGCAGCGAAGGTTCAGGTGAGCCTGCGCATACGCGCAGTCTCGCCAGAACCTTCGCTGCTCGCTCATACAAGCAGTGAATCAAGAGGAACCTTCAGACAGAAAGTCATATCCCTGGCCCCTCTGAATGGCTGGGCATGCGCAGTTAAAATTTGTCATGACGGAATGCTCGAAGACCCAAATTCGCTTGGCGTGGCTCATATGATGTAACTATTAAATTGCCTTTGTTTTTCACACATACTTGTATCAAGTAGATGATCAATTAAGCATGTAAGTACAGGCTGGTCTTTTGTTTGTTTGATTTAATGTTTATCGTCCCCGTCAACATTGTAAAGGTCATTTTGGAGGCGCTGCTTCCAATTTTGTGGAACTTGTACCCAACATTGAGATGAAATGACTTCTCAAGCCCTGGCGCCCAATGAAACCAATAGGGTTTATAGGCATGGACGGTCCGACACTCACACCGCTTTGCCTAGCCAGGCTTAGATCCTCTAAGTGGTTTACCAGTACTCGTGTGCGGATCGGATTCAGCTCTGCGTGGAAGCATCATGCAGCCAATTTATTTCTTCAAGCCCCGACGGGCGGGGTCGTGCCAGGCTGGACTAAACAACACATTATTAAAAACAAAAATTTGTGAAATAAATACTTCTTATTATCATCTAGTTAACACTTTTTGTACCAAATGGAATTTTCCACCTTATATATGGCAGGAGTCCATTTCGAAACTTAGGGATGTCAGGTTGTGTTTTCTTCGAAATTTAGTTCGGGAAATGGCTTACCTTTTTGCAAATAATGTAGGACCTGATCAGACGCCGCGTTCTGTTTGCCAAGGTACCCCCTTTTGGGGTTTCTGGTACTGAATCGGTTAAAACAAATCTTTTTTTTTTTTGTTTTGGTTTTGGTTTTACGGCCCTTTCAAGATTATTTCACTCATATCGAGCCGATCGTTAATCAGAGGTGGGCGAAAACCGGAGTACCCGGAGAAAAAAACACCTGACCTTCCGTTGCAGAACTTGGCGTCTCACATGTGACCCGAGCGAGCTCGAACCACAGCGGTGAGAGACCTAATGATCAAGAGTCAGCGCTCTTAACCACTAGGCCACGGAGGTCCAAAACAAATCTTTGAGAAATAAAAACTCTTTAATCAATATTCGAACAAGGTCTAGATTCCTATTTGGCCTATTACCAGTTTAGCCAGATCCAGAATAGGAATTCTTATTTGGACTAAACAGAGTTTAGCCAGATCTGGAATCTGCCAAGGCCAAATATTGGTTTTGTTTGATTTGAGGTTTAACGTCCCCATCAACACTGTATAGGTCATTTTGGAGACGTTGCTTCCAATTCTGTGGGACTTTTACCCAACATTGCGATGAAATGACTTCTCAAGCCCTGTCGCCCATTGAAACCAATATGGTTTATAAGCATGGACGGTCCATTTCGCACCGCTTTACCTGGGCAGGCTTAGATCCTCTAAGCGGTTTTCCAGTAGTCGTGTGCGGTCGGTTTTAGTTCTGCATGGATGACACAAAAGAGAAAGACTGTCGTGTATACTATTTGTTACGGCTCAAACAATTTTGTCCGCTTTACGTCGAAGTCTCGCCGACAGCTTGGAATGCGCCCAACAATCACGGCATTTAGCACACATCGCTACGACGTTTAGTCAGTGACATATCTCCGTGTCGTTACATATCCCTTACACCATTGAGGGTCGGTGTGAAGGTGCTGTCATCACGTGAACATGTCCGTGAAATGAACACCCCTATAAACCCCACTTTATATAGAGAAAACTAGGGTTTACGGGGGTATACATTATTTTTCTTAGTTTTGCTTCAAGACATAGGTTGTGGGTACTCGTTAGAACCTTAGAACCGCCTCAAGGAAGCGGTTCTAACGAGCACCCACAACCTAGAAAAATATCACAAATTTTCATCGGAAAAGTAGCCATTTCGGAGACATAGGTTGTGGGTACTCGTTATAACCGCCTCAATGAGGCGGTTCTAACGAGCAACACCAAAATATGTTTCAAGTATAAACAAGAAAAATATCACAAATTTTCATCGGAAAAGTAGCCATTTCGTAGATAAGAAAAAGTGCACATTGTCGCACACATTTGTTATCGTAATGTCAGCTTTCAGTGACGGGGCTTTGGCTTCAGTCTACGGCTTTGGCTTCAGTCGGACAAGGGCCTGGTGTGCTTGTGGCAGGTGCGGAACATTGGGCTGTTTTTAATTCATTACGAAAACTCGCCAATACAAATACATTGTAAATGAGAAAAAAAATGAGAACAAATATGAAGAAGAAAAATTGTGATAGTTTTCTTATCTCTGCTCAAAAATAAAGATTGTGGGTACTCGTTAGAACCGCCTCATCGAGGCGGTTCTAACGAGTACCCACAATCTATATTTTAGAGTCGAAATAAGAATAATAAGATTTACCCCAGTGAACACCAGTTTTACTATATAAAAGAGGGATTCAAGGGGGTCAAAACTATATAGGCGTGTTTGCGTGATGTGTTTTTATTTTATTACTGTTATTTTCTTCTATACCCTATCTTTCCTTTTAGAATGCCCTGTCTCAGGGAGACGGCTTGAGATGCATGGTTGGTTGAGGACTCGGGCGATTGATGCCAGATACCGATTGTTGTCAGTGGAGATGGGGGATCTTCCTAAGTTCCGATAATATAAGCATGTCCAGGAACAGTGAAGGTACCTGGCCGGCCCTACATGACCTTAGCACGTGATTAGCTTCGCCCAGTTGTTCAAAAGTAAAGGTGTCGTTGATTAACGTATCTTTAAAACTTTGATTACTAAATATTTCATTTACTCTTATAATTTTTATGAAAGATGCGGGAAGTTTTTGCAAATGCAAAAGCTATTTACATTTTGCCAGAAAAAATAACATAGTATTAAATTTTTGGTTTGTTTGAGTTGAGGGTTAACGTCACCGTCAACACTATTTGGGTCATTATGGAGACGTTGCTTCCAATTTAGTGGGAGTTTTATGAAATGGCATATAAAACCCTACCAAAAGGCTTATAAGCACTGGGTGGTCTGACTCACACCGCTTTGCCTGGACAGGTTTAGACATTCTAAGTGATTTACCAGTACTCATGAGTGGTCAGTTTCAGCTCTGCATGCATGAAGCAAAATGCAGCCCAATCTATTTCTACAAGTCCGGATGGACTAGGGTTCCAGAGTATAAGATACTGTACTTTCTAGATAAGTTAATATTTTGCATCCTGGCGAGTTCGTCGAGCGAACGGTGTTTTGAAATCTAGTTCGTTACCTTCATCGGTGCATGAAACGTTAGCGTTCGTGCGTATGTGCGTGTGTGCTGCGTTTTGTTTTTAGTTATATTCGCCATCATGATGATGAAATTGTAAATGTATGTGTCCAAGGGCCAAGACGCCTATTGCATTTGAAATAATTTTATGTCTATGTCCATGTCATGTAGATAGCTAGATTGGAACTGTTATCTATCGACGTCAAATTACAAGGTATTCGGTATGGAATCTTGGAGGCCTGGATAGGTCAGGGTTATGTCCCTCGCTTGTCACCGCCATTACAAGAACACGCATATACAAATATATTGTAAATTTTACCACCGAACAATGAAAAACTGTGTTATTTTTCTTATTTCTGCTCAAAACATAGATTGTAGATACCCGTTAGAACCGCCGAGGCGTCGAGGCGGTTCTAATGGGTACCTACAATCTATGTTTTGAGAAGAAAAATAGTGTATACCCCTGCAAACCCAAGTTTTACTGTATGAAAGTGTGATTTAAGGGAGTCAAAATATATAGGCATGTTTTCGTAATGGCTTCAACACGGGTTCCATTTCAGGTATGCACGGTACAGTGTGGAACCGTCGCCAGTCCGAGGTCGGCAGCTTATTCGGATAACCCGGTTTTCTTCCTCACATTTAATCCGCGTGAGCTTTCAGCGTACCTTAGTAAAATATATAAAGTTTAAACTTTTTAATACCGAAGAACAGTTATACTTTTTGACGGTCTGTTGAAGTCTACACAGTAAATTAGATATGGAATAGTAAAGATGGTAGAACAGTTATACTTTTGACCCTCTGTTGAAGTTGGCACAGAAAATTACTGTCTCGCTTTTAATGTCAAAATAATCATATCCTATTTATAAAAATTATTACAGAAAAAATTGCTGTGAATTTTGAGTAATTTTCGATTATAAGTTGAGTGTGACACTAATGGCTTGTTAACTGGTTCTCGAGTCATCAGAGGGTGCTTCCAATACGAGGACTGTTCAAATATGAACGCAACTAAGCACATAAAAATGATCCCGTGATAGATTTCGAGGAAAAATTTATTTGTCCCCTCAAAGTATTCCCGTTTAACAGATATACAAACTTTTAGTCTTCTGATCCAATCATTGAATGCATTTTGGTAGTCTTTTCGAGGTATACTATGAAGGCACTGGAATATTGCAGAACCGAGGTGTTTGCGCTGTACAAATTTTCGACCAGAAAGGCATTTTTTCAGCCGCGGGAACAAAACAAAAGTCACACGGGGCAAGGTCAGGGGAATACGGGGAGGGGGGGGGGGTGAGGGAGTTCAACAACGTTTTCCTGCTTCAGATAGTCTTGCACAATGAACGCCTTTTGCGATGACGCATTGTCATGTAGCAATCTGACATTGGCCAAACCAGCTGCGGGTCTTCGTTCTTTGAAATATTTCTTCAATTTTCGAAGAACTTTATTCTTGTAAAACTTCGCATTTACATATTTGCCTTTTGGCACAGCAACCTGGATAGCAGGGCCCTGGTTTGAAAAGAATATGGCATACATTACCTTCTTGACGCTCATGGTCTGCTTTGCAATGCATGGTCTTTTGCAATACTTTGTTGCCCATATTTTGTTCTGAATCTTTCGTTTTGGCTCAAAAAAGTGAACCCATGTCTCGTCACCTGTGACGACATTAGCGAAAGACCGTGCATTGTAATTTGTAAACTTTTTAAGCAACTGCTTGGCGCACTGAACGCGTGTCTTTTTCTGCTCATCTGTCAACAGATGGGGAATCCATCTAGCACAAATCTTTCTCATTTTAAAATCCCGTTTCAGAATTGTATGAGCTGCTCCTAATGAGATGCCAACCATACTAGCTATTTGCCTAGTGGGTTATCGTGCATCGGTAGCAACTATTTCTTTCACTCTAGCAACCATCTTGGCAGATGTTGCTCTTTTCGGCCGACGATCATGTGGTGCATCTTCTGTTGAGCCTAGCCCACAGCTGAATTTCTTACACCAACGAAAAACTGTCGGAAAAGACATTTCATGATGCCCATAAACCGAACATATTTCATCAAAAATGTCTTTGCACCGTATACCAAGACTACAACGATTCTTAATATAGGACCGTCTTTCAAAGGCGTACTCTGACCTTCTTCGAACCATGTTTTGTATTAGTATACAAGAGTAGACAGTGTTTATCGAACGATATACATGGCTAAAGTGGACGGATTTTAACAGGTTTGGTATCAATGTATAGGTAAAATGTTTTTCTACGCCGTGATATTTATTTCCAGGTGATTTTCGCATTAGTGCATGATACGGTACAGAAAATTTATTTAATAAGAAAACACTCCAGGAAGCGTGACAGGTTAAAATCAATTGCGATAAAATCAGAACGCACTTCAGACTGGCGGAAATACAAACAGGCAAGAAATAAAGTTAATAACCTAAAAACACGCTAAAGAAAGATTTTATAACAATTTAGCACTTACAATATCCGAGAATTATACCAATAGTAAAAGAGAATTTTTGTAAATTTACTCGTTTTTTAAATTAAAAACACTACTGTAACACCATCTATTCCTCCTTTGCATACAACTACCATAGATAACGAAATTAAGATACATATAACTGATAAAGAAAAAGCAGACTGTTTAAATGATTACTTTACGTCTATATCCCGGGTCACCGACGATAACGTACAGTTGCCTAATTTGCAGAAATTTACAGAAAGTACATTAGAATTTTTTAACATAACTGAACATGAAATAAAAGAGATTATTGATATATTAGACATCAATAAGGCATCGGGGCCTGACCTGATTAACCATAAAATGTTAAAATATGTTTCCTTTGCAGTGTCTAAACCACTGACTATAATTTTTAATCGCTCTCTGAGAGAAAAGCATTACCCCGAACTTTGGAAGAGGAATAATGTTGTACCTTTGTTTAAAAAGGGTGATAATGATGATCCTGCTAATTACAGGCCCGTTTCACTCTCCAGCTCAGTTGGTAAAATTATGGAACGTATTGTGTTTAAACATATGTATAATCACCTTCACTTAAACAATTTACTGTACAAATATCAGTCAGGTTTTGTTCCGGTTCACTCAACAACATTTCAACTTGTAGATATATATCACCACATATGTCAAACATTTGAAAATAAACAATATTCCTGCATGGTGTTTTTTGACATTTCTAAAGCTTTTGAAAGGGTATGGCATAAAGATCTTTAATTCAAATTAAAGCAAAATGGGATTAATGGAAGCTTACTTGACTGGCTTGCTGACTATTTATTTAAAAGAAAGCAATGCGTGGTCTTAAATTCAATATGCTCAGATTATAAGGAGGTTTTAGCTGGTGTACCCCAAGGTTCTGTACTTTGACCATTATTATTTCTAGTATATGTAAATGATATAGCAGACCAGTTATTGAGTTTAACTCGGCTGTTCGCAGATGACAGTTCTCTTTTCTCGTAAGCTTCAAATCTAAATGATATTGAGGGGATACTAAATCACGATTTGGCTATTGTTTCGGCATGGGCCAAACAATGGCTAGTCAATTTTAATCCAAATAAAACTGTAGCCATGTTATTTCACTTATGAAAGTTGATGCAGTTCCGAGATTGACTTTTGACGGTATCGATATTAATTTTGTGGATCAACACAAACATCTAGGTATAACCCTCACTGAAAACGGTAAATGGCAGAACCATATAGACAGTATTTTAACTTCAGCATCAAAGGTAATTGGGATTATGCGTAAATTAAAATATACTTTCAGCAGAGTAGCTTTAAATCAGGTTTATATATCATAAGTTAGGCCAATCTTAGAATACTCATCTGTAGTTTGGGACAACTGTACTGTGGAACAGGCAAATTCTCTAGAAAAATTACAGAATGAGGCTGCCCGGATTGTAACCGGTCTTACAAGATCTGTATCGATTGAAAGGCTTTATGAGGAATGTGGATGGGACTCTCTTTCTTTGCGTAGAAGGAATCAAACATTAAAATTTATGTATAGAGTTACACACAATATGGTGCCTTCATATATATCTGATATAATACCTTCAAGTGTTGGTGAAACTACACGCTATCCACTACGTAACAGAGACAATATAGTCACTGTTCCTCAGCGTACAACAATATTCAGTCGTTCATGTATTCCTTCCTCCATTTCGGCATGGAATGAGTTACCATTGCAGTATCGAAATTCTGAAACTTATAATGCCTTCTGTTATCAAGTTAAAAAGCACCTTTGCTCAAGCATAACAGTTCCTAACCATTATCTTAAGGGTAGTCGAAAGCTATCTGTACTTCACTGCAGAATGCGAAATCGATGTAGTAATCTTAACAATGACCTTTTCTGTAATCATCTTCGAGACAGCCCTATATGTGAGTGTTCAGAAGAAATGGAGGATGCAGAACACTTTCTGTTTAAATGCAGTCTGTTTCATGACCAAAGGATAGTTATGTTCCATGCAACAAGACCATTACACCCATTAAATTTACAGTTACTTCTTTGTGGAAATTCAGATTTGTCAGAGGATGATAATATGCTTTTATTTGAGGCTGCCTATAAGTTTATTAAAGATACAGGGCGATTTGATTGAGATATTGTTCTTTTATGCTCAATCAGAAAAATTATTTACTTTATTTTCAGGACGAAAGACCATAATTAGCAGACCTTGGACGTAGCGGTGCGTTGGATAGTGGGGAGGTGACGGAGAGGCACAATCACCATTGGCATTATTTATTTATTCATTTTTATTATTATTATTTATTTATTTATTTTTTTTATTTATTTATTTCATCTTTGTTTTTTATTTATTTATTTATTCAGTGTTAAATCTTCTATTTTATGTTTCAACATTATATTTAATTGCCGTGTTGGTTGTTCTGCATGCCAAGCTATAGGGGAAGGGCTGTAGCTAATGTTGGTAGAACTTGTAGCCCAACCCCATTGTTTGTACTTGTTATCATGTACAAAGGCAATAAAATATGTTTATGCTATTAGTGCATGATAAAACGTTCTACTTGCATTCATATTTGAACAGTCATCGTAACATAGCGCTAGATGGATATTAAGGAGAATGGGAACACCTGGCTGATTTTTCCGCCATTTTTCAAAGGGAGACAACTTTCGGGACTACCTGTTTGCCTTTCTATAAACACTGTCGCACTGAAAAGGGGATCTACTCTTAAAGGAAAGAATTTGCTTCTCAGGAGCAAATTCTTTCCTTCAAGAGTTGACCCCTATTGGCATGGGGAACAAAAATACTTTTGCAGGAGTTGCCTCCCCTGAAGGTGTGCCAATTCCCCTAAAGGGGTAATTTTTAATTTAGATATATTTTTCTTACCTTATAGACGAACAGAATGTTGTGTGTGCCCATTAGAATCGCCTCGTCGAGGGGTTTATAGGGGTATAGATTATTTTTCTTATTTCTTCTCTCAGCGGCCGCCACCCATCGGGGCTTGAAGAAATATATGGGCTGCATGATGCTTCCACGCAGAGCTGAAACCGACCCGCACACGAGTACTGGTAAACCGCTTAGAGGACGAGTCGGCCCGTCTGTGCTTTTAAACCCTATTGGTTTCATTGGGTGGCAGGGCTTGAGATGTCATTTCATCTCAATGTCGGTTAAATGTCCCACAAAATTGGAAGCAACGTCTCCAAAATGACCTTTACAGTATTGACCGGGACGTTAAAACTCTAAACAAACAAATAAACAATTTCTGCTCTCAGACATAGGTTGTGGGTACTCGGTAGAACCGCCTCAATGAGGCGTACCTAACGAGCACCAACAACCTATGTTTGGTATACAAATAAGAAAAATATCACAAATTTTCATCAGAATAGTCAACTTTTGGATATATGAAAGAATGCACTATGTCACACGGATGTAAGGAATTTCGGTCAAGAGAAGCCAGGTCGAATTGAGCTGCAACTTGATGAGGGCCATCGGCATTACAATAACATACCCGTGCGACATAGTGCATTTCTTCTCATGTCTAAAATGGCTACTTTTCGGTTGAAAATCCATGATATATTTCTTATTTATACTGCAAACATAGGTTATGGGTGCTCGTTAGTACCGCCTCATTGAGGCGGTTCTTACGAGTACCCACAACCTATGTCTTGGAGTAAAAATATGAAAACTAATGTTTACCCCCGTAAACCCCAGTTTTCTCTATACAAAGTGGGTTGTATGGGGATGTTCATTTCATGGACTTGTTCACGTGATGGGGGTGACATGGATATTTTGATTTTTTAAAATAGTTCCTTTCTTTCTTTCTTTCTTTCTTTCTTTCTTTCTTTCTTTCTTTCTTTCTTTTTCTTTCTACTGATACTACAGATTTTGCAGGATAAAAGCCTACACAATAACCATGGTTCTACCTGTACAGGGAGCCTTCAGTTAACGTCCCGATCCGAAGGATGGTGCACTTTATGACATTCATCCCTGCAAATGATGCCAATGGAGCGTGTTCGGACACCGAAATTTAATCGCCGCTGCCGGGGATAGAACCCGGGACCTTTAGCATCAGAGGAAGGTGCACTAACCACCGAGCTACCACGCTCAGATATCCGTTCAGATATCCAAGATACGTGGCCATCTTGAAATTCTTGAATTGACATCTCCTCCCGAACCAAAATTCTCATCAAGCTGTCACTTGATGGGAGTTGACGGGTCGACATGACGACTCAGATTCCATTCTGATATCCAAGATGGCTACTACGGTGGCCGAACTAGCCATCTTGAAATTCTTCAAACGACATCTCCTTCCAAACTAGAGGTTGGATCAAGTCAAAACTTCATGAAAGGCATCGTGGCGACATGGATATTCAGATTTGCTAAAATTCAACAATACAAAAACTACTGGGGAGTGGTTAACTCTGGAGTTTACGCATCACGAAAACATGCCTATATAATTTTGACCCCCTTGAACCCCACTTTTATATGGTAAAACTGGGGTTTACAGGGGTAAACCTTATTTTTCTTATTTCTGCTCTAAAATATAGATTGTGGATATTCGATCGAGGCGGTTCTAACGAGTACCCACAATCTATATTTTGAGCAGAAATAAGAAAAAATATCGCAATTTTTCATCTTAAAATTTTCATTTTTTTTCGGAGATAAAGGTCACAATGTATTTGTATAGGCATGTTTTCGTAATGAACATTCAGCCTTAGCTCTCAATTTCTAATTACCGTAAAAAAATCCTAAAAGTTCTGACTCCTTTAGAATTTTCTGTAGTTCTCCATAAAATTTAACAAATGTGTTTCACGACTCAGCAAGGAGTCAAAAAAAGTGCAGATTGAATGGCAAATAGTGAAGACCCTGATCAGACTCAGGAGCATTCTGATCTGGGTCTGCAGTGTTTGCTTAGGCCTGTCTGCCCCAATACTTAGGATCATGACGGTATACAGAATCCTACGAAATAATAAGTTTGATCACGATAAAAGGTCTAATGTTGCTTACACCGCCGTCCAACCGTTGGTTTTCATTTGCTCCAGCATTTCAGTTATTTCATGCTGTTGAGTCCTCATCGTTGTTTTATCTCCGTATTCGCATGCTTTTTTATGTTCTGTGAGATGTTTCACTGAAGAGTTAGAAATCCGCCATGCGGACTGAAGAAA
Organism: Lucinisca nassula; assembly: GCA_963580285.1. Lineage (NCBI taxonomy): Eukaryota > Metazoa > Mollusca > Bivalvia > Lucinida > Lucinidae > Lucinisca > Lucinisca nassula. The sequence goes on along the minus strand of OY757014.1, from coordinate 25,813,402 downwards.
TCATTTGGGCCCCGTCAAGCGATTTTGGTACTTATCGCCTATGCGAGCAGCGAAGGTTCAGGCGAGAAGTGAAAGCAATGATCAGGAATCGATACAATTAACCCACAGCTCCCATCAGAGACACGATAGGGAAAAAAGCACAATCATGAAATAACTAGACCCTATTGGAAACATCAATAGCGGAAAGCCAAGGGGACAGTTACTTTCCCACAAAATGACAAATTGGCAATCCAAAAGAAGAATACAAGCGATAAACACACTCAAAGACAAACCATAACAAAAGTAAACCGCGACAGAAGTTCCGCCTTGGAACGGTCAGTGAAACGAATTCCACTGGCGGTGGTGGGGGGAGGGGGGGGGGGGGGCTCAAATCGATTTTAGCGGCCGTAATCCTCGCCCTTATTTCCGTCGCGATTTAGACAAATAATTTGTTCAGTCTGCATGAAGGCCTCCTAACTCATCAGCGCAACATCCCCGAGAACACAAAAATCAAACAACCCCAGAGATGAAACAACGGTGCGGACTCGACAGCAAGAAGCCACTTAAATGATGGAGCAAAATAATCAAACAGTTAGACTTCTTACTGACCGTTCTAAGACGGTTATTCTGTTGTGGATTATTATTGTTGTAGTTCGTCTTTGCATGTATGTATTGCTAATATCTTTTATTTTGGATAGCCCTATTGCTATTTTGTGATAAAGTTACTGTCCTTATTTTGCTTTCCACTTGTTAAGTTTCCATTATAGTGAAGTCATTTGAGCCCCGCCAAGCGAATTTGTGTCTTCGAGCATTCCGTCATGGCAAATTTTAACTGCGCATGCCCAGCCATTCAGAGGGGCCAGGGATATGGCTTTCTGTCTGAAGGTTCCTCTTGATTCACTGCTTGTATGAGCGAGCAGCGAAGGTTCTGGCGAGACTGCGCGGATGCGCAGGCTCGCCTGAACCTTCGCTGCTCGCATAGGCGATAAGTACCTACCAAAATCGCTTGACGGGGCCCATTTTATGTTTGTGGTTCTTTCCCTTTTGTGTCTTGGATTGGAGGTGTGAGGTTATTGTATCGATTCCTGACCATTGCCTTCAAATTGAGATTTTATTATAAATGAACAAATAAGATGACTAACGATTGCATGTGAGATGAACCGGAGCACATCATTTCCTACAATTTACATGTGCGCCCAGCGAAGACTCAGATCAGGCTGTGCATCCGCGCAGTCTGATCAGAGCCTTCGCTTGCGCTCTCAGGATAGCCAAAGGCCTAGTGCTCCTTCATACAGCAAGAGAAGTCTCTGGTCAGACTATATTAATGCACAGGCTGATCTGATTCTTCGCTGGTGCACATGTAAATTGTAGGAAATGCTATGCCCCGGTCCGATATAAGAAACGCAAGGGCCTTCGCTAATCACATCGAAGCCTCCGTGGTGTAGTGGTTACGCTGCTCGCCTTGTAAACCAGGGATCGCAGGATCGATCCCGGGCTTCTCCAGACTTTCGGATGAGTCTTTAAACCGAGGTCCCGTCTCCGTATGACCTTAGATGATGGTGGGACGTAAAACTCCCCTAGAACCCCACTTTTATATAGTAAAACTGGGATTACAGGGGTAAACCTTATTTTTCTTATTTCTGACAAATATCACAATTTTTCGTTCTAAAATTTGCAATTTTCTCGTCCTAAAATTTGCCATGTTTTCGACTGTAAAATTTATAATATTTGTATAGTCGTGTTTTCGTAATGGATCAAATAGAGGGGAAACCAAATTAAAGGAAACACAGGTTTTAATTTTAAGTTTACTTCAACCAGTGAAATAAATAATGTCATTATTTGCACTTCAAGGCATTGTCTTAAGACAAAAACCTATACACTAAACAGAAAATAAACTATATGCATTACATGAAAACAGAAAATAAACTATGCATGTAATGACTATTAGCTATATAACAAGTTGATGCATGAATGATAACAAAACAAAACACACTTGAAAAATAAACACACACAAAAAACATAATTGTTACTTTCTATAGCATGTTTTTATCACGACGACTATCTCATCCCATCCGCAAAATAAAAACCTTTTGTAAAAACAAGTTTATATTTTAGTTATCAATAAACCGTCCGGGAGCAAATCTTAATCCCGCTATCAATAGGGGTCAACTCTTTCAGGACAGAATTTGCTACTTAGGAGTGAATTCAGTCCTGTAACAGTAGTCTACTTCGGAGAGACTAAGCACAAAGAAAAGCGCATAAGAAGTCCTGAAAATTGTGTCCCTTGTAAAATACAGTAGAACTTCCATGGCTCGAACACAGATGGCTGTGTCGAACCCGTTCTTGAGTCCCTAGGGAATTTCTCTACGTATGAAATAGGGAGGGTAAAATGTAGGATATTTTTATCTTTTATCTTGCAAATGTATGCTGTGTGTACTCAATAGAATCGCCTCATTCTTATGAGTACACACAGCATACATTTATATAATAGATCACCAAACCGAAGTCCCAAAATTATTCCAGTTTTACCTCCTGGAAGTAGTCATCTGTGCTTCGAGCTACCCCTGTCTCGAACAGATTTTCGTGGCCCCAAAGGTGTTCGAGCCTTTGAAGTTCGACTGTATGTCGAGTGTAATCACTTGCCTTTTGAACTGCGTTTCACAAGGGTATACACTGATATTTTTATTAAGAGGAATAGGAACACCTTCAGGGAAGGCAATTCCTGCAAAAGTATTTTTGTTTCCAATGTCAATAGGGGTCAACTCTTGAAGGAAAGAATTGGCCGCAATTTCTCAAAGTCCCGATGGGCGGGGCCTACCCGTTTGTTACTTTGGGAAAAACATATGGAATGTCCATTAAGGTAAACAACCTCGTGTGAGGCAGTACAATCTTTAATATCTCAAAAATGAACAAATTAATACCTTTGTTTTCCCTTTTTCTCTTCTTCATAGAAAACTGTGTTTTTTTTTCTGAGGTTTCATTTAAGAGACACGTGTGTTTGACGCTCGAAAATTGATGTAAGTTAAGGGTCTAAAACGTGTTCATTTAAAACGGCGGAAAATGATTTGCGTTCGCGCATTTTCATGCGGGGCTTATTTTAATTTCACATAATATTATAAATAATAAATAGAACATTTGGGGTCACGACAATATGCAATAATAAACTCAACTCCGTTCAGAAAATCTGAATCATCGATTTTTTCGTTTCTTCCTTTTAATACTGATTTTAGCCCATGCATCACTATGGGAAAGTTCTAGACCTGACCCTCCGCCGATTTCTCCTGCAAGTCATATGCCTCTGCGACAGTCAGGAAAGGCTGTTATTATTTGGAGAAAATTGCAAAATAAAGAAATGAGACCACAGACTAAGTCCATTTGATGATGATTGTCAGGTAAAATAATACATATTCATATCCATGTGATGCACTTTATAAATAGATATGCAATTACGACATACCTTACATTCGAATGACTAAATAGAAGCCCACTAGGAACGGGGAGCCACTAGCGCGATGTGCTGTCAACAGTGGTCAAAATGAATTATACCGATACCAGATGTGGTGTCACAGCTAATTATTTTCCATGAAGTGATCGTGCAAATAAAATATAGACGCCCTAGTAATTTACAAGAGCAGTAACCGCTTCTATATATGGTTTAAAAGGGTGTGTCGAACCTGTCAGAATGTCTTAGTCTGTGAACGAAAAGTTAGATTCTGCAATGTTCTCCAAATAATCACAGCCTTTTCTGGCTGTCGCAGAGGCATATGACTTGTTGGAGAAATCGGCGGAGGGCGAGGTCTACAACTTTCCCATACTGATGTATGGACTAAAATGAGTATTAAAAGGAAGAAACGAAAAAATCGATGATTCAGATTTTCTGAACGGAGTTTAAGAAACATATCTTTTGATGTGTTTGTAAAGTGAAAAACCATCTATTGTCTATCGCAAACAATCATCACGAAAACACGCTTATATAGTTTTGACCCCCTTGAACCCCACTTTTATATAGTAAAACTGGGGTTTACAGAAGTAAACCTTATTTTTCTGATTTCTGCTCTAAATATAGATCGTTCTTAGGGGTACCCACAATCTATATTTTGAGCAGTAATAAGAAAAATATCACGATTTTTCATCTTAAAATTTTCATTTTTTTCCGTCTTGGCATCACTAAAACTATTATTTTGACCCCTCGAACCCCACTTGTATATAATAAAACTGTGGTTTACAGAAGTAAACCTTATTTTTCAGATTTCTGCTCTAAATATAGATCGTTCTTAGGGGTACCCACAATCTATATTTTGAGCAGAAATAAGAAAAATATCACAATTTTTCATCTTAAAATTTTCATTTTTTCCGCGATAAAGGTTACAATGTATTTGTATAGTTGTGTTTTCGTAATGCTTTGCTGGGACATTGCTAGCCACACAGGTCTTGTTTTAGGTTTTGTCGTGCTCTGGCCCAGTCGTGAATTCTTTCAACCAATAATAATTCGCATGATGTTGAAACATTTAAGAATGACAATGAATCCCAGACATATACATCACGAAAAAACGCTTATATAATTTTGACCCCCTTGAACCCCACTTTTATATAGTAAAACTGGGGTTTCTAGGGTAAACCTTATTTTTCTTATTTTTGCTCTAAAATATAGATTGTGGGTACTCGTTAGAACCGCCTCGATGAGGCGGTTCTAACGAGTGCCACAATCTATATTTGGAGCAGAAATAAGAAAAATATCACAATTATTCACCATACAATTTTCTTTTTTTCGCCAATATAGGCGGCAATGTATTTGGATAGGCGTGTTTGCGTAATGGTAATGGACATGCACACTTTTAAAATTATTATCATGTCTGATTTCATGATTTAAATCCAGCATGGGTATAAAACATGTTCATTGAAAACGTCGGAAAATGATTTATCATATGACGTCGCGTCTGAGAGTGTAATAACGCCATGTAATATTTTCGATAATCCACTAGTGGATTAAATATGCAAATTAGGTAGATATGTGCCGTAACGTTACATGTACGGCGTCCTCAACGACGTCGCGTTTACTAATGGTGGAATGTTGACATTTTTGTGCAAAATCGTGAATAAAATTCGTTTTAAATGTCATATGATAAATAGAATCTTGCATTCGTGCTCATGTATTATTGAATTTATTAAACTCGTTGAGGAAAAGGGTTAAAATGCTCGGCACAGCCTCGCATTTTATCCCTTTTCCTTAACTCTTTAATGAATTCAATAATACATGACCACTCATGTAAGATCCTCTATATACATGTACTTGCTGGAAAAAAACTTGAGTAGCTTTTGCATTTGAAACAGCTACTCACATTGTTTCAGCGAAAAAATAAGCACACATGTCATATAATAAAATTGGGCCCCGTCCAGCGATTTTGGTACTTATCGCCTATGCGAGCAGCGAAGGTTCAGGCGAGCCTGCGCATCCGCGCAGTCTCGCCAGAACCTTCGCTGCTCGCTCATACAAGCAGTGAATCAAGAGGAACCTTCAGACAGAAAGCCATATCCCTGGCCCCTCTGAATGGCTGGGCATGCGCAGTTAAAATTTGTCATGACGGAATGCTCGAAGACACCAATTCGCTTGACGGGGCTCATATATTGATTAACATTTTCCCGATACCTCAACTAACGACGTCGTTAATTTTGAATAACCGAGCCAAGTCATCACGAAATCACGCCTATATTCTGAACCCTTGAATCCTACTTTAACATACTGAAACTGGGATTTACACGATAAACCTTATTTTTCTTATCTATGCTCTAAAATAAAAGATTGTGAGTACTCAGTAGAACCGCCCCGATGAGGCGGCTCTAACTTGTATCCTACAATTTGTGCAGAAATATGAAAAATATCACAATTTTTCGTCTTCGCGTTTTTATTTTCGGAGATGGAATTTAGAGTGTATTTGAATAGGCAGGTTTTCGAAATAAAAACCCAAATTACAAGCATTAACAAAGTTAACTGAGGAATTTGGTTTCGGCATCCACCAACCCACAAAGCAAATGTTGTGATCACTTGCAACATTCATCTTGCTCATATCCACAACAAACATTTTGCAGAAACCCTGAATTATTCTTGTTACGCGTGCATACTTGGATCTTGATAAACCTGTTTTCTAGCTTCCGTTTTGCTAGGTTTAAATAAAAGTGCAAAGTGACCTTTTAGAACATGTCTATACTCAGATTCAATGAAAACGCACCACTTTTAGAATTTTGATTTCATTAGTTTAAGGTAAAACTGACAGGCTTTTTCAACTGATAAATACGGTACTGTAAAGTTGTCACCGAAACATGAGTTTGTTTGACACGAATACGGTGTGATTTTCATGATGTACATGTGCACGTGTTTGTTTGACACGAATACTGTGTGATTTTCATGATGTGCATGTGCACGTGCAAAATTGCAAAATTTTCGTTATCACGACATTATAAGGTCTGGATTCTTTACGTTAAAAATAAAAATCAAAAATGAGTTCCTTTAATTTTTCCTTTTAAAGCCAGCAAAAATTTCAATAGAACAAACGAATGGGACATGTAAGTAACGTCGATCGTCATCGTGCCCTCGGTATGGCTAAAGGTTGGTGCCTGATGCTCTGTCTCTGGTCGGGCCCATCGGAGTCTAACTGTTGGTTTTCTTTTGCTCCAGCATTTCAGAGGTTTCTTGCTGTCGAGTCCTCACCGTTGTCTCACCTCTGTGGTTCTTTGATTTTTTTTTTGCGTTCACGGAGATGTTGCACTGATGAGTTAGGAGGCCTTCATGCCGACTGAACAAATTATTTGTCTAAATCGCGACGGAGGTGGGGGCGGGGGTTGTGGCCGCGTAGGGTCGATTTAAGCCCCCCAGTGGAAATAATCTTTCCACTGACCGTTCCAAGGCGGTTCTTCTTTGGCGGTTAATTCATGGTGTTGTTTGTTACTTACTGTGTGTGTCACTTGTGTCTTTTTATTTTAGATGGCCATATGGCCATTTTGTGGGAAAGTAACTGTCCTTATGGCCTTCTTTTGTTTGGGTTTCCATTATGGTCTGGTCGCTTAATGTTTGTGTTTCTTTCCCTTTGGTGTCTTTGATGGGTGGAGTAAGTTAATTGTATCGATTCCTGATCTTTGTTTTACTTCTACTTTTCATACCGCCAAGTTGCGGAGCGTATGGGTTGTTCGTAAACTACGATTGCTCGATTTAATGAAAGGCACAACGCTACGGGGTTTGTGGACGATAGACAACGCCCTGCACGTAAACGTGTTACTACACGTCAGCAGGACCGGTACATTTTTTGAGTCATTTACGCGAACGACTCAGGACGTCTGTGGAAACTGCGCAAGAGACGGTGGGAACCTACGCGTAAGTACCTTAACTTTACGGCGGGGTCTCCAGGAACGCGGTATTTCTAGCCATAAGACGAATAGGGTGGGGGCGTTTTGACGGCGGAACGTCGAATCAGTCGCTTTAATTGGTGTCGACAGTGTATCCGATGGACACAACAGCGTAGGCGTGGTGTACTGTTCCTGGACGAGTACCGTTTTGTGTTGAAATGTTTGATAGGCGGCGTAAAGTATGGCGTCGGCGTGGGGAGCGATTTCTAGACTGTTGTGTTAAACAGGTGTCACATTTGGGTGGTATTAGCGTAATGATGTAGGGAAGGATCTCATGGCGCTACTAAACCCAGCTCATCGTTGTTGATGGCTATTTGACGGCACGTATGTACATCGATGAAATCTTAGAGCCCGAGGTGGTACCGTTTTAGCGCAATAATGGTGACATTACGCTTTTCTAACAGAACAATGTACGTGCTCATTCTGCGAGGCTAACCATGGACTTTTTCAATCAAAATGGTGTGCAAGTTCTTCCTTGTCCTGCGTTTTCGCCGGATTTAAACCCAATTGAGCACCTTCGGGACAAGCTCGGAAAACGTGTGTACAGCCGACGTCATCCGCCAAACAACCGTCAGCAGCTTGCCATGGTGCTACAGGACGAATGGGACAACATCACACAATACCAGATACAGCGTTTAATTCGAAGTATGAGGCGTTTATGCCAAGCAACATTTGATGCAAATAGTGGACACACCCGGTATTAGGATATGTGATTTTGATTTGTCGGGTGTGTGGACTTACTTGAGTTTCCGTATCTCTGCATCCAATGAAATGCTGTAACTCTGTAGTGAGTCTGTGGATAAGCGAGTGATAATTCATTAAACGTGATCAAATGCTGGAAATATTGTGAATCAATTAAAATCATTGAATCTGAGTATGGGTTATTCTAACAAGTAGTGAGAAATAGCGAAATCTCGTACAATTTTTAGCGCGCTAATACGATGCTAAGATGGAAATCTTTTTCTTAATATTCAGTTTTCTTTTTAAAGCAAACTATCATAACAGCTTCAAGAGTAGCTGATCTGGGGTTTTTATCACCACCAATATACGAGTGCTGTTACTTAAATTACCAAACTGCATTCCGAGAACATAACTGCCAGATTCCATCGTTATAACTGAACGCGAAATGAAGTTGCTCTCACACTTCAGGTTAATCCACACACTAACATCGGAGGAAAATTGTAGATGGTGATACAATTAGTGCCATACTCTGTTAATACAGCGAAATCGTCAAAATTCACCCACTATTCACGCACTAGAGCTGATCTACATCAAACACTAAGCTGATCTTTTTCACACACTAGAACTGATCTGCCTCGATTCTAACACACTATGAACCGTCAATAAGTTTTTTTGTTTCCTTCAAATTTTCCCAGTCTTTTGCCACTGTAAGATGAAATACCGCCAGCTCTATTGATTGTAGCATAAGCATTTACGTCCTTGTCAAACCTTGAGTCTAACAAAAATGTGAACTTCAAAAATGGCGGTTATATTGTATCGAGCTCTTCTGCCCAGTGATTTTGTTGCAGAATAAAGTACAGTTCTTTCATCACGTAAACAAGTCCGTGAGATGACCCCCCTTCTAAACCCACTTTATATAGAGAAAAGAGGGGTTTACGGGGGTATACATTATTATCTTTATTTCTGCTGCAAGACATAGGTTGTGGGTACTCGTTAGAACCGCCTCAACGAGGGCAGTGTTAACAAACACACTCAGCCTGAATTTGAAGGAAAAATAAGAAAAATATCACAAATTTCATCAGAAAAATTGCACTTTGCCTTACGGACATGTTATCGTAATGCTGCTGTCTTTATAGGCGCGCTGTGTCAGAATTCTACTCTAAAGATTGTTTGTGCGCGTCAGAAACGATTTGTCGGACCAGTTCACCTACATTACTGATGAAAAATTGGAAATTTTATTGAAAATGACACTAATACAGACACATGGAAGATAGTTCTGTCTCCCTTTGGCGTGTTATTCCAACAATATAAAATTCATTCCTTAATAAGTAGACCTCAAGCAGACACTCAACTTTGAATCAACGTTGAATCAAAGTTGGGTCAACACTGTGCCTGCTGGTCCCCTTCTCAGGCTGAACTGTTGTACATGAAACCAAACAGGAATTCCTAAGTTGTCTTCCATATGAAAACGTTAAAAATATTTCAAGTTGTAATCATACGACTGACTAAATACTCGATTTTCATGATTCATATCTCAACTATGTTATCTCATTTATAATTGATATCCACTCTTTAGATCTGCAAGGCACACGATGTTTACCCGAAGCCACTCGCTGTCCATCTCTACTATGGTAAGATCACCTGAAAACAGATCAAGAATTCTTACAGGTCTTATCTGTAACAGCAGTCGCAACACCGATGACTGCTCTTTTTTACAACTTTATTTGTTCTGAAAGTCCCGTGTTACTTTATTGTTCCTTTTCCTCATTATTTTTAAATAAAAACCTTTTGTTTCACCTTTAGCTGGTGAAATCTGAGTAGGTTGGAAATACACGTACGAAGTGATAGATATGTTAAAGTTAGGTTTTTCGAAATATAAAACATAAAATATCACTAAGAGGAGATTGCAAAATCTAAAAACACAAGGAAAATGGTACTTACAGATATTCAAACTAAAATTTTATCCAAACGATGACAAAGAAACACATTGACCATTGAGACAAATCTGAAAGGAAAAAAGATATGATTATAATCTACCGATTTTAAATCCTTTTCATGCTGTCGAGTCCTAATCGTTGTTTCATCTCCGTAGTCATTTTATTTTTATTTTCTCGGAAATGCAGCACTGATGAGTAAGAAAGCCTTCATGAGGACTAGGCCGCGACAGAACCAAGGGCGAGTACTTTGGCCACGAAAATCGATTTAAGCCTCCTAGAGTGAAATACGTTTTACCTACGGTTCTTCGGTCGCGGTTTATTTTTGTTAAAGCTTGCTTTTACATGTATGTATTGCTTATATCTTTTTAAATTTGGATAACAGTTTGGCAATTTTGTGGGAAAGCAACTGTTCTTGTGATATTTTCATTAGGGGTTGGTTTTTTCATGTTCGTGTTCCTTTCCCTTTGGTGTCTCTGATGGAAGGTCTTGGGTAGTTGTATCGATTCCTGATCATTGCCTTCACTTCAAATTTGAAAAGTAGAAGTAAAACAAAGATCAGGAATTGATACAATTAACTTAATCCACCCATAAAAGACACCAAAGGGAAAGAAATACAAACATTAAGCGACAGACCATAATGGAAACCTTAACAGAGGAAGGCCATAAGGACAGTTACTTTCCCACAAAATGGCCATATGGTCATCCGAAACTAAAAGACACAAGTGATACACACAGTAAGTAACAAACAACAACATAAAATAAATAAATCGCCACAGAAGAGCCGCCTTGGAACGGTCAGTGGAAGATTTCCACTGGGGGGCTTAAATCGATTTTACGTGGCCACAATCCTCGCCCTTACTTCCGTCGCGATTTAGACAAATAATTTGTTCAGTCCGCATGAAGGCCTCCTAACTCATCAGTGCAACATCTCCGTGAACACAAAAATCAGAGAACCACAGAGGTGAGACAACGGTGAGGACTCGACAGCAAGAAACCACTGAAATGCTGGAGCAAAAGAAAACCAACAGTTAGACTCCGATGAGTAGACTCCGTATGCTAAAAAAAGCATCCATGTTGACTCTTTTGCTGAGATATAAGGTAATTTATGAAATGGAGGGGGCGGGGCATGGCCCCTGTTGACCCCAGTTGATATCACTGAATGCATCGTACCATAAGGAACACGAATTTAAATAGGGTAGGGTGGAAATCTGAATGGTTACTGAGATATAAGGCCTCTAATGAAGTGGAGGATATGGTGCAAGGACCAGGTGGACACCAGAGGACCCCAAAATGCGTCTTATCACAGGGATCATAAATATATACAGTTTTGCGGTGGGGATCTGAACGGTTTCTGAGATATTAGGCCTTTTATGCAGTGAAGGGGTGGTGAATGGTCCCCGCGGACACCAGGAGATCCACAGCATGGTTTCACTGATTGCGGCTTTTCATAACAAACTAGGATATATCCTGTTATTGGGCGGGGATCTGACCAGTTTGTGGGATATTAGGCCTTTTACGAAGTTGAGAGAATGGGTCATGGCCCCGGAGCATCCCGGGGACAACAAGGTGAGTGTCTCTGATAAGGCACGGGAGTATATATGATTTTGGGGTGGGGATCTGAACGGTTTTGAGATATTCAAATGATTATACATTTACTTTGGAAGCAATGAATACACCATAGAACTGAAAAGCATGGAGTGTACACGCTTTTTCTGGGCCAGGCTAGCTAATTTCGGCCTGTAAGACCCCATCAGTTATCCTAAAATAACTTGAAAATTCCTCAATGCAATCAATGATACAAAAGGTCAAGAAAATATAAACTACACTATGAAAAAGAAGGGATGAGGCAAGGCTCCGGCGGACGCTTTGAAACCCCCGTCGCAAGGTCCCTGTGGAACCCGGAGGACGCTTTAGAGGTTTAGAGGTTGGAATCTGAGCGGTTTCTGTGATATCAGGTTTTTATGAAGTGAAGGGGGAGGGAGACCCAACAGTTGGTGTAACTGAATGCGTTTTTTTATGAGGAAAATATATACGGTTTAAGATTGTGGATCGGAACGGTTTCTGAGACATTATGCCTATAACGAAGTGAAGGGGGGCGGGCATGGCCCCGCTACAAACCGGGGGACCCTTTAATATGCTCTTGCAAAACTTCATATTCCCCAAATTTAAGAAAAAACCTTTTTTGCGGTTACTGGAAACACGTCCCGACAAAATTGGGGCGGATGTTTTGCATGCACAAAGGGGAATTTATGGGTCGGCCGCTTTGAATTTTGAAATCCTCTTGAATAACTTCATATCCCAAAATTTCAGACTAATCCAGGGGCTACTGAGTACCCGTTCGGACAAATTCCGGCCGAAAGGAAAAGTAAAAGAAGTAAAATAATAATGATAACAAGTTAAAAATAGTAATAATTAAAATAATAATAGAAGAAGAAGAAGAAAAACCGATAAGGCTCCCCACTTTGTTTGGGAGACTTAATGAGCGAAACACAATATTATTATGTTACGGTACTTAATATGCAAAAAACAACGGCATAGCTCAAGAAAAGGAGGTGTACAGTGGTAAGGTGGAAAAGGTTAATTCGTTAGACAATTTTAGGCGTATGAGAAATGCTTTTTTTCAATTGCGAAAGACAAAGGTGCGGTTCAGTCAATGCAACGCATTCGCACAGTCTTATAAGCACATTGACTCGTATGATGTAGTTTCTTTATCTAACATTTCAAGACTCGTTGTGTAGATGAGCAAGCCAATCTGTGTCGTATGTTTTCGCAAAACACGAAGCTTAGTTTTCTCGTGAACAATGACGGTAACAACGAGTTGATGTAAATAAAACCAATGCAATACTATGAATGCATTAAACAACTCTTATTACAGGCAGTAATGAATATGTAGCAATCCACCTTGCAGCTCACAAACCGTAGCTGTTGCTTGTTCTTGGGCTTGTTTTGAAGTGCAAAATGCTTTATAATTCAATAAGTGTCATGTGAGATATCAGAAATACAGATAATCATGATCTGCTTAAATCTAAACATAACCCTTACCCTTAAATAAAGACGAAATTTTCTATTTGTCAGAGAAAATAAAATAGAAGTGAAGGGAATCGATACAAGTAACGCACAGCTCCCATCAGAGCAATTATAGAGGGAAGCAGAGTTATCAAACGTGATTGGGTTAACTACCATGCATGCAGTCTGTCGTATAACATCTATGTTGTACCCTATCTTTTTATATCAAAGAATGAATTTACGAAATTGGGTGCTAAAGTCATTATATATTTTTCTGAATTTATATACAGTGTCTATATAAAATTCGGGTTCCGATAGAGCTTGTTGCAGATGAGATTTAAGTCCAACATTGAATTTTGAAATTAATTAAAAATCAAAAATGAGTTCCTTTAAGAGCAATGAAAACATTCATAAGAAAGAAGATGGGTCATACTACGTAGTTTCGGCTAATAAAGCCTCATCAGTGACCCTGTAATGATCCGGCAACGAAAGCCAGAGGAAACGTACTGCAAATTTGCGAATTTCAAACAGGCAGTCGATTCAAAGACTGATATTAATCAAAATGGGGTCCAAATAATTAAAAACCGGTCTAGAATATGAGTCTAAACCAATAATTTATTTCTGATTTCTCAGAATGTTCACGCTGATCTCAAAGGACCAAAAGTAAAATATAAACTGCACTATGGTTGATGTACGGGGAGACGTTTTACGGCCGCCACACGGCACAACACCAGCTGCAGTGAAGGCAAATAAAAATCAAAAATGAGTTCCTTTAAGAGCAATGAAAACATTCATAAGAAAGAAGATGGGTCATACTACGTAGTTTCGGCTAATAAAGCCTCATCAGTGACCCTGTAATGATCCGGCAACGAAAGCCAGAGGAAACGTACTGCAAATTTGCGAATTTCAAACAGGCAGTCGATTCAAAGACTGATATTAATCAAAATGGGGTCCAAATAATTAAAAACCGGTCTAGAATATGAGTCTAAACCAATAATTTATTTCTGATTTCTCAGAATGTTCACGCTGATCTCAAAGGACCAAAAGTAAAATATAAACTGCACTATGGTTGATGTACGGGGAGACGTTTTACGGCCGCCACACGGCACAACACCAGCTGCAGTGAAGGCAAATAAAAATCAAAAATGAGTTCCTTTAAGAGCAATGAAAACATTCATAAGAAAGAAGATGGGTCATACTACGTAGTTTCGGCTAATAAAGCCTCATCAGTGACCCTGTAATGATCCGGCAACGAAAGCCAGAGGAAACGTACTGCAAATTTGCGAATTTCAAACAGGCAGTCGATTCAAAGACTGATATTAATCAAAATGGGGTCCAAATAATTAAAAACCGGTCTAGAATATGAGTCTAAACCAATAATTTATTTCTGATTTCTCAGAATGTTCACGCTGATCTCAAAGGACCAAAAGTAAAATATAAACTGCACTATGGTTGATGTACGGGGAGACGTTTTACGGCCGCCACACGGCACAACACCAGCTGCAGTGAAGGCAAATAAAAATCAAAAATGAGTTCCTTTAAGAGCAATGAAAACATTCATAAGAAAGAAGATGGGTCATACTACGTAGTTTCGGTTAATAAAGCCTCATCAGTGACCCTGTAATGATCCGGCAACGAAAGCCAGAGGAAACGTACTGCAAATTTGCGAATTTCAAACAGGCAGTCGATTCAAAGACTGATATTAATCAAAATGGGGTCCAAATAATTAAAAACCGGTCTAGAATATGAGTCTAAACCAATAATTTATTTCTGATTTCTCAGAATGTTCACGCTGATCTCAAAGGACCAAAAGTAAATCGGAATGCCATCTAGAAAATTTTGAATAGTGTTTGAAGCTGTCACCTTTCTACTTGACAATACTTACATAAGATTTGGTACTTAGTCATTTAGACAAGTTGTGGGTATTCCGATGGGTATTAATTGCGCACCACTTGTGGCTGATCTGTTTTTGTTTTGTTATGAGGGAGACTTCAGGATGTCCCTTTCTGCTGAAAACCAGTCTGAAATCATTGAAGCTTTTAGCTCCACTTCTAGATATTTGGATGATTTATTAAATATTGATAATACCTATTTCGATGGTTTGATCAGTCAGATTTACTCCCAAGAACTTCAGTTAAATAAAGCAAATTCTTCTGATACCGAGGCCCTATTTTTGGATTTACATCTATCTATTGTAGATGGGTTTGTTTCGTGCAAAATTTATGATAAACGCGATGATTTTGACTTTGAGAGTGTACATTTTCCTTTTTTGGATGGTGATGTTCCCGTGCGCCATCCTATGGCGTTCATATTTCGCAGTTAATTTGATTTGCAAGAGTGTGTAGTCATGTAACTGACTTCAACACTCGTAATAAATTGTTAACGGCTAAATTTCTTAATCTGGGTTATTGGTACCATAAACTACGCAAAGCCTTTTCAACATTTTACAGACGTCATTCTGATTTAACTTGGAAATTCAATATTGGTCTTATATCTTTTCTGCAACAAGGTCTATCGGAACCCGAATGATATGGCGACTTATATAAATTCAGAAAAATATATAACCGCTATGACTTCAGCACCCAATTTCGGAAAATCTTTCTTCGATATAAAATGATTGGGTACAACATAAATGTTATACGACAGACTGCATGCATGGTAGTTAACCCAATCACGGTTGTCAAGTTTGCTTCCCTCTTTAATTGCACGCCGATGGGTCAGGCCTCAGATTCTATGACTGTTCCAACGTAAAGGCTAATTGAGAATTAGAGAGATCTAATTCAAGGTAATGTTGGTTGGTGTCTGATGCTCTGTCTCTGGTCGGGCCCATCGGAGTCTTACTGTTGGTTTTCTTTTGCTCCAGCATTTCAGTGGTTTCTTGCTGTCGAGTCCTCACCATCGTTTCATCTCTGGTTGTTTGATTATTTGTATTCACGGAGATGTCTCACTGATGAGTTAGAAGGCCTTCATGCGGACTGAACAAATTATTTGTCTAAATCGCGACGGAAGTAAGGGCGAGGATTGTGGCCACGTAAAATCGAATTAAGCCCCCCTCCCCCCAGTGGAATTTGTATCCGCTGACCGTGCCAAGGCGGTTCTTCTGTCGCAGTTTATTTTTGTTATGGTTTGCCTTTGGGGGTTTGTGACACTTATGTTATTTTATTTTGGATAGCCTATTGGCCATTTTGTGGGAAAGTAACTGTCCTTTTGGCTTTCCGCTGTTGGTGTTTCCATTAGGGTATGTTGTTTCATGTAAGTGTGTCTTTCCCTTTGGTGTCTCTGATGGGAGTTGTGGGTTGATTGTATCGATTACTGATCATTGCCTCCACTTCTATTTTGCGTAGTTTATCATAAGGCTGTACATTTCATGTAAATAGTCTTCTTGGTGGACTCATATGAAATGTCAACCCTACTTATGTCTGGAAAGATAATAATAAAACGCTTGCTTCAGTATTGCTTTGTGTTCTAAGGGTTAACTAGACAAAGCGTAGTTTGTTAAGATATTACATCCGTACCTAATTGTTCAAATCATGTTTAACTTAACCAGATCGTTATTGGTCAAATTGTTAACTGCACCTGCCAGTACATATTCTAATACTGTGGTGTTTTTTTTTTTTTTTTCAAAATATAAATAGCTTTTGCAGTTTATCAGCACATTATCAAAGTTATAACGATATCTTAACAAACGACGGCGTTAGTATTTAACAACTGGTACTTGGTTGCGATTCTCAATGACTTACCCTTCTAGTTCCACACGTTGTTCCGTCTACGGCTGGTTCCGAGCGTGTATACCGCCACTGTCCTTTTGCATCATCACAACAAAGGTGTTCACACTGCTTCGGACCAACCTGTAATAACATATTGATATAATAACACGTTGTTATAATAACACTTTCTTGTCGGCCCCTATGATGAATTCGAACTCCGTTATATATATATAAAGAAACTATTTTCATTAGTAAAACATTGTTTTCTTGGTAAAAACGTCTTACTGTTATCTTCTTGATGGTATTATAGCTTCGTAAAGCCTTTTCTAAGGTAAGAAATATCTGTAAAAGCTTTCCTAATGTAAGACATCACGGGCACTGTCCACATAATTTGACACAAGCTAAGACTGCATAGAATCGCGTTATTATTCAAGAACATGGAACCATTACAGGCTGGTTTAATCCATATACGACAATGGAATCTTGAAACCTAGTAAGTTTGGAATGGTCCATTTCCAATTATAGGGCTGTCAGGTTTGTTTATGTTTGTGGCAAATTTTGCAAAAATGAATGTTCTTTTAGCAACCAGTGGAGTACCAGATCAGTCGCCGCGTTCTGCAGCGACTGATCTGCGTCTGCATTCTTTGCCAATGTGCCAGATAATGACCACTAGACAAAGATGGGTTAAGGTCCGTGATCTATGCCAGACCTAGGATATATGTTTTAGAATAAACCGAATCAGGCAGGATCGTGAGTCGGACATTGTTTTTGTCAATTTACTTCCAGTAATCTCAGAAACAAATACAATAAATCACTGTCATCGTTTAGCATAATGTCAGAGTATATAAGATCAGATTTTTTTGTAACTAAGATCGCTGATGGGCGTTTGGAAATAGGCATTCAGAGCTAGCGCTAACAGCCTATCAGATAAAACAAATCAAATAGCATTTATGTTTTGTTTCATGGGCCCTTGTCTAAAGAAAATGTTGAATATAGTCTCAACAATGGAATGATTAGCCATCATATAGTAGTCGCAGATAGGATTGTCTGCGTGAAGCTATATTTTGCACCTCCCTTTTGGAAGACAAAAAGTAATTCAAGGCACTTAATTTTGTGAAATCAGCTTTAACACACAAACAAAAATATGGTGTATATGGCCAATTGTTCGGCGAGTACCGCTGAAATCAATGCTAGCGGCCGTATTCAGCCTTGCATACAACAGTGCTGTTTAGGAAGAAACTCAATAAAACCGAGTTTCCGGTTTTCATTTTAATAGTGTATTCTTTGCTTCCAAAGTTAACCTTTTTCATTTATTTTACGACACTGCAGCTGGAGTTTAGTGCTGTGTGGCGGCCGTAAAACGTCTCCCCGTACTTCATCATAGTGCAGCTTATATTTGTAGTCTCATTAGACGCATCGAGTCCATTGCTGGTAATTTGAAAATCGAGTACCGCTGAAATCGATGCTAGGGGGCGTATTCAGCCTTGCATACAATAGTGTTGTTTATGAAGAAACTTAAATAAAAAGTAGGAGTAAAACAAAGATCAGGAATCGATACAATTAACTTACTCCACCCATCAAAGACACCGGTTTTCATTCTAATAATGTATTCTTTCGTTCCAAAGTTAACCTTTTTCATTTATTGCAAAAGCATGTAAAATGTATTCTACCGATTTTTTGTGGACCCCGCGAATTGCACAACACAAGAACTGCCCCAACCTGTCAATCGTTTCTGCTATCTGCGACTTCTATACATAGCTTGTAAAATGTAAAATAAACATTGAATCGGACATGACGGAATATATGTTTCTTCAGAAAAGTATAATTCATTCTATTTTTTTCCATGAAGCTATTTATAATTAATATCTTTTAGATATGCCGATTACGTATTGCATATAAACACCTATTATACAGATTAAATGTGACTATGAATATATTTCTGATTTTCATGTTTCTTTAAATTCCAAAATAACAACTTTGATGCACAATCTAATGTAAACTAAATAGCTACCTCACATGGAGGTCCTCCAGTAAATCGTCTGCACTGCTCGTGTATTGTCATATATGTACCCGGGAATGACGTAGGAAACTGCATAATTTCTAAACTTCCCCTTTGCTTTAGACACCCTGACCGATCCATTCTGTAATTATATAATAAAATAAAACTATTATGGAAAATGAATACTCCTTCAGGGAAGGTAACAGTTGTATAGCCAGAACAAAAATAGTTTACGCATCAGAGATGAGGCTACTCTTAAAGAAAGACTTTGCTCCTGAGCAGAGCCATTACGATAACATATCTGTGCGACATAGTGCATTTTATCACATCTCCATGAAAATCCGTGATATTTCTCTTATTTGTATTGCAAACATAGGTTGTGGGTGCTCGTTAGAACCGCGTGAGGTGATTCTAACGAGAACCCATAACCCATGCAGAAAAAAGGAAAATATTAGTTATCCCCGTAAACTCCAGTTTTCTCTACATAAAGTGGGGTTTAGGGGTGTTCATTTCACGAACTTGTAAACTTGATGAAATTCTTTCTATTAAGAGCACCCCCTATAAAATGGAATGGAAAATGCTATTATTTAGATGGTTCCTCTTTATTGCACACATTCTGCGTAATATGTGCGCAAAATGTATATAATGCTCAATGTATGTCAGCGTCAGTAGAAGCATCAGTTCAGAACTATTTTGTCTCCAACATCAATAGGGGTAAGGAAAGAAGAAATTCTTGAAACGCTTATTTTTCTCTAAGATGAGACCCCTTTTGTAGATGGACAGAAGTTATACACAAGTGAACAGACAGTCCAAAAGCCAATTACCCTTATTTGAATTTAATATTTAGTTATTTACATTGACAGATTAACGACTGTGATGTTTATTATTATTTTGTTTCTTTCTAATCTTGGGTGTTGTATTGTCAAACCAAATAAAGCTTGTGAGCACCTGTGCAGGCGGGCTGTGAAATAATAAAACGCTGTCATTAAAGACATGGGCAGACTGACTTTCAAAGAATACAATGCTTTCATCTTAGACCATAAACTGAGTATTGTGCAAGGAACTTCGAAAGTGTGAACATGGATTGCTCGTGTACCATCGCAAGTTCATGCTTTCTTGCGATTTGAGACTTCTATTAGTAGCTTTAGATATCCATATACATAGGATAATTTACAGAGTTTTCCTGATTTTATTTTGAAAAGTTATAGTGTATGTATTTATAAGAATCGTCTAAAAATTGAACGACTCTAATAAGTGCACACAGCACTTTTTATATCATAGCAGATCAAAACTTGTCTTTTAGGCGCCCCCAAAATATCCATGGTCTGGTGCTATATTACCTCCCAGTCATTCGAACTACACATATCTCGAACAAATATCCATGATACCAAAGGAATTCGAGATATTGAAGCGATGCAGTACATATAAAATGCACCAGCACATAAACTGATACATTACGAAAACACGCCTATACAAATATATTGTAAATTATTCCACCCAAACTCTAAAAGTTAAAGAAGAAAAATTGTGATATTTTTCTTATTTCTTCTCAAAATATAGATTGTGGGTACCCACAATCTATATATAAGAGCAGAAATAAGAAAAATAATGTTTACCCTGTAAACCCCAGTTATACAAAATAGAAGTGAGGTTTGAAGAGGTCAACATTGTATAGACGCGTTTTCGTGATGAACTTCTGAACTGCCCCTCCACCACCTGTCAATCTTATCTTCCCCTACATTTTATACTAGACCTTAAAGACTAACGAAAATTGTTTCATAAGCATTCAATAGAAAGAGTTTGGCCATGGAATTTTTCAAACGGCTATTCTCATCCTTCGCCTGGTTCCAGAAAAGACAAAACAATGTGCTGTCATTTAGTGGAAAACCGCCTATGTATATGCGTGTCCAGGAAAAGTGTGTCTAGGTAAATTGACCCGCTTGGTATGACCCAAACAGTGTTCATAGGGCCCTTAAACAAAACCGAACAAACATTTATTTAAAGTGTAGATTCAAGCCATATGCCTAATAATGATCCGTCTAAAGTTTGTCATCCTGGGCCAGTTGTTTAAAATTAACGACATCGTGAGTTAACGTATCGCTGAAACTTTGATAATTTTATATGATCAGATATACAAGTACTAATATTTGTGCTGACAAAATGTGAGCTGCTCTCATTTTTTTCAGCAAATTATTTTACTCAGATTCAATGAAAACGCACCACTTTTAGAATTTTGCAAGATTTCTTTAGTTTAAGGTAAAACTGACAAATACGGTATTGTGATGTTGTCACCGAAGCATGACTTTGTTTGATATGCAAAAAATGCAAAATTTTCGTAATCACGATATGTTTGGCACTTTCTTTAATGCCCTTATGAGGTCCGGATACTTTACGTTAAAAAGCCATCAAAACGTTTAATAAGAACAAGACAATGAGACACCTAAGTAACTTCGATAGTCATCATGCCCTCGGTATGATTGAAGGTGATCATTGCCTTCACTTCTATTTCATACCGCCAAGTTGCAGACCATATGGGTTGTTCGCACAATACGATTGCTCGATTGGTTGAAAGGTACAACGCTACGGGGTCTGTGGATGATTGACAACGCCCTGGACGTGAACGTGTTACTACACGTCAGCAGGACCGGTACATTGTTTTGAGTTATTTATGCGACCGATTCAGGACGTATGTGGAAACTGCCCAGGTGACAGTGGGGATCCATAACTTAGTGCCTTAACTGTACGGCGGCGTCTCCAGAAATGCGGTATTTCTAGCCATAAGACATATAGGGGGAACGTTTTGACGACGTAACGTTGAATCAATTGCTATAATTGATGCTAATGGTGGACATACCAGGTATTAGGATATGTGATTTTGATTTGTCGGGAGTGTGGACTGATTCGAGTCTCCGAATCTCTGCATCCAATGAAATGCTGTAACTCTGTAGTGAGGCTAAACATGGACTTTTTCAATCAAAATGGTGTACAAGTTCTTCCTCGGCCTGCGTTTTCGCCGGATCTAAACTCAATTGAGCATCTTTGAGACAAGCTCGGAAAACTAGTGTACAGCCGACGTCTTCCGCCAATCAAACGTCAGCAGCTTGCCATGGCGCTATAGGAAGAATGGGACAACATCACACTAGACCAGACACAGCGTTTAATTCGAAGCATGAGGCGTCGATGCCAAGCAGCATTTGATGCTAATGCTGGACATACCCGGTATTAGGATATGTGATTTTGATTTGTCGGGTGTGTGGACTGATTCGAGTCTCCTAATCTCTGCATCCAATGAAATGCTGTAACTCTATAGTGAGTCTATGGATAGGTTAATGATAATTCATTAAACGTGATCTAATGCTGGAAATATTATGAATCAATTACAATTTGAGGTATTGTACTAGTGGTGCATTTTCATTGAATCTGAGTATGTTAGATATTAGATATACTTTCTAGAACAGTTAACAATTTGACAGCTTACGGGCTCGTTAGACTAAGAATGCTTTCGAAAAAACTTATACAGTACATTTTGAACATCCATCAATATCGCATTCGATCACGCCATCGTTTATAGTTTGTATACTTTCTCAAATAAAAATCAAAAATGAGTTCCTTTAAGAGCAATGAAAACATTCATAAGAAAGAAGATGGGTCATCCTACGTAGTTTCGGCTAATAAAGCCTCATCAGTGACCTTGTAATGATCCGGCAAAGAAAGCCAGAGCAAACATACTGCAATTTTGCGAATTTCGATTAGACAGTCGATACAAAGACTTATATAAATCAAAATGGGGTCCAAATAATTAAAAACCTGTCTAGAATATGAGTCTAAACCAATAATTTATTTCTGATTTCTCAGAATATTCACGCTGATCTCAAAGGACAAAAGTAAAATATAAACTGCACTATGGTCAAGCAACTTTTGGGGTTAACTTTATGTCGTTGGTGTGTTTGTTGACTTTTTAGTGTTTCTTCATGTCGGGTCCTAATCCTTGAGTCAACTTGGTTTTATTTGTGATTTCTTTGTTCGCCGAACTGATTCACTGATGAGTAAGAAAACCTTCATGCGGACCAAACAAATACTTGTTTGAACCACAGTGAAAGTGAGGGGGGGGGGGTTGTGATCCCATAAAATTAATCTAAAAACCACTAGTAATTTCTACTGACAGTTCCAAGTCGGTGCTTTTGCTGTGGTTTCTTCATGTTTTGTATTGGTGGATCAAATTCGTTTCCTTTACTTTGATTATTCTGATTCTTCCTCCGTTTTGGTTGTTTATTTTATGTACGTTATTTCCTTCCAGTTTAATGTTTGTCATGTTGGTGATTCTGATTCTTTCCCCCATTATGTGTATTGCTTTTTGGTTAAGTTTGGATATTCTGAGTCAACATCTGTTTTGAAAAGAGATGCTTACTCGGTTTGCCTGTTTTCCGTTTTGTTTACTGTCGTCACTCCATGTTTCGACTTCTTTTCCTAGTGATACTGTGGAAAGAATTTGTGATCTGATTGTATCATTTCCCGATCGTTTCTCTTTTTAATTTTAAACCGTGCAAATAACGTTTTGTAAGAAATCCAGGTAACGGTTATCTGGAGTTACGCCATTTTAGTCGTCCTGGCGTCTGAGAATGGTCTATAAAACTTGACTTGGGTTAATGCTCAAAATAGCTTTATCGGAGGTGTGTTTTAATATTAATTGCTAAATCAATTCATATACAACGGAATACCACTATTAAGACCAGCTAAAATGACGAGTATTTATTCGTTTAAATTATATTTAAAAGTTTAAGTCTTTCTTTCTTTGTGCTTTCGGAACCCAGTGCCTTGGACTAGTAAGAAACTACGTTTGGAACTGTACAACTGTTTTCAACAGTCCCAAAGATTGTCTCTGTCTAAAAGTTTTACTACATTTGTCTAGGGTCCTAAAAAGGGAGATCTTCAAACAGTGTAGATCTGGATCAGACGCCACAGAACGCTGATGATTATAAGGGTCTACACTGAATGTTCAAAGTACGGAATTTTAAGATTAACGGAAATAGTCTATGTCCAGCTTGATTTGATCATGAATGGAGCAAATATTAAGAACATGTTCGCTTGAAATGCATTTGTTAAATTCGGTAGTTTACTGCTTGGATTTATGGGCAGGCATTCTAGTAAAAATTATTTACCTTAGAAAATTCTGGAAGCTGTTGACAGAACACAAGGAAAATCGGCTGAATTTATATGCATCTTCTCGTGAATAACTCATTATATATCCAGAATTGCTTGCGCATGTTCTTGCCTCGGCCTCGCCATCATGATATGCTCCGAGCCTAGTAAAATATATAAAAATGATACTGAAAACATTGCATTACAAAGTCCCTTACCGGTATTTTCATGGAACCATCCAATGCCAAATACTCTCATTTTAGGAACATGGTTTGTAGGAGCTAGATAACTATTGATATAATAAAATATAAAAGGATGTAAAGTATCTCCTCACTGTCTAGACCCAGCAGTGTATATATTATCGCAGGATCCAGATTTTGGGGATGCAAGGAAGATGACAAGTATATATCGCCTCAGTTGAGGGCGGTAAAGGATTTTGTCAGAAAAAGTGGTAGGGAACTCATTCAAATTATAAATATCGCAAGGTCTGATTCAATTTCCCAAAGGATGCTGCAGAAACATGACTTGATCATGTTCCAAGATAACACTTAAAACTCTATAAATGCAGCATGATAAATCAGTGTATCAAAACAAAAAATACGTATATATTTATTATTATGTGGAACCTAAAGGAAGCGTGAATGGAACCCCATAACATAGCAAGTAACCATATGCTCATTTGCAAATATCAGCTATTTATTATATACGCAGGACTTCTCCCGTTTACTTTGTACAGAAGTTACAGGTCAATGTTTATAATTTTGTCCGTAGTCAAGTGCTATTGCCCGCAGATAAGCAGCCCATCGGACTCTAATTGTTGTTTTTCTTTTGCTCCAGCATTTCATTGGTTTCTTGTTGTTGAGTCCGCACCGTTGTTTAATCTCTGTGGTTGTTTGATTTTTGTGTTCACGGAGATATTGCACTGATGAGTTAGGAGGCCTCCATGCGGACTGAACAAATTATTTGTCTTGATCGCGACGGAAGTAAGGGCGAGGATTGTGACCACTTAAACTTGATTTAAGCCTCCCCCCAGTGGAATTCGTTTCCGCTGACCGTTCCAAGGCGGTTTTTCTGTTGCGGTTTGTTTTTGTTATGGTTTGTCTTTGGGTGTTTGTGTCGCTTATATTATTTTATGTTGGATAGCCTATTGGCCATTTCGTGGGAAAGTAACTGTCTTTTTGGCTTTCCGCTATTGATGTTTCCATTAGGGTCTGTTGTTTTGATGTTTGTGTTTCTTTCCTTTTGGTGTCTCTGATAAGAGCTGTGGGTTTATTGTATCGATTCCTGATCATTACTTTGTTCACAACAGAACTATTTACAAATATGTCTATTCTGAGTCTAAAAATCGGCAGCCATCTTGTTGTACGTATCGACTGAAGGAACGTAAAACAAAACGAATATACATTGCGACAAAGTGCATACAGCGCATCACGACCTACCTGCAACCTGTAAAGGTTTTAATAATTTCTTTTAGGAAATCAGGAGTATTTTGAAAGAAATTAAATGGTCACTACGGTAAAAATGGCGTTCTACGTTGGGAAACCTCAATATTTTATTGACGTCACACATCCACCAACGTTAGTAACGTCATCTTCACTTTGGCGCCATCGGGCGTGTTTTTTTTCGACTTCATAGCCTGCGTTATTTTCGATTTCAAACTACTTAAAGATATATAATTGGATTTTACGTTCAGAGTATGCTAGACAATCCTGAATTATAGTAGCCAGTTCAAGGTTTGGGTGTAAAATAAAAAGGTTATTGACTTTATATTTAAACTTTTCGGCACTCGTTCATTTTGGCGGGGACGCAGTCGCAAACACGTGCGTCCTTCATCATATTGAACCCATGCCCGATATGTCACAATATAAAGTCAATAACCTATAACTATCACACGCCATTACTGTGTAGATTCGTGTCTTCAGTCGGTAATGGCTTGCAAACGTATGCGCCTTATATCAGCAGCGACAGGCAAAAGGCATATTCAGACGCGTGCGCAATCTGATCAGTCTTTGCTTTGTGCTATATAGATGGGCGTTGACCTAAAGCTATATGTGGACGGATTACGATGTATTCTGACTGAGAAGGTACCTAGGTTTATTCATTTAGACTCTTTTAACATAGCTCCAGATAAGGAGGAACAATATATATATCCTTATGCAAAAATGTGAAACTATCCTTTGATTACCCCTTATTTTACCAGTTAGTAATGAAAGCAATGATCAGGATTCGAAACAATTTCGGCACACCTCTAATCCCAGACACGAAAGGGAAAGAAATAGGTACATAAAACTTACTTCACCATAATGAAAACGTCACAAGCGAAAAGCCAAATGAACTATACAATACTAAACCCCAACAGAAGAAGTGCCTTGCCTTGGAATCTCCGGTAAAGCGTTTTGACCAGGGGCGTGGCAGCGGGGGGGGGGGGGTGGAGACTGTTAATCGATTTTACGTGGCCGCAATCCTCGCACTTGGATCTGTCGTGGTTTAGTAAAAATAATTTGTTCAGTTCGCATGAAGGATGCCTAACTAATCAGTGCAACATCTCCGAGAACCAAAAAAGCAAATGAATACAGAGATGAAACAACGATAAGGACTCGACACCATGAAATAACTGAAATGCTGGAGCAAAATAAAACTAACAGTTGGACCCCGGTTTGCCCGACCAGAGACAGAGCATCAAGCATCAACCGACATTACTTAAACACGTTTCAACAATTCTTAGTGCGAAACCGTCATTGAGTCTGGGGCCGAACCCCTACCCCCCTCTCGGGATACAATCAAAGAGGGAAGCAAAAAATATCAACCTTGATTGGATTAACTACCATGAACGCAGTCTGTCAAATAACATTTATGTTGTACCTTGTATTTTTATATCGGAGAATATTTTTACGAAATTGTGCACTGAAATCATTGCAAGCATATATTGTTCTGAATTTATATACTAAATCACCATAAAATTATGTTTCAATATGCCATGTTGCAGAAGAGATTTAAGTCCAACAATGAATTTTAAAACTAACTTGAAATGATGTCCATAAACTTTGAAAGGCTTGGCGAAGTTTAAGATTCCGATTGCCTTGCCTTCGAAGTTTAGCAGTTGATAATTTATTACGAGTGTTGAAGTCAGTTACAAAACTAGCCACTCTGGAAAACTTAAACAATTGCGCTATATTAACACCTTAGGATGCCGCATGAGAAACATCACAATCCAAGAAAGGAAACTTTGCAATATCAAAATCAAAATTATCGCGTTTATGATACATTTTACAAACCAGTCTAAAATAGATAAATGTAAATCCAAAAGCGGGGCTTTGATATCAAAATAATTGGAGTTCTGAAGGGTAAAATTGGCTGATCAAACCGTCGAACTTGGAATTGTCAATATTAAATAAATCATCCAAATATCTAGAAGTCGTGCTGAAAGCTTAAAAAACTACAGATAGCTTTACAACAGAAAGGGACATCATAAAGTCTCTTTCGTACCCATCGGAATTCCCACAATTTGTCTAAATAATCTAGTACCAAATCTTACATACATACATACTGTCAAGTAGAAAGGTTAGAGCCTCACACACTTTCTGACCTGACCATAATGTTTAATTTTATGCTCTTCGGGACTGAAAAAAAAAACCATTTCTTACATTGCATGCAAGATAGAGGGACTCTTCTCTATGGAATGTCATTTTGATCAAATCATTAAGTTTGTGGGAAGAATTCGGGATCTGACTGTATCAGTTTCTGATCTTTTCTCTTTTTAATTTTCTTCTATACGCGATTATTAGGTGGTATTAGTGTAAAGCGTAGAAAAATCATACGTAGACAAAATGCACGAAAACGTCTGTATTTTATTTAAACCTCAATCTCTTATCTGAAGTTTAAGGACCCCGCCCTTCGGGGCTTGGAGAAATAGATTTGGCTGCACGATGCTTCCGGGAAGAGCTGAAACCGACCGAACATGAGTACTGGTAAACCGCTTAGAAAGTCTAAGCCTGCCCAGGCAAAGTGGTGCGAGTTGGACCGTCCCTACATATAAAAACCCTTCTGGTTTGTTTGGGCAACAGAGCTTGATATGAAATTTCATCTCAATGTTGGGTAAAAGTCCCATAAACTTGGAAGCAATGTGCCCTAAATAATGTTGACGGGGACGTCAAACCTCAATTCAAACATACAAAACAAATCATCCGGAGTTTTAGTTTATGTATACTGAGCCAACTACATATCGCAACACAGATATGGTTAAATTTTCGTGGTAATGTCTGGTGCAGGATAGTCTGGATGACATATGTTGCTGAACTATCACCAATGAATGATTTGGTTTCATTGATTTCGTTTTCCAGAGCATGGTTTATGGAGGTCGAAACC
Organism: Lucinisca nassula; assembly: GCA_963580285.1. Lineage (NCBI taxonomy): Eukaryota > Metazoa > Mollusca > Bivalvia > Lucinida > Lucinidae > Lucinisca > Lucinisca nassula. Next base: position 25,785,191 of record OY757014.1, on the reverse strand, counting down.
GATTGGTCAAAACAGTAATTTTGATTCCCTGCGCTTCCGGGGACATCTGGAATGCCAATTTTTCAGGAATTCCTTTTTAAACGACCCCAATAAGGACAGATTATGTGATTAAAAATGTCTTTAACATTGTCTCAAAATCTAACGAGAATGTTCTAACGTATGACATGTTGGCGTTTTTACTGAACATTCCATAGACAACAATAGAAAATTAAAGTGGTGACAAATTCCAACAATGGGATTTTTTAAATGAAAACCCTGTGAACTCCGTTTACTTTTATTGTTGTTGGGCGTTAGAAAACAAAATTCTGTGGCATTATTGCATCAGGACACAGACCTGTCTTCGACAAATTCTGAAATAGTGAATTGGACCATTTATGCCATAGTTCCATAATTTCTTGTCTGAGCGCGAAAACATATTGTCGATTGTGACCAAAATTAAAGAAAACATATTGATTAGCAATAAAAGTAATCATTACCCAAAAAATCACAGCAATATTCTCAGAAAACGATCTTCATTTCGGGTGTACGAATGCATGTCACATGCCACGTTCTTGAAAATCACAATGTGTTTTATTGTTAACAAACACCCTAGCTCCAGAATTTGGTTTGTTTCTTGAACAGATCGAAACAGAATGTTAAAAGCAAAGTGCTGCTGGATGCTTGGGACATTGGCCAGTTTTATTATATAGACGATTCGTAGAAGGTATATACATTCTGGTCATTATTATCAATACAAACCACAATTGCATTATAACTTTGGCTCAATATAAAATTGAAGTGGAGGCAATGGTCAGGAATCGAATCAATTAACACACAGCTCCCATCAGAGACACCAAAGGGAATGAAACACAAACGTGTAACAACAGACCCTAATGGAAACATCAATAGCGGAAAGCCAAAAGGACGGTTACTTTCCCACAAAATGACCAATAGGCTATCCAAAATAAAATGATATAAGCGACACAAACACCCAAAGACACACCATAGCCAAAACCTCATTCTAACCAGGCTCCCTCATTCGGGGCTCGAATAAATAGATGGGCTGCATAATGCTTCCACGCAGAGGTGATACCGACCGCAAACGAGTACTGGTAAACTGCGTAGAGGATCTAAGCCTGCAAAGGCAAAGCGGTGCGAGTTGGACCGTGCTTATAAAGCCTATTTGGCGACAGGGCTTGAGATGTCATTTCATCTCAATGTCGAGTAAAATTTCCACAAAATTGGAAGCAACGTCTCCAAAATGACCTTTTGACAGTAAACGGGGACGTTAAACCTCAAATCAAACAACAAACTTTATTCGAACCCCTTATCAGAAAGCTATGATTAACAATAGAAGTTTAGGCATTGCTAGGGGCTCAATACAATTATCTCACAGCTCCCATCCAAGACATCAAATGGAAAGAGACTAAAACATAATACAACTTCACCATAATGAAAAATGTCACAAGCGGGCAATCAAATGTATAGTTACTTTCCCACATAATGGCCAAACAGCTATCCAAAACAGAAAGATATTGGCAATACGTGCATGCAAAGACAAACTTTAACAATAAATAACCACAGCAGAAGCACCGCCTTGGAACGGTCAGTAAAAAAGTTTTTAACTTTGTGGGTGTGGGTGTGGTTGCTTAAGTGGCAACAATTTTCGTCCGCATGAAGGATTTCGAACTCATCATAGCAACATTTCCGAGAATATAAAAATCAAACAAAAACTGTATTGAAACAACCATAAGGACTCGACAGCATAAAAATCTGAAATGCTGGAGCAAAGAATAAGTTGGACTCTGGTGGAAGTTAAACTTTTACCACTATTGTGGTCTTTGGCTGCCATGAAAATCAACTAGAATGACAATTAAAAGTAAATAAAATCTACGAAAATTCATTCCGTATGTGTTTTCTTATTACACAACACGTTAGCAATTCGAGCAATAATCGCGCTTCAGACAGAAAAAATGAAAATACGTTTTTTTCCCAGTTGTGTTGTAAAGCAGAAGTCCATAAAAGTACTTAACCCATATATGCCTAGCGGCCCTTTTCTGGGACATTGGCAAACAGTGTAGTTCCAGATCAGACGCCGCAGTACGCGGCGTCTGATCTGGATCTACAATGTTTGCTTAAAGAACATTCAGTGTTTGAAAAATTTACCACAAAGGAAAACAAACATGATACCCCTATAATTGAAATTGGACCACTCCAAACTTGCTAGGTGGAAGATTCCATTGTCATATTTGGGTTAAGAACAAAAACAGAATACATAAGAACCAAATCAGAAACAGCTGTATGCATATGAAGTTTTTAAATTTTGGTTGATAAGATTGTTTTTGCAGGTATCGCGAAAACACGCCTGTATAATTTGGACCCCCTTGAACCCATTTTAATATAGTTAAACTGGGATTTATAGGGGTAAACCTTATTTTTGTATTTTCGCTCTTAAATATAGATTGTGGGTACTAGTTCGAACCGCCTAGATAATGCGGTTCTAACGAGTATCCACAATCTATATTTTGAGCAGAAATAAGATTTTTTCATGTAAAAATTTTCATTTTTTCGGCGGAAAAGTTTACAATGTATTTGTACAGGCGTGTTTTCGTAATGGGACCCGCAATTCAAATTCCAAATGATTGACTTGCAACACAGATATGTTTGTCAAGTTCAGTAGCGACTTAGTGGCAAAGGTCGAATAAGGTGGCTTAATTTGCATAGATCTATCTTAACAAATGTTAACATTAAACGTCATTAATACCTTATAGGTAAAATTTAATACGACAAAATAACATGTGAATAATTTTAACACCGTCCTGTAATGATTGATTATAAATATTTATTTCGAAAAGAACAGTTTTATTGCTCTGATTCAGATGCAAAGACTAATTGTTCGTTTCAAAACTAAAATGTCAAACGTTACTGACAAAATGTACCGTCTCCTGCTAAATGACATTTGCAAAATTAATCAATAAAATCGATACAAATATAAATACAAGATAATGGGTCTTATTCTTTTCAACTTTACTCTTTTCCGAAGGTCAAATGTCATTTTAATAAAAAGCGAGAAAAATGTTCCCCAGATCCCCGGTTGACCCATGAACCAACAACGGAAGAAAGATAAGGCTGCTCAAAGGCACTATGTCAAATCATTATTTATCATATGACGTCGCGTCTGGGAATGTAATAACGTCATGTAATAGATTCGATAATCCACTAGTGGATTAATTATGCAAATTAGATACGCCCCGTAAGGTTACATGTACAACGTCCTAAACGACGTCGCGTTTACATATGGCGGAATATTGACATTTATATAAAACAATTGTGATTAAAATGCGTTTTAAATGTCATATGATAAATAGAATCTCGCATTCCTGCTCAAGTATTATTAAATTTTTTAAACTCATTGAGAAAAAGGATAAAATGCTCGGCTCGGCAAAGCCTCGCATTTTATCCATTTTCCTCAACTCGTTTAATAAATTCAATAATACATGGGCACTCATGTAAGACCCTCTATGAATACCATACCAGCAAATCATAAGCAATAAAGGTGTGACAAACTGGAGATGAAAAGGAGTAGCCGCAAGATGAAACTTCGATTTCGTTCATCTCCAACACGAAAACATACCTATATAATTTTGAACCCCTTGAACCCCGCTTTTGTATAGTAAAACTGGGATTTACAGGGGTCAACATTTGGTTTTCTTATTTTGGCTCTAAAATATAGATTGTGAGTACTCGTTAGAACCGCCTCATGATATTTTGAGTAGAAAAAAGAAAAATACGAGTTTCACCGAAAAAGTTTCGCTTTTTCGGCCGTAAAGCTTACAATGCATTTGTATTGGGATGTTTTTGTAATGAATATGTATTTGTGTAGCTATGGGAAAATTCGCTTGGGCCTCCATTGTGAATTCGAATCAGCCCTGGTAAACGACATATCCGTGTTCGAGATATTGACGATTCACAGTATATTACATGGATATACTTTCTTGGATTTACTCACAGATGGCCAACTTCATGAGCTGCTATGATCACTCCATTAAAACTCGTTGACGCCTCGCCAATACCAAAGTTGTAAGCCAACTTTCTAAAGTAGGGTGCGGATAAACAAGCTCCTCGCACATATGCGACCCCTGCAAAAGAATGATTCATAGCGCTATTGCAAAACTATAATGCATATACATTGTATCTGAGACATGTATGTAATTTTTAAGGTAATCTTGAGTATACATGTATATGACATCGGGTCACGAAGGTTTCATTTAAAGTTTGTCGTGACCCGATGTTCTTTATAATTAGATAAAGTACCTTTAATTGTTAAATTTACATTATTTTCCATCCATTATTTGGCGAAGAAGTCTGGTTTAAGGGGAACAAGAAAAATGCGTATGGCATTATGGACGGGGTTTTAATTTTTCTTTTGTAAAAAGAGCCCAACAGACCCCCACAATTAAAAGAGAACAAGATAGTAACCCTAGGAAACAAGAAAAAATGCAATTCCAATTTTGCCGGGTTAGCCCCCGAAAGCCATTTTCGTATGAACCAAAATGTATCCCTAAGAACAAATGAACAAGAATTAAATCCTGTTTTCAAGCTTTTGCATAAAAATACGAAATAATGGAACCTAGTTGTACTCAGTTCCACTGAACGCATAACTGAACTGACCAATCAGTTCCTCTGTCCGTTCAGGATCTGATTCCGCAACACCCCTGCAGTCCCTTTTATAAGGGAATGAATACCATGCCTGTCTTTTTTTTACTATTGGTGTACCTATGGAAGACTCTGGAATTTGCCTTTATATTACCAACCAAGTTACTCACAAATAAATGATGCTGTTGTTTAACGGAAGTGAAGGCATTGATCGGGAATCGATACAATTAACCCACAGCTCCCATCAGAGACACGAAAGGGAAAGCAACACAAACATTAAATAACTAGACACTAAACGGAAAGCCAATATGACAGTTACTTTCCGACAAAATGACAAATTGGCTATCCAGAACAAAAAAAAAAGAATGTAAGAGATACACACACTCAAAGACAAACCATAACAAAAATAAACCGCGACAGAAGAACCGCCTTGGAACAGTCAGTGAAACCTCTTAATTTCTCTTCTCAAAGTTTCAAATTTCGATCGAAGTTTACAGCTACCTGTCTTGTTTGCGGATCTTCGTTCTTATTTATGGAGTGATCCAAGGAATCGAGGATACCTTCCTACTGGTTTTTGAGGAAATAACCTTATCAGATGAATCTTGAATGAAAGAAGTTATTAGATTGAAGTTCTTCTGAACAGATCGAGCATCTGAGTGACCGTTTAAAAATTTTTCCTTTACAAATCTTAACGCATATCCTCAGTCTCATAGTTTCATAATCACCTTTCTGGTATGCATCACGAAAACACGCCTATATAATTTTGACCCCCTCGAACCGCACTTTTACGGGGATATACCTTATTTTTCTTATTTCTGCTCTAAGATATAGATTGTGGGTACTCGTTAGAACCGCCTCAATGAGTGCCCACAATCTATATTTGGAGCAGAAATAAGGAAAATATCGCAATTTTTCATCATAAAATTTTCATTTTTTTCGGCGATAAAGGTGGCAATGTATTTGTATAGGCGTGTTTGCGTAATGATTATTCTATTCTCCATGGTTTCTTTGCGGATGGAATGTAGATTTAAAAGATCCTGAAACAATGTAGCGACCACTAAGTTTGTCAAGAGACTATATATCTTCAAACCGACCTTGTAAGGAGGTGAGAATCAAGTCTAAAGTGTTCTTGTCACGAGCAGGTTTTTGTTTGTTTGATTTGAGGTTTAACCTCCCCGTCAACACTGTAAAGGTCATTTTGGAGACGTTGCTTCCAATTTTGTGGGACTTTTACCCGACATTGAGATGAAATGACATCTCAAGCCCTGTCGCCCAATGAAACCAATAGGGTTTATTAGCATGGACGGTCCGCCTCACACCGCGGTTCCTGGACAGGCTTAGATCCTCTAAGCGGTTTACCAATACTAGTGTGCGGGCCCGATTCAGCTCTGCGTGGAAGCATCATGCAGCCCATATATTTCTTCAAGCCCCTATGGGCGTGGGCTCTCACGAGCAGGTAAGCTAATTATTTGTTCCAAGCCATAATTATTCATTTTATCTTATAGTATTTGTCCTTCAGACTGACTCAGCATTGTACCTGTTTGCTGAGCCTCTTGGGCCAAACAATTTCTCTGAAGTTGATGTTACCTAGAGCACGGACTAACGGAGGTTTTGTATCTTTGCTAGGCTTAATGCGATCAAGCTGGTCTCAAAACAACTTGAAGGCTTTGACTGTGCCACCTTTCATTTTCCGTGAACAACCCTTAACCCAAACTGACTCAAAGTATTTTTCCAGTTCCATTTTTTGGCATGTGAGAGATGTCTATATGAAAGAGCAGCATCACCCCGTGAGCAATCATGTCTTTTCTTTATGCGCTGTATTTACAAGGAATGGATGTACTTTTTGTCCCGTTCCTGTCCAATACATAATTCTACCAAGTAGCTTTTTCATTTCTATTTTGGCATGTGAGAGATGTCTGTATGAAAGAGCAGCATCAGCCAACCACCGTGAGCATTCCTGTCTTTCTGTCTTTTCTTTTTACATTGTATTTACAAGGAATGTGTATACAATTTATTCATTTACTGTCCAATAGATAATTTCACCCAGTAGCTTTGGAGAGGACCATTTCAATATCATGACGAAAACACGCCTGACATGCCTATATCACTGAGTGCGAGTTTAACATATGTTCTCTGACTTTAAATAAACGGTGAAAACCCTGCTAAGTTTAATTTGTAGGTCCAATGTGGTCCCCTGCCTTATAAGAAGGCGAATCACACCAAATAAGGTCTTAAAACAAACTTCAATATCTCATCTCTAATATCACAAAGAAAAATGATAGCCTAGGCCTACCCTGCACAGTGAACGAAGTCATAAACTGCTAAAATATATCGCGATCCAGATAGATCAAAATGTGACTGACCCTAGTGGCATTTGAGTTGCCCTGGTGCAAAAAGTACATGGTTTAGAAAAGAATACTAGGTCTCATTATGGAGATAAGATGCCCATGTTTATTTTGATACCAATTTTATCTACTTTGGACCCTGCTAAGAACTCGGCATCTGATCAGGTTTTTCACCGTTTGACAATGTCCCATTTTGGGATGTTAAATACAAATGGGTTAAAAAGCTACACAATAAAAATTGGCAACTGTGATTCAATACTAAACAATCGAATGACAAGTTTAGGACCACTTTTCCTTCCTACGCAAAGAGACAGTTGAATCATCAGTGCGGTCAGTGCTTTGATGTTTAAAGGTGCCAGAGTTCTACTGTTGTTGTTTGTTTCCTTTTTCTTAAGAATTTCAGTTATTTTTTTCCGTCAAGCCCTGATCGTTGTTTCATCTCTGTATCCATTTGATTATTTTGTTTTCTGAGATTTTGAAATGATGAGTCTTAAACCATCACGAAAACACGCCTATATAATTTTTACCCCCTTGAACCCCACTTTTATATAGTAAAACTGGGCTATACAGGGGTAGGCCTGATTTTTCTTATTTCTGCTCTAAAATATAGATTGTGGGTACTCGTTAGAACCGCCTCATCGAGGGGGTTCTAACGGGCACTATTTCTGCTCTAAAATATAGATTGTTGGTACTCGTTAGAACCGCCTCATCGAGGCCCCGCAATCTATATTTTGAGCAGAAATAAGAAAAAATATCACAATTTTTCATCTTAAAATGTTACTTTTTTTCGGCGGTAAAGTCTGCAATGTATTTGTATAGGCGTGTTTTCGTAATGCCATGCATTAAGGCGTTCAATAATGTTTCACTGACCGTTCCAATGCGGTGTTCCTATTGTAATAGTTTTGTCTTTGTATGCGATATATGTTTATTTGCAATAGCCATTTGGCCATCAGTGGGAATAAAACTCATCATGAAAACATGCCAATACTATTTTGACCACCTTAAACCCCACTTTTATACAGAAAAACTAGGGTTTACAGGGTTAAAACTTATTTTTCTTATTTCTCCTCTAAAATATAGACTGTGGGTTCTAGTGAGAACCGCCTTAATGGTTGGTTGGTTGGTTGGTTGGTTTGAGGTTTAACGTCCCCGTCAACACTGTAAAGGTCATTTTGGAGACGTTGCTTCCAATTTTGTGGGACTTTTACCCGACATTGAGATGAAAAGACATCTCAAGCCCTGTCGCCCAATGAAACCAATAGGGTTTATTTGCATGGACGGTCCGCCTCGCACCGCAGTTCCTGGACAGGCTTAGATCCTTTAAGCGGTTTACCAGTACTAGTGTGCGGGCCGGATTCAGCTCTGCGTGGAAGCATCATGCAGCCCATATATTTCTTCAAGCCCCTATGGGCGGTTCCTTGTTTCGGCGATAAAATTTACTTTGTATTTGTATAGGCGTGTTTTCGTGAAGCGTCCTTTTGGCTGTCTACTTATAATGTTTTAATTACGATGACGTTCCTTTATGTTGGTGTTTCTATTCACTTCGGTGTCTCGGATTGAAGGTGCAGGGTAAATGTATCTAGTCCAGATCATTGTCTTTTCTTACATTTTATTTATTAGCCGAAACTACGGAGTACGGAAAATCTTTTATTAGTTTTAGGCACGAGTCGTCCTACATGGTGGTGTTTGTGTTGTCTACTTCACATAAGTTTGCGGCTGCTCAGGTTTACGTGTGCTTACAAGGATTCTGTTAGTGTTCTTCATTACAAACACCTCTTGGAAGAACACGTACGCTGTCGATTGTGCTTCCTCTGTCTGTGACATTTTGATATTTGTTTTGTGAAGGCACCTGTTTTATCATTATTTCTAGTATTGTTTTCTGGGCGTATCTTTCATTTGTGCTCTCTTCCCGAATACTAATTTGATCATTAATATTTATGTGCAAAACAAGAGTGTTAAAAAATAAATACTGCATCAATTGTGAAACATTGCTTCTGTTTTTTCAAGTACGTGAGGTGCAATTTAAACAACGCGTTGAGAGGCATCTTTTATAACTGTTAGCACTCTCTCAGCTACTAGTTCCCTTACTTACAGTAGTTTAAAGGAATCCATTTTTTGCGAATCGTGTCTGTTGTCGAAAACATTTATTTTGAAATTACATGGGCCCCGTCAAGCGAATTTGATACTTATCGCCTATGCGAGCAGCGAAGGTTCAGGCGAGCCTGCGCATCCGCGCAGTCTCGCCAGAACCTTCGCTGCTCGCTCATACAAGCAGTGAATCAAGAGGAACCTTCAGACAGAAAACCATATCCCTTGCCCCTCTGAATGGCTGGGCATGCGCAGTTAAAATTTGTCATGACGGAATGCTCGAAGACCCAAATTCGCTTGGCGGGGCTCACATAGTTCATGATTTTCTGATTAGTTCTGATAGCACTATAGTAGTATGCTTTATTTTTATGATTTTCGTTTGTATATTAATCTGTGTACCTGCAGTTCCGGCAACGCAGCCATCAATTTCCTCTTCATCGTCCTCCCCTGTGAATCTACTGTCCTTGAACCGTCTTGTCTGTCCCGACATGCGACATGCGTCGTTACTGCAATCGAACAACAAAAGGTCAATCAGTAACTTAGTATTTAGGCATTTTCAATTTAAAATGAAAACACTGTCAGACGCCAACTAACATCACGAAAACACGCCTATATAATTCTGACCCCCCCCCCCCCCTGGAACCCCACTTTTATATACCAAAACTGGGGTTTACAGGGGTAAACCTTATTTATCTTATTTCTGCTCTAAAATATAGATTGTGGGTACTCGTTAGAACCGCCTCCCCACAATCTATATTTTGGCCAGAAATAAGAACAAGAGGCTCATGGGCCACTATGCTCACCAGAGGTCATGTAGTTTATACCATATACAGGCAAGGTGCTCATCTTGGTCATGTGACAACAATACCACGAATAACGTTTAATTACCTCATCCCCATAGGGGCTGTTAATGTAATTTTGTTTCAATCAGCACAGCTCTTTTACTGGAGAAGATAACAAGTAGAAGTAAAACAAAGATCAGGAATTGATACAATTAACTTACTCTACCCATAAAAGACACCAAAGGGAAAGAAATACAAACATTAAGCGACCAGACCATAATGGAAACCTAAACAAAGGAAGGCCATAAGGACAGTCACTTTCCCACAAAATGGCCATATGGCCATCCAAAATTAAAAGACACAAGTGATACACACACTAAGTAACAAACAACAACATAAATAAATCGCCACAGAAGAGCCGCCTTGGAACGGTCAGTGGAAGATTTCCACTGGGGGGCTTAAATCGATTTTACGTGGCCACAATCCTCGCCCTTACTTCTGTCGCGATTAAGACAAATAATTTGTTCAGTCCGCATGAAGGCCTCCTAACTCATCAGTGCAACATCTCCGTGAACACAAAAATCAAAGAACCACAGAGGTGAGACAACGCTGAGGACTCGACAGCAAGAAACCACTGAAATGCTGGAGCAAAAGAAAACCAACAGTTAGACTCCGATGGGCCCGACCAGAGACAGAGCATCAGGCACCAACCAACATTACCTTGAATTAGATCTCTCCAATTCTCAATAAGCCTTTACGTTGGAGCCGTCATAGAATCTGAGGCCTGACCCACCGACGTGCAATTAAAGAGGGAAGCAAAGTTGCCAACCGTGATTGGGTTAACTACCATGCATGCAGTCTGTCGTATAATATCCATGTTGTACCCAATCTTTTTATATCGAAGAATGATTTTACGAAATTGGGTGCTGAAGTCATTGCGGTTATATATTTTTCTGAATTTATATACTAAGTCACCATAAAATTCGGGTTCCGATAGACCTTGTTGCAGAAGAGATTTAAGTCCAATATTGAATTTTGAAATTAAATCAGAATGGCGTCTATAAAATTTTGAAAAGGCTTTGCGTAGTTTATGGTACCGATAACCCTGATTAAGGAGTTTAGCCGTTAATAATTTATTACGAGTGTTGAAGTCAGTTACATGACTACACACTCTAGCAAATCGAATTAATTGCGAAATATAAACGCCATAGGATGGCGCACGAGGAACATCACCATCCAAAAAAGGAAAATTTACAATCTCAAAATCAAAGTCATCGCGTTTATCATAAATTTTGCACGAAACAAATCCATCTACAATAGATAGATGTAAATCCAAAAACGGGACCTCGGTATCAGAAGAATTTGCTTTATTTAACTGAAGTTCTAGGGGGTAAATCTGACTGATCAAACCATCAAAATAGGTATTATCAATATTTAATAAATCATCTAAATATCTAGAAGTGGAGCTAAAAGCTTCAATAATTTCAGATTGGTTATCAATGGAAAGCGACAAAATGAAGTCTCTTTCATAACAATACAAGAACAGATCAGCCACAAGAGGTGCGCAATTAGTACCCATCGGAATACCCACAATTTGTCTAAATAACTTAGTACCGAATCTAATATAAATATTGTCAAGTAGAAAGGTGAGGGCATCACACACTTTCTGACATGACCAAAGTGTATAATTCTTATGCTCTTTAGAAGTGAAAAATGCATTTCTGACATTACATGCAAGATAGAGAGAATCTTCTCTGTGAAAAGCCCATTCAATTAAATCATTAAGCTTTTCTTTTATAAGATTATGAGGAAGTGTAGTGTAAAGAGTGGAAAAATCGTAAGTAGACAGACTAGAAGCACGAAAATGTCTGGATTTCAATTTATTTAAAACCTCATTCGAATTTTTTATAGACCAAAACAGATTTCTTCCTGATCTTTCAAAGACTTTATCACAATATTTAATTACATGCGTTTTAATAGCGGTAAGACAGGAAGTTAATAATTTAGAAAGTTCAGTGGTAGTGCAAGAGCTAGAATTTGCAATAAACCGTGCTTTGTAAGGTCTTTTATGAAGTTTTGGTAACCAGTATAGCGTAGGAAGCTTGTCTTGGCCTTCGTTAACACACACAGCAAACTTGGTGGCTGAAAGACAAACATGTTTATCTACTATAGCTCTCTCTTCAGCTAAAGGCTGAAGTTCATAGGCCTTAGTACCACCAAGCTCCTGCTTAAGCGTGTTAACATAGTGGAGCCGTCACACAACGACGACGTTGTTAGCGGCCTTGTCTGCAGGGGCCAAAACAAACTTCTTATGAAATTCTTGAATACCTAGTTTAAGATGACGTAAAGACGTCTTGGGCTTAGGAGGTAATAAGTTAGTATTTTGAGAATAGAAAGAAATGCGTTTATTCACTAGTTTTAAAATGCTAAGTTTCCAGTCCTTAAGGGCTTTATGCTCAACATACTCTCGCTTACACCATCGATTACCGAATTCATTCAAGGAAGCAGCGATTTCATCTCTACATTTACTGAAATCAATTTTAGAAGGAAACCGATATTTCGGTCCTTTAGAAATTATATTCCTTATCCTAGAATCAGGAATAATTTTCAAATTGCCAGTAATTACATGACCAGCAGCAGGATAGCAATACTTTGAGTTTTTACAATCACATGAATCAGGAGTATTAGTATCAATATCAAGATCTGAAACAAGTTTATTGAAATTAAAAATGATAGATCTAACAGGTTTGTTATATTTATAGCAAATTATAGGTGTTTCAGTATTTTGAAAATAAGCAGGAATGGAAGAAAGCACCGATCTCTCACGGAAGATACTGGGCAAATCTATAAAATCCATACCCTTATTAATGAAGGATATTTTGAAGAAATGGCGTTTATGATTAATTTCAGAATCAATGTAAGGACGGAGAGTATGCTGAGTATAGCCTCTAGTTAAGAGAGCCGCATCATATAACTGATGAGAACTATCGTAGAATTTATTCGCCTCGGTGTCCAGAAGACGTAAAACAGAAACGGGTAATGAACTTAAAAATGAAAGCATAGAGTGGCGTCCATGATTTAATAATATAATTGACAGTCACTTCAGTCTAGTATTGTTTCGTTTAAACGCACGTGATTTACGTTTAAAGTTACCATTTTTCCTGGTGCCGTGAGATCTAGTTCTGCGTTTTCGACATTCCAGGAGTGAGAAAATATCAAAGTCCGGCATTCTGGAAATATTACCCTCATGATAAATGTTGTCATTAAATCCCAGTGGAAAAGGGGTCTGTAAAAATTTAATCCATTTTAGTTCAGCTTCATGTCTTTTGATTATTTTGAATCTAGATGTAGAATTTGCATCGTAATAAAGTTTTTCCACTGGTTGTATAACAATGTTATTTACAGAATGACCTGTACGTCGAAAGTGACGGTACAAGAAAGTGTCAGTTTTCTTAGGCTTACTCATTCTACGATAATGCTCGTTCAATCTAGTTTTAAGCATGCGGTTAGTTTGACCGACGTACTGCATATTACAGTTTGCAGCACGTCAAGTAATTAGATAAATTAAATCTGTAGACTGTCATGTCAAATCAGACATGTTAACTACAGAGAAGCGTCTACCGTTTACAGATGAAGTAACAGTAGACGCAGTGCTTAAATGCGAACAACATCTGCACCTCTTGGCATTGCACTTAGAAATACTAGGATACACTCCACTTCTTTTCCACGGATTAGTATATTTTCGAAGGATGGGCGATTTTAGAGGAGATAGTCTTATACGAAGACTACTCCCAAAAACATTGGTATTGCCTGCTCCTTTGAGATTGACTGAAGTTACAGAAGACAAATTTAAGGGTCTAACCAATACCGAAGGCAACATAGTATTAAAGTTCTTAATAGAATGGGGAATCCGTACAGAAGAAGCAGAGTGTAGCCTAAGGGGTGATATTGATATTTTAAATGTATTTGTGATACTCATTTGGGTTGATAAGGTTGTGATACCGTCAAAACTAAAGCGATGTTCATACCGGTTATTAAATAAATAAATACTGAAGAAGATTCCTTCGAATAGAAGGAAGGTACAACAAAAGCCCACAAAACACCCCAGTCTACTTAAAGTACAGGGATGTCAAACAAGCAGTTGTTATACAACGAGGAACGAACATCGGTTTAATAATGACCTTCAACAGGTATCTAAAGGATGTCAATTAATGGAACAGTGAAAAGCAATTGCATAAGCAATCCCTGAGGATTGGAAAAATAAGAGCATTAAATGCATGTACGGGGAGACCTTTTACAGCCGCCACACGGCACAAACAAAACAGCCCTGAATCTGAGCCATCCAAGACAAAGGTCAGTAATGACCTAAACCTTTGGAATTGATTAACTTCCATTCATCTGATTGAAAATAATACTTATGATTGGACCGGCTGCCATGCAATCAGTAAAATCCACTGTCTTGCTCTTTTACGATACAAGTGTCTAAGTGACCAAATTTGACCTTGACATTAAACAGGTCAAGGTCAGCTAAATGTCATCAGTTGAATAATTTTGGTAGGACCTGAGTCCCCAATGCTACATACCAAATTTCAAGGTCATCGGCTATTTGGTTCCCGAGAAGAAATATTTTTAATTTTTTCACCATATATGAGCATGGCGGCCATATTGGTCATGTGACCCAGTCCTTACAAACAAATTTCGTTCCCCCTACCCACAGAGGCTCCAAATGTAATTTGGTTTCAATCATCCCACCAGTTTAAGTGGAGAAGAAGATAAAAAAATAACTGAATCTGAGGCATCGCAGATAAAGGTCAGTAAATAACCTTGACCATTGGAATTGATAAACTTCCATTCAGCCAACTGCAAATATCATTTTTGATGTCACAGCCTACCAGGCAATCAGAAATATCCATTATTTTGCCTTTTACCATACAAATGTCTAAGTGACCAAATTTGACCTTGACATAAAATAGGTGAAGGTCAAACAAAAGTAATCATTTGAACAAACTTGGTAGGGCCAGAGTCCCCGATGCTGCATACCAAGTTTTAAGATCATCGACCGTTCAGTTTTTTGAGAAGAAGATATTCAAAGGGTTTTACAATATATGGGCATGGTTGCCATATTGGTCATGTGACCCAGTCCCCACAAACAAACTTTCGTTTCCCCATTCCATAGAGGCTCCACATGTAATTTGGTTTCAATTGGCCAAGTAGTTTAAGTGAAGAAGAAGATGAAAATACTGAATCTGAGCCATCCTGGACAAAGGTCGGTAAATGACCTCGACCTTTGGAACTTATAAACTTCCATTCAGCTGATTGTAAATACCATTTCTGATGCCACTAGCTACCATGCAATCAGAAAAATCAACTGTTTTGCATTTTTTATATACAAATGTCTAAGTGACCAAATTTGACCTTGACGTAAAACAGGTCAAGGTCAACCAAAGGTCATAATTTGAACAAACTTGGTAGCGCCCGAGTCCTCGATGCTGCATACCAAGTTTCAAGATCATCGACTATTCGGTTTTTGAGAAGAAGATTTTTAGAAGTTTTTATTACATATGGGCATGGCGGTCATATTGGTCATGTGACCCAGTCCTCACGAACAAACTTTTGTTCCTCAATTCCATAGAAGCTCCATATGTAATTTGGTCTCAATTGGCCAAGTAGTTTAAGTGAAGAAGAAGATGAAAATACTGAATCTGAACCGTCCTGGACAAAGGCCGGTAAATGACCTTGACCTTTGGAACTTATAAACTTCCATTCAGCTGATTGCAAGTACCATTTCTTATGCCACTAGCTACCATGCAATCAGAAAAATCAACTGTTTTGCATTTTTTATATACAAATGTCTAAGTGACCAAATTTGACCTTGACGTAAAACAGGTCAAGGTCAACCAAAGGTCATAATTTGAACAAACTTGGTAGGGCTCGAGTCCATGATGTTGCATACCAAGTTTCATGATCATCGGCTATTTGGTTCTTGAGAAGAAGATTTTTAAAAGTTTTTACCATATATGGACAATGCGGCCATATTGGTCATGTGACCCAGTTCTCACGAACAAATTTTCGTTCCCCCATTCCATAGAGGCTGCACATGTAATTTGGTTGCAATTGGCCAAGTAGTTTAAGTGAAAGAAGATGAAACTTCTGAATCTGAGCCGTCCTGTACAATGATCAGGAAATGACCTTGACCTTTGGAACTTATAAACTTCCATTTAGTTGATTGCAAATACCATTTCTGATGCCACTAGCTACCATGCAATCAGAAACCCCACTGTTTTGCCTTTTTTCCATACAAATGTCTAAGTGACCAAATTTGACCTTTACGTAAAACAGGTCAAGTTCAACCAAAGGTCATATTTTGAACAAACTTGGTAGGGCCCGAGTCCCCGATACTGCATACCTAGTTTCAAGATCATCGTATGTTCGGTTCTTGAGAAGAACATTTTTAAAAGTTTTTACCATATATGGGCATGGCGGCCATATTGGTCATGTGGCCCAGTCCTCACGTACAGACGTTCGTTCCCCCATTTCATAGAGGCTCCACATGTAATTTGGTTTCAAATGACCAAGTAGTTTAAGTGAAGAGGAAGATGAAAATACTGAATCTGAGACGTACTGGACAAAGGTCGGGAAATGACCTTGACCTTTGGAACTTATAAACTTCCATTCAGCTGATTGCAAATACCGTTTCTGATGCCACTAGATACCATGCAATCAGAAAAACCCACTGTTTTGCCTTTTTCCATACAAATGTCTAAGTGACCTAATTTGACCTTGACGTAAAACAGGTCAAGGTCAACCAAAGGTCATAATATGAACAAACTTGGTAGGGCCCGAATTCTCGATGCTGCATACCAAGTTTCAGGATCATCGGCTGTTTGGTTCTTGAGAAGAAGATTTTTAAAAGTTTATACCATATATGAGCATGACGGCCATATTGGTCATGTGACCCAGTCCTCACGAACAAACTTTCGTTCCCCCTTCCCATAGAGGCTCCACATTTAATTTGGTTTCAATTGGCCAAGTAGTTTCAGAGGAGATGTCGTTTGAAAATGTTGACGCTCAGTCGACGACGACGACGACGACAACGACGGACGACGGACCAATGTCTATACTATAAGCTCCCCCGGAGCCTTCGGCTCTGGTGAGCTAAATATATCACAAATTTTCATCTTAAAAGTTTTCGTTTTTTTCGGCGATGAAGTTTAGAATGTATTTGTATAGGCGTGTTTTCGTAATGATTAGGGAAAAGGAGTTCGAATGGGTATATTGAACACATGCAAACAATGTTTAACGATCATTTGTGTTGCATGATTTTATTATTTATCATGGATTCAAAGCAGAATGGAAATCAGTATAGATTCTGATCAGCTGGCACCTCCCCGTTGACATGGATCTATACTGCTTTCATAGAAGGATGCATTTGGGTTGAGCATGGTAAGAGTCAATGATTTATACATTAGATTCAAAATAAGTACAGAATTCACCTATGTGATTTTACTTTTTAACAGCTTAAAAGAAACGGATTAGTCTCTAGTCGGGCCCATCGGAGTCTAACTGTTTGTTTTCGTTTGCTCCAGCATTTCAGTGGTTTCTTTCTGTCGAGTCCTCACCGTTGTTTCATCTCTGTTGTTGTTTGATTTTTGTGTTCTCGAAGATGTTGCACTGATGAGTTAGGAGGCCTTCATGCGGACTGAGCACATTATTTGTCTAAATCGCAACGGACGTACAGGCGAGGATTACGGCCGCGTAAAATCGATTTAAGGCCCAGTGGAATTCGTTTCACTGACCGTTACAAGGCGGTTCTTTTGTCGCGGTTTATTTTGGTTAAGGTTTGTCTTTGAGTGTGGATATCGCTTATATTTTTTGTTTTGGATAGCCAATGTGCCAATATGTGGGAACGTAACTGTTCTTTCGGCTTTCCGCTATTGATATTTTCATTAGGGTCTAGTTATTTCATGTTTGTGTTTCTTTCCCTTTGGTGTCTCTGATGAGAGCTATGGGTTAAGTGTATCGATTCCTGAACTTTGCTTTCACTTCTATTTTGTGCTGAAAATTGTTATTTCTACTACAAACACAGACTCGTTAGCACAATCTAAATGAAACGGTTCAGACACAGACCTCTATCTTGCCTTTTGAGCAAGAAAAAAAATGAAAATTTATTTTATTGTAAAACCTTACTTTTCACTTTAATATGGGGTTCACATGAGTAATAATTACACGAACTTATTGATGTAGGATCGAATATGGAGTCCCAATAATATTTCTCTTTCAGACACAGAAATGGATATTTAACTCATCAGCGCAGCATCTCCGAGAGCAACGAATTCAGAGGTGAAACAACAATTAGGACTCGACAGCACGAACTATCTGAAATGCTGAAGCAAAAGAAACAATTTGATACCGGTGGGCCTAACCAGAGACAAAGCATCAGACACCAACCGACTTACTAAAGAGTCTTATGACCACAGCTGTCATAGAGTCTGAGACCCGACCCGCCGGTGTGCAGTTATAGCGGGAAGAAAAGTTATCAATCGCGATTGGATTAACTAGCATGCATACGGTCTGTCGTATTACATCTGCACTGCACTTAATCATTTTATATCGAAGAATCATATTAGTAACTGAGTACTGAAACCATTGAATGATTATATTTGTCTGCATTTATATACCATTTTTGAAAGTTGACAATTGTATCAAGTTTGTATGCCAACGCAATCTTATATCCGGTACATGACCCAACCACAGCGCTTCCGCTTCTTCGAACATACACTTACTAAAATAAGTCCTTATGACGAAACATGACAGTACTGGGATGAGCATGAAACTGCGGAAAAGTTCTAAATACTTAACAAGCTAACTATCTTTTAAAAATAAATTGGCTCGGAAAGACGGGTTCTGGAAAGAAAGCAATACTCCAGGATTTTTTCCTACGCACTTTTTGATGATATCTATATAACTGGTTTGAGAGTTTACTCATTCATCCCAGAGTGTCTAAACAGGGCTCATCTAGCTTTAAATATATTCTTATGAAAGGGGATTTCAGATTAGTTCATTGACATGATGACAAACAATGTGCATGTAGAAAGATTGCGAGACTTCTCGCCACGTGCCGTCTTATCAGCTTTTACAGGGTTCGAAAAGGTAAATGTATTTCCACCTCGGGGTCTGCACCGGTGAACAGGATTGAAAGATTAAATAACGATAGTTCGCTTCTCTATGAGTATCAAACCCTTTACTGACCGACAACGAACACAGTTATTTACCCACTTTCGAGGGCTCTTATTACTATATATGTGTTGTCACGTTTATTCTATAAGCTTTGAGTTTTAAATCAAGTTCCGTACTTCAAGCAAATAGTGAAGACACCGATCAGACGCTACAGTCTGTGGCCTCTTAACAGTCTTAACTGTTTCCGAATGTCCCAGTATTAGAACAATGGGCATTTATAGGTAAATATTGGTAGAACCACCGTGCAGGTGGGAATAAATGTCTTTTAATTTGAATTTGGTAAGACGAATCAGTCAGTCGAAGTTCGATAAATGTGGCGTCTGAACAGGGTTATAAAATCTCAATCAAATGGTTTAGAAATAACCTTTTTTCGTCAAGCTATTCTCCGTTTTATGTCACCATGCCCGAAATAACATAGCTCCAAGCAGTCGCACAACGTATATGCATCGTCGTATCAACGCGACTTTGATGCGACGTTGCTAGCAGAATGCCTCTTTAAGATTTTAGCAGCTGGGAGAAGCAGAGAATGTACTGAGCTTATTTTGAAATTTATGGTTTTATTAGCCGAAACTACGTAGTATGACCCATCTTCTTTCTTATGAATGTTTCCATTGCTCTTAAAGGAACTCATTTTTTATTTTTATTTGCCTTCACTGCAGCTGGTGTTGTGCCGTGTGGCGGCCGTAAAACGTCTCCCCGTACATCAACCATAGTGCAGTTTATATTTAACTTTTGGTCCTTTGAGATCAGCGTGAATATTCTGAGAAATCGGAAATATTTATTGGTTTGGACTCATATTCTAGACATGTTTTTAATTATTTGGACCCCATTTTGATTTATATCAGTCTTTGAATCGACTGCCTATTCGAAATTCGCAAAATTGCAGTATGTTTCCTCTGGCTCTCTTTGCCGGATCATTACAGGGTTACTGATGAGGCTTTATTAGCCGAAACTACGTAGTATGACCCATCTTCTTTCTTATGAATGTTTCCATTGCTCTTAAAGGAACTCATTTTTTATTTTTATTTGCCTTCACTGCAGCTGGTGTTGTGCCGTGTGGCGGCCGTAAAACGTCTCCCCGTACATCAACCATAGTGCAGTTTATATTTAACTTTTGGTCCTTTGAGATCAGCGTGAATATTCTGAGAAATCGGAAATATTTATTGGTTTGGACTCATATTCTAGACATGTTTTTAATTATTTGGACCCCATTTTGATTTATATCAGTCTTTGAATCGACTGCCTATTCGAAATTCGCAAAATTGCAGTATGTTTCCTCTGGCTCTCTTTGCCGGATCATTACAGGGTCACTGATGAGGCTTTATTAGCCGAAACTACGTAGTATGACCCATCTTCTTTCTTATGAATGTTTCCATTGCTCTTAAAGGAACTCATTTTTTATTTTTATTTACCATAAAAGAAATGAGCAGACACATTTATCTTTCTTTCTTCCTTTTCCCCTTTGTCATTTTTTAATCCTCTGGGGCCTTGCCAACCAAATATCAAGATAACTGCTTTATCTACTACTGACATTGTTATCATGATAATTATTCCTCATCAATCAACTTTCCTCAGTAATTTCAGTTCTTTGATTATATTATAAAATTCGGGTTCCGATATGCCTTGTTGAAGAAGAGATTTTAGCCAACATTGAAATTTAAAATTAATTCGAATGACGTCTATTAAACTTAGAAAATACTTTGCGGAGTGTATGATACGGATAACTCTGGTTCAGATGTTTTGCACTTTGTAATTGATTGCGAGTGTTGAAGTCGTGACTAGATACTCTGACAAACCGAAATAGTTTTAGTATACATATATCAACACCGCAGGGTACCGCAAGAGGAACGTCCTCATCCAAGAAAGGAAAATGTCAAAGTCAAAATCATCGCGTTTATCACCAATTTCGCGTGATATAAACCAATCTAAATTAGACAAAAGTAAATAAAAATTGAAGCTTCATTATCAAAAGAAATTGTTTTAGTTAAATGAAGTCCCGAAAATGGAATTCGAGAGATCAAACGGTCAAAGCAGGTTTTGTCAATATTTAACAAATCGGCCAAATATCTAGACGTTCAGGTGAAAGCTTCAATAACTTCAAATTGCCTTTCTTCACAGTGTCATTATGAAGTTTCTTTAACAACAGAAGAAGAACAAATCAGACACAAATGGTGCGCAACTGAAACCCATCGGAATTCTCACATTTTGTCCACATGACCAAATCAATACAAATAATGTCACTTAGAAAGGAAGGAGCTTTAAGGGCTGTCTGACATGACTACAATGGGTAATATTTATGCTCTTCGGAAGTGAAGAAACGATGAATATGACGTCATCAATAACCATTGGTATAGCATCTTTTAACGCATATAGAGAATGCATTGAAGTTATGGTTTCATGGGAACAAAGACGAAGATAAAAACATTATGTTCCCCGTAGTGAAGTTATGAATTCTACTTTATCCTAAATTTGACCAAAGAAGTATATTTTCAAACAATTGAAATAAGTATATCACAGTTTTATTGTCTTCAATTAGTATAGATTTCAACAACAACGCTCTGTTATGATAACAATTCTATTTCTAATTTATAACGGGAAATTCCGTTTTCGTTTTGTTTGCTATTCAGTGTGATAACTTTATATATGAAGGTTTTTCTATTATAAGAGCCAAAATTTCATTAACCTTTCCTTTCGATGCCCCGTTTCAAGAACATAAATCTTAAGTACTTAATGTTTGTTTTGATATTCCATTTGAAAATCTTCCAAACTTTTTAGAAATGCACTATTTAGCTCACCTGTCACGTAGTGACGAGGTGATCTTTTGGGATCATTTTTGTCCGTCGTCCGTGCGTGCGTCCGTACATGCGTCCGTATATCTTCAAATGAGATCTTCTCCTAAACCACTGATCGGAGTTTGACCAAACTTCACAAGAATAATCTTTAGGTGGTTCCCTTTCAAAGTTGTTCAAATGGTTCCGGTCCGTTTCACATCTAGGTCTCAGGAGCCATAAATAGATGTTTCACTGAAAACTTAAGTAATCTTCTTCTCTGAAACCACAAGGCCAATGTCTTTGATATTTGGTATGAACTTCATCTAATTACACTCTACCAAGATGGTTTAAATTATAGCGCTGTGGCCAAAAATTCCCCCGCACCGGGGCCCACCAATTATACATAGACATATATAGGGAAAACCTTTAAAAATCTTCTTGTCTGAAACCAGAAGGCCCAGGTGTTTGCTATTTGGTATGAAGTTGTATCTAATGGGCCTCTACCAAAGTTGTTCAAATTATAGCCCTTAGGCCAAAAATGCCCCCGCGCCGCGACCAACCGGTTATACATAGACTTATATAGGGAAAACCTTTAAAAATCTTCTTGTCTGAAAAGAAGTGGAGGCAATGATCAGGAATCGATACAATGAACCCACAGCTCCAATCAGAGACACCAAAGGGAAAGAAACACAAACATGAAACAACAGACCCCAATGGAAACATCAACAGCGAATAGCCAAAAGGACAGTTACTGTCCTACAAAATGGTCAATAGGCCATCCAAAAAAAATAATATAAGCGACACAAACACCGGAAGACAAACCATAACAGAAATAAACTGCGACAGAAGAACCGCATTGGAATGGTCAGCGGAAACAAATTCCACTGTGTATGTGTGTGTGTGTGTGTGTGGGGGGGGGTCTTAAATCGATTTTACGTGGCCACAATCCTCGCCCTTTCTTCCGTCGCGATTTAGACAAATAATTTGTTCAGTCCGCGTGGAGGCATGAAACCAGAAGGCCCAGGTCTTTGATATGTGGTGCACCTCTACCAAGATAGTTCTATTTATAGCCCTGTGTCAAAAACGCCCCCCCCCCCCGCGCCGGGGCCCAGCGGTTTTACATAGACTTATATTGGGAAACCTTTAAAAATCTTCATGTCTGAAACCAGAAGGGTCATGTCATTTGATATCGGATATGAAGCTTCATCTATTGGACCTCTACCAAGATTGTTCAAATTATAGGCCTGGGACCAAAAATGGCCCCGCCCAGGTATTCACCTGTTTTACATGGACTTACATAGGGAAAACCTTCAATAATCTTCCTGTCTGAAACCAGAAGGCCAAGGTCTATGATATTTGGAATGAAGCTTCATCTAGTGGAACTCTACGAAGATTGTTCATATAATAGCCTTTGAGCCAAATAAGGCCCCGCCCCAGGACCCATTGGTTTTACATGGACTTATATCGTTTGAACCCAGAAGGCCGCGGTCTTTGATTTTTGTTATGAAGCTTTATCTAGAGGACCTCTTCCAAGATTGTATATATTATAGCTCACGGGCCAAACATGCCACCGCACTGGGACCCTCTGGTTTAACATAGACTTATAAAGAAAAACCTTTAAAAATCTCTTGTCTGAAGCCAGAAGGCCCAGGTCTTTGATATTTGGTAGGAAGCTTCATCTAGTGGACCCCTACGAAGATTGTTCAAATTATAGCCCTGGGGCCAAAATTGGCCCATCCCTGGGGCTCACCTGTTTTACATAGACTTATATAGGGAAAATTTTAAAACTGTTCTTGTGTGAAACCAGAAGACCCATGTCTTTGATATTTGGTATGAAGCTTCATCTGGTGGACCTCTACTATGATTACTTATATTATAGCACTGGGGTCAAAACTGGTTTAACATAGACTTATATAGGGAAACAATTTTAAAATCTTCTCGTTTAAAACCACAAGGCCTGGGTCTTTGATGTTCGGTATGAAGCTTCATCTAGTTGACATCTACCAAGACGGTTCAAATTATAGCCCTGTGGTAAAAATTGGCCCGTCCCTTGGCCCACTGGTTTTACTTTGACTTATATAGGGAATACCTATAAAATCTTCTAGTCTGAAACTAGAAGGCCCAGGTCTTTGATATTTGATATAAAGCTTTATCTGGTGAAACTCTACTATGAAGGTTCAAATTACAGCCCTGGGGCAAAAGGGTGGTCCTGCCCCAGAGCCCACGGTTTTATAAGACTTATATGTTAAAAATCTTCTTCTCTGAAACCACAAGGCCAATGTCTTTGATTTTCAAGCAACAGGCTTTTATGGTATTTGGCTCAAAGTCAAGGTTCTTGGGCTATTTTAGAAAAGCTTTGTCTTGACTGTAGCCCCTACATTTATTGATGGATTTTAATGTAACTTCACACAATTTTTTTTTCTATCTTTAGAAAACATTTGATATCACTCTAGCGCCTACATTTATCAAAGGAGTTTATGTGACTTTACACAAATATTGGGTATGGGGATATCTGAAGCAAGTTTGACTTTCAGGATCCTGGGCTCAAGGTCAAGGTCACTGTGGCTTTTTTTTGTTTAGAAAAGAAACTTTGACATATCGCTCTATCGCCTACATTTATTGATGTATTTTAATGCAGCTTCACATAAATGTTGGTTATGATAATATATGAAGCAAGTTAAACTTTCATGTTCCTGAGCTAAAGTCAATGTCACTGTGGCTGTTTTTTAAGAAAATTTTCCATGGATCTAGCTAGCACCTCGATTTATCAATGGATTTTGATGTAACTTCACACAAATGTTCGGTGCGATAATATTCTCAAGCAAGATCAGCAATTAGGGTTCTGGGCTAATGTCAAGGTCACTGTAGCTATTTTTAGAAAAAAAAAAACATGTTATGGCTTATGGATCGCTTTTGCTCAAATGATTTAACATGATAGCCACCAGAGCTAAAATATATATATAAAACATAATACGCCACAATAACCTAGTCATAAACAGCTAGATTGATTTTGATAGAATTTCCTAGAGATGTTGCTTGGGTCACTAACTGCAGTCAAAATTGCTCAAACCCTCCACTCCACCTTACTATATTACCTACCATTTGATTCGTGCAGTATGGATCAGGTGAGTGATCCAGGGCCATCATTGCCCTCTTGTGTTTTGTTAAGAAACATTTTCATAGCTTTAATTAAATGAAGTTAGAAAATGTAGACTGTGGCAGTAGAGTTATATTTTGTAAAAAAAAGGGCAAACAAATAAGCTTAATAAAAATTAAGCTTGACACACATTCTTTATCCTTTCTTTTTATCACCGATTACAACTGTGAAAGCAGAAAAAAATGCACGCCTTAAAGCAAAACTCAACACAAAATATACTCTGAACATTACGCAAACACGCCTATACAATTACATTGCCACCTTTAACGCCGAAAAAATGAAAATTTTCAGATGAAAAAGTGTGATATTTTTCTTATTTCCGCTCAAAATAAAGATTGTTTGCACTCGTTAGAACCGCCTCATCGAGGCGGTTCTAACGAGTACCCACAATCTATAATTTAGAGCAGAAATAAGAAAAATAAAGTATACCCCCGGAAACCCCAGTTTTACTTTATAAAAGTGGGGTTCAAGGGGGTCAAAATTATATAGGCGTGTTTTCGTGATGAGGTTTAAATACGGTGGTTTGCTTTTGCAATATCTATCAATAAACTTATCTACACTATGCATAGAAATACTGAAAAATGTGAGAGTTACTCGTATGCAGCGGATCCGGCGTCAAGCCTATGTTCTTGATAAACGCTAGTATCTCTGCTACTGCCATTATTCTCTTGTTCGAAATAAAGACGCCAAGAAAAACTTGTCGGGTAAAAGTCCCACAAAATTGGAAGCAACGTCTGCAAACTGACCTTTAAAGTGTTGACGGGCACGTTAAACCTCAAATCAAACAAACAAACCAAGAAAAACTACATCTGAATAATTATGTAGTTTGTTTTTGTTGTCTGCTGCATAGTTTTCCTATCAGGCGGTGTAGACCATGATCAGACACCTAATAAATAATTGTGGCGATTGGGTTTAGATATTATCTAACCACCGGGTATTTCTATATAGCCAATGGTTTTTTAGCATTTTCAAATATCTGACAAGAAAAATCTAAAAATGTGCCGTGTTTAAATATTATGGTTTCCCTTATTCACATAACCAGTATTTATAACCGTTCTATCTATACTATTATCTTACCCTGTTTGAAGGAACGCAATATCGTGCATGGGTAGGACCGTTTCATACTTGACCAACCATCTTTGTAGACTGTCCATGGCGTCATACAATGAGAAAAGGCGACTCCCTTGTCGTATACGGTTGTCCTCGATAAATGGCTGAGCAGCAGAATCCTTTAAAACAAAATGATGTACAGTTTAGCTTAAGTATTCAATTAACCCCGCCACAAGAGACAGGATACAAACCCACCTGCTAAGCCCCGTTACAAGATAAAGGGCACAAACCTAGCTGCTAAGCCCCATCACAAGATACAGGACACAAGCATACCAGCCAAGCTCCGTCAGGAGAGACAGGACAAAAGCCTACCTGCTAAACCCCGTCACGAGCGACAGGACACAAACCTACCTGCTAAGCCCCGTGACAAGAGACAGGACACAATCGAAGTGGAGGCAATGATCAGGAATCGATACAATTAACCCAAGTCCCATCAGAGACACCAAAGGGAAAGAAACACAAACATGAAACAACAGGCACGATTTTACGTGACTACAATCCTCGCCCTTACTTCCGTCACGATTAAGACAAATAATTTGTTCAGTCCGCATGAAGGCCTCCTAACTCATCAGTGCAACATTTCAGTGAACACAAAAATCAAACAACCACAGTGACGAAACAACGGTGAGGACTCGACAGCAAGAAACTACTGAAATGCTGGAGCAAAAGAAAACCAACAGTTAGACTCCGATTGGCCAAACCAGAGACAGAACATAGGTACCAACCAACATAAGCCTTTACGCTGGAACCGTCATAGAATCTGAGGCCTGACCCACCGGCGTGCAATTAAAGAGGGAAGCAAAATTGTCGACCGTGATTGGGTTAACAACCATGCATGAAGTCTGGCGTTTAACATTTATGTTGCACCCAATCTTTTTTATATCGAAGAATGATTTTACGAAACTGGGTGCTGAAGTCATTTCGGCTATATATTTTTCTGAATTTATATACTAAGTCGACATAAAATTCGGGTTCCGATAGACCTTGTTGCAGAAGAGATTTAAGTCCAATATTGAATTTTGAAATTAAATCAGAATGACGTCTATAAAATTTGGAAAAGACTGTGTAGTTTATGGAATTTAGCCGTTAACAATTTATTACGAGTGTTGAAGTCAGTTACATGACTACACACTCTAGCAAATCGAATCAAATGCGAAATATAAACGCCATAGGATGACGCACGAGGAACATCACCATACAAAAAAGGATAATTTACAATCTCAAAATCAAAATCATCTCGTTTATCATAAATTTTGCAAGAAACAAACCCATCTACAATAGACAGCTGTAAATCCAAATACGGGGCTTCGGTATCAGAAGAATTTGCTTCATTTAACTGAAGTTCTGGGGGGTCAATGTGACTGATCAAACTATCGAAATAGGTATTATCGATATTTAATAAATCATCCAAATATCTAGAAGTGGAGCTGAAAGCTTCAATGATTTCAGACTGGTTTTCAGCAGAAAGGGACATCATAAAGTCCCTCTCATAACAAAACAAAAGCAGATCAGCCACAAGTGGTGCGCAATTAGTACCCATCGGAATACCCACAGCTTGTCTAACGGCCCCCGCCCATAGGGGCTTGAAGAAATATATGGGCTGCATGATGCTTCCACGCAGAGCTGAATCCGGCCCGCACACTAGTACTGGTAAACTGCTTAGAAGATCTAAGCCTGTCCAGGAACCGCGGTGCGAGGCGGACCGTCCATGCTAATAAACCCTATTGGTTTCATTGGGCGCCAGGGCTTGAGATGTCTTTTCATCTCAATGTCGGGTAAAAGTCCCACAAAATTGGAAGCAACGTCTCTAAAATGACCTTTACAGTGTTGACGGGGACGTTAAACCTCAAATCAACCAACCAACCAACAGCTTGTCTAAATAACTTAGTACCAAAGCTTAAGTAAATATTGTCAAGTAGAAAGGTGAGAGCTTCACACACTTTCTGACATTACCATAAAGTATAATTTGTGTGCTCTTCAGAAGTGAAAAAAAAACATTTCTTACATTACATGCAAGATAGAGGAAGTCTTCCCTATGAAATATCCATGCAATTAAATATTTAAGTGCTTCTTTTATAAGATTATGAGGAAGCGAAGTGTAAAGGGTGGAAAAAATCATAAGTAGACAGACTTGAAGCACGAAAACGCCTGGATTTCGATTTATTTAAAACTTCATTAGAATTTTTTATAGACCAAAGCAAATTTCTATCTGATCTTTCGAAGACTTTGTCGCAATATTTTATCACATTTTTTTTATGGCAGTTTAACACGAAGTTAATAATTTGGTGAGTTCAGTGGTGGTACAAGAGCTTGAAGTTGCAATAAACCGTGCTTTGTATGGTAAGTTTAGGTAACCAGTATAACATTGGAAGCTTGTCTTTGCCTTCTGTAACACAGATAGCAAACTTGGTGGCTGAAGGACAAATATGGTCATCAACTAAAGCCCCCTCTACAGCTAAAGGCTGAAATTCATAGAGGCCTTAGTACCACCAAGTTCTTGCTGAAGAGTGTTAACATAGTGAAGCCGTCAAACAACGACCACATTGTTAGCGGCCTTATCAACTGGAGCCAAAACAAACTTCCTATGAAATTCTTGACTACCTAGTTTAAGGTGACGTAAAGACGTCTTAGGTTTAGGAGGTAATAAGCTCGTATTTTGCGAAACAAAAAGGAATGCGTTTGTTCACTAATTTCAAAATGCTAAGTTTCCATTCTTTAATCGCTTTATGCTCAACATACGCTCATTTACACCATCGATTACCAAATTCATTCAAGGCAGCAGCGATTTCATCTCTGCATTTATTGAAATCAATTTTAGAAGGAAACCGATATTTCGGTCCTTTAGAAATTATATTACGTATCCTAGAATCAGGAATAATTTTTAAATTGCCAGTAATAATATGACCAGCAGCAGGGTAGCAATACACTGAATTTTTACAGTCACATGTATCAGGAGTGTAAGTGTCGATATCAAGATCAGAAACAAGTTTATTGAAATTAAAAATGATAGTTCTAACAAGTTAATTGCATTTATAGCAAATTATGGGTGTTTCAGTATTTTGAAAATAAGCAGGAATGGATGAAATAACCGAACTGTCCCGGGAGATACTAGGTACATCTATAAAATCCAAACCCTTATTAATGAAGGGTATTTTGATATAATGACGTTTGTGATTAATTTAAGAATCGATGAAAGAACGAAGAGCATGCTGAGTATAACCTCTAGTTGAAAGGGCGGCGTCGTATAACTGATTAGAACTATCGTAGAATTTATTCGCCTCGGTATCCAGAGTCCGTAATACAAAAATGGGTAATTGACTTAGAAAAGCAAGCACTGAGTTGCGTCCATGATTCAATAATATTATGGACAACCACTTCAGTCTGGTATTGTTTTTTTTAAAAGCAGGTAATTTACGTTTATAATTACCATTTTTTCTGGTGCCGTGCGATCTGGTGTTACGCGTTCGACAGTCCAGAAGCGAGAAAATATCAAAGTCGGGCATTTTAGATATACTGCCCTCATTATAATTGTTGTCATTAAAGCCCAATGGAAAAGGTGTCTGTAATAATTTAATCCATTCTAATTCAGTTTCATGCCGTTTGATAATTTTAAACCTAGCTGTAGAATTTACATCATAACAAATTTTTTCCACTGGCTTTATAGAAATATCTTTTATAGAATGACCTGCACGTCTGAAATGACGCTACAAGAAAGTGTCAGTTTTATTAGGCTTAACTATCGGAACCCGAATTTTATGGTGACTTAGTATATAAATTCAGAAAAATATATAACCGCAATGACTTCAGCACCCCATTTCGTAAAATCATTCTTCGATCTAAAAAGAATGGGTATAGCATGGATGTTATACGACACACTGCATGCATGGTAGTTAACCCAATCACGGTTGGCAACTTTGCTTCCCTCTTTAATTGCACGCCGGTGGGTCAGGGCTCAGATTTTATGACGGTTCCAACGTAAAGGCTTATTGAGATTTAGAGAGATCTAATTCAAGGTAATGTTGGTTGGTGCCTGATGCTCTGTCTCTGGTCGGGCCCATCGGAGTCTAACTGTTGTCTTTCTTTTGCTCCAGCATTTCAGTGGTTTCTTGCTGTCGATTCCTCACCGTTGTCTCACCTCTGTGGTTCTTTGATTATTTGTGTTCACGGAGATGTTGCACTGATGAGTTAGGAGGCCTTCATGCGGACTGAACAAATTATTTGTCTAAATCGCGACGGAAGTAAGGGCGAGGATTGTGGCCACGTAAAATCGATTTAAGCCCCCCCCCCCCCCCCAGTGGAAATCTTTCCACTGACCGTTCCAAGGCGGTTCTTCTGTTGCGGTTTATTTATATTGTTGTTTGTTACTTACTGTGTGTATCACTTATATCTTTTTATTTTGGATGGCCATATGGCCATTTTGTGGGAAAGTAACTGTCCTCATGGCCTTCCTTTGTTTGGGTTACCATTATGGTCTGGTCGCTTAATGTTTGTGTTTCTTTCCCTTTAGTGTCTTTGATGGGTGGAGTAAGTTAATTGGATCGATTCCTGATCTTTGTTTTACTTCTACTTTACTCATTCTACGATAGTAGTCGTTTAAATCGTGTTTTAACATGCGATTAGTTTGCCCGACACAATTTGCAGTATGTCATGTTATCACGTATATCAAATCCGTAGACTAACATGTCAAATCGGACATGTTAACTACAAAAAAACGTCCGCCGTTAACAGACGAAGAAACGGTAGACGCAGTGCATACATGTGAACAGCACCTGTACCTCTTAGCATTGCACTTGGAAATACTAGGATACTAGCCTACCAGCTAAGCCTCACGAGAGACAGGACACAAGCCTATCTGCTAAACCCCGTCACAAGAGACAGGACACATACCTACCTGCTAAACCCCGTCACGAGAGACAGAAAACAAGCCTACCAGCTAAACGCCGTCACGAGAGACAGGACACAACCTACCTGCTTAGCCCCGCCCATAGGGGCTTGAAGAAATATATGGGCTGCATGATGCTTCCACGCAGAGCTGAATCCTGCCCGCACACTAGTACTGGTAAACCGCTTAGAGGATCTAAGCCTGTTCAGGAACTGCGGTGCAAGGCGGACCGTCCATGCTAATAAACCCTAATGGTTTCATTGGGCGACAGGGCTTGAGATGTCATTTCATCTCAATGTCGGGTAAAAGTCCCACAAAATTGGAAGCAACGTCTCCAAAATGACCTATTCAGTGTTGACGGGGACGTTAAACCTCAAATCAAACAAACAAACAAACCTGCTTAGCCCCGTCACAAGAGACAGGACACAAGCCTACCACCTAAGCTCCGTCACGAGAGACAGGACACAAGCCTACCTGCTAAACCCCGTCACGAGAGACAGGACACAAACCTACCTGCTAAACTCCGTCACGAAAGACAGGTCACAAGCCTACCTGCTAAACCCCGTGACGAGAGACAGGACACAAACCAATTAGCTAAACCCCGTCACGACAGACAGGACACAAACCTACCTGCTAAGCCCCGTCACGAGGGACAGGACAAAAGCCTACCTGCTAAACCCCGTCACGAGAGACAGGCTAAAAACCTACCTGCTAAGCCCTGTCACGAGCCTACCAGCTAAGCTCCGTAACAAGAGACAGAACACAAGCCTATCTGCTAAACCCCGACACGAGAGACAGGACACAAACCTACCTGCTAAACCCCGTCACACTAGGCAGGACACAAGCCTACCACCTAAACCCCGTCACGAGAGACAGGACACAACCTACCTGCTTAGCCCCGTCACAAGAGACAGGACACAAACCAATTAGCTAAACCCCGTCACGAGAGACAGGACACAAACCAATTAGCTAAACCCCATCACGAGAGACAGGAAACAAACCTACCTGCTAAACCCCGTCACAAGATACAGGACACAAACCTACCTGCTAAGCCCCGTCACAAGAGACAGTACCCAAGCCTACCAGCTTAGCTCCGTTATGAGATACAGGACACAGGCCTATCTGCTAAACCCCTGTCACGAGAGACAGGACACAAACCTTCCTGCTAAACCCCGTCATGAAAGACAGGACACAAGCCTACCTGCTTAACCCCGTCACGAGAGACAGGACACACACCATTTAGCTAAACCCCGTCACGACAGACAGGCCACAAACCTACCTGCTAAGCCCCGTCACGAGGGACAGGACACAAGCCTACCTGCTAAACCCCGTCACGAGGGACAGGACACAAACCTACCTGCTAAGCCCCGTCACGGGAGACAGGACACAAACCTACCTGCTAAGCCCCGTCACGGGAGACAGGACACAAACCTACCTGCTAAGCCCCGTCACGGGAGACAGGACACAAACCTACCTGCTAAGCCCCGTCACGGGAGACAGGACACAAACCTACCTGCTAAGCCACGTCACGAGGGACAGGACACAAACCTACCTGCTAAGCCACGTCACGAGAGACAGGACACAAACCTACCTGCTAAGCCCCGTCACGGGAGACAGGACACAAACCTACCTGCTAAGCCCCGTCTCGGGAGACAGGACACAAACCTACCTGCTAAGCCACGTCACGAGAGACAGGACACAAACCTACCAGCTAAGCCCCGTCACGGGAGACAGGACACAAACCTACCAGCTAAGCCCCGTCATGGGAGACAGGACACAAACCTACCTGCTAAGCCCCGTCACAAGATACAGGACACAAACTACCTGCTAAGCCCCGTCACGAGGGACAGGACACAAACCTACCTGCTAAGCCCCGTCACGAGAGACAGGACACAAACCTACCTGCTAAACCCCGTCACGAGAGACAGGACACAAACCTACCAGCTAAGCCCCGTCACGGGAGACAGGACACAAACCTACCAGCTAAGCCCCGTCATGGGAGACAGGACACAAACCTACCTGCTAAGCCCCGTCACGAGGGACAGGACACAAACCTACCTGCTAAGCCCCGTCACGAGAGATAGGACACAAACCTACCAGCTTAGCTCCGTTATGAGATACAGGACACAGGCCTATCAGCTAAGCCCCGTCACGGGAGACAGGACACAAACCTACCAGCTTAGCTCCGTTATGAGATACAGGACACAGGCCTATCAGCTAAACCCCGTCACGAGAGACAGGACACAAACCTACCAGCTTAGCTCCATTATGAGATACAGGACACAGGCCTATCAGCTAAGCCACGTCACGAGAGACAGGACACAAACCTATCTGCTAAGCCCCGTCACGAGGGACAGGACACAAACCTACCAGCTAGGCCACGTCACGAGAGACAGGACACAAACCTACTTGCTAAACCCCGTCACGAGAGACAGGACACAAACCTATCTGCTAAGCCCCGTCACGAGGGACAGGACACAAACCTACCAGCTAAGCCACGTCACGAGAGACAGGACACAAACCTACCTGCTAAGCCACGTCACGAGGGACAGGACACAAACCTACCTGCTAAGCCCCGTCACGGGAGACAGGACACAAACCTACCTGCTAAGCCCCGTCACAAGAGACAGGACACAAACCTACCTGCTAAGCCACGTCACGGGAGACAGGACACAAACCTATCTGCTAAGCATCGTCACGAGAGACAGGACACAAACCTACCTGTTAAGCCCCGTCACGGGAGACAGGACACAAACCTACCAGCTAAGCCCCGTCACGAGAGACAGGACACAAACCTATCTGCTAAGCCCCGTCACGAGAGACAGGACACAAACCTACCAGCTAAGCCACGTCACGGGAGACAGGACACAAACCTACCAGCTAAGCCACGTCACGAGAGACAGGACACAAACCTACCTGCTAAGCCCCGTCACGGGAGACAGGACACAAACCTACCTGCTAAGCCCCGTCACAAGAGACAGGACACAAACCTACCTGCTAAGCCACGTCACGGGAGACAGGACACAAACCTACCAGCTAAGCCACGTCACGGGAGACAGGACACAAACCTACCTGCTAAGCCCCGTCACAAGAGACAGGACACAAACCTTCCTGCTAAACCCCGTCATGAAAGACAGGACACAAGCCTACCTGCTTAACCCCGTCACGAGAGACAGGACACAAACCTACCTGCTAAGCCCCGTCACGAGGGACAGGGCACAAACCTACCTGCTAAACCCCGTCACGAGGGACAGGACACAAACATACCTGCTAAACCCCGTCACGAGCGACAGGACACAAACCTACCTGCTAAACCCCGTCACGAGAGACAGGACACAAACCTACCAGCTAAGCCACGTCACGGGAGACAGGACACAAACCTACCTGCTAAACCCCGTCACGAGAGACAGGACACAAACCTATCTGCTAAGCCACGTCACGAGGGACAGGGCACAAACCTACCAGCTAAGCCCCGTCACGAGAGACAGGACACAAACCTACCTGCTAAGCCCCGTCACGGGAGACAGGACACAAACCTACCTGCTAAGCCCCGTCACGAGGGACAGGACACAAACCTACCTGCTAAACCCCGTCACGAGAGACAGGACACAAACCTACCAGCTAAGCCACGTCACGGGAGACAGGACACAAACCTACCTGCTAAGCCCCGTCACGAGAGACAGGACACAAACCTACCGGCTAAGCCACGTCACGAGGGACAGGGCACAAACCTAGCCCCGTCACGAGAGACTAGACTAGCAAGAATCCAGAAAATTATAGATATACAAGCTACAATACGATAAGACACACGAGTGATTCAATGCTTTCTTTCATTTCTTCCAAAAATTTATTTTTCTGATAAAGATTTGTGATATTTTGTTCTGTTGCAAAATAGAAGTGAATGCAATGATCAGGATTCGATGCAATTAACCCACAGCTCCCATCAGTGACACCAAATTGAAAGAAACACAAACATGAAATAACTAGACTCTAATGGAAACATCAATAGCGAAAAGCCAAAAGGACAGTTACTTTGCTACAAAATAGCCAATTGGCTATAAAAAAACAACAAAATAATATAAGCGATACACTCACTCAAAAGACAAATCATAACAAAAATAATAAACCGCGACAGAAGAACCGCCTTGGAACCGTCAGTAAAACGAATCCCACTGTGTGTGTGTGGGGGGGGGGGGGGGCTTAGGGTGCGCGGGGGGAGCTAAAATCGATTTTACGCAGCTGCAATCCTTGCCCTTACATTCGTCGCGATTTTGGCAAATAATCTGTTCATTCCGCATGAAGGCCTCCTAACTCATCAGTGCAACATCAAATACTGTCTGTGTCCAAGTTAATGTACCATTTATATTATTTCCTGTTATAGACAAAATATTTGTAAATTGATAATTAAAACATCACCTTTCATCTTAGCTGTCCATTTACTGTTATCACGTGCAAACACACCGGTTAAACAACGTGATAAAACTATAAATAATATTTCTGAATTGTTGCTGAATTATGTCTCCTAATTTATTTTATCAAGCATTTTAATTGAATAAAAATGCCATTTGTAATCATAAATCACATGTTAATAAAATAATTAACAAATAAGAAACAAGAGCAAACTGACAATTAAGAATATGTACCTGCTGTTTATAACAAGAAAAAGACAGAGCTTTTGGTCCACCAAATATTTATCAAAGTACAGAAGATTGAGGATAAAAAGAAAGTGACGTCAGTGAATGTTTTATAGCCTGTTGTGCCTACCTATGATGGTTATAATACAGATATA
This sequence comes from Lucinisca nassula, assembly GCA_963580285.1. NCBI lineage: Eukaryota > Metazoa > Mollusca > Bivalvia > Lucinida > Lucinidae > Lucinisca > Lucinisca nassula. The sequence goes on along the minus strand of OY757014.1, from coordinate 25,749,395 downwards.
CACATTCTTGTTTTCGGTGCTCAGCGTTTTTCATCGGATGTTGCCCAAAATACTGAATACCTAAAGTCCATTAAAAGAATGTTGCTATTACACATTTTGAACAAAACTAACATCTACAAATGTGTTCTGAAGATAACACTGCCCGCCACCATATCTATGGCCCAAAACCAACGCTATCTGGTAAACACGGCCACGGTCACCAAAGTAAAATTGTCATGCTACACTGAACTGTATCAATGTAGGGGCATGTTGCAGTCAAACAAACATTAAACGATGTTTTGACCCGTATACCCTATCAAGGTCATCCAAAACTGTATGTTGAACCAGATCTGGTAAGAACTCATGGTGCATATTTTGACAATCTTTGCACTTTAATGACCTTGATATTTTAGCCAAGGTCACCAATGTTCACCAAGTCTTTTACATAGAACCAAGTTTTGGTAAAATTCTTAGATTTATTCAAGCGAAAGGCTACAGACAGTTTTGTCTCAAACTGAACACCTTTTGATAAACAGTTACCTCTAAAATTACGTAAATGTCACTGAAATCTAATCAAGTCTTGAGTAAGTTGCAACTGTACCAGACTTTAATTACAATGCTAAATTTGTTTAGAAGATATAGTGCAGATTAAACTCTTTTGAGTCCAGTTTTACAGTTTTCGGGAGCCTGTGGCTTTGTAAATACGATCAAGACCCATTAAACAGAAGATCACGAAAACAGGCCTATAACTTGACCCCTATGAATCCCACTTTTATATAATAAAGCTGGGGCTTCCAGGGCTTAACCTTTTTTTTATATAAGAAACATATCACAATTTGTCATCTGGATATTTTCGTTTATCCGGCGGTAAAATTTACGATGTATTTGAATAGGCGTGTTTACGTGATGTCACTGTTTGTCCAATCCTGCAAGTTTTGTGTGGATCCAATCATTTGTTCAAGAAGATACAGTGCTTCAAACATTGCAACATTCAAGGTCAACGCAAACTTGTTCCGCGCCCAAAATAAATTTCCCTCCACTTTGGTGTGGGGGCTAATAGAAAAAAAAACAGTTTTTAATGAAAATGATTTCTTCATATTTTTGGTGCTATGTGAAGACGATAAAATCGAAATAATTCAATCAACAAGCGAAATCCTCTGTCAGTTTTGAGTTTCTGAATGACACTGAAAAATATATATCTCTTCTTTGTTTGTTTTCTTTGTTGGAACGAATTACCTCTGGCATCAAAAAGACGACATTCGGGCACTTGCACGACAATGGTGACAAGAAATCGAACCTGAGAGCGTGCATTTAATTTTCAGTAAAACTAATAGGTAGCGTGTACAACAATTGCGAGATGTTTGCAATATGTACAGATACATATACAACTTACCAAAATAAGCAGGACTCTGCTTTCATTTCTAACATTTTCATTTGGGTAAAGACGGCATTGTTAAGTCATTGTTGTCGAAATAAAAAGCCGCAGGCCAAGTGTCCCCCGACATTTGAAATGTCAGTATGTGGTGAATATGTCTATAACATACATGTATATGTTGTAAACCATGTTTTGGGATTTTAAAATAGAAGTGAAGACGATGATCAGGAATCGATACAATTAACAGACACCACCCGTCAGAGACACCAAAGGGAAACAAATACAAACATTAAAAAACTAGACCCTGATGGAAACAGCAATAGCAGAAAGCCAAAAGGACAGTTATTTCCCCACAAAAAATGGCCAACTGGCTATCCAAAACAAAAAGATATAAGCGACACAGACACTCAAAGACAAACTATAACAAAATAAACTGCGACAGAAGAATCGCATTGGAACCGTCAGTGTGAAGAATTTAGGGGGGGGGGGGGGGGGCTTTAATCAATTTTACGCGGCCACAATCCTCGCCCTTGACTCCGTCGCGATTTAGACAAATAAGCTGTTCAGTCCGAATGAAGACCCTTTCAATTGACTATTTTTTTTTATTTTACTCAAGTTGTAAGGAAGACCGTTAAGCCTTCTAAACTTAGATCTTAAATTTATGACCAAAACTTTTGCAAATAGAACTAAACAAGCCCTAAAAAGTATAATAGACAGCAGCCAAGCAGGTGTTTAAAGGGCGTTATATCGGGGATAATATCCGACTACATCACGAAAACACGCCTATATGATTTTGACCCCTTGAACCTCACTTTTATATAATAAAACTGGGGTTTACAGGGGTAAACCTATTTTTTTCTTATTTCTGCTCTAAAATATAGATTGCGGGTACTCAATAGAACCGCTTCAATGAGGAGGCGGTTCTAACGAGTACCCACAATCTATATTTTGAACAGAAATAAGAAAAATATCACAAAATTTCTTCTTAAAATTTTCTTTTTTTTTTGAGTGATAAAGGTTACAATGTATTTGTATAGGCGTGTTTCGTAATGTACCTGGAATATTAATTTTCACAGTTTTCGAGAAAGCGTTTGACAATATTAATCATGCAGCACGAAAACACGCCTATATAATTTTGACCCCCCTTAAACCCCACTTATATATAATAAAACACGGGTTTACAGGGGTAAACCTATTTTTCTTATTTCTGCTCTAAAATATAGATTGTGGGTACTCGTAAGAACCGCCTCTATGAGGCGGTTCTAACGAGTGCCCACAACCTATATTTTAAACAGAATTAAGAAAAATATCATCTTATTTCTGCTCTAAAATATAGATTGAAGGTACTCGTGAGTACCCACAATCTATATTTTGAACAGAAATAAGAAAACTATCACAAAACTTCATCTTAAAATTTTCATTTTTTGGGTGATAAAGCTTACAAGGTATTTGTATAGGCGTGTTTCGTAATGTACCTGGAATATTACTTTTTACAGTTTTCGAGGAAGCGTTTGACAATGTTAATCATGAATATATAAGAGAAATCTTGCACTTATTTAATTTTGGACAATATTCAAAGCATGGATTAACCTCTTTTATAGTGGAATAAGTTGCGTTCTCTACAATGCATTACAAAAGCACGTCTATACAAATACATTGTGCACTTTACCGCCGAAAAACTAAAATTTTTTGGATGAAAAATCGTGATTATTTTCTTATTTCTGCTCAAAATATAGATTGTGGGCACTCGTTAGAATCGCCTCATCGAGGCGGTTCTAACGAGTACCCACAATCTATATTTTAGAGCAGAAATAAGAAAATCGATGAGGCGGTTCCAACGAGTACCCACAATCCATAGTTTAAAGCAGGAATAAGAAAAATAAGGTTTACCCCTGTAAACCCCAGTTTTGCTATATAAAAGTGGGGTTCGAGGGGGTCAAAATTATATAGGCGTGTTTTCGTGAAGGGATTTGCTACTGACTTCTTCCCCATGCAACGAAGGGTGAGACAAGGTTGTCCTTTATCACCTTATATTTTCTTATTAGGTATCGCAATCCTTTTTATTGCAATAAGAAACAACGAAGAAAAAGGTGGTGTTAATATATTTGGTAAAACGGTAAAACAATATCATGTTTGCAAATGGCTGTGCAATGATTCTCAATGGCACGGAGCAAAGCTACAAAGCAGCAATCTATGTATTTTAAGAATTCGGAAAATTATCAAGCTGAAATTTAAATTTAGCAAATGCATTTCATTGAAAATAGATTCTTTAAGAAATTAACCTGATTTAATTTTCAGTAAAAAGAAAAAAATCGCTTGGAACAAAGAAACAACTAAAAATCTTGGTATAGACTTTCATTCCAAAAACAAAGCAGGTTTTAAACTTGAATTACCAACCATGAATAAACAGTTTTCTAAAGGACATAGCTATTTGGAAAATGCATAAACCGACAACAATAGGTAATATTACAGTTTTATACTAGCAAAAACGACACATCTTTTCTCGATTCTGCCTGATCCACCTGAAGACAAGTTATTGTTTGTCTTTGAGTGTGTGTTCCGCTTATATATTTTTGTTTTGGATAGCCAACTTGCCTTGTGTGGGCAAGTAACTGTCCTTTTGGCTTTTAGCTATTGGTTTTTCCATTAGGGTCTAGTTATTTTATGTTTGTTTTTCTTTCTCTTTGGTGTCTCTGATGAGAGGTGTGGGTTAATTGTATCGATTCCTGATCATTGCTTTCAAACCACTAAAACAAAAAAAGTTTTGCATTTATTTGGAATAGTAAAGGTTTAAGAAAAAAAGAACTACGGCTATTAAATCTTACGAAGAGGGTCGCTTAAGGATGATAGATTTAAAATGCTACATAAAATCCATAAATAGCCCACACATCACGAAAACGTGCCTATATAATTTTGACCCCCATGAACCCCACTTTTATATAGTAAAACTGGGGTTAGCAGTGGTAAACCTTAGTTTTCTTATTTCTGTTCTAAAATATAGATTGTGGGTAAATATAAATTGTGTGTGCTCGTTAGAACCGCCTCATCGAGGCGGTTCTAACGAGCACACACAATCTATATTTTGAGCGAAAATAAGAAAAATATCAAAATGTTTCTTCTAAAATTTTCGTTTTTAGGTGATAAAATTTACAATGTATTTGAATAGGCATGTATTCGTTGCATGGACGTCTCATTGAGCCAGCAAATAAAGGCGCCTGGAAAACACATAATGTCCACGTACTAAGTAATTACGGGTGTTTTCTCTTTTCTAATGCAACTTATCAGCAGAGGATGCAAATTTGCTAAAACATAATTCTTTTTTTTTTTTTGGAAAGATATGATCTACAGCTGGTGTCTTCTTAATTATGATAAGAACCCGAACAGCATAAGCACCCATTATCTATGGAGTAATAGTTTCATAAAGCAACAGTCAAAACCCATTATTTTTCTCGAATGGTTAAATAAAAAATAGAAGTGAAAGCAATGATCAGGAATCAATACAATCAACCCACAGCTCCCATCAGAGACATAAAAGTGAAAGAAGCACAAATATGAAACAATAGACCTAATGGAAACATCAATAGCGGAGAAAAGAATTTCTGTCGATAAAATCAGTCGCTAAAATGGCTAAAACGGACAAAGGACCATAACTCTGATTAAAATCAGTCGAGCATGGCCTCGACTGAATATGATCATCTCCAGGTAATGTGAACAATAACTGAAATTTTTTTTCAAAACATTTTGAAAACTGTAGGATGAGTAGCGGAGACAAGAACTTCTGATGTTTAACTGGCTAAAACTGACAAAGGGCCATAAATCTCATCATCATCATCATCAACGGATTTTTGATTAACGTGCAGGTACAGGGGCAACGTCCACATAAGTGGGCCCCCTTCCAGGTAGCTGGCTTGCTGCACGCATGGCAGATCTTACACCAGATCTCCAGGCTTGTCTATCATGAGGATCGATAGCAGAGAGCTTCCATTCTCTGCAATCTCTTTCTGTTAGTTGCTTCCAGGTCATCTTGGGCCTTCCTGGCCCCCGCTTTCCACTTACCTGTATGTCACAGGCAGTCTTGATTGCACCGTTGGAGCGTTCCACATGTCCATACCAGCGAAGTCTTCTCTCTTTTAGGATGAGGTCCAGGTCCTCAATGCCAAGACGCTCAAGTAACTCACTGGACCTGATGGTGACAGTGTCCTGTGGCTTGACATTGCAGATCTGTCTGATCATTGCCCTGTCATTTCGCTGTAGACGTTGGAGGTTTGGCTTTGTCAATGGCCATGTCTCACTGGCATGGAGCATTGCGCTCCGCACACAAGAGCTATACACACGGCCACGTGTCTTGAACGAGAGGTGGCGGGAAGAGAGAACTGGTAGCAACTCCTTGAATTTCTTCCAGGCTGTTTTCACACGTGATGTAGTTGAAAGGTCGCAACCACCCCCTGCAGAGAGCATATCACCTAGGTAGCAGAAGGAAGCTACAACCTCCAGATTGTCTGATCCGACTTGAACTTCCCTCTGTGGTCTGCCATCTAAGGGGCGTGCAGTTCCTTGGCACCGTGTACACCTGTACTCAGGGTCCTCTATCAAGCGTTTGAGCCCACTGCATTTCTTGTGCACCCAGAACTTGCAGCCATTACAAAAGATACTGTTGCTGCCCACTCCAGTGCGACATACAGCGCATGGGAACTGGCCTGTACTCTGCAAGAGGTCCAGACCTGTACCACAGATCATGATCTTTGTCTTTCCTGCATTCACTCTCAGCCCTTTCGCCTCCATTGCGTCTTTCCAAGTTAAGAGCCTCCTGACACATTCCTCAAGGGATTCAGCTATGATGACAAGGTCATCAGCATACAGGTCCTCCCAGGGGACTCCAGAGCGGAACTCGCATGACAAGGCTTCAAGCACAATGATGAAAAGCAGTGGGCTGAGAACAGAGCCTTGATGAACACCCACCTTCACCTCGAATTCTTCACTGTAACCATCACCAACGCGGACACGGCTCCGAGCATTTGCGTACATCCCTTGGACCAGTTTCACAATCCACTCATCCACTCCAAGTTTTCTTAGTGCCCACCAGATGACTTTCCGAGGCACTCGATCAAATGCCTTCTCCAGGTCTACAAAAGCCATGTAGAGTCTCTTGTTGGCCGCCAGATACTTCTCTTGCAGCTGTCGGACAACAAAAATTGCATCTGTTGTGCCTCTTCCTGGGACGAAGCCAAACTGGGAATCGTCGATGGACACCAACTGCCTAATGAGGCCATCCACAATCCTTTCCAGGACTTTCATGACCTGTTCTGTCAGCTTGAGACCACGGTAGTTGCCCCGTTCCAATGCGTCGCCCTTGCCCTTGTAGAGACAGACAATGAAACTCTGTTCCCAGTCAGAGGGTACCTTCCCATCACGGATGATTGCAGCTGCAAGGTCACGGATCATCGAGGCACCCGCATCACCTGCAGCTCTTATCATCTCCACCACTATGCCAGAGGGACCAGGTGCTTTGCCAGTCTTCATCTGAGAGATAGCCTTCTTAACCATATCGATAGTGATTGGGATGGGTGGCCCTTCCACTGGTGGTTCATCAGACAGGTGGTCTGGGTCCCAGTCGAACTCAACATTGAGTAGCCTTTGGTAGTGTTCTAACCAGGCCCTCTGCTTTGAGTCATCACTCATTGACATCTCCCCTGCATCATTCTTTACTGGTTTGTCACCTACAACATCGGCATTCTCTCTTCTCATCTGGTTAGCAAGGCGGTATACTTCTGAGGACTTAGGGTCAATATTCTTGTAGATCTCCTTCTCAGCTTCTTGGCGAGCATGGTGCACCGCACGTCTGGCTATGCGTTTGGCCGCAAGATATGATGCACGGGTGCCCTTACCAGTCTTCCAAGCTTTAAAGGCTTGCCGCTTGGCAGCTATGACCTTATTAACATCCTCATTCCACCACCAGGTTTCGCGACGCCAGCGGTGGGGCCGAGTTGTGCCACACACCTCTTCAGTTGTCTTGAGCAGACCGGTCTTGATGCTGTTCCATATATCCTCAGTGGTAGCATCTGCTACACCTGCCGAAGCACTCACATGCTGGCTGAAAACCTCCTGGAAATGATTTCTTGTCTGAGATTCTTTCAGCTTCCAAACTTTTAGTCTGGGGGTGAACTTGCGCTTGGGTTTTGGTGGCACATCAATCCTCATGTCGCATATGAGTAGCTGATGTTGCAGGGCTACTTCCTCTCCAGGGATCACTTTCACATCTGTGACAAGTTTGCGCATTGTCCTGCGGTAAAGGATGAAATCTATCTGCGTCGCTGCGCTTCCTGACTTGTATGTGATAAGATGACTGTCACGTTTCTTGAAACATGTGTTTCCAAGAAGCAGGTCAAAAGCCAGGGCATACTCTAGAATCCTCTCACCCTCAACATCTGGTTCAGGTCTACCATACCCGATCCCACCATGCACTTCCTTGTATCCAGTGCCTGCACGGCCTACGTGGCCATTCCAATCTCCGCATGGGATCAGGAGTTCGGATCCTGGGATCCTGGCAGTCACAGCACGCAGTTGGTCAAAGAACAAGTCCTTGACTTCAGCACTTAAACCACTCTGTGGGGCATACACAGACAGAAGGGTAACCACGCACTGGCCAACTACAAGCTTCACCATGATGATTCTGTCTGAGACTCTTTGCACTTCAAAAACTTTCTCTATCCACTCTTCTGCCACAAACACTCCTACACCAGCAGTGCCTTTATCGTTTCCAGACCAGTAGAGCTTATACTTGGTGTCCTTGCCCTTGATCGTGCGGCAGTTTCCACCACGGTATCTGGTCTCCTGGACACAACAGACATCCACTTTCCTGCGGGATAGTGTTTCCACTACCTCGCAAACTCTTCCTCTCAGGGTGTTGACATTGAGTGTTCCCACCCTGAATTTTCTCAGGCGCTTGCTTGATTCGCCACAATGGCCCGACCCTGCCTCCCACACCTGAGAGGAGGCCAAGCCGGAGACGTCACCAACAGAGCTTTGTTGTCTGTTGGCACCGCCTAACCTTGATTCTGAATTTGTAGCTGCCATGATATGTTTTGACGGTTGTAGTTTACAGGACCGCCTGTCCTGGCTGACGTCCCTACTCAATTCTTTTACGGCACCTGAGCAAGCCGCCGTTCCCAACTCACTAGGGCAGGTGTGCTTTACCGTTGTCCTTGTACAGCAAGGATCATCCACCAAACCACAGTAGCTAGTACACCAAGCCATCGGTCTGTAGATGGTTGCTGCCTAGCTCTGCCACCCAGGTTGTGGCAGCCTCATAACCCTGAAGGTGGGGAGGCAACTGTGATAATGGGCAACCTCACATTCCCACACTCATTTAGAGTGTCACAGCTGGATGCACTTTTTACGTCATACCCAGGACCCTGGAGGTCGTTATATATGGCTTAGCACACTCAAGTATCTGACAACTCACGGGCTCTTCAGATAAATGAGTGTGACAAACCAGGTTTTGTTCGGAGACCTACCAACTCCTAGAAGGATTGCCAGGATATGTAGCTTAGCACATTCAAGTTTCTGACAACTCACAGGCTCTCCAGATAAGTGAATGTGACAAGCCAGATTTCATTCAGAGACCTACCTGCTCCTAGGAGGGTTTGCCAACTAAGGCTATGGGCTCTATCTGCCCAGGCGAGGTTTTGTTTAAGGACCTATAACCCCTAGGTGGGTTGCCAATCAAGGCTACGAGTTCCACCTACCCGAGCTAGTTTTGTTTAGAGGTCTAGCATCTCCTAGATGGATTGCCAACCAAAGCTGTGGGTTCCATCTACCCAGGCTAGGTTTTGTTTAAGGGCCTAACCCCTAGGTGGATTGCCAACCAAGGCTATGGGTTCCACCTACCCAAGCTAGCTTTGTTTAGAGATCTAGCAACTCCTAGATGGGTTGCTCTCCCGAGGTAACGAGTCCCATCTGCCCGCATGCAACAGGTTGTACTAGATTACATGTTACTAGTAGCAGGAACGAACCTGACCTGACCTGGTAAAAATAAGTCGAGCATAATCTCAATAAAATATGATCGTCTTCAGGTCATGGGAACAATAACTGTAAAGTTTCATCAAAATCCCTCGAGCTCTGTAGGAGGAGTTGCGGAGAAAAGACTGTGCCTACGGACGTACAGACTGCCATACAAACGGACCCATTACTTTAGTCACCTTCGACTAACGTCGGGGGAAAACAAAATATGATTAAACCAACTTACCCTGAAAACACCAATTTCACGAATCTTCAAATCAATATGAGGCCATTTCCTTTGCAGAGAAATTGTCAGAAACTTCCAGTTTACCTAAAACAAAAAACACATCATTTACCAAAATAATATAGCTGAATATTCATCTAAACTCTGGAGCTACTTAGCGGCCGTTCATTTGAAGTTTATTTATTAAAAGTTTGGCTTTGCTTTAACCAGTTGTATACGGGAACCCAAAAAGAGGTCGCTAACAAACAGGAAAGGGCGTCTGATCAGGGCCTTCACTGTTTGGAGAAAGTTCAACCATTTTAAGGGGAATGGCTACATCTTCAGGGGAGGCAACTCTTGCAAGAGTGTTTTTGTTTGTCTCCCATGTCAATAGGGGTCAACTCTTAAAGGAAAAAAGGAGCAATGTATTTCCTATAAGACTTGACTACTTTTTAGAAGTGAACAAGAAATGCCGAAAGTTGTCTCCCTTTGAAAAATGGCGGAAATATGTGCTAGGTGTTCCCATTCCCCTTACATCAATTTCGGAATTCAACTCAACCTGGTACGCCTAAATTTTGAAATGGGCTCCTGTTATATAAAAGATGGAAGTTTCCATTCAGCACACAATGGGTTTGGCAAATAATACTACTACTTAAAAATAGCCTACGTCGAAATGAAGACTCGAGAAAAAGTTATTTCGGGAATGCTCCTGAGCTTGCGTTAAACAAATGCATTCATTAAAGCAATTCTTACAGGAATACAGATCAGGTTTATCCAGAAATGTCATTGGGTCTATTGTTTTGTTAATCGACCCAAAGTTACTAAGCACAGTACATGTAGTTTAAAGTAGCTGGCCTCTACGTTACTATCATTGATTTGTACGAAATGCAGGTAACAGTTACTATAAAGGTGCCAGCTCATGAGAAAATATAGGATCTTACACAAGTAATCATTTTGTTTGAGTATATGAAACGAGCCTGCGGCGAGTCTCATAAATTTCATAGAAATAATCACGAGTACAAGAGGGTTGTCACGTACGGCATCAAGGCGTTAAGTGCCAGGAACAACGTGTTGTATTTATTTTTAATGACATGACGTTAATTATTAAGGGGAATGCATATATCTAGTATATTTTTCCGCCATTTTTCAAGGGGAGACAACTTTCGGGACTTCCTTTTCGCTTCCCTATATGCTCAGTCCCACTGAAAAAGGGATCTACTCTTAAAGGAAAGAATTTGCTCCTTAGGAGCAAATTCTTTCCTTTAAGAGTTGACCCCTATTGACATGGGAGACAAAAATACTTTTGCAGGAGTTGCCTCCCATGAAAGGTGTTGCCATTCCCCTTAAATACATGTATTATTGAATTTAATTGACGAGTCGAGGAAAAGGGATAAAATGCGAGGCTTTGCCGAGCATTTCATTACTATATGTGTTTAGTAAATTCAATAACAGTTTAACCCTTATCTTGCTGTTCACGACAACCACTATCTTTGCAAACAGTGTAGATCCAGATCAGATGGCTTCTGAAGAAGCCATCTGATCAGGACCTACACTGTTTGTCATTCAGTTTGTGAATTTGAACGAACTCATTATATCATGTAATCTGATTGGCTGAAAATCAAAAATGGGTGTGACTTAGTTAAATATTCAGCAAGATAAGTGTTACAAACACGTTTAATTCACGATCTTTGTTCAAGAATGTCAATGTTCCGCCAAAAGTAAACGCGACGTGGTTAAGGACGTTGTGCGTGAACGTTACGGGACACTTATTAATTTGCACATTTAATCCACAAGTGGAGATTACCGAATTTAATACATGCAAAACGTTATGCATCTAGCCGTTTAGCCTACTGAAGAAAATAAATCCACTGAACTGAGTAGAGTCGCGTCGTAAAATAAAAGGACTTACAGCATGCCAGAAATGTAACAGGTATTCTAGCAACTCATCTGTGTTACCATCAAACTGGGCCACCATTGCATTGTCGCAGAATAGGAGTAACTCTGGTTCAATTTTGGTCACTTCGGATCGGAACTGCCGCTTTTGTCGTCTGTGTAAATTCGGTATAGATGATTGCGTTGTACTGGGCGTGGTGGGTGGTGGCATGTATTTAAACTCTTTTGGGAACGGCAGTTTGTCAATATAATCTGGAACTGAAAAAAAGAACAGATACGTTAACCCATATATAACAATGGAAGCTTCCACCTAACAGGTTTGTTTTGTTTGATTTGAGGTTTAACGTCCCCGTCAACATTGTATAGGTCATTTTGGAGACGTTGCTTCCAATTTTGTGGGATTTTTACCTGACATTGAGATGAAATGACATCCCAAGCCCTTTCGCACAATGAAACCAATAGGGTTTTAAAGCGTGGCCGGTCCGACTCGCACAGGCTTAGATCCTCTAAGCGGTTTACCAGTACTCGTGAGCGTTCCGTTTCGGCTCTGCGTGGAAGAATCATGTTGTCCAATCTTTTTCTCCAGGCCGCTATGGGCGGGGTGATAAGTTATATGGGTATCAAGTTTGTTTATGTTTCGGGTAAGTTTGAATGAACGCAGCGTTCTGTGGTGTCTGATCTGGGTCTACACCACTTGGCAAGGTCCCAAAATAGACGCTAGGTATATAGATCAAAGGGTTAACCCATTGTATGCTAGTGGACTCTTCCATTGCTATATGTTAGACAAATAAATTTGACATATAAGGCGTGTCAGGCCTATTTTTTCGTTTTAATTCTGTTTTTAAAGGAAAATTCTGTTAGCAAATAGTGCAGGCCCTGATCAGACGCCGCGTTCTGCGGCGTCTGGTCTGAGCCTACACTGTTTGTCAAGGTACCCCTTTAGCGGTTTCCCCCATGCCATGACTTTAAGATTCACTTTGCTGCAGCAGTTTTAGAGATGGCATTTTCTACCTTTTGAAATGTTTTCTACCTCGCTGCTAACAGAAATTAACGAATGTCCTTGTAGTGTGAATGGGCCTCCGTGGCCTAATGGATAACGGCGCTCATTCTTGATTATTATGTCTCTCACCGCTGTAGGTTCGAGCCTGGCTCTGGTCACATGCTAGACGCCAAGTTCTGCAACGGAAGGTCAGGTGAATTTTCTCCGTGTTTCACACACATCTAACGATTGGCTCGAAATGTGCGAAATAATCTTGAAAGGGCCGCTAAACCGAAACCAAAAAAAAAAAAAAAAAAAAAAAAGAGAGAGGGCAGTTTACATCTGTATGTATCATGCTTCCCTTTTTCCTTTCTTTGAAAAAACAAAACAAAACAAACAACAGTGTGGCTACGCGTAAGAATAGGGCGTTTCTAACGCATGTTAAAAAAAATGCACTTTATTTTTCATCAGAAAAATTTAATGTCGGTTTTGGAGACATGAAAGAAAACATTATGTCATGGGTGTAATTCTAATTTGCTTTGAGAGGACGAGTTCATACATACATTAAACTCAATTATAGTAGTGCGATTGAGCGTGCGATTGTTCGTGTGTGCGTGTGTGTGTGTGAGAGAGAGAGAGAGAGAGAGAGAGAGAGAGAGAGAGAGAGAGAGAGAGAGAGAGAGGAGAGAGATTGCTGCAGCGTGAAAATATTATAACTTGGGGCAAGCTTACCGAAAAGTTCGTCATCTTCGAAGTTGAGCACTTCAGCTGCCTGCCTCCATACTGTATGAGTTTGATTGTGTAGAGCTCTTTTGTGGCGCTTACTGGCAGAAGGTGGCGCAATTATCACATCGCCGTGGATAATACCCTCCTGTTCAATGGCAATGAAAACATTTCAAAACAACATTAACCATTATCCTGCTGAATAAATTCATCTAGATGCGTAAATCAATCAAATTACTTAATATAAGTTATTCGTTGATTTCACAAACAGAATGACAAGCAGTGTAGATCCTGATCTTCAGCTATCTGATCTGGGTCATCACATATTTTTACCATCAAACTGGGCCACCATTGCATTGTCGCAGAATAGGAGTAACTCCGGTTCAATTTTGGTCACTTCGGATCGGAACTGCCGCTTTTGTCGTCTGTGTAAATTCGGTATAGATGATTGCGTTGTACTGGGCGTGGTGGGTGGCTGAACATTTTTCGTGTTCAGCGGGATACGTTTGTTTTGTTTGTTTGAATTGAGGTTTAGCGTTCTAGTCAACACTATTTATGCCATTTTGGAGACGTTGCTTCGACATTGAGATGAAATGACATTAATTAAACGAAAAGGTTTATATGCATTGGACAGTCTGACTCACACACGACTTTGCCTGGGCAGGCTTAGCTCTTCTAAGTGGTTTACCAGTAATCATGTGTGATCAGTTTCAGCTCTGCGTGGCAGCCTCATGAAGCCCATTCTATTTCTCCAAGCCCCGATGGGCCTTTACTAAAACACGCCTATACAAATGTAATGAAAGATTTTACCACCCAAAATGGAAAATTTCCAGATAAAATATCTGGTATTTGTCTTATTTTTTTTCCTCCAAACATGGATTGCGGGGAGTCGATAGAACCGCCTCGATGAGGTGGTTCTATCGAGTACCCAAAATCTATGTTTTTGCGCAGAAATAAGAAAAATAATGTTAACCCCTGAATACCCCAGTTTTATTATATAAAAGTGGGGTTAAAGGGGGTCAAAATTATAGGCGTGTTTTCGTGAGGGGGGGGGGCGATTTCAGCGGGATAAGTCTGACAGAACTAGTGGGTGCGTTTTGTCCGAGTGTAGGCTGGACAAATGGTCCTACACGGGAACTTAAGCTACTTCGTGTTACTTTTTAGTACCTGTTCTTTAAGCAAACAATGTAAACCATAATCAGACGCTTCTTTCTGTTACTTCTGATCCCAATTGAATATTTTTTCTACTATTCATGAAAGTATGAACGACAGCGGGTCGCTAACAAAGTTTACATGAACCCCTTCGGCGTTCAGTTGCTTTGCAGGCGACCCACTGCATTCATATTTTTATGAACAGCAGAAAAATAAAATTCACGTCTTAATAGAAAGAATGTTAATTAATAAAATTGTCATTAATCAAGTGTCATCGTAATGGCGCAGTTACAGGTCCTCGGTCAGCTGTATTGGTCCTCTGCCGGGCCTTAAGTGAGTGAGTGAGTGAGTGTTTGAGTTTTACATCCCACAAACAGCTAAGGTCATACGGAGACTTGACCCCGGTTTAAAGACTCATCCGAAAGTCTGGAGAAGCCCGGGATCGATCCTGCGACCCCTGGTTTACAAGGCGAGTAGCGTAACCACTACACCACGGAGGCTCCAGGCCGGGCCTTGAACTCGGCCAATACGAAATTACTTGATTAACAACATTATATTATTAATTGTCTATCCTGTATTGACTGGAGGTCATCCGTATTAACACCAGGTCAACCAATATTAACCTGAGTTCAAGCGATGTTAAGCTGAGGTCAAAAATCAATTAATTAACTACAGCTGTCAGTGAAACTGACTAGGGCCCTAATAAATTGTCAATAATCAAGTAATTTCGTATTGGCCAAGTAACAGGTCCTCGATGAGCTGCATTTTCCTCGGCCTTCGGCCTCGGGCCAATAGAGCAGACCTCGTACCTGTAACTGGGCCAATACGGAATTACTTGATCAATAACATTATAGTAATGTTCCGAGTAAACGTGACCTTGCGACTGACCTGAGTTATCCGAACGAATGACCCTTATATTACATTGCGTTATCGCCAGTCTCAAAATATGCAATTTATCAGAATATTTAACAAGTACATGACACATTTTTCGCATGCCACCATTGCCATAAGACGTCATCAGATGCAATTTCATCTAAGGTCCAATAATCAAACAAACATGCTGGGTCAAGTTGTTCTAAACATCGTTGGCTTAAAGAGCTCGTTAGTGGTCAAAATGTTAGCTGTTCTAGTGAGTAAAATACCTAATTCAGTGGTGTTTTTGCAGTAAAACTTAGTGTGAGCAGCTTTTGCATTTCCAAAAGCTGCTCACATGTTTTTCTCTAAAATTATTAGTATAGTTGCCATATGAAAGCCCTCGCCCATATGGGCTTGAAGAAATATATGGGCTGCAATGCGGAAGGTCAAGTTACTGTAGTAATAATACAGTGAAATTCCCGGCGCTTTTAAGACCACCTAAAATTAAGACCAATTCTGCTTAAAAAAGCTTATTTTGAAGGTCTGTTTTTCTGCCAACAGTGTCCTCTGGTCAGGGACCAACGTTGGGACTGTTCAAAAGTGGTCTTTAAGACCACTTTTGAATAGTCCCACAGGTGGTCTTAATATAGGAGTTTTACTGTATATTACATCTGTGTGTAAGAGTACTACTGGTACTTACAATATGGTGGTAAAGTTCCCCTGGGCCTGCATGTTCCGCTCTTTTAATACTGAGTAAGGTTTCTGAGTGAGGATCATGGTAAAAATGTAGCTGTTTTGCTTTGTTATGTAAATGGCGCTGAAAACAAGAACATAATCTGGTAATTTCTGGGGAATACAAATACAATTTTCTTCTGACGAGTACATGAAACGGGAACATGTACGTGTCCCACATTCCTTTGCAAACACTGTAAATTCGGACCAGATGTAATCCGATCAGAATATTCATTGTTTGAATTTATAGGAACAAAATGCTTCCCATTAAGAAAACACGCCTATACAAATGCATTGTAAACTTTACCGCCGAAGTACGAACATTTTAAGATAAAAAAACGTGATATTTTTCTTATTTCTGCTCAAAATATAGAGTGTGGGTACTCGTTAGAGACGCCTTATCGCGGCGGTTCTAACGAGTACCCACAGTCTACATTAAAGTGCAAAAATAAGATTTACCCCTGTAAACCCCAGTTTTACAACATAAAAGTGAAGTTCAAGGGGTCAAAATTATATAGGCGTGTTTTCGTGATGGCTATGATGACCAGCTTAAATTAAGAGTAATTCTTCTTTTAAGGGGAATGGGTACACATTTAGGGGAGGCAACTCCTGCAAACGTGTTTTTTACTCCCATGTCAATAGGGGTAAACTCTTAGAGCAAATTCTTTCCTTTAAGTGTAGATCCCTTTGTCGGTGGGACAGTTAACAGGAAGTCCCGAAAGTTGTCTCCTTTTGAGAAATGGGGGAAAATGTGCTAGGTGGCTAGGTGTTCCCGTTCCCCTTAAAACAGGTTCAATGGGTGTCAGTTTTTTTTTTTTTTTTTTTTTTTTTTGCCTTATGTTATTCTCCGTTCAGAGATTACATTTGGGACTGTTCAAAAGTGGTCTTCCACGTGTTCAAGACCACTTTTGAACGGTACCAAATGATGGTCTTGATATGGGAATATCATGAAGCTGCCTCACATTCCTTTATGACATAAGGACGCATGTGTAATTTATTATAAATGCCATTTAATTGCATTTTATCTAAACATAAACGCTGTCAGCACTGTAGACCGATAAAAAGTACATCTATGTTCTATGGTGACAGTTTGTTCGTTTTGGAGTTTAATGGCCCAGTCATCGAGTCAACACTATTTTAGGTCATTTTTAAGCCGTTCAGTATACCTATCCACACTTCTCCTGGGCAGGCTTATATACCTGAGCAGTTAACCGGTACAGTGCACATTCTTTCGCCAGAAACTGACAACTGCCCTTCCCGAATCGGCGGACAGTGTTGCCGTAGATGAGGCGGCTGATAATGACCACGTGGCTGTTATTGCTAACGATTATTGTCATAAGCCAAGGACAGGTTAAAACACAAAGGCGGAAGAGTCCACTATAATTAGGCAGGCGTTTATGGGAATTGATATACACGGTAAAATTCCGCTATTAAAATCACCTAAAATTAAGCTTATTTCGTCGGCTGCAGTTATTCTTTCTTTGTGTTTTCTGCATGCATACGGTGTCCTTTGGTCACCTTTGGGACTGTTCAAAAGTGGTCTTAAAGACCACTTTTGAACAGTCCCAAAGGTGGTCTTAATATAGAAATTTTACTGTACTTTTGCAGGGAATCAACTTTTGGGACTCGCTGTGGGTTTTCCAGTAAACCGAGACGATCTGGAAGGGGCATACTCTTAAAGGAAAGAATTTGCTCCTTAGAAGCAAATGCTTTCCTCAACGAGTAGTATTGAAAAAAATAACAAAATTTGAAAGAGTTATCAACAGATTCTCTTTGAACGTTCGTGACTGCAAATGTGAATGCAGATCATGACTTTGTAAATGTATTTCCCATTAAAAACTTCATTGTTTGAGAGGCCACCGTTGATAAGAGAGAGAGCATAAGAGAAACCCACCCGTATGACTTAGAGCGTTCTTTCATGTCTCCAAAAACGATTTTCTTCGGATAAAAATGTGATGTTTTTCTTACCTTCTTCTTCTTCCGGTAAAGTACATACACCTCGGGAAGGCGTATTCTCGTACTGGCAATCTTACAACAAAGATAATTTGTCTGTGTACGTTAGAACCGAGGCGGCTCTTATGAGTAGCTACAGTCCAACCTATGTCTTTCAGTCGAAGAAAGAAATTTCTAATGCACTTGCGTAGGAAATACATTTGATTGGATACCGTCAAAAATTTGCGACAGTATATCCTGCAATATACTGTCGGAAACCCGACATCATTATGTTAGTCACTTGTCATATATAGGGTACACATAGCAGCTCACAGCGCTTGTAGCTTCGAGCAATATAGTACAATTTTTATCAAAACTGAATATAAGTGCATTAAAATGGGAATACTTTGTTTGTTCGTTTGTTTGATTTGAGGTTTAACGTCCCCGTCAGCACTGTATAGGTCATTTTCGAGACGTTGCTTCCAATTTTGCGGAACTTTTACCCAACACTGAGATGAAATGACATCTCAAGCCCTCTCACCCAATGAAGCCAATCGGGTTTATAAACATGGACGGCAAATCGTCGGTTTTGGGGTCGCAAATTCCGTTATACTGATCTGCTGGCGCGTTGCCGTAAAACAAAATTTCCGACCATACCTCCCCAAATGACAGTTTTGAATACAGTTATCCCCTAAATAGCGTAAACGTCTGTTAACTTCAGTTTCTAGTATGGGTATTCATGGGCTTGGAATCATGATGCACGAGGATTAAATTTGACCGCGATGTATGCAGTGTATTGTTTTGTTCGTCTGGAGTCCAACGTGCCATTCAGCCGGCCTCAGTGGCTCAGTCGGATGCGCGTCTGACTGGTGATCAGGAGGACGCGGGTTCGACTCCCGCCGGGGTCGGCAACATTCTTTCGTGGAGATTGATCATGAAATCTTTTCTACGGTCATTCTCTCCCTTCCGCTGATTCAAGAAGGGCAGATGTCAGTTTCTGGCGAAAGAATGTGCACTGTACTGGTTAACCGCTTACGTATAAGCCTGCCCAGGAAGGTGTTGATAGGTAAACTGACCGGCTCAAAAATGACCTAAATAGTGTTGACTGGGCCGTAAAACTCCAATACAAACAAACTAACGTGCCATTCATCACTATTTAGGTCATATTAAGCAGACCAGTTTTGTTAACCAATCTTTTGGGCAGATTCAAACATATACGGTTAAAAGTTGAGTGAACTTTCTTTTGCCAGAAACTAATAACTGTCTTTCTTATAACAGCGGCATGATCAATCTGATCGAAAGAATGCTGCACCCGCAACCTCCATGTTTACTACGGCTGTCTATCGTGTCGGTATCAGCTGTCCTTTGTTGATTTGAACACTCTCTGTGGTACTTCTGTCTGCGTACATTCCTAACCACAAGAGGTAGGAAACTTCTTAAGGGGAATGGACACACCTCCAGGGGAGGCAATTTCTTCAAAAACATTTTCGACTCAAATGTCAATATGGATAAACTCTTAGCGGAAAGAATTTTCTTCAGAGGAGCAATTTCTTTCCATTAAGAGTAGACCCCTTTTTCACTGGGATAGCGTTTATAGAAAAGTGAACAGGAAGTACCGAAAGTTGTCTCCCTTTGAGAAATGGCAGAAAAATCTGACAGGTGGATCCATTCACCTTAACCGGCCTGATCAGCAGCCAATGTTCCACAGGCCGTGTGTGTGCGCGTGCGTGCGTGCGTGCGTGTCTGTTGGGTATGTAGGCCCTTTCAAGATTGATCCTATTGTTAATCAAACGCTGACTACGTACCTTTCTAACCACAAGAGACTACTTAACTGGACTGACACCACAGTCCGTGCGTGCGTGTGCGAGCGTGTGTGCGTGCGTGTGTGTATCTATTAGTGCTTTCAAGGTTGATCCGATCGTTTATCAGAGGTGACTGAAATCCGGAGTTCCCTGATCTTCTGTTGCACTTGAAACTTGGCTTCCCATATGTGACCCGAGCTAGCTCAGCGGTAAAGGATCGCACCATAGAGAGCGCTCTATACCAACCGTTACGCCGTGCAATTGGATATCAAAAGTCTGTATAGAGTAGTCTAAAACAGTATGAAAACAACAGACTTACCGGTCTTGTATCTTCGTGGAATAATGTTTTTCCATTTTTATCCGTTGATATTGATAATACTTTTAAATCACTATGTAAAATTTGATTATAGAGTTTTTGTAGAGTGAGATTATATGTTTGATTATGAGTCCGCACTTTTAGGTTTATTTCACTGTCTATAAATGGATTTCCAGATACTGATACATGCGCAGATGACTGGTCGCGTATAGGACCTGCAATAAGAAAAGAAAATTGAATGAAACTTCATTAATTCGAATATCGATATCTCGTTCACCTAATTCGAACTCGCTCAATAGTCCCTATAGAATTCTTCCCGTGCCTCGATATATATGATAATGTACAGAGGTGGGACATGATGCTTCCACGCAGAGCTGAAACCGACCCGCACACGAGTACTGGTAAACCGCTTAGAGGATCCAGGCCTGTCAAGGCAATGCGATGCGAGTCGGTCCGTCCATGCTTATAAACCCTATTGGTTTCATTGGGTGGCAGGGCTTGAGAAGTCATTTCATCTCAATGTCGGGTAAAAGTCCCACAACTTGGAAGAAACGTCTCCAAAAAGACCTTTACAGTTTTGACGGGGACGTTAAACCTCAAATCAAACAAACAAATATAGAGGTGGGGAGGGGTGTTCATTCCCCGGACTTCGAAAAGACGCCTTTACTAATACATTGTAAATTTTACGGCCGGAAAAAAGCAAAAAAATAATAAAAAAAATACATTTTCACATGAAAAGTTGTGATATTTTTGTTTAGTTCTGCTCAAATATAGATTGTGGGTACACGTTAGAAGTGCCTCATCGAGTACCCACAATCTAAGCAAATATAAGAAAAATATCACAACTTTTCATCCAAAAACGTTCGTGTATTTTTCTGGTTTCTGCTCACAATATAGATCGCGGGTACACATTAGAACCGCCTCATCGAGGCGGTCCTAACGAATACCCGGAGTCTAAAGTTGAGAGCAGATATAAGAAAAATAAGGTTTATCCCTGTGAGCACAAGTTTTACTATAGAAAAGTGAGGTTCATGAGGGTCAGAATTATATAGGCGTGTTTTCGTAATGCGATGTCTCGAACACATATTATATTGTGCGTACTCGATTGAGTGTGGATGATCGCGCTGAGGCGGTTCTTCCACATACTATGTTTGTTGGAGAAATAAAGAAAAATACGAAATAATTTCATCAGGAATACCATTCTTGAGCTGTGGAAGAAAGCTATCTTTAGCCTTTAATGATAGTTTGGATACGGGCATGCCTGTAATAACACACCCGTGCGATATAGTGTATTTTTCATGTCTCCAAAATGGCTACTTTTCCGATGATAATTTGTGATATTTTATTATTTATACTCCAAAAACATAGGTTGTGGGTGCTTGTTAGAACCGCCTCATCGAGGTGTTTCTAACTTGTACCCACAACATATGCCCCCAAGCAGAAATAGGAAAAAATCATGTGCATCCCTGTAAACCCCAGTTTGCTCTATATAAAGTGAGGTTTAGACGGATGTTCATATCACGGACTTGTCAACACGAATAATAATAAGAAGAAGAAGAAGTAGATGAAGAAGAAGCCTGAATACTGTCTTTTTTCATAATAATAATAACAATAATAATAACAAGAAGAAGAAGGAGAAGAAGAAGAAGAGCACAGTCGTTTTTTCATGAGGATAACATAATTTGAACAGCAACTAATCTTCCTGGTGGACCTCATGAAGACCCCCATTAGTCTCTCAAGTTTTCTGAACTATGAGGTCACAACAGACAGAAAAAGTGGCTAAATAAATGATTAAACATAATAATACGGCAGTTTGCATTTTTTATATATGCTTCTCTGTTTAGCGTATGATATGATCAACTTCGTTGTTTCAGGTTTTTGACGTTGAAAAATACTTTTACCATGATCATTTTCACAGAAGTGCATGAGAAAACAGTCTTTGCGTTATTAAATGTCCCCATGAAGCTGGTTTTGCTATAGGAAAAAGCGTCACCAGTCGACTTGCAGCATTTTGACTATGACTGGAAAACTAGAAATAGCCATTACGAAAACACGCCTATGCAAATACATTGTACACTTTGTCGACAAAAAACGAAAATTTAAAGATGAATAGTTGTGATATTTTTCTTATTTCTGCTCAAAATATAGATTGTGGGTACTCTTTAGAACCGCCTCATCAAGGCGGTTCTAACGAGTACCCACATTCTATATTTTAGAGCAGAACTAAGAAAAATAAGATTTACCCCTATAAACCTCAGTTTTACTATATAAAAGTGGGGTTCCAGTGGGTCAAATTATATAAACGTGTTTTCGTGATGGCAATAACGTACTTTCGTTAGATGGCAATATCGAATTTTGGCTATTCAATAGTAAACTGACAGGAGCCATTTTAATGTATTTTGACTGGCAACTGACTATTCCTGACCTAAATCAATGATTCAAAGGGTCATAGACAAAACGAAAATATCCCTTATCATTGTTTACTTAATATATATTATAGGCGCCCCGCAATTAAACATGCAACACCACGCAATTAATAGTCTTTTATTATGCTGGTAATAGACTATGTTTGTAATCAAGCCATAAAATAACAATTACACCATCAATCAAATAGCCTATAACACAAATTAGTGGACATACTTTTTACTGGCCGGTACACGGGAAAATACACAAGATGACTGTGAAGACTCTGATCAACCTGTGCATGTAGATTAGGGTCTCTACAGATCACATGAGTCAACGGTTTACCCTGAATCGACGACAGTGCAAAAACTAACGACTCTGATAAGACTGAACGCGTATCATTACGAACAAATGCCTATACAAACACATTGACAATTTTACCGCCGAAAAAAAGTTTTTAGATGAAAAATTGAGATATTTTTTTTTATTTCTGCTCAAAATATAGATTGTGAATAATGGTTAAAACCGCCTCATTGAGGCGGGTCTAACGAGTACCCACAATCTATATTTTAGAGCAGAAATAAGAAAAATAACATTTACTCCTCTAAGCCCCAGTTTTACAATATAAAAATGGGTTTCGAGGGGGTCAAGGTTATATAGGCGTGTTTTCGTGATGTGCTGGACACAATATAGGGTTGATTTGTATATTTGGTCTTCGCAAAGGCTCGTTTGTCTATTTGGCCAGGCTTCTGCGCCTTGTAGTGTCAAAAGAGTTTACCTACAGCAAACTCAGATCTTATTTGTTGTTTAGAGATCCATTTTAACTAATAGAGCTATAGACAGGGAAAGGAAAACAACGGAGATTTTATATGGCTGAAATAAATTGGCTTTTTGACCGCGACTCAATACAGAGGGCGCCCGAGTGAAAAACCTCGTAATTTTGTATGCCTGTTATGACGGATGTGAACAAATGTTTGGTAAAGAAATCAATCCATCATAAAACAAATGTGGGCTGTTGTAAAGTTGGGGTCAATATTTTTTCGGTATTTCGGAAACGCTATTACTTGGCCAGTCACAGTTTTTGCCGTCTTTGGCCGGCCACAGTAGCTCAGTCGGATGCGTGTCTGACTGGTGATCGCGGATTGATACCTGCCGGGGTCGGCAACATTCTTTCGCGGAGATTGATCATGGAATATTTTCTACAGTCATTCTCTTCCGCTGAATCCTGCAGGGCAGTTGTCAGTATGTGCCCTGAACTGCTTAAGCGGTTATCATTACGCAAACACGTCTATACAAATACATTGTAAACTTAACCGTCGAAAAATCGACAATTTTCAGATGAAAAATTGTGATTATTTTCTTATTTCTACTCAAATTATAGATTGTGGGTACTCGTTAGAACCGCCTCGATGAGGCGGTTCTAACGAGTACCCACAGTCTATCTTTTAGGACAGAAATAAGAAAAATGAAGTTAACCCCTGTAAACCACAGTTTTACTATATAAAACAGGGTTCGAAGGGGTCAAATTGTATAGGCGTGTTTTCGTGATGGTATACGCCTGCCCTGGAAAAGTGTGATTAGGTGCACTGACGATACTACATAAAATGTGTTGGCTGGGTTGTAGAACTCTAAACAAACAAACAAACAAAATCCTGTCCTTTGTCCCTCTAGCCGAACAAGGTAAAATGCGCGTTAATGTAATTTGTTTTCACCGCTTTATAATCCCTTTCATTATACGAACAAAAAACTTAAAGAAAAGAAAAGAAACTTATAAATACCCTTCAACTGTATTAAGCAAGCATCTAAGGGATAATGCAGTTTCAAGTGCTTAAGATAGATGCTTGCTTAAAACAGGTGAGTTAAATGGATTTGTCCTTTTTGGTGGGGTGAGGTGGGGTGTGCTGAATGCAGGATTGCTCAAAACATAGTTCTTGCTTTATAGACGTGGACATTATGACAGGTTTTTTTTTGTATATTTGTTTGCTCGATATTTGGAGTTTAGCGGCCAAGTCAATATTTTAGGTCATTTTCTAGTCGGTTAGTTTACCTATCCACACTTTTCCTGGTCAGGCTTATAAGTAAGCGGTTAACCAGTACAGTGCACATTCTTTCGCCAGAAACTGACAACTGCCCTTCTCGAATCAGCGGACGAGAGAGAAAATGACCGCAGAAAAGATTTCATGATCATTTTCCACGAAAGAATGTTGCGGATCCCGGCAGGTATCGAACCTGCGTTCTCCTGACCACTAGTCAGGCGCGCATCCGTCTGAGCTACCGAGGCCGGCCAGGTTTTTGCATAATGTATATGTTTGTCCTAATAAAGGACACTCTTCAGCAAGTATTGCATACAATATTAAACTTAGCACATATGAATAATAGATACACCAGATCGGGGCCCAAGTCCCAAACAATAGGGCATTGACAAAAAATGAAGACCCAGATCAGATGACACTGAACGCTTAAAGTATAGGGTTAATTGAAAACACAATCCATGTTTTGAGCAGAAGTAATAAAAATACATGTATCATAAATTTTCATCCGTGTGCAATTCGATTCCCAGTATGTGGCAAACATTGTGAGATGAAAAAGAATGTGTAGACATATTATATATCAGACTTACCTTTTTCATCTAAATTATTTTTATATATTTGTTTCACAGAGTTAATTTGATCTTTAAATAACTGTGTCTGTACAATATTTGGAATTCTTCGGTCTGGTTTTCTTGAAAATGCCTGAAACGAGACAAAGTACAAATGATTTCAATTTTGTTTGTTTGTTTGATTTGAGGTTTAACGTCTTAACGTCCCCGTCAACACTGTAAAGGTCATTTTGGAGACGTTGCTTCCAATTTGTGGGACTTTTACCCGACATTGAGATGAAATGACACATCAAGCCCTGCCGCCCAATGAAACCAATAGGTTTTACAAGCATGGACGGTCCGACACTCGCACTTCTTTGCCTGGGCAGGCTTAGATCCTCTAAGCGGTTTACCATTACTCGTCTTCGGTTCGGCTTCAGCTCTGCGTGGAAGCATCGTGCAACCCATCTATTTCTTTATGCCCCGATGAGCGGGGGCCGAAATAATTTCAATGCAGAACATGTGCAAATGCATATCGAAGCGCGTATCATCGCATTGTTTGTTGGAATCATCACGCAAACACGTTTTGACCCACTTGGACCCCACTTTTATATACTAAAATGGGGTTTGCAGGGGTTAACCTTGTTTTTCTTACATGTATTTCTGCTCTAAAATATAGATTGTGGGTACTCGTTAGAACCGCCTTGAGGCGGTTCTAACGAGTACCCACAATCTATATTTTAGAGCAGAAATAAGAAAAATATAACATTTTTTTCAGTTTTTCGCCGGTAAAATTTACAGTGTATTTGTACAGTCCTTTATACAGAAAACTGGAGATCACGAGAGTATATGTTTTTTTTACTTATTTCTGCTCCAAGACATAAGTTGCGGGTACTCGTTAGAACCCCCCCCCCCCCTCACCGCCACACACACACACACACACACACACACACACACACACACACACACACACACACACACACACAAACTATGTTTTGACAAGCAATAAGCAAAATATCAAACATTATACTCGTATTATCAGAAAATTAAAAATAATCGTTTTTGAGATCCAAAAGTGTGTTCATTCCTCTTAAGTAGTCAAAAGATTTTTACCTCTTGTGGTTAGGAATATACGTAGTGTTTGATTGGTCAGTGGTACCACAGAGAGTGTTCAAATCAACAAAGAATGCACTGCATCGCAATGATGACAAGCAAGATACAAAGAACGGCTTAAACAGAGAAAGGACGGAGAAACCCAAATGACAGGACAGTCGAAGGAGCAAATTTCCGTGAGACGGAATACAATTTGCAGAGAACTATTTGACGACTCGTAGAATTTATCGTAACAGCACCGCACAAACAAAGACACGTGGACATTTACCACAGGTATAGTTTATCAACGACCTTTGAGAGTTCAACGTTCACGCGTGGCAAGACCATTCCATGTTTTAGGGGAAGCAGGTTTCGGGTTTATGTTTTCACATTATTTTAAAATTATAAATAAGTTTTTTGATAATGCCAGTATGAAGAAGTCGTGGCCAAGTGGTTAGTATGATGCAGTACGAATCTCAGTTAAACTATATCTCCCAATGTAATATCATAACTGAAGGTGACTTACCTAAAACACGGACTAGTCCAAAATTAAAAGTGCAGCCACGTCTCACTGCGTTTTGAAAGACTTTATCCGGCAAATTTTGTTTATCAAACCAAGATGGCGGCATTGAAATTGGTAGCGTTATCACTAAGACATAGGCAACCTTGTTTTGGTTTGGTTTGGACTTCAATGACCAGGTCAACGCTTATAAGGTAATGTCGAGCCGGTAAGTCTACCAAAAACACTTTTACTGGGCATGATTCTACACAAACAGTGCACATTTTTGATCAGAAACTGACGACTGACCCTTTATAATCAGCGGAAGGGACACACGGTGCCTTTTTCTTTACACCATTTTGGCACCTTTTTAGTACCTTTGTCCTTACGTGATTTTCGTATCTTTACGTAATTTGGACATCATTTTGGCCCCTCGTCTTTACGTAATTCTGGCACTGTCTTATGAAAAGGTAATTTTGTATTGACGTAAGTTTGATACATTTTTGTCATTTTTGTCTTTACCTTCAGGTAAACAAGTCCATGAAACGAACATCCCTTTAAACTCCATTATATATCGAGAAATGTCGGATTTACTGGGGTATTTATCGGACAGTAATACTCACTCAGGCAACAGCAATGAAGCCATGCAACATTGTTATCTTTGGGTCGATTGACAAAAGATCACTCTAAGAACCATTCAGAATAGTTAAACTGAGTCTTGTCAAAGGAAAAACTGATTTCGAACATGCGCGAAAATCACGAATTTTCAGATCATCGCAGTCTGATCAGAATCTTTGTTATGCGTTACATCAGGCAAACAAGTCCGTGTAATGAAGATCGCTCTAAACCCAACTTTTTGTAGAGAAATGTTGGGTTTACGGGGTATTCATTATTTTCCTTATTTTTGCTTGAAATCATAGAGTGTGGGTACTCGTTACAACCGCCTCATAGAGGCGGTTCTAACGAACACCCACAACCTATGTTTGCAGAATTTATAAGCAAAATATCACAGATTTTCATCAGAAAAGTAGCCATTTTGGAGATGTGAAAAATACACTATGTTGCACGGGTGTGTTACCGTAAAGAAACCCAACTTTTTGTAGAGAAATGTGGGGTTTACGGGGCATTCATTTTGGGTTCTTCATTATTTTCCTTATTTTTGCTTGAAATCATAGAGTGTGGGTACTCGTTAGAACCGCCTCATAGAGGCGGTTCGAACGAGTACCCACAATCTATGATTGGAGCATTTATAAGAAAAATATCACGAATTTTCATCCGAAAAGTAACCATTTTTGAGATGGAAAAGAACGCACTATGCACAAGGATGTGATATTTTAATGATATGCAACTCGTCTTCATGCAGACTGGGATGGCGGTATTCTATGTGAGTAAGGAGACTAGACTGATCCGAGTCTTTGCCGTGTGCACAATTTCATGTCTGAGGATACATTTTCGCTAGATGCGCCTTGGTTGATAACCTGCTGCCATGTCAAGATATTGATGAGATACCACACCTGCAGCTTCACGGCCCACACATACTACGTCACTGACAGTTTCAAACTCCCCCACCCCGCCCCAACAATTAACATATGCGAGCAGCACAGATTCAGATCTGTGTCTGCATCCATACTTTTGCTTATCTCTCATTGAATAATCATTTGGCTGCTGAAGGCATGTTCTAGTTGCGAAGACTAATACGATGCTATGGCTGGTCAGATTAGTCGCGGGTCGCACACGCCTTCTGTATAATTTGTCGTGCTCCGTTTCAATACCATACCATATACAAGAGCTGTCGCAGGACAGCATAGCTCACCTGTTTCGCGCCTTGTTACATTACTATGAGGAAGGTTTCTAAGACAGCTCTTACAATGAAGTAGAGGGTTTTTATTCCAAATACAAATACATTCCCTGCATGAGATTGCTTCATCAAATAATATTCTACAATGCAAAATCGCTTAACCATAAAATAGGTCACACTGACCTACATAATATATATATTGAGGTCAACCATTGGGTCACATGGAACTATATCCTGGATATATCATTTCTCCAACAAATAGTCTTCACGATAATCACTGGACCCCGAAATATAGGTCATCGTGACCATCATCCTTTTACACTTGAACAAATGTCACACAGTTGGCTGATGTATAACCAAACTGTTAGCAATATGAAAACGCATATAACTTGCTACAAGGGCGTCTTAGTTTTGACCCCTAGCCCCACCCCAGGCAAGAACCCAGGGATGGGTTCGTTTAGTATCTGAGAAGACATCCCCAGGTACCCAAGTTCTAAATATGAATCGTATCTGAAGAACTAGCATTTTTCATCTTTTTTTTTTCAGATGAATTTTGTTTTTGACAATTTTCTTATTTCTCATACAAAAATAGATTGTGGGGACTTGTTAGAACCGCCTCATTGATGTGGTTCTAACGAGTATCCACAATCTATGTTTTTGAGCAAAAACTAGCAAAATAATGTACAAGTATAGCGCCGTAAATCCCAGTTTGTCCTCCATAAAGGAGAGGGCGGGGGCGGATTACATGAGTGTTCACTTTCAAGAACTTTTTATTTGATGGCATTTGGAAAGGGTTGATGGCATGCTTTTTCGCGACGTGGATTTCTTGTGCATTACTTTCCATGATATGATAATGATGACCTTATGATTAATAAGGCATGACCACTAGAAAAAAAATATGACGTGTGACATATGTAATTGAGAATTATGGTTGTAACACCGTCTCTGTTACATGTATGCATTATTATAATGTCACTAGGAGCGAATGCACTTAAAAACGCAAACTCAGGTTCGCAGTCTGCCAGTCGCGTTTCCTGTAGCTGGTGAAACATTAATAATATGGGCTAATGCATGATTAACCCTTTTTGTACCAAATGGCATCTTCTTCATATATAGCAGGAGTCCACCTCAAAATTTAGGGGTGTCAGGTTGTTTTTTCTTCAAAAGTTACTTGATAAATGGCCTGAACTTTTTGCAAACAGTGTAGGCCCTGATCAGACGCCGCGTTCTGCGGCGTCTGATCAGGGCCGGCACTGTTTGCCAACTACCCGTTTTGGGGTTTCTGGTACAAAATGGGTTAACATGCACTAGCCCATAATATTAATGTGTTATGAATTATTGAAACTGATGTACCTTTGTCATCTTGTGGCTGTAGCCGAGAGGTAATATTTTGTTATAAGCAGGATTCTGCTATCCTACCGATCCATGGGAATATTGCATCTAAAATGTTTGTTTGTGTTGAAGTTTTACGTCCCCTTCAACACTATGTAAGTGAGTGTTTGAGTTTTACGACCTACCAACAGCTAATGTCATACGGAGACGGGACCCCGGTTTAAAGACTCATCCGAAAGTCTGGAGAAGCCCGGGATCGATCCTGCGATCCCTGGTTTACAAGGCGAGTAGCGTAACCACTGCAACACGGAGGCTTCTAACACTATGTAAGTCATTTTGGAGACGTTACTTCTGATTTTGTGGGACTTTTACTTAATATTGAGATGAATTGACATCTTAAGCCTTACCACCAAAAGAAATCGCTAGAGTATAGGTGACGGTCCGTTTCGCACCACTTTTTTTCTTGGCAGGCTTAGACATTCTAAGCGGTTTACCAACTTTGGACAGAAGCACCATGTAGCCAAATCTATTTTTCCAAGGCCCAATGAGCGGAGGAAAGTATTTTAAAATGTAATACTGTTGTTGAAATAAATATGTTTAAACCAAAATGCTAATATTCCAACAACACACACACATACAGCAGTTGTGTTAAGTTAAATCGAACAACCGGGTAGCAAAAAAATGGGCCTCAATGAGGCGGTCCAAACGAGAACCCTATATCTATGTTAACCCATTTAGTACCAGAAACCTCAAAACTGGTAGTTGGCGAACAGAGCAGGCCCAGATCAGACGCCACAGAACGCGGTGTCTGATCAGGGCCTACACTGTTTGCAAAAAGTTCAGCAATTTTCCCAATAAATTCTGAAGAAAACACTACCGGACACCCCTAAATTTTGAAATGGACTCGTGCTATATATAAGGAGGAATATTCCATTTGGTACCAAAAGGGTTAAGAGAGTATTGCACTCAATTGCCTCTACATACAAAGGGGTTTAAAAGGCGGATGCATTACTAAAACACTCCTATTCAAATATACTGAGTATTTAGCACCCAAAATGAAAGCATAGATTGTGAAAACGGCGAGGTGGTTCTAACGAGTACCAACAATCTATGTTTTTGAGCGGAAAGAAAAAAAATTAATGCATACTCATGAAAACCCAAGTTTCACTATATGGGCCCCGTCAAGCGACTTTGGTACTAATCGTCTATGCGAGCAGCGAAGGTTCAGGCGAGCCTGCACATCCGTGCGGTCTCGCCAGAACCTTCGCTGCTCACTCATACAAGCAGTGAATCAAGAGGAATTTTCAGACAGAAAGCCATATCCCTGGCCCCTCTTAATGGCTGGGCATGCGCAGTTAAAATTTGTCATGACGGAATGCTCGAAGACACAAATTCGCTTGGCGGGGCTCATATGAAAGTGGAGTTTGAGGGAGTCCTAAGGCGTGTTTTCGTGATGGTGTAAGTTAACCTTGGTCAAAACCTGTGCCCAGTTGTTCCGGAAGAGTATGGTTAGTTTAACGAGACGGTTCTAACTGGTACCCACAGTCTATGTTTTGAGCAGAAATTAGAAGAAAAAAATTGTATACCCTTGTAAACCCCAGTTTTACCACATGAAAGTGGGGTTTAAGGAGGTCAAAATTATATAGGCGAATTTTCGTGACATTACGAAAACACGCCTTTACAAATAAATTGTAAATTTTACATCCTAAAAAAGAAAATTTTCGACCAAAAAATGTAATATTTTTCTTATTTCTGTTCAAAATATAGATTGTGGGTACACGTTAGAGCCACCTCATCGAGGCGGTTCTAACGACTACCCGCGATCTATATTTTAGAGCGGAAATAAAAAAATAAGGTTTACCCTTATAAACCCCAGTTTTACTACATGAAAGTGGGGTTTAAGAGAGTCAAAATTATAGAGGCGTGTTTTCGTGATGATGTTAACTGAGCCCCGCCAAGCGAATTTGGGTCTTCGAGCATTCCGTCATGACAAGTTTTAACTGCGCATGCCCAGCCATTCAGAGGGGCCTGGGATATGGCTTTCTGTCTGAAGGTTCCTCTTGATTCACTGCTTGTATGAGCGAGCAGCGAAGGTTCTGGCGAGACTGCGCGGATGCGCAGGCTCGCCTGAACCTTCGCTGCTCGCATAGGCGATAAGTACCAAAATCGCATGACGGGGCCCAACTATTGACATCATTAGTTTGGAACAATTAGGCTCTGAATTTTTGCTGGTCCAACTTTTCATTCATGAGTCATCGTAGAAGTGACATTTAAATACATGTAATTTAACAAGAAGAATAGTGTATACATCATCATGTCATTTATATAACATGCTTTGAGCTGAAATTTGGCGCAATAAAATTACAATTTCGACGTTAATTTCGACGATCATATAATTCGAGGCGTTGAATGTCAAATACAAGAATACATGCATTTGATACAGAGATAAAAGTTGTGTTTTTATTCATGATACAAAACACTGATTGAGGCTTGTCAATTACTTAACAACTTCCGTGAACATTTGATTTCAAACGGAAGAGAGAAAAAAAAAAAAAAAAAACAAGATGTGTTTGTGAAACACGAACATGTCCCCGGATATGGTCATTTTTTTCAAAGTTGGTCACAGTTCAAGGTTACAGTCAATATTTTTTGTTCGAGTGGGAGGCCCTTGACACAAGGAATAACATGCCAACTATAAAGGCTCTATCTTAAATGGTTCTAAAGTTATGAAGAATAATATTTTTTCTTTAAAGTAGGTCATATATGTCAAGGTCACTGGTCAAAAAGTTTGACATTGTCATAAGGAACCTACATACCAAATATGAAGGCTCTATCTTAAACGGTTCAAAAGTATGGACAATTATTTTTTTCTTTTAAGTAAGTCAAAGGTCAAGGTCATGGTAAAAATATGTTGCATGAATGTAAAGCTCTTATCACTTGGAACCTACATGCCAAATATGAAAGCTCTATCCCAAACGGTTCGAAAGTTATGTACAAAATGTATTTTTTTTCTTTTAAGTAGGTAAAAGGTCAAGGTCACAGGTAGAAAATTTTGGCATGAATGTAAAGCTCTTGTCACAAGGAACATACATGCCAAATATGAAGGCTGTATCTCAAACGGTTCAAAAGTTACGACCAATGTTACTTTTTTTCTTTTCAGTAGGTCAAAGGTCAAGGTCAAGGTCACAGGTCAATTTTTTTTTTTGCATAAATGTAAAGCGCTTGTCACAAGGAACCTTGATGCCAAATATGAATGCTTTATCTCAAATGGTTCAAAAGTTATGACCAACGTTAAAGTTGTCCACATACAAACAAACCAACCAACAAACAAACAGACAATAGTCCCTGCTATCGCTACTGGGGACATAAAAAAAAGTAATAATAAATGTGACAATAATAATAAAATAAAATAGTATACAATAAAACCGACAATGTTTAATGCCAGTAGAGGTTGGGGGCGTTGCTGTTGTTGTCATAAAAATAACGAATATACCTATTTTACTGCTTAACATTTAGAAGAGGAGTGTTAACACTGTGCTTGTTATTTGCCGCCTGACATTGAGGTAGGTAGGTAGGTAGGTAGGTAGGTAGGTAGGTAGGTAGGTTTATATAGATAGATAGATAGATAGATAGATAGATAGATAGATAGATAGATAGATAGATAGATAGATAGATAGATAGATAGATAGATAGATAGATAGATAGATAGATAGATAGATAGATAACAAGGATGCACAAAACCTATTGGACACAGTACTATTTCGAACCAGTGTGGATTATTAATACCCGGGGCAAGAGCAGGAGAAATAGGGGGGGGGGGGGGGGGGGGGGGGCGGGGGTTAGCGTTTGGATGTCATTTTGATGACTGTAACATAAATGTATCACGGTTGTCTGTACTAAGTAGAACAGCCTTATAGAGGCTATTCTTTTATAGAGGATCTTACATGAGTGTTCATGTATTATTGGATTTATTAAACGAGTTTAGGAAAAAGGATAAAATGCGAGACATTGCCGAGCATTTTATCCCTTTTCCTCGAGTTTAATAAATTCAATAATACATGAGCACAAATGCAAGATTCTATTTATCATATGACATTTAAAACGCATTTTATTCACGATTGTTTACAAAAATAGCGATATTCCGCCATTAGTAAACGCGACGTCGTTAAGGACGTCGTACATGAAACGTTACGGGACGTATCTGGTTAATTTGCATATTCAATCCACTAGTGGATTATCGAAAATATTACATAGAGGTTATTATATGGTAAAGGTGTGCATCTAAGTCATATTGGCACCGGTATGTCATATTAGCCCGAGGGCTTTAGCCCGAGGGCCAATATGACTTCCGGTGCCAATATGACTTAGAGGCACACCTTTACCATATCATAACCTCTTTATTACATCATTTATATAGCTTAGTTATATTGCAACGTGAAGAAATGAAGGCAAAGAGAACATTTACTTTTTAAAGGTTGATGCCGGGAACGTTTCATCGAATGGGTTGAGGCTATATTTTCGTTATCCACCGAAAAAAAAAGAAAGAAATTCCTTTTAAATTATATTTACTGATTAGTAGGCCTACACTAACCATGCGGTTATACACGGTATCACGGTAATACAGTAACATAGTAGTGCGCAGCAAATTACGACACAAGTGACGTCGCAACTGTCAGTTTAAAAACAAAAACAAATCGCCATTTTAAATACAGAATTTCTGCAGTTCAAAGAAAGCTTTTTAAGGTATTTTACAGAATGTTTTGTGCTTATTTGAAGACCATTTTAATTTTAAAGGCTCTTAATGTCATTCATCAAGCTACTGCATAATCGATTCCGTGTGTAGCAGTCGGTCGCGGTGGTTGTTTAGGTTAAAATTCAAGACGACATTTTTTGGGGACATGTTTCCCTCCCACAGATTTCTTCCGCACAATTTCCATCTCCTCATAAGTGAAGGGATCTGTTCGTTTAAGGTTGTTGGCAAGACCTTATTGTTTCAAATGTTGGGACATCCCTGCTGTGCTTGAAAGCAACGTCCTGCACAATGCTTCCCAATCGTGAGTGAACTTCTTTTAAAAAGTATTTTGTTTTTCATTTTTCATGCTTGCCACGAAATATCAGACTTTTCTCAAAATCTATTGTTATCCTTATCTTCTATCGCTCTGTCTAGGTCCAGAAATCGGGTTGACATTGCTTCAAGTGATTTTTCTGCGGCCATTTTGAAGCTTATGGAGTACGGCATTAACGTTCTATTGTTATAGTTACAGAGTGGAGCAGTGCCAATATGGAAAGGCAGTGCCAAAAATCCATATTATATGGATTTTTGGCCCTGTCACGTGAC
Organism: Lucinisca nassula; assembly: GCA_963580285.1. Classification (NCBI taxonomy): domain Eukaryota; kingdom Metazoa; phylum Mollusca; class Bivalvia; order Lucinida; family Lucinidae; genus Lucinisca; species Lucinisca nassula. The sequence continues at coordinate 25,714,396 of OY757014.1, read as the reverse complement.
TGTGCCATTAAAAATAGCGAAAAATGAGCCTGTATTGAAAGATTCTAATGTAATTTTCCTATAGAAGGTATGTAATAAATGGTGTTATTACACTCTCAGACGCGACGTCATATGATAAAAGTTTGTACAACACACATTTTCAACATTAAATAAGATACTGATCCCAAATATCCGTATCTCTCAACATTTCTTATTTGGGGCTATTGGAATAATTCCCAAAGGAACTCAAGAATGGATTCGACTCAGTCAGGGTTAATAAGCCATCGGTGTTCGAGCTATTTCATTACGAAAACATGCCTATACCAATACATTGTAACCTTTATCGCCGAATAAATGAAAATTTTAAGATGAAAAATTGTGATACTTTTTTCTTATATCTGCTCAAAATATAGATTGTGGGTACTCGTTAGAACCGCCTCATTGAGGCGGTTCTAACGGGTACCCACAATCAATATTTTAGAGCAGAAATAAGAAAAATAAGGTTTACCCCTGTAAACCCCAGTTTTATAATATTAAACTGGGGTTCAAGGGGCTCAAAATTATATAGGCGTGCTTTCGTGATGGATTACCCCTGAAAACCCCAGTTTTACTATATAAAAGTGGGGTTCAAGGGGGGTCAAAATAATGTAGGCGTGTTTTCGTGATATAAGTTCTACTCTAACGACATCTCTTAGTTTGTGCATGTAATCATTACAATAAAACACATTATAGTGCATTTTTTCACATCTGCAAAATGGCTACTTTTCTTGTGAAAATCTGTGACATATTTCTTAATAAACTGCAAACATAGGTTGTGGGTGCTCGTTACAGCCGCCTCATGGAGGTGGTTCTAACGAGTACCAAGCAGCCTCCGTTTTGTACTCGCCTTGTGAACCAGAGGTCGCAGGATCGATCCCGGCTTCTCCAGACTTTCGGATGAGTCTTTAAACCGAGGTCCCGTCTCCGTATGACCTTAGCTGTTAATGAGACGTAACACTCACTAACGAGTACCCAAAACCTATGTTTTGGAGCAGAAATAAGAAAAATAATGTATACCCCCGTAAACCCAAGTTGGCTCTGTATAAAGTGGGGTCTAGGGGGTGTTAATTTCACGGACTTGTACGTGGAATTAGACGCAATGTGGAAATGACACGGATAAAGGGCATGAACTTAAACTTGTCCATTTGTTAGAATAAATCTCTATTCAATGTCACTAAAATGCCAACAATTAATCAATATTAATATGTATATATTACGGTGATATGTACATATGTCGCGATCTTTAACTCCGAACTTCGAACAATGGAGGCGTATTGCTTAATTAATATAAGAAGAAAACATGGAACGGAAGTGTAAAGTTCTCATATTACGAGAAAAAAAAAACAGAGTACGGTAGCTTATGGCCCACGTAAGACAAGGAGAAAACAGCTTATAGCTTCCATAATATGAATAAAAACCAGTGTACGGAAGCGAACAGTTCTTTAAATTTGAGAAAAAGGCAAGGAACGGTAGCTATTTACTCCTAACTCTATCGCAAGCAGGCGGTACGGAAGCGTATACAGATATTACAATATGGGGAGAAAGCAGTAAACGGTAGCTTAGAACTGTTAGTCGAAACCAGGGTACGGAAGATTGTAACTCCCATGGTATAAGAAGAAACCAGGGTACGGAATCGTAAAGCCCTTGAAATAGGAGATGAAACCAGGCTATACAGAACCGCTCTTAAAATATGTGGAGAACCCTGTGTACGGAAGCCTTTAGTTCTTATACGAAGGGCGTTGATTTAATTTTGTCAGTAATGGCCAACCATACACCAGGGCTCTAAGGAGCATATGGAAACAGTGTCGATTTCACGGGGAAGTGATTTTCTATAACAGGATGAATTTTCTATCTAATCCATTCAGTCTTTCAGAAGTTATTGAAAGTTCAAGTCGTAGACACTCAACCCATATTCCGTGAAAATAAAAACAAAACAAGAATTGAAATTAGGGTCTACATTAAAGGTCGCGTTGGTCTGAATGTCTCAGTGTCATAGATATAAAAAAGTGAACTGTGTCAGATGCATGGGACATCTGTTGTCTCTTGAAGGTCAATTTCCAAGCATAAAAATTTAAAGGTGGTAAAACTGACCTGAAAGATTAGTCCCATCCAGGCCAGCCAAGAAAAGCTGCTACAAAAGCTAATGTTGCTGCTGCGGCAGATATGGTTAAACAAGATGCAAGGTTCACGGTGAAAGCAATTGCTGATAGTGTTGGTGTTTCATCGGGGATTTCATAAGATTTTGACTCAGGAGCTGAAACTTAGAAAGGTTTGTGCACGATGAGACTCGCTTCTCTTAACCAAAGAACTAAAGCCCATACGTGTATACATGGCGAAAACTCTTCTGAAAAAGTACCAAATTTTGGCGACAGTAAAATTTCAGAGTTGTTTACAGGTGATTAAACCTGGGTCTATTATTTTAAGTTGCATCAGTAACAAGCAGTGGGTGTGAAAAGACCAAACAATTCCGGTCAACGCCAAAGAATTAAAAGCGGGGCAAAAGTTTTGTATGTGGTATTTTTCAATTGCGAAATACCCATTGTTCAGATTTCCGTACCAAATGACAAGATAATCACAGGTAAATTTTATAAGAACGGTGTGTTGTCTAAAGAAAAGGCACATTATGAAAAACGTAGACCTGCAACCGGTTTAAGAGGTCTTATCATTGACAACGCACCTGCTGCAAGTTTGTTCTTGTCCAAGACTTCTGGAGGGATGAAAAGGTAGTTAAGCTCTTTCATCCACTTTATTCGCCAGACCGTAGTCCCTGCAACTTTTTCCTAAAAACCTTTGAATCCCCAGGTGCACTTGGTACTGTAATTTATCAGTGTCTTCGGGTGTAGCTAAAAAGACCTACTTCTCTCCTTTAATAGAATGTATTTTTGAGACTTGAAAAGTGTGTTTCCGTCAAAGGAGAATACTTGGGAGGGTTGAAATATACGAAATGTGAATGGGATTAATAATGCGCCCTGTAGAACTGCGACGCCAACATTAAATGAAAGTCCCTCGTAATGATAGGCGAAGGCAGTGTAAGTAAGTGATTGAGTGAGTGAGTGAGTGAGTAAGTGAAGTCTTTATTTAAAGAGGGTTACACATTTAGCAAGAAAGCTAATCTTCCGTGAGGCCCCCAAATCCATTTACACTATTTACAAAGCATGTATACATTACAAATACAGATAAAGTGCAAACAAACACATATCAGCAATAAAGAAAAAAAATAAGAATACATGTAGTGATAACAAACCAAACTAGAGAAAGCGACCAGTGGGTCACGTATACACCCGGCCAGCGCCATACTCTTGATATATCTTTTGAGCTTGTATGTAATATGAATGAAGATGTCAAGAAGCTATAAGAATCTATAAATGTGCTTGTAAAAGCTAAATCAAACGTAAAATTTCTAAATGGACCAATGGGGTGAGGGCATCAAAGTTACTGAGGGGGTGGGGGTATCAATGTTGCTGAAGCAGCAGGGTGGGGTATGCATCAATGGAATCTTTGGCCTGGTACATTGATGCAAGTATCAACTGAATTTGTCTTAGAATTTAGAACATACAGGAATCTATAAACTTTGTCATAACACTTTAACCAAATGTAAAATTTCTAAGTCCGTGATCTGGACTTTATTAGACCAGTGTGCAACTTCAGTGTAAGTATCAACTAAATCTATCAAATGGTTCAGAAGATACAATCTCTTAGAAACTTTGACGCAAAACTTTAACCAAATGTAAAATTTCTAAGTCTGTGACCTTGACCTCAAGGTCACTGTGAGGGTGGGGGGATGGGACATGCATCAATGAAAGTTTTAGACCAGTATGTAACTTCAGTGTAAGTATCAACTAAATCTATCAAAGGGCTCAGAAGATACAATCTCTTAGAAACTTTGACGCAAAACTTTAACCAAAATGTTAGCGGACGGACAGACGGACGGACGGACGGCAGGACGGAAACATTATACCCCCATAGCATACTTCGTATGCCGGGGGTATAACAAATACATTTAACCCATTTTGTACTGAAAGGAATCTCCCATCTCAAACAAAGGAGTTTAGAATTTAGATGTTCATAGAGGATTGGATGATCTTTCTGCAAACAGTAAAGACCCTGATCAAGTGTTATGTTTTCCGGCATCTGATCTGGGCCTGCACCACGTGCAAGTGACCTGTTTTGGCGTTTCTCTGCAAAAATGGGTTAATTAGGAAAAACAAAATCTAAAGTCTAAAATATTTGCAAAAAAAAAAAAAAAAAAGTGAGAGAGCTTTTCTGGTGATACCAGTTACTTATAGACCATTTTAGTCACTATTCAACCATTTAACACATCTTTTATGGAAAGATAACGTAGGTCATAAAATAAATACGAGTTCATCGGACAGTTCCGTAAAATGTTATTGATCTTTCCCTTTCCCCTTTTTCACCAGTTCATCATTTTGTAGAACGCATATCAAATTGTTTTATTGCTAATAAGCTGACACATGAAAAGGGTATTTTAAAATTCGCCGATTTGCGTTTTTCAACTACACATGCGCAGCGGAGTAATATGGTTAGACGCATTACTTAGCGTACATGTATGTCTACGAGCAGCAATGACTCTGGCGAGACTGCGCGTGCACAGGCTCGCCAGAGTTTATGCTGGTCGCAAAATAGGTAAGAACATTTTTTCTCATGAGGTGGCCCAACTGAGGGAGGTGTTTTTGCCATACAATCAATTTGCTGGTAACAAAGGTCTTTACATATGACAGGACATCTGTCAAAATTTTATACCAATACATAAAAGGTCTTAATTAATGTCTAGTATTGAAAGACACAAAACTTTGTGTACTGTAGACTATTATTTCTTGCACACCAGACAAGGAAATCCGTGATTTTACCCTGGGATGGAAATTTATGTTCTGACCCTGAATTTCCGACCCAGGCAACTAACATAAATGCGCTTCAATTCTATTCAACTGCCGGAACTACTTCCGCACTACTTTTATTTTGTAAATAATATACATGTGCGAGCTGTCAAAAATAACCGGAGGTGTTGTGCAAGAAAAAGAATCCAATATGGGGTTCTGTTGTAGATGGGCGTTTCCAATCCTCGGGATGATCGTGCTGAGCGAAACCTCGGCGTAGCCTCGGTTCCGCTCAGCACGGTCATCCCTCGGGTTTGAAACGCTCATCTACAACAAAAATAGATGTTTTTGTGAAACACGAATGTACCCGGATAACCCTGGTCGACAGGTCAAAGGTCACAGGTATAAAAACATTGGTCTGGTTACACGTATTAAAGCCATACACATGACATATCTTAAATCTGTATAACAAAATATTTGAAAACACTCTCTTAATTTGACCTTTTGATTTATGAGTTTCTGAAGTTTGATTTCGGACACTCTATTTTTGAAATTGTGGGGGTTAAGTCAAAATCATGGCCAGTGTGACAAAAAGTGTAGATCCTGATCAGATGACTGGCGCATTAGGAGCCGTTTCATCCAGATCTGCGTTGTTTGCATAATTATCTGTATCTCTCTACAGCGCGTTGAACTTGAAGGTGCATGGGTGATAACAATTGGGTGAAAAGCTGTAAAGTTGCCTTTGTAAACAACGGTAGAAAATGTGAGTCTGTTCTTCATACGCAAAAATTGTTAAATTCAAGACTTCTTACGCCTGCTATCGCGCGCATGAGCAGTGTCTCCATTTTTCAGTCCTTATTGTTACATACAAGTCCATGTCTTGACCAAAAAATTGCTAATCGAAATGGTAATTATGAAGTAACTAGTTTTTTTTTTTTTTTACATATATATTTCTTCTCAGATAATGTCTACAGAATATTTCATATTTTCTTTCAAAAATGACAATGGAATTACATTTTTTTTTCGGTTTTACGACCCTCTCAGGATTATTTAACTTATTAAAAAATCGTTAATCTGAGGTGAGCAAAACTGGAGTACTCGGAAAAAAGCACCTTACTATCCACTGCAGAACTTGGAGTAACATAATAATGTGACCCACGCGAGGCTCGAACCCAAAGCGGAAAAATACCTAACGCTTAAGAGATACTCGTAATAATGTTACAAATGGCTTTAAAAGATACACATCGTGAGTAAATGAATATGGTCGGTCAATGAGAAAAAAAATCTATGCTATGAGCATTGGTACAAAAAACACCACACCCATGCACGTATATGCATCACGAAAACGCGCCTGTATTATTCTGACCACCTTGAACCCCACTTTTATATAGTAAAACTGGGATTTACAGGGGTAAACCGTATTTTTCTTATGTCTGCTCTAAAATATAGATGAGGCTGTTCTAACGTGTACCCACAATCTATATTTTGAGCAAAAATAAGAAAAATAACATGATTTTTCATCTCAAAAGTTTCATTTTTTCGGCGGTAAAATTTACAGTGTATTTGTATAGGCATGTTTTCGTATTGTACAGAAAAATTCCGCCATTAAGACCATGTAAAATTCAGTCTATGTTTGCTTTAAAAAGCTTAATTAGTGGGTTGCCGTTATTCTTTTTTTGTGTTTTCTGCATATAGTGTCCTCTGGTCAGAGAGCACCTTTTGGACTGTTCAAAAGTGAACAGTGCCAAAGGTGGTCTTAATATAGGAATTTTTACTGTATATGAAAACAAAATCATTAAGGTATCACATCCGTATGCTTAAAGCATTATATCATATCTCCAAAACTGTTATTTTTTTCTGATGAAAATTGATATTTTTCTTATTTTAACCCAAACATAGGTGGTGGGCGCTCGTTAGAACTGGCACATTGAGACGGTTCTAACGAGTGCCCACAACCAATTATGACATAACACACCATAAAGTGGGGTTTAACCAGGATCGTATAGTTTTGCATTATGAAAGTTAGTACTTCGCAAAATAAATAAAGTCAAAAACTTTTCTGTTTTTCTTTAATTGTTTTACAACCATTTAAAATGGTCTCTTTTAAAATTAATTTGACATGCTATAACATATCGAAAGCAGCTTAGTCAAATGAAAGCTAGCCTTTGAGACAGGCTGTGTTCAGGGCTAGATCTAGCCCATTCTATGCATACTGAACACAAGCACGAACCCGACTGCTACATGCTTAAAACCCGACCGATTCGACATGGTCAAACTTGACGTTTTATATGTTTTTGGGCATTCCACAAGTTTTTGTTCTCACGTTAACCAAGTTTCTGTTTGTCTATCATACACTTAAATGTTAAAAGTATTTCAACATCTACCGAACACCTGTACCCACACCTGCAGGGTACTTCGTACCTAAAGAATGGCCAAACTGCCCACATGATAGGAATAAACGGAAACATGCACCCATATGATTGGCGTTTTGAAGATACATTTTAGATTTTATGTGAACTTGCACTTGCTTTTCCCGCCAAACCTAGTTTGAAAAACAGCACATGTTGTCTACATAATGAATAATTGAAAATGGTTTGAACAGGCTCCAACGTAAATGTCTCTATGTATAATGTGGCTTTTAAGTACACAGTGCAATTCTACATATTATGGATAATAATATACGCTGAAAGGTAAAACGTTTCAAAATCTAACTGTCAAAACTTATAATGTTTCATAGCCCAATCAACATAATCCTATATTCATTTATTATCCATTCAACAGTATATTGGTCATATGAAGTTCTTACTACTCATCAACGTTATTTTAACTATTCGCGTAACATGCCTGTGTAATAAAAAGTGCACCATTTTACAATCTACCAACCCTATTTGGATCATAAAGATCACATGCCTGTGTAACTAAGTTACACAATGTCTTGGAACCGAAATAAGAAAACCCATGCCCCCAGTTTTCTCTATATGATGTGGGTTTAAAGCGGGGGTTCATTACACGGACTTGTTAACATCATGTCCTAAAGCCACGTAATATGGTACTGTTAAACAGAGGTCATGAGGAAGTCCAGTACTAATGGCGGAAGATGTGAAAATAAATTATACACACCTTCTACGTGTAAAGTGGTAAAATGTTCTAAAACAGTAATCCCTTGTAAGTATAGAATACACAGCAGAACTGAACATTGATTCCAAAGGACTAGAAAATATAATCTACATTTTGATGAAAGGAAGGAGGACGTTTTTCGCCCACCACCTATTTCCTTACCAATAAAGTTAATGCTCTACTCGGACCCAATAATTATATTGGGTCCATGTGTCCTAGAACCATGGAATTCATAATTCTACAAAGTGACTGGACTTAATCAAATGAAAATAAACTGAATAAGCACTGCTTATAGATCCCCCCCCCCCCCCCCCCCCCCACAATGTAATGTATGATAAAAACGGAAAAATAAAAGTTTACGGAAACTGAAGAATTACAAGGGGAATAACTATTACAATATTGATCCCTTGGCCCTTCTTTTAATCTAGCAGCAACATCTCATGAATATCAACATTTACGCAAAACATGAAAAGATTCCTAAAATTATTAATGAAGATATACAAGAAAAACAAGTGTTACAGACACCAAAGTGTCACAGAAAACTTTTAAAGAATTACAATGGTGAATTACTATAATGGTATTAATCCATTGGCCTTTATAAATTTCTGCATTCATCATCACGAAAACACGCCTATATAATATTGACCCCCTTGAACCCCAATTTTATATAATAAAACTAGGGTTGGCAGGAGAAGACCTTATTTTTCTTATTTCTGCTCTAAAATATAGATGAGGCGGTTCTAACGAGTACCCACAATTTATATTTTGAGCAGAAATAAGAAAATATCACGATTTTTTCATCTTAAAATTTTCATTTTTCGGCAATAAAGGTTACAATGTATTTGTATAGGCGTTGTTGTTGTTTTTTTTTTGTAATGGCACAATATGATAATATCCTGAACATTATTAATCAAGATATGCAGGGAAAATCAATGTTTTACAAACAAAAGTGTCACGGACAGCTTTCAACGAATGACAAAGGGGGATAACTACGAGCGTATAACAGTATTGATCCTTTGACCCGTATTTTATGTAGCTCAACATCGTATTAATATCAACATTTATGCAAAATATGATAAGATTCCTAATATTATTAATAAAGATATGCAGGAAAAATCAAAGTATTACGGACATAAGTGTCACGAACAACTTTTTAACTAATTACGAAGGGGAATAACTCTAACAACAGTGATCCCTTCACCCTTGAAGAAATAGATTGGGCAGCATGCTGCTTCCACGAAGAGCTGAAACCGACCGCATATGAGTACTGGTAAACCGCTTAGACTATCTAAGCCTGCGCAAGCAAAGTGGTGCAAGTCGGACCGTTAATGCATATAAACCCAATTGATTTCATTGGGCGGCAGACCATGGGGTGCCAATTCGTCTCAATGTCGTGTAATAGTTCCACAAAACTGGAAGCAGGGTCACCAAAATGACCTAAATTGTGTTGACGGGGACGTTAAATCTCGAACTAATCAATCAGTGACCCTTATTTTACTGTATCAACAACATCACATGAATATCAACAGTTATACAATTTATGATAAGATTCCTATTATTATCAGTGAAGATATACAGGATTATGAAACCAAAGTGTTACGGACAAACGAACGGACGGACAGACGGACAGTCAACTTGCATACAGCATACCCCCAAACTTTATTTATGAGTCGTGTGTGTGTGTGTGGGGGGGGGGGGAGGGGGGTTAATAATCAATGGTTGGCGGTCATTATGGAGACTAAAAACAATTTTTCAATTATTTCGACTGCAGGTGTTTTAGGGAAATGGATACGCCTTTCAGATTTTTCAGCAATTTTCAAAGGATGACAACTTTAGGGACTCACTGTTCGTTGTTCTATGACACGATTTGACCCCTATTGACATGGGAGACAAAAATAGTTTTGCAGGAATTGCCTACCCTGAAGGTGTATCAATTCTCCTTAAATTTTCCAATACGGTTATTATCCCTTTTCAAACATATATTTTGTCTCCCATTAGATTTCATTCCTATAGGAAAGAATTTGCTCCTAGTGGGCAAATTGTTTCCTTTAAAATAAGAACCCTTTTTAATAAGAGTTCAGATTTACACCAAATGAAACAGGTTGGTGGATAAATATTTTCTGCGAATTCTACTTTTAACCCTTGTTCTGCTGAGCCCGGATATGCCTTTTCTTTGAAACAATGTAGATCCAGATCAGATGGCTTCTGAAGAAGCCATCTGATCAGGATCTACATTGTTTGTCATTCAGATTGTGAATTTGTTGTAATAATTTGCTACAGGTAATCTGATTGGCTGATAATCATTAGTGGCTGTGGCATATATGATTATTCAGCAGGACAAGGGTTAAGGGACAATATACGGCAAAGTACCGTCTCACAGGTTGTTCCTTGAAAGCAAATGACACTTTTGACTGGGGAGGCCTGCAAATTTGCATTGTAACAGACAATGTCATGGGGGAAAATGACAACCGGTACCCCTTAATTATAAATTACTTCAATCTGACTGTACAAACTGTGAGATTAAGATGAGGGCAACTCTCTTTTTTCGTTTGCACCAGTCACTGTGGTCCCTGTTCCTGACATTAACATGGTGAAGACATGTAATGTCGTTTTTGTGGTATATGATCTGGGCATATGAATGGCGTACAGACAAGGAGATGCTTTAAAAAGAAAGAAATTTATGCTCAAAACTTTAAATTATTTAAATTATTTAAATTTAATTTGACAATTTCAGCGAGGTTCTATTAAAGCTAGGCACTTTTATGACAGGTTTACAACCGTGTCGGGGTTGGTAGGTGCTGATCTTTAAGTCAGTTTGAGGTGAAGTGTATACAACGGCCAGATGTAACACACTTTCCGTCGAGAGAACTTTCAGACGTAAAGTTTGCTTTCCAACAGGAAGAGCCACTTCAAGTTTTTGGGGGCCTATACTCTACGTCTGCTCTGTCATCTGCCAGTTATTTTAAAAGTCATTGATACAAATCAGACCAGTCTGACAACCAAACCGTACACAAGTATGTTCTATGAAAGGGTTATCCTTTGGAAACAGAAGTGAAAAGTATGGAATGTGTTTTGGACCAGACTAGCTAGCTTCGGCCAATATGGCTTCATCAGTGACATGAAAATATTTTCAAAACTCCACAATGGAATCAATGGTCCGAAAGGACAAGAAAATACAAATTGCACTATGATGAAGGGCAGGGAGACCTTTTACGGCTGCCACACATCAGCTGCCACACATTCCCTTAACAGCTGGGTCTGGAATCGCCACAAAAAGTATGGGCTCATCACTTTAACATGTTTGTGAGATGATTATTCTGTATACCTCAACTCAAGAGAAAAATTCGGTTTAAAGGCATTATTTTCCCTATTTCTGTTTAAAACGATAGGTGGTAGGTACTCGTTGCATCGTTATAAACACCTCAGTGAGGCAGTTATAACGGACACCTACAATATATGTTCGAAATATAAACAATAAAACATCACGAAAACACGCTTATATAATTCTGACCCCACTTTTATTTAGTAAAACTGGAGTATACCGTTCTTATTTCTGCTCAAAACATAGATTGTGGGTACTCATTACAGCCACATGAAGGTACTCGTTTGAACCGCCTCGCCGAGGTGGCTCTATCAAATATCCACAATTTATGTTTTGAGCAGAAATATGAAAAATGTCAGGATTTTTATCTGAAACATTTCATATTTTGGTGTTTGTTTGATTTGAGGTTTAACGTCCCCGTCAACACTATATATGTCTTTTTGGAGACGTTGCTTTCAATTTTGTGGGACTTGTACCCGGCATTGAGATGAAATGACATCTCAAGACCTGTCGCCCAATGAAACCGATAGGGTTTATAAGCATTGCCGGTTGCCTGGGCAGGCTTAGATCCTCTAAGCGGTTTACCAGTACTCATATGCGGTCGGTTTCAGACCTGCGTGGAAGCATCATGCAGCCCATCTATTTCTCCAAGCCCCGATGGGTGGGGGCCGTAATGAATGTCATTAGTCTCATGGATGTGAGTTCAAGATGCAGTCTGATCTAAATCTACACTGCTTAGGTTAAATATGGCAACAGTGAGTCATACTTCAAACTCTTATTTTGAAACGTAGGAGTGATGTTAATATCATGTAAATTGTACTTCCTCGTCCTCGGGCTACAGCCATCCTTTACATGTTCAATACTTACTTTGATTAGCATAAACAAATAAAAGTGTCATGCAAATATTTTAAATCAGTAAACTGTATTTGCATGTTCGACATTTTAAAAGCCCAAACTCACTATTGGCTTCAGTTCACGTGTCGCCATTTTTAAAACCGGGTCCCAATGTTTCAAAGTATTGTTGCCAACATAACGATACGATAACACAGCCGTGCAAATTAGTGCACTTTTTCAAATCAAGTTTTCAAAATGGCTACTTTTCTTATGAAAATCGGTGATATTTTTCTATTTGAGGATGCTCGTTAGAGCCTCCTCACTGAGGCGGTCTTAACGAGTACCCATAACCTATGTCTTGGAGCAGAAATAAGAAAACAAATGTATATCACCGTAAACCCAGTTTTCTCTATATAAAGTTTGGTTTAGGGGTGTTCTTTTCCCGAACTTGTTCACGTGTTAGCTTCACGAACTCGTTTGAGGTAAAACTGCTAAGACCCTGACAAGTACAACAGGAAAATAAACACTATATTTTGCTAAAAAGGTGAGTAGACTGTGAGAAGATTGTCAGTAGATTTGCATAAGCTACTCATATCTTTTTCCACAACACTATAAGCCTTGTCATGCTGAACGATTTAAGTTTTAAATATTCGTTAACTAACGACACCGTTAGTTTTGAACAAGTGGCCCTTGATTCCAGTAGTTCAAGTTAGATTATTGATTGATTGATTGATTGATTGATTGATTGATTGATTGATTGATTAGGGTTTTAACGACACCTCAACCCTTGTAGGACATTCTGTATCGTCTCCCAGAGAAACGGAGAAAAGAGATCGAAGAGGTAGAAGAGGAGATAAAAGTGAAGGGCAGAGGAGAAGAGGGAAATGAATGGAATTGTAGAAACAGAAGAAATAACGACCTTCCCCCTCTACCCTTACTAGCTGCAAGTACAGCAGGCCTTGTCCAATTGTTAAGCCAATATAGTGACGCAAGATACACGTCACCTTTGCCTCACCAAACCACTATCCCATCGTTAACCTTATGGTAAAAACCAGTGCTTCAGCTGAAGTGCACGACCCGCCGGATGCTTTTAGCTTTATGAGTGTTACCATATATGGGTATGGCGGCCATTTTGGTCATGTGACCTGGACCTAAAACGGTTCCCCCAATAAATGCGCCTTATCGTAAGGAGCAAAAATATATCTTATACTTTAGTACTGTATTCTGAATCGTTTGCAGGATAAAAAGCATTCTCACTTTTCCAATACAAAAGCATATGTGTCAAAGTTTGACCTAGGCACAAAGAAGGTCAAGGTCAACCCAGGGTCACCATTTTAGCAATTTATGATGGGCCTACGTCCCAGATGCTATTTATCAAGTTTCGTGGAAATCTGCCCAGTGGTTCTGGAGAAGACTATTTTTGAAGGGTTTTTACCAGGCGGCCATTTTGGTCATGTGACCTGGACCCCATGAGCAAACTTTGGTTTCCCCATCCCATAGAGGCTCCATATGAAATTTGACTTCAATCGGCCTAACGGTTTCCGAGGAGAAGCAGTTCGAAAATTTTCACATTTTTCGCCTCGGCGAGGCTATACTAAATGGAATGTAATATTTCGCAAGTTCATTGGTTAGATCTCATTGATATCTATCAGTTTGTCAAATATTGTTTAAAAATTCCAAGCGGTTAAGTCACTATCACCAATTTTCACAAACGGGTTACGGACGGACAGACAGACAGACCATATATGGCTTGGCGGCCATTTTGGTCATGTGACCTGGACCCCATGAGCAAATTTTGGTTTCCCCCATCCCATAGAGGCTCCATAAAAAATTTGACTTCAATCGGCCCAACGGTTTCCGAGGAGAAGCAGTTCGAAAATTTTCACATTTTTCGCCTCGGCGAGGCTATTCTAAATGGAATGTAATATTTCGCAAGTTCATTGGTTAGATCTCATTAATATCTGTCAGTATGCCAAAAATTGTTTAAATATTCCAAGCGGTTGAGTCACTATCACCAATTTTCACAAACGGGTTACGGACGGACAGACAGACTGACAGACTGACAGAATGACCAAATGACAGAATGACACAGTGATTTTAGGGCACTCTTAGAAAATCAACCGACTTCAGACGGTCGCTTTTTCTGCGGGTCGTGCAATGTAACCTTTCTGGCAGGTATTTTCACTGATAGCATTTAAAATTGCAAAAGCTACTCATATGTTTTTCTGTGAAGCATACAGAGTTTTGGTTTGATTTGAGGTTTAACGTCCCCGTCAACACTGTATAGGTCATTTTGGAGACGTCGCTTCCAATTTTGTGGGACTTTTTCCCGACATCTCAAGCCCCGTCGACCAATAAAACCAATAGGGTTTATAAGAAAGGACGGTCCGACTCGCACCGCTTTATCTGGGCAGGCTTAGATCCTTTGGGCGGTTTACCAGTACTCGTGTGCGGTCAGATTCAGCTCTGCGTGGAAGCATCATGCAGCCCATCTATTTCTTCAAGCCCCGATAGGCGGGGCCGAAGCATACACAGTGAAATTCCGCTATTAAGACCACCTAAAATAAAGACAATTTATGCTTTTAAAAGCACATTTAGAAAGTTTCAGGTCTTTCGCCAGAAACTGACAACTGCCCTTCTTGAATCAGCGGAAGGGCGAGAATGACTGTAGAAAAGATTTCATTTAAGAATCTTATATGGGTGTGAGGGGTTGATTGAAAAATCCGTTCCGAGGGACACTGTCCGGCATCACGAGGCTTGCCGAGTGATGCCGGACAGGGATCCCGAGGGACGGATTTTTCTATCCACCCCTCACACCCATATCGGATTCTTTTTCTTGCATAACTTCCATTTCTATTGCAAATTTTTAATGCTGCTGTCACTTCGGTTACCGACGTCCGCCATTTTGTGATGAAACAACAGGAATGTTTTGTGACGTCACGCATGACGACGCCGCGCATGAGGTTGTAATCAACCAGTGCATTTATCAAACACGCGATTATATTCGATTTGGGGTTGAAACACCAGGGTCAGAACATAAATTTCTATCCCAGGGTAAAATCACGGATTTCCTTGTCTGGTGTGCAAGAATGATCAATCTCCACGAAAGAATGTTGCCGACCCCGGCGGGAATCGAACCCGCGTCCTCCTGATCACCAGTCAGACGCGCATCCGACTGAGCTACCGAGGCCGGCTTGGAGATGTGAAAAAATGCACTATGTCACAAGGGTAATTATCGTAATGTAGACACACATATACATGTTGTGTGTTCCTTGGAACCGCCTTATGACAGCCAAGCAGGAGAACGTCAAACGTTGTTGCTTAGAGTAGTTGTTTGTTCAGCAGATGGAACTGTCTCGGCTGATGTATGGCTTGATGCAGAAAACAGAGACAACTGAAGGCTCAACATGAATGTACAAACAGAAAATAAATGATGGAGAGTTGTCAGATGTCACCTCTCGATCATTTATTTTTCTTTTCATTACTTACTATATGTATTATAACTGATCTCAAAATGGTAATTTTTGATAGCAAAAGAGTTTATCCCTATTTTACGTCCATTTTTTGTCTGTTGAGAAAACTTTGGTTGTTGAGTAGATGCAAGTACATTTCATCACGAACAAACACCTATATAATTTTGGCCCCTTAACACCCCACTTTTATATAGTTAAACTGGGGTTAACAGGGGTAAACCATATTTTTCTTATTTCTGTTCTAAAATATATATTGTGGGTACACGTTAGAACCGCCTCGATGAGGCGGTTCTAACGTGTACCCAAATCTATATTTTGAGCAAAACAAGAAAACTATCTCATTTTTCTGGCACCTCTCCATCATTTATTTTTCTTTTCATATACTTACAAGAGCCAGTCAATACGTAACGGGGTAACACGATTCCCCGAAATCACCGAAATCACCACCGAAATCACCGAAATCACCACAGAAATAACCGAAATCACCACTGAAATCACCGAAATCACCACAGAAATAACCGAAATCACCACTGAAATAACAGAAATCAACAATGAAAACAGAAAAAAATCATTAAAATGCTTTTATTACAACCAAATGATTGACTTATATCCTGATAGTGTTTTCCTGAATGTCAGTGGCAACGACATAACGACGACGACAGACCCCAGCGAAATCATAGACCGGGTAGTCAGAATTAGTGCAGAACTTCAAGAAGCTGGTACCACGACAGTATTCATCGCTGAAATTCTGACAAGAGGCAATTTTTCAAAGAGCCCTGATTCTAAGCTAGACAAGGCAACGTTCGACCGAAAACGACGAAAATAAACCCCGGTTTGGCCAAACGTTTCGAAGATAAATTGATTCGTTTCCAAGATATCAAATATCCACGGGACTATTCGGCTGACCTTGTTCATCTTTCTTCCTTCTCTGAGACGACAAACAATACAGGGCTGAAGAAATACGAAAGTCGAATTCGTAGGCTCCTCAGCGGTTTGAGAAATTAACACTTTGTGTTATAACAAACGGCCCTTTTCAGGGCCAGTCACATCATTCTGAAAGAGTAGTCTTAATAATTATGACGACTCCCTTTGATACCCTAGCGTTCACATAAGCATTTTCATTTTTTCATTTATTTATTTATTTATGTTCAAAAAGATCATAAGATTGTTGGTACTCGTTAGGACCGCCAGAATCGCCGAGTTCTTACCAGTTCCCACAATCTATGTTCGATGCAGGAATAAATAAAATATCCAAATTTTCATCAGATTTGTTTTTGGCCGACCTCTGTAGCTCAGTCGGATGTGAGTCTGACGGATGATCAAGTTCGATACGTGCCGGATTCGGCAGCGCTCTTTTGTGGAAACTGATTATGAAATCTTTTTGTACGGCCAATCTCTCCCTTCCACTGGTTGCCAGTTTCTTGCGAAAGAATGTGCACTGTACTGGTAACCAGCCAATGGATAAGCCTGTCCAGGAAAAGTGTAGATTGCTAAACTGGCCGGCTCAAAAATGACCTAAATAGTGTTGACTGGGGCGAAAAATTCCACTGCTGGTTAACAGCTTACAGATAATCATACATCCGGGGGCATACCCAAGAAAAGAGTCGATAGGTAAACTGATACATTAACAGCTTACAAGTATCGATACACAAATTGAACGGCTCAAAATGACCTAAATTTTGTTCACTGGACCGTGAAACTTGAAAAGAAACAAAACAAACGCGTTTTGTGTTTACTCGAATAGGCGCAATTTCAAAATGCGCCAGTGGACAGGCTGGTCTGAGTCTTCGTTATGTGCATATTTTACTCGTAGGAATAGCGGTTTACCGGCTCCAAAATGACCTATACACTGTTGACGGGGACATTAAACCACAAATAAAACAAACGATTAACAAAGATATTTATTTTGTACCTTTATTTATACAACCTTATGTTATTTCAGTGGTGATTTCGGTTATTTCTGTGGTGATTTCGGTGATTTCGGGGTGATTTCGGTGATTTCGGGGAGTCGTGATACCGATACGTAACTAGCCTATGCCATTTCCAATTGACCAAGACAACCAAGATTTTCATGCATTGTTTCAATACATGTTTTAGGCATGAGGGCAAAATTGCACCTCACTCATAAGATACTGAACGCCAAACATGGCTAGCGATGCAAAAGCAAGCTTTTCGTCAAAAGTTTAGTACCGAGCTGTAATTCGGTGGAAATACAGGTCAGGAAATACATTGCGAGTTGACCAATGTTTATGGGTCTTCTTCACCATCGTATGCATAAGTTATCTTCTGGGTTGGGGAATTCAAACGCAGTGGAATGTCTTTAGAAGACGAAACCAGGTCTGGACGCTAGTGCGATGCCACCGATGAAGAAATGTATAACAAAGTACGGGATCTGGTGAACTATGAAAGGCGAATTAAGATGGAAGAATTAGCGAATGCACATCACATTTCAAATGGTAGCGGTTCAACAATTTTACATGATCGCTTGGATTTGCGCAAGCTAACAGCCCGTTGGGTCCAAAAATCTCTTAACGACGAGCAAATGGCAACCAGAGCATCAGTATGCAGTGCATTGTTGAAGCGGTTAGGTCAAAGGAAGATGATTTTCTTTCAAGTTCGGTGACTGTAGATGAGACCTGGGTCCATTATTATGAGCCAGAGAATAAAACTCAAATAGCCAGTTGGTAGGGCCGGGGTATCAAAACGCAAGGTTGGCAAGGTTATGGCAACTGTATATTGGGGCACACAATGTGTTATTATGTTGGAATTTCTAGCAAAGAAAAGCACAATAACAGGTGCGAATTATGCAAATTTGCGCGACCAAACAAATACTGCGATCCGTGAAAAAAAAGCCGAGGCAAACACTTCAAAAGGATTCTGTGCAAGAGTCCACACTTGCAAAATTGCAATGGATGGTGTTGAGCGGATTGGGTACGAGCTAATACCGCATCCGGCCTATTCTCCGGACTTAGCTCCTAGTGACTTTTCTATTCACAAACCTGCAACAATCTCTCGTTCTGTTAGCTTTGATAAGGTCATGCAGTGCGGGACTAAGGCTAAACTCACATGGTTTAACCCTAATGTGTAAACTGGTCTCGTCTCTCTCGAATAAAGCCTAGTGACCTTCTTCCCAACAAGTCGTAAATGTCGTTTTATTTTATTTTTTTATACCAACAGGAAATTAACTATAAAATAATGTTATGTCATGACAATAGTTCGGTTGGTTGGTTGATTTGAGGGATAACGTCCCCGTCAACAGTGTATAGGTCATTTTGGAGACGTTGCTTCCAATTTTGCAGGATGTTTACCAGACATTGAGATGAAATGACATCTCAAGCCCTGTCGCCCATGAAGCCAACAGGGTTTATAAACATGCGCATGGACGATCCGACTCGCACCGCTTTGCCCGAGTAGGCTAAGATCCACTAAGCGGTTTACGAGTACTCGTGTGCTGTCGGTTTCAGCTCTGCGTGGAAGCATCATGCAGCCCATCTATTTCTTCAAGCCCCGATTTGCGGGGGCCTTGACAATAGTTCGGAATAAATATTTGGCGGTTCACATGTGGGGACAACAAAGTTTCAAATTTCAACACGTGAACAAAACCCATGTGGCGTAAATGCTTGTAAAACAAACTTTAAAGGAAACTAATGACTGCTATACACATCACGAAAACACGCCTATATAATTTTGACCCCCTTGAACCCCAATTTTATATAGTAAAACTGGGGTTTACAGGGGTATACCCCATTTTTCCTATTTCTGCTCTAAAATATAGTTTATGGGTACTCGTTAGAACCACCTCTACAACAGAGCAAAAAATAGATTCTTTTCTTGTACAACGCCACTGAAAATTTTCACTTTACTTATTTAAGTTTTATTTTTCGCGCTCTATACTTTATGTAGTTTGTACGAGTATGAACCAGGGTAAGAAAAATTTTCTATCTTAATTTCTTAAAAGCTCCATTTCATATTTGTGGCACACAGGTATTTATTTCGCCCCCGCCCATAGGGGCTTGAAGAAATATATGGGCTGCATGATGCTTCCACGCAGAGCTGAATCCGGCCCGCACACCAGTACTGGTAAACCGTTTAGAGGATCTAAACCTGTCCAGGAACCGCGGTGCGAGGCGGACCGTCCATGCTAATAAACCCTAATGGTTTCATTGGGCGACAGGACTTGAGATGTCATTTCATCTCAATGTTGGGTAAAAGTCCCACAAAATTGGACGCAACGTCTCCAAAATGACCTTTACAGTGTTGACGGGGACGTTAAACCTCAAATCAAACAAACAAACAAACACAGGTATTTATCGTAAGGACTTGTCGGTTTAGTAAATAATGTCACAATATTGTACTTTTTTAATCGCAAAATGCATCTACTTCAAATGTGCCGACTCTGCAAAAATTGATTGTGTTTGAAAGAACACTATTATGAACTGAGAAAAAAAGTGGCATGGATAAATTCAGAAAACAAAAGTCACAAAGAAATAATCTGAATAATAAAAAAGCTGAAACTAATAGGTATGCATCTTTGGGTTTGAAACTCCTAATGTTCATCACGTGAACAAGTCCGTGAAACGAAGACCCCCCTACACCCCACTTTATATAGCGAAAAATGGGGTGTAGGGGGGTATACATTATTTTTCTTATTTTTGCTCCAAGACATAGGTTGTGGGTACTCGTTAGAACCGCCTCAATGAGGCGGTTCTAACGAGCACCCACAACCTATGTTTGCCGTATTTATAAGAAAAATATCAAGGAATTTCATCAGAAAATGGCCATTTTGGAGATGTGAAAAAATTCACTATGTCGCACGGGTGTGTTATCGTAATGTTAAGGACAGTGAAATTCCATGCACCCACAGACTGATCCCCTGAAGGCAATAGCTCCTTCTTTCCCATAAGATTAAACCCTTATCGATAGGGACATACTATTTAAAGGGCTTACACAGTACCACGGGTTCATGGCTAAATTTATTTTACTTCTTTTCAGACATTTCATTGATTTATTGATAATACTCGTAATCCAATTACTCGCGAGATTACAAAAATCTAATAATGGGTTCTGTTCCAAACCTTGGTATAACGGTGCTGACCGGAAACGAGGCTACAACGCCGAGGTTCTGCTCAGCACGGTCATACGGAGGGTTGAAAACGCCCATCTGCAACAAAACCCCTTATTAGCATCACGAAAACACGCCTATATAATTTTGACCCTCTTGAACCCATGTTTACATAGTAAAACTGGGGTTTGCAGAGGTAAACCTTATTGTTGTTACTTCTGCTCTAAATTAAAGGTTGTTGGTACTCGTTAGGCGCAATCTATATTTTGAGCAGAAATAAGAAAAGTATCACAATTTTTTTATTTTAAAGTTTTCATTTTATCAGCGATAACTGTATGGGCGTGTTTTCGTAATGACTCTTTTTACTGCACAACACCGCGGAAAATATTTTAAGTTTACTTTATTTAACCTTTTATTTTTCGCGCATTATACTTACGTAGTTTGTCTGGGTAAGAATACCAGGCTAAGAACAGAAATTCTATCCCAGGCTAAAGCCACAGATTACCTTATCGTGTGTGCACTTAATTTGCTCTCAACAAAATGAAGACTTTGAGGGTTTTCAAATCTTCAACTCATCTGCCAGAAGTTCTTTTAGCATATTTAAAAACAATATATGTGCGTGCACAATTAAAGTGTTCTCAAAGGAAAGTGTTTCTAAACACAATCTATATTTTGAGCAGAAATAAGAAAAACATCACAATTTTTCATCTTAAAAGCGATAAATGTATGAACCCCATTTTTATATAGTAAAACTGAGGTTTACAGGGGGTAAACCTTATTTTTTCTTATTTCTGCTCTAAAATATAGAGTGTGGGTAGTCGTTGGAACCACCTCGATGAGGCGTTTCTAACGAGTACCGACAATCTATATTTTGAACAGAAATAAGAAAAATATCACTATTTTTCATCATAAAATTTTCGTTTATTTTCGGCTGTAAAGTTTACAATGTATTTGTAAAGGCGTGTTTTCGTAATGTGCTGTGATGGGTATTTACCCATATATGACAACGGAACCTTACACCCAATAGGTTTGGAATGATCTTTTATTTTTTCAATTATAGGGATGTCGGGTTTGTTGTATTTTAGGTAAGTTTTGGAAAAAGGAATGTAATTTGAGGAAACAATGTTTACTCTGCTCTAGGTATACAGTGTTTGCCAATGTCCCGTATAGTTTTTGCAAATGTCCCAAAAATGGGACGCTAAACTATGCTGTGAAGCGAATGAAGTAGCGGAAGCGGTGGTGGACTCAAGTACCGGTTGTAGAAGTTGATTTGACAAATTAGATTTTAAAATGGCATACTTCAATGACTGACTGAAAAGATCTTAAACATATAATAATAAAGAAGTGCAAAAGGAGTTGACAACACAAACAGAATTACAGATGACCAAAAACAACAAACATACAATAATATCAGTGTTTCTGCAAATGTCTTTTAGATCCTGATCTTTCTATCAATAATGTGTCCATTGTAGCTAAATGTCAATGTATGTTGTTTAATTGTTTCCGTTCCTTCAACGGTCGTTGTATATAATACGTTTAGCATATTTTTTTTTTAATGCCAAGCACTTGTTTAGGTTATTTCAATTTAAAAAGGCTACTTCAAAAGTCTTCATTGATTTAAAAGGGTTGATGAACTTATATTTTGCTGTGCAGCACAATGCAAACTGTGTACAGTTACACACATGTATGACATTTTTTTCACACGAGCCTTTGCGATCAAAATTAGTCTTCGAACATGTGCGCACAGCGTTTACTCAGAAGGCTGATCTTCGTTGTGCGATTTAAGGATGCTCACTGTCCCAAAGCCACTTCAATCTGGCGGGAAGTGTTGTATTCGGACTGTGTACGAAGGCTTATTTGGTTCTTCACTGGACGCTCGTCGGAAGGCATAATTTCGTTTGACGCGGCTGACGTGAAAAGTCCAATCAAATTACGTAAGTGTGAAAAGTCACGCAATAATATGCTTTTAGTGCCAATTAATGATATAACTTGTCAATTTCTATGATGATTACGGCCGTTTTGATAACGTAATAATTGCATATAAATTTCAATTAATATATCCATGTGATATAACAGACTCATTAACACATTGCCCCATTTCTTAATAGCATTTCATAATTGCGTAGTCGAAAACAGGCTGTGACATGCGGTGAAAAAATCAAAGCCTCAGTGTATGATGGGTAAATGATCACCTAAATGGAGACTTTGACCATTTCATTCAACCTTTCGAGCAAATAAGGTACACACTAATCAGGCATCGTGTCTGACGTGGATCTACACAGCTTGTCTATATTTTCAATGTTACAGATAACCATCTTTACATCGGATCTATGACAAAACATAGAACGACAAAACATAGAAAAGCAAAAACATAGAAAAGACAAAACATAGAAAGACAAAACATAGAAAGACAAAACACAGAAATAAAACATCGAAAAAACATCGAAAAAAGATCGAAATAACATCGAAAATTTTATTCCATTTTTCGACAACAATACTTTTTGTTTTTTTGTAAACGTATCTCGGGAATTTTGTTGACTATCGATAAATAGTTTAAGGCACAGTAAATAAAAATCAAAAATGAGTTCCTTTAAGAGCAATGAAAACATTCATAAGAAAGAAGATGGGTCATACTACGTAGTTTCGGCTAATACTGCTTCATTTAATATATTAAGTTATGTGCCAACCCCTCCAAATAGCCCATACAGGTATGTCCGTTATTTCCAGTAGATTTTCCTATCATTTTTGTCAATAATATAAATTTCTATTTCGAATGAAAATAACGGGCTGTATCAAAAGCATGGAAAAAAAATATGAACACAATTTGTTTAATAAATTTCATTTTCAAAAGAAATACAAAAGAAGTAAAACAATGGCACCGTAAAGAGTCATCAAAATTTTCTCGATCGGTGCTTAACTGTAACTATTGTTTGTCCACTTACTGATCGGTAGACTTGATCGAGTGAGCGAATGTTCAATGACGTGTATGTTTTGTCGTACACCGTTTACATCGCACTCTGATGACACGACAAGAAAAGTGCAGCTATAAATACGCTTAGCCCGGATTTCATACACTATTTGCGCGTGTGTGGGTGCATTCCGGAGTTAGGTGTTTTTTTTTTCATTTCGATGTCTGCATGGACGCCGCACGAATGAAAAGCAAGTAAATTAAATTTAACAATACATGTCCATTAGGTACCATATCATCTAATTCCAAACATACCAAATAATAATTTAATCATCTTAAAACTCATTGCAATCTATGAAAATACCTCAAACAATACCACATCCTCCAGTTATCAAAAAAAAAAAAAAAAATAAATATATAAATAAAAAAATACAGTTATCAAGTGAATGTCCGATGAACCCAATGGGAATACCCTGCCCTGGAACACATGATAATTTTAACAGAGCACCTACAGAATAGTAATTGTATGCAGAAATGAATACATGTTTTGCAGAATTTTTACCAAAAGTTAGCTGCAGTTTGTTGGCAGCGTAAAATACAGCACCAGACAGAAATTCCACCTTTCGAATCTTACACACAGTCTTTGATTATAAAGGTCATGTGCCCTCAAGAAAAGTATTTTTGTTTCGATGTTAACAATAATTGATAAGCGTAAAGATGAATATGTTTCACTGATCGTTTCAAGGCGGTTCTTCTGTCGCGGTTTATTTTTGTTATGGTTTGTTTTTGAGTTTGTTTCACTTATATTATTTTGTTTTGGACAGCCAGTTGGCCATTTTGTGGGAAAGTAACTGTTCGTTTAGCTTTCCGCTATTGGTGTTTCCATTAGGGTCTAGTTATTTCATGGTTGTGAATCTTTCCCTTTGTTGTCAGTTCTGGGAGCTGTGGGTTAACTGTATCGATTCCTGATTATTGCCATAATTTCTGTTTTGCCAAAATCTCCAGTAACAAGTATTTACATTTTTACATTTTTGACTGGTTCAGATTTGTGAAACTGTGGAAAGCACCCAAAGGGGGTGATGGTGGTAGTTTGTTTGAGTGGGGGGATGGGGTCAATAATAATCACGTGGACATCAGCAATAACTTGTAGATATACTCGTAACTATGGGTCAATTGGTAAACAAAAAGTTATGCCATCACATTCACAAGTCTGAACATTTTTAAGCACCCGGCAATCCGACGCGACAAGCGATGATGTTTTCGGACGCGTAGTCACAGGGTAGATTTTAACCAACTTGCCTAGTAAGTCCGAATACAGTCTTCCCTGTCTGCATGAGGAAGCTTTGATACAACGGGTCGTGCACAGTAGAGATTCCGATTAGGCGGACTGTTCCCACATGTACTTTAACTGGAGTGCGCATGTGTTGGAATATTCGCCCACCAATACCCCAACCCTCCACAGTTATAACGGGATAGCTTCCATGACATTTCGTCGAAAACCACTTGGTCGATTGTATTATCTGTCGAAAGGAACTTTTCGTCGAACCAATGTTAGGTCGAATTATCGTCGAAAAAAAATCGTCGAATTTTCGTCGAAAAACCGATAGACGTTTAAACGCAATTAAATAACCTCAAAACTCTAAAATTTTGGAAATGGCGAACTTTCTGTCATATTCCTGTTTCAAACATATAACTATGCTTCAGAAAGCTTCGTGTAATTTCCTATTCATCAGGTATACAAGTCCATGAAATGATTACCCACTTAATTTTATTAAAAGTTTGGAGTCGCCCTCATTAGAACTGAGAATTTCCCTATATATCCTTTACATTTCCATTCACAATGGCAAATCTCCCTCACCAGCTCATACAGTTAAAACAAATATCACCAGTATGTTTTTGATCATTTCATATCAAATTTATGAATCTCACCAAATTTTTTTTATAAAATGATCACGTGAATCAAATAATCCGAGCTCGGCTCGATTTTTTATAACAATCAATTCGACCAAGTGTCGCATTTCTTAACAAAATATTCGACCAATTGTCCCATTTTAATAATTGTTTCGACCAAACGTTGTATTCGAACGAAAGCTACATTAATGTATGCCTGTGAGTAATGTTCTAACAGAGGCGTGATCTTAAGTAAAGCAAAAACAACAATAACAACATTAACAACAACAAAATAAAACAAAACAAAACAAAAAAAAAAAAAAAACGATACGCACAACCATCTGAAAACATCGCCGAAAGGGGATGGGGCTACTCTTAAAGGAAGAATTTTCTCTCAAGGAAGAATAAACACGATGATATGTAAAAGGATTTTTTTGAATGGATGATTTCTCTTTATTGCATATAATTTTTTTTCAATACGCACATGGGTAATGCAGCTCATGTGCTACACTCGCATCAGTAGCAAGATGGGAGAAAAAATTAAAATTTGACCATCTTTGCTACGCAAGTATTCAACAATTTTCTGTATCCTCCCCACCAAGTTTTATGAGATTCAATTCTATGTTTATCTCACACAGCTACCCCTCGTCAAACCCGCCACTCAGCGGCCAAATTCCACCCAGGTGTCCAGACGGACAAAGACGAGGTTCACCATCGGACACTCTCGAGTTCCAACCAGGTGTGGGGCTCATTGGTTTATGCTTAGGTTAAAATGGTCTATGGCGTCCGTACGCCACCCGTAACTTCCTTTCCGTACGGGTGCCTTACGGCGACCGTACGATTATCGTAATATTTACTGGTTCCTACGACGTTCTACGGGCGCCGATTTGGTATAACTCCGTACTTTGACAAATTTTAAAACTCGCGAGCCCGTATCGCACGATCCCGCAAGGGCATCGCACGGGAACCGCACGGACATCGTGCGATGATCGAGTGGGCACCGCAAGATTTTTGCTGGAAATTTGAGCTAAAACAATCGTATGGTGATCGTAGGCTTACGGTCCCCGTGTGGATATCGCAAGGTTGTCACACGGTGCCCGCACGGTGTCTGTAAAATCGCACGGACATCTTGCGGTCATTGTGGGGTCTTCTTGAGGCAATCTTACGGCGATCTTAAGGCTATTTGGTTGTTGTGCGAATGATTTTCATTTCCAGATGGGTATATATTGGTCATTTCAAACTGTTCATTTTATTTCAAGAGTTGTCACTGAAAACGAAGATGGCTCTTATTCCGCCAGTCAGGCTCAGAGTAGCGCATTTGCGGCTGCAACTGAGACAGATTATAAGACGGGAGCAGGCGATAAATGCAGCCCTGGCTCTCCTGGAAGAGCAAGAAGCCAGACAAAGACGCACGCAGAGGACGGTTTGGGTGAAACCTTGGCTGCTAAGAAGGGTCACCCCAAGACACTACGACACGCTTATGCAGGAATTGGGCGGCATATTGATGATCGACTACACACGAAACGTGAAGATGCACATGTTTGGTACACAGAATGAACTCACAACTACACGAAGATCGTTCCTGTTATCGTACAATCTCCATGCGGCCGCCGCACGGACGCCGCATGGACTCCGTACGATTGCCGTACGGAACTGCGGAGACCGCATGATGTTCGTAAGATTTCCGCACGGTCTCCGTGGGGTGCCCGTACAGTCCCCGTACGGTTTTGAACCAACTTGTCACCGAAAACGCGTACAAGAAATCGCACGATGTCCGTATACCACATAAATTGTAGCCGGTAGCTTCCTACGATTTCTAAAAATCGTATGGAAAATCGTAGACAATTAAATCTTCAGGCGCCCGTAGCGAAATATAACCCAGGCATCATTTGTGGAATTCAAAGGAGCCAGCCCATTAGCAAAGGGGCCCTTAGATGCCATTGATTTATTTTTTTCAAATGCGCGTGCATGGCCAGCTAATAGGGCTTGACGCATGCCCTCGTGTATAAATCCCATCTACATGTTAACAAGCAGCAAATGCTTTAGCCAGACTGCTTATATTTCACGATCATCCATCGAATTGGAGAAAAATCTTGAGAAAAATATGGATTTCCATAGTGACCACCTTTTGGACTATTCAAAAGTGGTCTTTGCAGGCCACTTTTGAATAGTTCCAAAGGTGGTCTTTTACTGGTGGACACTAGGTGTAGAAAATTCAAAGAAAGAATAATTGAAACCTTTTAAACATGCTTTTAGATATAAAATTAGTCTTAATTTTATCTGGTCTTAATAGTGTAAAAAGGGACATAAAATATGAAGGAAGACTAATATGGATCTGGAAAATGGGGTTATTAAAAGAGGAGTGGTCTTAAAATCGAGTGGTCTTAACAATGGAAATTAAAAAGATGAAATAAGTAAAGCTCGGCAATTTCTACTATCGTAGTGGTGTGTTTTTTGTTTGTTTGATTTGATGTTTAACGTCCCCGTCAACACTGTAAAGGTAATTTTGGAGACGTTACTTCCAATTTTGTGGGATTTTTACCGGACATTGAGATGAAATGACATCTCAAGCCCTGTCGCCCAATGAAACCAATAGGGTTTATAAGCATGGACGGTCCGCCTCGCACCGCGGTTCCTGGACAGGCTTATATTCTCTAAGCGGTTTACAAGTACTAGTGTGCTGGTCGGATTCAGCTCTGCGTGGAAGCATCATGCAGCCCACATATTTCTTCAAGCCCCTATGGGCGGGAGCTTCGTAGTGGTGTGAATCAAACTCGACACAAGCAATTTACTACCGGTCGCATGCGTGTCTGACAGGTGATCAGGAGGACCCGGGTTCGATACCCCCGGGACCTTCTATTCTCTTTTGTGGAGATTGATCATGAAATCTTTTCTACGGTCATTCTCTCCCTTCCGCTGATTCAATAAGGGCAGTTGTCAGTTTCTGACGAAAATCTTCGACTGAATAATCAGTTCCAACATGTCTGTAAAAGGGTGTCTTTCTATTTTTGGAGAAAAATATTGAGCAACCTGTCCGCTCGATCAATCATGGCGAATTCGACAAGATTGATCGAATGGACACGACCTCACATTATGCATGCAAAATTTGATTTTGTTGTTTCATTCCCGTTATACAATGATTTACAGCATATAATGTATATAGATCAATATTAACATAACAAGTTTAATTGTTTGGTTACTGAATTCATTATCATGATGAATCTTTTTTTTTAACCCATTTAGTACCAGAAACCCCAAAACGGGTACCCTGGCAAACAGTGCAGGACCAGATCAGACGCCACAGAACGCGGCGTCTGATCAGGGCCTACACTGTTTGCAAACAGTTAAGCCATTTCCAAAATCAATTTTGAAGAAAACACAACCTCACACCCCTAAATTTCGAAATGGACTCCTGCAATATATAAGGCTGAAGATTCCATTTGGTACAAAAAGGGTTAAAAATACCAACGGAAGTTTCATCTTAATGTAAAACGGCGACGTTTTGTTTTACATTACACTGACGGAAGGAAGAGGATTCAGAAATTCATAATCAAAGCAATGAGAGCACTTGTGGGTCGATTGTCTCTGGGTGTAGGCTGGTGAAATGGTCCTGTACCAGGATTTAGACTGTTTCGTTAAATCCTTAAGTTTCTGTACTTTAAGCAAACAGTGTAGACCCTGATCAGACGCCGCTTGCTGCGGCAATTTCTGTACTTTAAGCAAACAGTGTAGACCCTGATCAGACGCCGCTTACTATGGCAATTTCTGTACCTTAAGCAAACTGTAGACCCTGAACAGACGCCGCTTAATGCGGCGTCTGATCTGGACCTGCACTGTTTGCCAGTTCCAATACATAGCTCCTGTCCAAGTCGATTCTAGGGTAAGCCCTCTTTATACAACGGTTTGACCTCACATGGGTATACATTAATTCAATTATTTCTGCTTAAAACATAGTGTGGGTACTCGTTAAAACTGCCTCGCGGAGGCGGTTCTAACGAGTACCTACAATCTATGTTTTGAGCAAAACTATTTATTTGAAAATTTTCATGTTTTCGGTGATAAAATGTATATTTGAATAAACGTGTTTTCATAATAGTTGGGCGTGTCATGTACATTGTATCCAAGTCTTAACCAACGTTAAGGTAAATGGGATTACCTGGCCAATGATTTACTATTTCTATTTTTTGCAAGGTAGACAACACTTGTAACTTCCTGCTTGTTTTTCAGTTCAGCAAGACTCAGTGAAAAATAATCTGAGAGCGAGACAAAAAATATTTTGGCAAGGGTTGCCTCCCCTGAAGGCGTATTTATTCCCGCAAACTGAAAGAAAGTAACATAATACTTTTCAACTTGCCCGAAACAGATATTTGGGTTCGATCTCTCAGGCATCATCACCTTCACGGGAATAAGCAACACGCAAAGGGTCAGGATGCTGCCTCCCAATCCCCTTTTTCTTTCATGCCGTGTGCAATCCACCGATGCGATACGCTCCCTTTAGGGGCGATTGTTTCTCTATCGACCCATTTAACGACAATGCAACTGGTATCATTGCTGTCGTTTACAAGATTATAAATGACCACCAAAATTAATCTGTGTTCAAAATAGATGTTTTGTTGCTGTTTTGATAGATAGAGGAACCACAAGTACAGGACAATGTTTTAATACCCAAATGCGCCATAGGGCCAAAAATGAGACATTGTTAACAGCGTAGACCCAGATCAGATGCCACAAAACCAGGCGTCTGATCGGCGTCTAGACTGTTTGCTACTCGAGTTAAAGGGTTTAACGTACCAGTATTGGTCAAGTTCAAGATTCACTCGAGGACAATCGACCCACTAGTGCTGCCATTGCTTTCCTTACCGCTTAAGGGGAACGGATACCCCTACAGGGGAGGCAATTCTGCAAAAAGTATCTTGGGTTCCCATAGTGGTCAGCTCTTGAAGGAAAGAATTTGCTTCTGAGAAGCAAATTCTTTCCTTCAAGAGTATACCCCTTTTTTAGCGCGACAGAGTTTATCGAAAAGTTAACTGGAAGTCCCGAAAGTTTTCTCCCTTTGGAAAATGGCAGAGAAATCTGCGAGGTGTAACCCATTCCCCTTAATGCATGTCCTTGTCATATTTCCGGGAAGTGGATGCGTTGTTAAGTGGGGGCGACAATAGGTCAGATGTGGTACGATTTTTTCCCTCATATATTTCAAAGTTGGATTTATGCAGTTCTGTCTTAATTAAGAATATATTAGAATAAAAATCATAACAACATCTGACGAAGACAAATTGATGTCAATTATCAAACCAGGTTTGTGGTTTTATCAAACATATATATAATATTTTCTTATCTTTGACATTCATACACAGACTAATACCGGTGTTTAATTTAGGCTAGGTTGCATAAGCAACATGG
Organism: Lucinisca nassula; assembly: GCA_963580285.1. NCBI lineage: Eukaryota > Metazoa > Mollusca > Bivalvia > Lucinida > Lucinidae > Lucinisca > Lucinisca nassula. The sequence continues at coordinate 25,683,537 of OY757014.1, read as the reverse complement.
CAAACATGTGATTCTGTAAGATTAATGCCTTATACGCACTGAAATGCTTACAAAACTATAGGGCATTACGCAAACACGCATATACAAATACATTGCCACCTTTATAGCCGAAAAATTGAAAATTGTAAGATGAAAAATTGTGATATTTTTCTTATTTCTGCTCAAAATATAGATTGTAGGCACTCGTTAGAACCGCCTCGTCGAGGCGGTTCTAACGAGTACCCACAATCTATATTTTAGAGCAGAAATAAGAAAAATAAGGTATACCCCCGAAAACCTCAGTTTTACTATATAAAAGTGGGGTTCAAGGGGGGTCAAAATTATATAGGCGTGTTTTCATGATGGGATAACTGTATTTGGAACTGTTATTTGGGGAGGTAAATCGTCGGTTTTACGCTCAGAAATTTTACAGTGATGCATCAAAGTGCACGACTGATCAAATGGCATGCTGAAATTATCCAAAACTACGAGGGCAAGTCAATAAGTAACCAGCCTATCCCGTTTCAAATTGACCGAGATACCCACGATTTTCATGCCTTGTTTCAATACACGTTTAAGGCATGAGGGCAAAATTGCACCCTTATCATTCACGCGTAAGATATTGAACTTCACACATGGCTAGCGATGCAAAAGCAAGCTTTTCGACAAAAGTTGAGGACCGTGCTATAATTCGGTACTTTTACATGTCAGACGGGTCTTCTACACCATCGTATGCACATTTTAAATTCTCAGTTGGGCAATTCAAACCCGGTAGAGGACGAAACCAGGTCTGGACGCTCATCAGATGCCACCGATGCAGAAATATGTAACAAAGTACGGGATCTGGTGTACTCTGATAGACAAATTAAGATGGAAGAAATAGCGAATGCATTTTACATTTCACATGGTAGCGTTTCAACAATTTTATATGATCGCTTGGGTATGAGCATGATAACAGCCCGTTGGGACCAAAAATCCCTTAGCGACGAGCAGAAGACAACCAGAGCATCAGTATGCAGCGCATTGTTGTAGCAGTTTAGGTCAAAGAAGATGATTTTCCTTCACGTCGGCTGATGACTGCATGTAGATGAGACCTGGGTCAATTATAAAGAGCCAGAGAATAAACTTCAAAAGTCGCCAGTGGCTAGGGCCAGGGTCTCCGAGGCCACATAAGTTAAAAACGCAATCCTCTGCTGGCAAGGTGATGGCGCACAATGCGTTATTATGTGGGACTTTTTAACCAAGAAAGTAAATAACAGGTACGTAATAGTCAAATTTGTTCGACCAACTTAGAACTGCGATCCGTGAAAAACGCGGGGTAAACTCTCCGACAGAATAATGCGAGAGTCCACACTTGCAAAATTGCAATGAATGATGTTAAGCGAAATTGGTACAAGATCGTATCGCTACCCGCCTATTCTCCAGACGTAGCTCCTAGTGACTATTTCCTATTCCAAACTTGAAAAAGGATATCCGCGAATGTTATTTCCGTTGATTTCCGTCTCCAAAATGACCTAAATAGTGTTGACGGGGACGTTAAACCTCAATTCAAACAAATAAAAACAAACATTTGCTTGGGTTTGCCAGTCTGTATTCCATTCCTGTAATTGGTCAAGATCCCACTGAAGTGCTGCAGTAACCCACAAATTAATTTGTTTTGTTTGGTTTTGGTTTTACGGCCTTTTCAAGATTATTTCACTCAAAGCGAGTCGATCGTTAATCAGAGGTGGGCGAAAATCCGGAGAAGCCGGGGAAATAACACTCGACCATCCGTGACAAAACCAAATTAAACTTTTACCTAAATGAGTGGGTTTGCTCCATTTCTTTATTTCATATTATAATTTATTATTTCTAGTCTAATTATAGATTGTTGGTGCTTGGTGTTTTGGGCAACTGGGATGGTGTTCAATTAGCTGCTTTGGGGAGATGATCACCATGGACGCACAGATTACGTACAGTAAAACTCCAATGGCTCGAACCCTGATGGCTCGTTTACCCTGCTTGTTTCAAACTCGTTTTTGAGACCCCAGACCCCGAGCTCATGCTCAACTCACTTGAGCACGAAATGCATCACGCTCATAAAATACGGCAAATATCCTGTTCAGACCAGTATACGGATAATATACAGCAAATTGCCTATTCAGAGCAGTAGAGAACGTTGTTTATTTGGCCTGCTCATAAATTTTAAAACGCAAAAATGTTAGCATTTAAACATTTATGAGCAGGACAAATTTTGTGTCCAACTGAGCTGAGCATAAAAAGTTTTTACAACCTCGGGACCAGAAAGTTCTTTCCTGAGACCCAGGAAAAAAAAACAGTGATAATTTCATCACGTGAACAAGTCCGTGAAATGAACATCCTCCTAAACGCACTTCACTTTATCTAGGGAAAACTGGGGTACATTATTTTTCTTTTCTTTCTGCTCCAAGACATAGACTGAGGATACTCGTTAGAACCGCCTCAATGAGGTGGTTCTAACGTGCATCCTCAACCTATGTTTGCAGTATAAATAAGAAAAAATATCACTGATTTTCATCAGAAAAGTAGCCATTTTGGAGAAGTAAAAAAAATCAATGTGTTATCGTAAAGTGTCACTTTTTCTTATTTCATCTGTAAAGGATATTTTGCATGATATTTCAAACTGAGAGAAATTAGAAGTATTGTACTGTCCAAGCAACGAACACAAAGTTGTTGATCAGACTGCACGGATGCACATTCTGATTGCACGACCCGCAGAAAAAGCGACAGACTGAAGTCGGTTGATTTTCTAAGAGTGCCCTAAAATCACCGTGTCATTCTGTCATTCTGTACGTCCGTAACCCGTTTGTGAAAATTGGTGATAGTGACTTAACCGCTTGGAATATTTAAACAATTTTTGGCATACTGATAGATATAAATGAGATCTAACCAATGAACTTGCGAAATATTACATTCCATTTAGTATAGCCTCGCAGAGGCGAAAAATGTGAAAATTTTCGAACTGCTTCTCCTCGGAAACCGTTGGGCCGATTGAAGTCAAATTTCATATGGCCGGAGCCTCTATGGGATGGGGGAAACCAAAATTTGCTCATGGGGTCCAGGTCACATGACCAAAATGGCCGCCAAGCCATATATGGTCTGTCTGTCTGTCCGTCCGTAACCCGTTTGTGAAAATTGGTGATAGTGACTTAACCGCTTGGAATATTTAAACAATTTTTGGCATACTGATAGATATAAATGAGATCTAACCAATGAACTTGCGAAATATTACATTCCATTTAGTATAGCCTCACCGAGGCGAAAAATGTGAAAATTTTCGAACTGCTTCTTCTCGGAAACCGTTGGGCCGATTGAAGTCAAATTTCATATGGAGCCTCTATTGGATGGGGGAAACCAAAATTTGCTCATGGGGTCCAGATCAAATGACCAAAATGGCCGTCAAGCCATATATGGTAAAAACCCTTCAAAAATAGTCTTCTCCAGAACCACTGGGCAGATATCCACGAAACTTGATAAAAAGCATCTGGGACGTAGGCCCATCATAAATTGCTAAAATGATGACCCTGGGTTGACCTTGACCTTCTTTGTGCCTAGGTCAAACTTGGACACATATGCTTTTGTATTGGAAAAGTGAGAATGCATTTTATCCTGCAAACGATTCAGAATACAGTATTAAAGTATAAGATATATTTTTGCTCCTTACGATAAGGCGCATTTATTGGGGGAACCGTTTTAGGTCCAGGTCACATAACCAAAATGGCCGCCATACCCATATATGGTAACACTCATAAAGCTAAAATCATCCGGCGGGTCGTGCACTTCAGCTGAAGCACTGGTTTACCCCTTTGTTGTTCGCGAATTGTCAAAAGCAGATTTACTCATGACATGGCTTGACATTAAGGCAACTAAATTGGTAGCAATCCATATTAAACAAGTTAACTGGGGGCATTTTTTAAATCTTCATTTATTTTCACCACCTCCGCCTCAAAAATCATTTTTATATGCAAACAGACGTTTATAATGCAACAAATGACATATATATTCAAAAGTTTTTCTTTTGAAACCGAACTATAGAATTATGACTAAATGATATTTTCTAACTTGTGGCGAGGTTATTTATTATTTGTTCATACTCAACCCATGTGAGCACGCAATTTATCCTTCACATTTATTTCAAAATGACAAAAAATGTTGGCATTTGAACATTTATGAAAAAGGCAAGTAGCATTCTCTCCTGATCTCAGCAGGATTTTGTAAGTATTTATGTACATTTCAAATATCATGCTCAAGTGAGTTGAGCATCAAAATTTTATAACCTCGGACTCTAACTAGAGTATATAACAAGAAAGAAAAGAGAAACAAAAGTAGGGAAACTACCTAAACGTTACGATAACACATCCGTGTGATATAGTGCATTTTTCATACTAAAAGAAAGGTATTTTTCTCTGATGAAAATGTGTGACATTTTCTATATTTCTGCTCCAAACATAGGTTTTGGGTGCTCGTTAGAACCGCCTCAATGAGGCGGTTCTAACGAGTACCCACAACCTATATGTTGGAGCAAAAATAAGGAAAATAATGTTTACCCCCGTAAACCCCAGTTTTCTCTTTATAAAGTGGGGTTTAGGGGTGTCTTGTTCACGTGATGATTTCAAGCGCTTGTTTCTAATCAAAATTTATATCCTTCCCAAGACGGAAACTGCTGACTGTGAATACACCGAAATAAGACAAACACGTAACCGTCGACCTTATTCTACGTTAACCCTTTTTGTACCAAATGGAATCTTCCTCCTTATATATAGCAGGGGTCCATTTCAAAATTTAGGGGTGTCACGTTGTGTTTTCTTCAAAATTTATTTTGGAAATGGCTTAACTTTTCCCAAACAGTGAAGGCCCTGATCAGACGCCGCGTTCTGATCTGGGCCTGCACTGTTTGCCAGGGTACCCGTTTTGGGGTTTCTGGTACTAAGTGGGTTAAAAAAAGAAAAGAAAATATATGTTACGTGAAAGACTATTAAATAAATACTTTCAGGCATGAAGTCTTGTCATAGCAATTTATACGATATGTTGCTCCTATTTTGATTTGTATTATTATTAAGTCTGTGTGACTGACGGACAATTAATCTTGGAATATATCGTATTCATTTGCAGGCACTAAATCTAAGTTTGGTTACTCTACCCAAAACATGTTTGGGATTCTATATTGCAAATTGTGATACTTAGAATTGGTACAGTCCTAACTGTACATAGTAATGCACGAATCAGTAATTCACAGAGAGTAATGTTTTTAGTAATTAACTGGGTAGGAAAATTTAAAACTGTTATGCGCATGTAGAGTAATAAGGGGCCCACAAACGGTAGTTCCTTAAGAAGTGGAACTAAATAGAGACATCCCAAAATGGAACGCTTAGAATAACCCAACTGTACAGGGGAATCCTAAAATGTGATGCTTAGACTAACCGAACTGAAGAGGGAAATACTAAGCTGGGACGCTTAGAATAACCGAACTGGATAGGGGAATCCTAAAATGTGATGCTTAGACTAACCGAACTGAATAGGGAAATTCTAAAATGTGATGCTTAGACTAACCGAACTGAATAGGGAAACCCTTAAATGCGATGCTTAGAATAATCGAGCTGAATAGGGAAAACATAAAATGCGATGCTTAGACTAACCGAACTGAATAGGGAAATCCTTAAATGCGATGCTTAGAATAATCGAGCTGAATAGGGAAAACATAAAATGCGATGATTAGAATAACCGAAATGAATAGGGAAATCCTTAAATGTGATGCTAAGTATAACCGAACTGATTAGGGAAAGCCCAAATGTTTAGAATAACCGAACTGAATAGCAAATGCCAAACTGTGGTGCATAGGTTAACCGAAATGAATACTGAAATGCCAAACTGTGATGCTTAGAATAACAGAACTGAACAGGAATGTTTCAAAATGTGATGCTTAGATTAACCGAAATAAACAGGGAAATGTCAAGCTGTGGTGCTTAGAATAGCCGGGCTGAATATGGACTTACTTCAATGTGATGCTAAGAATAACAGGAATAAGTAAGGAAATGCCCAACTATGATGCTAAGAATAACCGAACTGAATAGGGAAATCCTGAAATGTGATGCTTAGTATAACCAAATTGAATAGGGAAATAATAATAAAAAAAAACCGATGTTTAGAATAAACGAAATGTATAGGGAAACTACATGTATGATGCTTAGGGAAATGGCAAAATATGATGCTTAAAATAACTCAACCGAATAGGGAAATCTCAATGTGTGATGCTTAGATTAATCGAAATAAATAGGAACATGCAATGTGATGCTAAAACCAGTGCTTCAGCTGAAGTGCACGACCCGCCAGATGCTTTTAGCTTTATGAGTGTTACCATATATGGGTATGGCGGCCATTTTGGTCATGTGACCTGGACCTAAAACGGTTCCCCCAATAAATGCGCCTTATCGTAAATATATCTTATACTTTAGTACTGTATTCTGAATCGTTTGCAGAATAAAATGCATTCTCACTTTTCCAATACAAAAGCATATGTGTCAAAGTTTGACCTAGGCACAAAGAAGGTCAAGGTCAACCCAGGGTCACCATTTTAGCAATTTATGATGGGCCTACGTCCCAGATGCTATTTATCAAGTTTCGTGGAAATCTGCCCAGTGGTTCTGGAGAACACTATTTTTGAAGGGTTTTTACCATATATGGCTTGACGGCCATTTTGGTCATGTGACCTGGACCCCATGAGCAAATTTTGGTTTCCCCCACCCCATAGAGGCTCCATATGAAATTTGACTTCAAACGGCCCAACGGTTTCCGAGGAGAAGCGGTTCGAAAATTTTCACATTTTCGTCTCGGCGAAGTTATACTAACTGGAATGTTCATTTGTAAGATCTCATTGATATCTATCAGTATGCCAAAAATTGTTTAAATATTCCAAGCGGTTAAGTCACTATCACCAATTTTCACAAACGGGTTACGGACGGACGGACAGACTGACAGACTGACAGAATGACAGACTGACAGAAAGACAGACTGACAGAATGACACGGTGATTTTAGGGCACTCTTAGAAATCAACCGACTTCAGTCGGTTTCTTTTTCTGCGGGTCGTGCAATAACCGGAGACTTAACTACTGTATGATGATCATTTACAAACACCCTCATTATGCCAAAGAGCTACAAAGTACTCATGGACCAAAGAATAACTAAATACGACTTTCGACCAAGTACATGCATCGTATGCAACAAGAATAACCAGTGACTTTAACTTTTGGGGGGGCAATTTAGTACATGTAATCTCTAAAATAATAGATGGCCTGTTCAATTTACACTCTGAATTTAGAAACAGTCATGCCAATCTGCATTTCTGTCACATTTCTTATTGTTTTAACTTAAATCTGCATTACTGTTACATTTTTATTATCTTAATGCAAATCCGTTGCATAATCCTGGCCCAGGTGTTAACACAAAGTAACCCATATATGCGTAGCGGCCCATTTTTTGACACTGGTGGCATCTGATCTGAGTCTACATTGTTTGCTAAAAGAATGTACATTTGTATAAAACTTAACACACATAAACAGAGACAGAGCATCAGGTACCAACCAACATTACCTATGTAAGCCTCTTAACACTCCGACCTCACATCGATAAGTATAACACGGCTATTTTCTGTAAATTACCGTTAGCTGGATTTCCTACAAGACAGTAATAGTCACGTGAACTTGAGAAGTGAAAAGCTACTACGCTTTATCACATTGGGCCGATCGACAATCGACCCAAAAATGGACTAGCATGACAAATTTGCAAGACAGCTAGACGCTGTGAGTTGTAGCATGACTCGGGTCTAATGTGAGGCGCCAAGTTCTGCTACGGAAGGTCAGGTGGTTTTGTCCGGATACTCCGGTTTTCGCTCACCTCTGATAAACGATCGGCTCGATATGAGTGGAATAATCTAGAAGGGGTCGTAAAACAAAACAAAACAACAAAAACAACAAAACAAAAAACAAAAAAAAAAAAACGTTTCAAACATTCACAAACCATTGATTAGAGGTTACTGTCCTGTTCTCCGCAGTCCCAGCCAAAAAGTACAATGTAACTGCCACCTGCAGTTCCACAGAAACAATTTTCACGCACACGCGCATTCCGTTACAGCGGACAGTTTGTCGCACGGACCGTCAAAAGACGTCCTTGACATTTGAAAGTCATTCCACCATGGATCATCTGTATAAGTCTCAAGCACCAAGTTTGTCCACCACTCTTGGCCAAATACTCGGCATTACTGTAACATTTGCAAAACCAACTGCACGCACGACGGTATTTTCAACATCCTTAAAATTCAGTTCTCCTTAAAACTGAAGGATTTATGGCATTTTAAAGGTTAAATTCAATTACATTTGTACACATTTAATTGACATATGGGCCCCGTCAAGCGATTTTGATACTTATCGCCTGTGCGAGCAGCGAAGGTTCAGGCTGCTCGCTCATACAAGCAGTGAATGAAGAGGAACCTTCAGACAGAAAGCCATATCCCTGGCCCCTCTGAATGGCTGGGCATGTGCAGTTAAAATTTGTCAAGACGGAATGCTCGAAGACACAAATTCGCTTGGCGGGGCTCATATGAATCTGCAAACTTTGCTTCCGGATTGCAACGTTTGCATGCAAACGGAACTCTAAACAAGTTATATAAAAGAATCGGGTATGCTTTCAGGACAGGTGACTCTCAAAATAGTGCTTTTCCCGTTATATTTCGGATTTACTCTTGAAGTAGACAATTTCATATTTTGGAATATATGATTTTCTGCGGAGCCTCAGTAACATGGTGTCGCGAAAACTGTCTTGCGAAAACTCTTGTCGATAAAGTGGTTCTTGCGAACACCCACGTTCAGTTTTTGGAGCAAAATAAGAAAAGGTCTCCATTTTTAGCTGAAAACGCCGTAAATAAATTATATAGAGAAAATCAGGGGTTTTAAGTGTTATGTATTATTACCTTTCGTAAAACTGTATAATTACAATAAATATCAGGGATGCGGTTCTTACAAACACATACAGTCTAGTCCTCTCTGTGGTTATTTGATTTTTGTGTTCTCGGAGATGTTTCACAGATGAATTAGGAGGCCTTCATTCGGGCAAAAGAAATAATTTGTCTAAATCGCGACGGAAAGGCGAGGATTACGGCCGCGTAAAATCAATTTAAGCCAATCCCGCCCGCCCCCAGTGGAATTCATTTCACGGTTCTTCTGTTGCGGTTTATTTTTGTTATGGTTTGTCTTTGATTGAGCGTATCGCTTATATTGTTTTTTGTTTTGGATAACCAATTGGCCATTTTGTGGGAAAGTAACTGTCCTTTTGGCTTTCCGCTATTTAATGTTTCCATTAGGATCTAGTTATTTCATGTTTGTGTTGGAACCCTTTGGTGACTCTGGTGGGAGCTGTCGGTTAATTGTATCGATTCCTGATCATTGCCTTCACTTCTAGTCTCTTAAAGGAAACAATTTTCTCCAGCAAGAGCAAATTCTTTCCTTCAAGAGTAGACCCCTACTGACCTCATAAGGGACAGAAATATTTTGAAAGAGTTTACTCCCTTGAAAGCATATTCATGCCCCTAAAATACTAAAAGACTATAACTACCTGTGAGAAGTTCACCGACAACTGCAGCATCACTAGAAAAGTTATAAAACTAACTTTCCCCATCGTCCAAACGTCCACTCTAACTATCTCCTTTATCCAATGCGAAATTCCCATATTTCATTTCAAATGTAACCGACTATTTACAGTGAATGACACAATAACACACATTTTTAGTCCACCATAGCAAAAACCTTGTAAGATAGATAAATGTAAAATGTCTGTATAGTAACCTTTTTTAACACGTGAAATAGATTTATGTCTTTTTTCTTTTTAATTATTATTTTTGTCACTTAATAATTTTCTTATAAATTTCATCAAACGTTTTTTTTTTTTTCCCTCCTTTTTAGCAACAGTTATTAAAACGGATCAGATGAATTGGAAAGATGACTGCTCTATCAGGTAATGATAACCAATTAAGGATAACGTTAGTTTCCGATGATCAACTGTCACCTTTCCGTCATCTAGCGATATGGCCTAAAACTAACTAGGAAAAAGATGTTTCAGTGATTCATCAAAAATGACAGGCGGTGATCATAACTGGGACAAGGCCTGGAAATTGAAATAAATTGTCAGGTGCGTCGAATAAGCATATTAATATTTACTGCGATATACTTTCTGTCAAGGCTGAAGTAATTATTATTATTATTATTATTATTATTATTATTATTTGTTTTATTTCAAATCGAAATTTGAAGCAATGCTGTGAGTGCTCGTTAGAACCGCATGAATGGGGCGGTTCCAACTTTAGGCTTAAACAAATTGATGTCATTTATTCCCTTGTAAAGCCCACATTTTATAGTAAAATGGGGTTTGCGGGGTATGCAGTAGTGTACAATGTTCAAAAACATAGATTTGGGCACCCACAATTTATGTGTGTAGCAGAAAAAAGATATATGTATACCATCACGAAAAAACGTCTATATAATTTTGATCCCCTTGAACCCCACTTTTATGTAGTAAAACTTGGGTTTCCGGGGGTATACCTTATTTTTCTTATTTCTGCTCTAAATATAGATTGTGGGTACTCGTTAGAACCGCCTCATCGAGGCGGTTCTAACGAGCCCCCGCAATCTATATTTTGAGCAGAAATAAGGAAAATATCACAATTTTTCATCCTAAAATTTTCGTTTTTTTTTTTGCCAAAAAAAATTACACCGTACTAGTATAGGCGTGTTTTCGTAATGTGTAGCCATGAAACATGCTATGTTACAAGTGGTTGTAACGCTAATGGCACAGATGAGCAAAACGAAGATGATGATTATAAAGTGGGTGCCAAAGGGAACTGTCTATCCCCCCCACCTCTATCACACACACACACACACACACACACACACACACACACACACACACACACACACACACACACACACACACCTCATGCTTTTCTTACTGAAGAAGACGATCCATTGTTCCACCGTGAAAAACGTAAGGTCTCTTGGAATATGAAAGGAGACGGTAAATAAGCAAAGGATAGAAGTTTTGTGGAAAATGTCTTGTGTGGTTCTGGTTACTAGCGGGATTGTCTTCTTGCCCCCATCGCCTCCCTGCAACCAGAATTCCATAGTCATAGTGTGTCAAATTCACAATTGCTTGGCCGATTAAGGTAATAAACAAGCTTAAACGTATGGTGACAGACTTCGAGGCCAAAGTACAGCTTAATGCACAGGCTGATCGAGATCATCACAAATCGTACAGGATAGCCCAATGTACTGTTCGGGACACACAAAAGCCCGAACATACATATATAATTTACGGACTTATAGCACTTGACAGTTTGCGGATTTTCTCTGTTGGGATATATGCAATTCATGCCTAGCGTCCCTTAACTAGGACTGATAAACAGTGTAGACCCAGACCAGACGCCTCTGATCAGGGTCGACACTCTTTGGTTGAAGCACAGACATTTCTGTAAGACATAATAAATAAAATTGTCCAAACACCCCATATTTCGCAAATGGAAAAGTCCGAAACTTTGATATGGAAGAGTCTTGTCGACATAAATGGGGCAATAATATTTAGACACGGTAAGAAACGTACCGCTAACGTTGTAGTTGATAACTGTCAAAATCAAGGGTCAATTGATTTATTGACAACCACGGCAGCACGCTTGATCTTTATTTAATTTATCTTATGATATGCATTATTTTTTTATTATTTATGGCCCAAATCGCCAAGTATAGTTCGATGACTGTTTACTGAACACTACGTCATACGGACTATTCCATCGGAAACCGTTATGTAGGGGCACCAACTTTTCCCTCGGTTAATTCACAAAATCTTTGCTGTATATTATTCTGATATGACATCGTTGCAGGAAGATGATGTGGCGGTATTGGTTAGATGCATAAACTTTAACGACCTAGTTTCCCGAAGGTCGTATGTTCGAATCTCAAATTTTGAATAACATTTTTTTTCCTTTAATACAGTTTTATGCAGCCTGTGGCAAGAAATGTTCAAGCCTGAGCTTTTGGAACTTTGCAAACGAAATAAACCAGCTCCTCCTTATCGAGTGGACCAGCTTTTGAAGAGACACGGACGCACAATTCTGCGGCTTTCACCATACCATCCTGATCTGATTGCCAAAAAGATAATATGGGGAATTTGAAAGGTTATGTTGGCCAATGAAATTTTCAGCTTCGCGTGGCAGATATAAAGGCTCTGATCGAAGAAGGCATTGGAAGCATTGTTGAAAAAGAATGGTCTGCTTGCTTAACACATGTCGAAAAGGCTGAACAGGACTACTGTTTTGTTTGATTTGAGGTTTAACGTCCCCATCAACACTGTATTAATCATTTTGGAGACGTTTATTCCAATTTTGTGGGACTTTTACCTGACATTGAGATGAAATGACATCCCAAGCCTGTCGCCCAATGAAACCAATAGGGTTTATAAGCATGGACGGGCCGACTCGCATCGCTTTGCTTGGGCAGGCTTAGGAGGCCTTCATGCGTACGGAACAAATTATTTGTCTTAATCGCGACGGAAGTAAGGGCGAGGATTGTGGCCACGTAAAATCGATTTAAGCCCCCCAGAGGAATTCGTTTCCGCTGACCGTTCCAAGGCGGTTCTTCTGTCGCGGTTTATTTTTGTTATGCTTTGTCTTTGGGTGTTTGTGTCACTTATATTATTTTATTTTGGATAGCCTATTGGCCATTTTGTGGGAAAGTAACTGTCCTTTTGGCTTTCCGCTGTTGGCGTTTCCATTGGAGTCTGTTGTTTCATGTTTGTGTTTCTTTCCCTTGGGTGTCTCTGATGGGAGCTGTGGGTTAATTGTATCGATTCCTGATCGTTGCCTCCACTTCTTTTTTTTAAGATCCTCTAAGCAGTTTACCAGTACTCGTGCGGTTGGTTTCAGCTCTGCGTGGAAGCATCGTGCAGCCCATCTTCAAGCCCAGATGGGCGGGGCCCTGAACAGGACAGTTGCAAAAGTGACATCGCTGTTGAAATGGAACGAATCATTAACCACATGGACTCTGACAGTGACGTTAGAGATTACAGAGACTGCTTCTGAGGGTGATGCATCTACCGACACTGCCGAACAATAAAAACTGTTTTTGTAATGCAATTTCGAAATATGAAATTCTAAAATTATGAAATTCAAGTTAATATGAATCGCTGAAATTTGAAAATAATGAATTACATACTAATATTAATAACAATCCAAAAAAAAAAAAAAAAAAAAAAAAGGAAAAATATAATACAGAAAAAAAAGCTTTAAAATAATTACGTCGTCCGAGTGTCTATTCCACCCCCTCGCCCTCACCACCCCGCGGACTTCAATGATTCTGAGCTGTAACTGTAACCACTCGGCTATTTGTTATATACGAGCATTTTTTCGCACAGTAAACTTACATTCAAAACGATACCTACCATCAAATTACTGCGTAAGGTATTTGTTTTTAAGTTTTCAGTTCTTCTCGACAATTTTGTCATATTTTTTATTTTCTATCTTTTATAATTCACACAATGTGTTCTATTGTTGCGCATGAGAATGAGTTTCAGCTTTTATTTAAGAAGTTTGCATTCACTGGTGACATTGTCATCCCTAGATAACGGTATTAGATGGACCGGCCCGTGTGACGTAATGTTCAGTAAACATTCATCGACCTATACGCAGAAAGTTTAGGGGACATATTGTTTTGGGTTTATCTGTCCTTTCGTATGTTCCTTGATCCTCTGCTCATGGCGTTTAGAATCATCACGTTAGCTAATCAATTGAGAATTCCACATTATACATATAGAAACTTAAGCGTTATAATCAGTTGCACTTTTCCCTTACATCACGAAAACACGCCTATATAATTTTGACCCCATCGAACCTCACTTTTAAATAGTAAACCTGGGGTTTGCAGGTATAAACCTTATTTTTCTTATTTCTGCTCCAAAATATAGATTGTGGGTACCCGTTAGAACCGCCTCATCTAGGCGGTTCTAACGAGTACCCACAATCTATATTTTAAGTAGAAATAAGAAAATTATCACAATTTTTCATCTTGAATTTTCATTTTTCCGGTGATAGCGGTTACAATGCATTTGTACCGGCGTATTTTCGTAATGTTTCTGCTCAAAACATAGATTGTGGGAAGCCTACTCGTTAGAACCCAAATCAATGGCGTAACCAGAAAAAACAAGATGTGTTTGTGAAACACCGATGCCCCCGTACAGCGCCTGTGCAATATGAAAGCCCCATCACTAAAGTATGTCATGGTTGAGGCCACAAGGTCACGAGGTAAAAAATTATGGTACCACTGGAAAGGTCTTGTGAGAAAGAATACACATGTGAAATATGAAAGCTCTATCACTTACCAATCAAAAGTTATGGACTATATTAAAGTTTTTAAAAAGTAGGTCAAACATCAAGGTCAAAGTCACAAGGTCAAAAATTATGGTACCACTAGAAAGGTCTTGTGACAAGGAATGCACATGTGAAATATGAAAGCCCTACCATTTACCAATCAAAAGTTATGGCCAATGTTAAAGGTTTTAAAAAGTAGGTCAAACATCAAGGTCAAGGTCATGAGGTCAAAAATTATGGTACCATTAGAAAGGTCTTGTGACAAGGAATGCACGTGAAATATGAAAGCTCTACCATTTACCAATCAAACGTTACGGCCAATGTTAAAGTTTTTAAAAAGTAGGTCAAATGCCAAGGTCAAGGTCATGAGGTCAAAAATTATAGTACCAATAGAAAGGTCTTGTGACAAGGAATGCACATGTGAAATATGAAAGCTCTATCACTTACCAATCAAAAGTTATGGCCAATGTTAAAGTTTTTAAAAAAGTAGGTCATATGCCAAGGTCAAGGTCATGAGGTCAAAAATTATAGTACCAATAGAAAGGTCTTGTGACAAGGAATGCACATGTGAAATATGAAAGCTCTATCACTTACCAATCAAAAGTTATGGCCAATGTTAAAGTTTTTAAAAATGAGGCCAAAAGTAGGTCAAATGTCAAGCTCCAAGGTCACGAGGTCAAAATTTATGGTACCTCTTGAAAGGTCTTGTGACAAGGAATGCACATGTGAAGTATGAAAGCTGTACCACTTACCATTCAAAAGTTATGCCCAATGTTAAAGTTTTTGCAGACGGACAAACGGACAAACAGACAAACAGACGGAGGCCAAAAGTAGGTCAAATGTCAAGGTCCAAGGTCACGAGGTCAAAATTTATGGTACCTCTTGAAAGGTCTTGTGACAAGGAATGCACATGTGAAGTATGAAAGCTGTACCACTTACCATTCAAAAGTTATGCCCAATGTTAAAGTTTTTGCAGACGGACAAACGGACAAACAGACAAACAGACGGACAGACCAAAAACTATATGCCCCCCAGAATCTTAGATTCCGGGGGCATAAAA
This sequence comes from Lucinisca nassula, assembly GCA_963580285.1. NCBI lineage: Eukaryota > Metazoa > Mollusca > Bivalvia > Lucinida > Lucinidae > Lucinisca > Lucinisca nassula. The sequence continues at coordinate 25,668,080 of OY757014.1, read as the reverse complement.
AGAATTTGATTACTATGGAACAGTATTTAGGTAAAAACTCAATAATGCAACATTGAGATTGCAATATGCAATTTTGATATTCTGTTATGCTATATTTATGGAACAGGATTTAGGTAAAAACTCAATTATGCAACATTGAGATTGCAATATGCAATTTTGATATTCTGTTATGCTATATTCAGTTACAATTGTGCAAAATATTCCGCTTCTGCTTCTTCTAGTTCTCATTATTCTCGTTAAGTGGCGCTGTGATCGTTTTTCCGTAAACGTCCGCCTGTATTCGGAAGATACCAAAAAGAATCTGCAAGCGTATTGGTGACACGAAGGAGTGAAAGAAACGAGAGAACTATATTTTTGGCATAAAACTGACGATTTGGGGACATTACACCCTTGCCGATAAAATCATTTACACATAATTTTTATTTTATATGTCAGACCAGGAATCAGCTTTGCTGTGTTTGTTTTGTGTCCAAGTTTTATCTAAATATATCGCAAATGTGTTCAGGCCATTGCACCTCTAAAATATAAATTTGTTGTAAATACTTATAATATTTTTGTATGGCACAGAAAGGCTCCTGACCAATGTCGTGTAGACCTTGGTGAGACTGCTCCTTTATGATCACCTGAAGCAAACAAAGTTACAACTCTCTTTTGTGAAAATGCTTTCAGATGAGAAACGACTTACGATCCCTATAACATTTATTTCTGATTTAGGGCATATCCGGTTCTGTTGTTTGATTTGATGTTTAACGTCACCTTCAACACAGTATAGATCATTTTGGAGACGTTGCTTCCACTTTTGTGGGACTTTTACCCGACACTGAGATGAAATGACATCTCCAAGCCCTGTCGCCCAATGAAACCAATATGGTTTGTAAGCACCGCTTTGACTCGGTAGACTTAGATCCTCTAAGCGGTTTACCAGTACTGGTGTGCGGGTCGGTTTCAGTTCATGCAGCCCATCTATTTCTTCAAGCCCCGATGGCCGGGGGTCTGATTCCCAGTTTGTTTTGTCACATGTTTATATAGATGTTCGTAACTGTTTGTGTTAAATGCATTCATTAATTTATAAGAAAATAGAAAACTATCTGACTTTTTATACTAGATTTTTGGCTTCAAGTGACAAAACGCAAAGGTTTCCACTTTTTAGCTCACCGTCACGTAGTGACGAGGTGAGCTTTTGGGATCACTTTTCGTCCGTCGTCAGTCCGTGCGTGCGTCCGTGCGTCCGTAAACAATTTCTTCAAACGACATCTCCTCCTATACCACTGATCGGATTTTGACCAAACTTCACAGGAATGGTGGTCCCCTTTCAAAGTTGTTCAAATGGTTCCGGTCCGTTGCACATCTAGGTCATAGGAGCCAAAAATAGATTTTTTTTTTCACCAAAAACTTAAAAAATCTTCTTCTCTGAAACCACAAGGCCCAGGTCTTTGATATTTGGTATGAAGCTTCATCTAGTGGACCCCTACCAAGATTGTTCAAATTATAGTGCTGGGACCAAAAATGCCCACGCTCCGGGGCCCTTTGGTTTTACATGGGCTTATATAGGGAAAATCTTTAAAAATCTTCTTCTCTGAAACCGTAAGGCCCAGGTCTTTGATATTTGGTATGAAGCTTCATCTAGTGGACCCCTATCAAGATTGTCCAAATTATAGTGCTGGGGCCAAAAATGCCCCCGCTCTGGGGCCCTTTGGTTTTACATGGGCTTATATAGGGAAAATCTGTAAAAATCTTCTTCTCTGAAACCGCAAAGCCCAGTTCTTTGATATTTGGTATGAAGCTTCATCTAGGGGACCCTTACCAAGATTGTTCAAATTATAGTGCTGGGGCCAAAAATGCCCCCGCCCCGGGGCCCTTTGGTTTTACATGGGCTTAAATAGGAAAAATCTTTAAAAATCTTCTTCTCTGAAACCGCAAGGCCTAGGTCTTTGATATTTGGTATGAAGCTTCACCTAGTGGACCCCTACCAAGATTGTTCATATTATAGCCCTGGGGCCAAAAATGCCCCTGCTCGGGGGCCCTTTGGTTTTACATAGGCTTATATATGGAAAATCTTGAAAAATCTTCTTCTCTGAAACCGCAAGGCCCAGGTCTTTGATATTTGGTATGAGGCTTCATCTTGTGGACCCCTACGAAGATTGTTCAAATTATAGTGCTGGGGCCAAAAATGCCCCCGCCCCGGGACCCTTTGATTTTTCATAGGCTTATATAGGGAAAATCTTTAAAAATTTTCTTCTCTGAAACCGTAAGGGCCATGTTTTTGATATTTGGTATGAAGCTTCATCTAGTGGACCCCTACCAAGATTGTTCAAATTATATTGCTGGGGCCAAAAATGCCCCCGCCCCGGGGCCTTTTGGTTTTACATGGGCATATATAGGGAAAATCTTTAAAAATCTTCTTCTCTGAAACCGCAAGGCCCAGGTCTTTGATATTTGGTATGAAGCTATACCTAGTGGACCCCTACCAAGATTGTTCAAATTATAGTTCTGGGGCCAAAAATGCACACGCCCGAGACCCTTTGGTTTAACATAGGCTTATATAGGGAAATCTTAAAAAATCTTCTTCTCTGAAACAACATGTCCCAGGTCTTTGATATTTGGTATGAAGCTTCACCCAGTGGACCCCTATCAAGATTGTTCAAATTATAGCCCACGGGCCAAAAATGCTCCCGCTCCAGGGCCATTTGGTTTTACATAGACTTATATGGGGAAAATCTTGAAAAATTTTGTCTCTGAATTCACAAGGCCTAGGTCTTTGATATTTGGTATGAATCTTCATCTAGTGGACCTCTACCAAAATTGTTCAATTATAGCCCTGAGACCAAAAATGCCCCAGCCTTGGGGCCCTTTGGTTTTACATAGACTTATATAGGGAAAATCTTTAAAAATCTTCTTCTCTGAAACCACAAGGCCTAGGTCTTTGACATTTGGTATGAAGCTTAATCTTGTGGACCTCTACCAAGATTGTTAAAATTATAGCCCTGAGACAAAAAACGCCCCTATCTCGGGGCCCTTTGGTTTTACATAGACTTATATAGGGAAAATCTTTAAAAATCTTCTTCTGTGAAACCACAAGGCCTAGGTCTTTGATATTTGGTGTGAAATTTCATCTAGTGGACCTCTATACAGATTATTCAATTTATAGTCCTGGGGCCAAAAATGCCCCCGCCCAGAGACCCTTTGGTTTTGCATAGACTTATATAGGGAAAATCTTTAAAAATCTTCTTCTCTGAAACCACAAGGCCCATGTCTTTGATATTTGGTATGGAGCTTCATCTAGTGGACCTCTACCAAGATTGTTCAAATTATAGCCCCTGCCCTGGGGCCCTTTGGTTTTACATAGACTTATATATAGAGATAATCTTTGGAAATCTTCTCTGAAACAGCAAGACCTAGGTCTTTGATATTTGGTGTGAAGCTTCATCTAGTGGACCTCTATCAAGATTGTTTAAATTATAGCTCTGAGGCCAAAAATGTCCCCGCCCCGGGGCCATTTGGTTTTACATAGGCTATGTAGGGAATATCTTTAAAAAATGGTCTCTGAAACCCCAAGGCCCAGGTCTTTGATATTTGGTGTGTAGCTTCATCTAGTGGACCTTTGCCAAGATTGTTCAAATTATAGGCTTTGTTGATATTTGGTATGAAGCTTCACCTTTTTAGACCTCCCTCAACATTATGCACATTGTAGCCCTGGGGTCAATAATGGCCCTCCCAGAGGCCCACTTGTAACTCTATCATATGGGTCAGGTGAGCGATCCAGGGCCATCATGGCCCTCTTGTTTGAGAAAAACACAACGCGCAGCAAATTCTTTCATACCGGAGTGCAGGTGGAAAACCCGCACCTGCTACAATGTAACATATCAAGCGCTGGAAGCCTCTGTGGTGTAGTGGTTATGCTACTCGCCTCATTAACCAGGGATCGCAGGATCGACCCCGGCTTCTCCAGAATTTCGGATGAGTCTTTAAACCCAGGTCCCATCTCCGTATGACCTTAGCTGTTGTCGAGACGTAAAACTAAAAACGCACTCACATACCAAGCGCATCCCACCATAAAATAACATCTTTATAATTCTTACCCCCCCCCCCCCCCCCCACACACACACACACTTGATCCCCACTTTTATAGGGTAAAACTGGGATTGACAGGAGTAAACATTATTTTTCTCATTTCTACTCCAAAATATAGATTGTGGGTACTCGTTAAAATGGGATCGAAGAGGCGCTTCTAACGTGTACCCAACATGTATATTTTAAGCAACAGTCAGAAAAATATCATCACGACTTTTCATCTTTCAATTTTTGTTGTTGTATTTTTCGGCGGTAAAATGTACAAATCTAATGCATCAAAAACATTTTTTTTCTGGATTCTGTAAACTTTAATAATAAGTAAATAAATAAATAAATAAATAGATAATGTCGTTATGTTCCGCCAGGTAAACCTGGGTACGCTGTACGCGGTCTAACTGTAATAAAACAAGAAGAAAAAAACACTTTGGTGTAGACCTAATACATGGAAATACATGTAAGTACAAAATGGTTTGGATTCAGCCACTCCATTTGCCAAATCGTTACATGTAGAACTTGAAGAAATATGTAGTAGGCTGGTTAAGACAGTCGCGACACTAGCTCAGCAAGGTTTTGCTGGCTGAAGACAGACGGACGGACGGACGAACTGACAGACGACCAGCTATTTTCGCGTTGTGATTCTGTTGGATGAAAGCTATCCTGCCCCAGTCTAACTTATGAAGACAGACAGACGGACATATGAATAGGACAGCTGTCATTGTGACCACAGATGCGTTTCTATGGTTGTGGGTCGGGGCTGAGCATGAGTAAGTACTGTTCATGTTAATGGATGAAGTATTTACATCAAAATTACAATGGGAATTGGGGAACTAGTTGTTGTTTTCCAAATTCCCCGTGTGACAGCTGGTGAGGTCCCAAGGAACGAATCCCCGTTGCCGGTGAACAGAGAGACAAACTGGTTTTCTCGACGGTACGCTGTGCGGACATATACATACTTCTATAATATCCAAACATTTGAGTTTTGAGTGAGGTTGCAATTAGTAAATACTATCTTTATAAGTAACACCTCAGAAGGATCAGATTTATGAAAATTGTTTGAATTAATCAATTTTAACAATAATTGCTCATTTCAAATCCACGGATTCGGCACAGACTAATCCCTCATGGTAATTTAGTAAATGTTCAACGATAGAGTATTTTCCCCTTCGTCAAACAAGTATTAACTTTTAAATAAAAATCCTGTTTCTCATAAATAAGGAACCGCGCTGTAAAATTTATTTTAAAGATGCAAACGTACACATTATTGTAAATATCCGAATTATTGAATAGCTGGATAAAATTTATCGCTGCTGGCTTGAATTTGGCCCCTGGAAAAGCGAATGCGATCTTCTCAAACGGACGCTTGTCATCGGAAAAAATACGGCAAATCCACGGACATTACCGAACGTTACCGTCACCTCAATGACTGGTACCCCGTCTAACCACAGCAGAATCGAAACTGAATAATGCAAAATAGGACGTCCAAATGCCATATTTAAATACAAAGGTCTCAAATTAGAATGTGCATGTTGCATATTCGAATAAAGTAGAAAGATATGGAAAGGTTCATAATGCAAAGTGCGGTTTCAACAATTCATATTGTAATTGCACATTGCATAATTGAGTTTTTACCTTAATACTGTTCCATAGATTACGCATATAGAAATCCAAACATTGTCAACACTGCTGGGTCGATAGGCTGGAATAACAGTCCTGTACGGGGACTTGACCTGTAAATTCCTTACTGTAAGCAAACAGTTCAGCCTCTGATCAGAAATCTTGTTCTATGGCGGCTGATCTGTATATACACTGTTTGTCTGTGTCCAAGTACAGAAGCCCAGTCCAGATTATACAGTTACACAGAACTCTGACGGCACATTGATAAGACCAGCCCGGCTATTTTCTATAAAAGAACATTACCTGGATTTCCTACAAGTCAGTGATAGTCACGTGGACCTCAGCCCTGAAAGGCTTCTGTGCTTAGTGACTTTGGCTCGATTGACAAACAATCCATCCAAAAAGTTCTTTCCTCCTAGGCGGAGCAAATTCTTTCATATACTATGTGCACCCTTTATGATATCGAAGGAAAATAAACTTAGGTGATTTCTCTTATGTGATCCCATCTAGGCAATGGAAAGAATGCGATAAATCACAGGACAGAAGAGCGTGATGCGAAAAATCGCCGTTTCATCACATCAATCTGGGATTATTTGACATTAGACGATGAAACGTCATTTCCTCGCATCGAAAACGTTACAAAAGAATTTAAATGCAATTTATGCATGTGTTACAGTCAATAATTTTGATGGGATTTGTTCTGACAACGGCGAAAGACTGACAGAATTTGAAGAAAATAACACCGTTATTTCCGATTTTAAGTGTGTTAGAATCGAAATAGATCAGCTCTTGTTTGTTTGTATTGGAGTCTTGTTTGCGAATCGTTGAGCAATAAATCACAGTTTGTCGGTCAGTTGTAAGTTGACAAATCACTTGCGCTACGCGCTGGCGATTTGATCTACTTTACAACTGACCTCAAAACTGTGATATATTTCACTGTTAGAGTTGATCTATTTCAATACACCTATATACATATGAAATGAACAGGAACTGGTGTTTATGTAATTTGTGTCCCTAAAGAAGTCAAGCTGTTGAATTGGCATTTATGACACAATCAGCACTGAAAGGCCAAACTACACTTTACCAACAGATACTTAAGTCGGCCTGAATAAACAGTGTAGACCAAGGTAGATAGAGTTTATTTCTATACCAAAGAAGGACTCAGTGATCGAGTTTTGTAGGAGTTGAGCTTGGTTTTAGGAGAGCGTGGCATATAGAAGCCACAATCTGGACATGACCAGGCGGTTCTTTAGCCCCCGCCCTTCGGGTCTTACAGAAATTGATGGGCTGCATAATGCTTCCACGCAGAGCTGAAACCGACCCGCACACGAGTACCGGTAAACCGCTAAGAGGATCTAAGCCTGCCCAGGCAATGCCCATGCTTATAAACGCTATTGGTTTCATTGGGCGGCAGGGCTTGAGATGTCATTTCATCTCAATGTCGGGTAAAAGTCCCACAAAATTGGAAGAAACGTCCCCAAAATGACCTTTACAGTGTTGACGGGGACGTTAAAATTTCAAATCAAACAAAACAAACAAACTAGGCGGTTCTTGAAATAGTTTGCTTACAAGCTCTTACTATGTTAAAATACACAAAGGGGAATGTGTAAAAATTATTCAAGACAACTTCACATTGATTCAAAACTGCCTGCAAAATTTCAAGAGCCCAGCCCTAGGAGTTCAATGTTCTAACAAGTACACTGCCCAACTGGAGCTGGTGTGTATGAAACACTATGCCCCCAACTGTTATCCCTGAAGATAGCCATCACGAAAACACACCTATATAACTTTGACCCCCTTGAACCCCGCTTTTATACAGTAAAACTGGGTTTACCCTTATTTTCCTTATTTCTGCTCTAACATATAAATTGTGGGTACTCGTTAGAACCGCCTCGATGAGGCGGTTCTAACGGCTACTTACAATCTATATTTTGAGCAGAAATAAGAAAAATATCACACTTTTTCATCGTATATTTTTCTTTTTTTCGGCGGCAAGATTTACAATGTATTTGTAAAGGCGTGTTTTCGTAATGACAAGTACAAATTAAACTCCATATATGGCAAGATGGGCTTCATGATGATTTGGTGTTAAATGGCCCAGTCAGCATTACTAAGGCCAAATTACACTTTTCCTAGGCTAGTGTACACTTAAGTCGGCTGAATAAACACTGTAGACTAAACGGGCTAAGATAAGACAGAGTTTGTTTTCACAAACGAAGGTCACAGTGGTCGTGTTTTGTGGAGCTGCTCTTTATTGTATATGCTATGGTGAGGTTTCAGGAGAGTCTGGCAGAAGCAACAATCTGCGAATGACCGAGCGGTTCTTGAGGTAGTTTGCTTACAAACTCTTACTATGTTAAAATACACAAAGGGGTACAATTTGTTAAAATATTTATAAAAAATTACACAACTACTTTAAACTGCCTGCAAAACTTTAAGAGCTTGGGCCAAGCGGTTCTTGAGGTATTTTCCTTATAGGCGATATGCCTGAGCCCACAAAGAGGATTAATTCAGTCAGGTTACTTTATACCAAACTTTCAGTACTGGTCATGAACAGACTCAATAAAACCGAGTCTGCTATTTTCGTTTATTTGGTGTATTCTTTGCTTTCAAAGGATCTAACTATTCAGAACTTATTTAATTAGGTCGTCTTCACATTAGTGTCAAACAGTCTACAATTTTAAGAAACTAACGAATTTGATTTTACGTGGCCACAATCCTCGACCTTACTTACGTCGCGATTAAGACAAATAATTTGTTCAGTCCGCATGAAGGCCTCCTAACTCATCAGTGCAACATCTCCGTTAAGGTTTTCCTAGGCTAGATAACACTGAGGTCGGCTAAATAAACACTGTAGACTAAAAGGACTAATGTTTCCACAAATGAAGGTCGCAGTGGTCGTGTTTTGTGGAGCTGCTCTTGATTGTTTGCTGTGGTGAGGGTATAGGAGAGCCTGACATTCAGAAGCAACAATCTGCGAATGACCGAGCGGTTCTTGAGGTGGTTTACTTACAAACTCTATGTTAAAATACACAAAGGAGTATTATGTGTTGAAATATTCATACAAATTACATCAAAATTTATCAACAACTACACCAAACTGCCTGCAGAATTTCAAGAGCATGGGTCAAGCGGTTCTCGAGATATTTTCCTATGCCGGAATGCCTAAGTCCACAAAGGGGCCTTATTCAGTCAAATTTTAATTACTTCATACCAACATTTAATCAGGTCGTCTTCACATTACTTCCAAACAGTCTACAAACTTTCAGGAGCCTAGTCCATGCGGTTCTTGAGATACATGTATTTTGCTTGCAAGCTTTTACTATACCAAAATGCCTAGGTCCGCATTACTATACCAAAATGCTTAGGTCCACAAAGGGGCATACATTGATCGAATTTCGTTAAATTATACTTGAGTTTAAACAGGCTATGTGTATATTGGTTCCAAACTGCCTGCGAAATCTCAAGAGCCTAGCCTGTTCTTGAGATATTTTGCTTACAAGCTTTTCCTATGCAACAAAGCCTGAGTTCGCAAAGTGGCTTAATTTGGTCAAAATTGCATAAAATTGTTTAAACCGGCCATCTTTTCATCGGTTCCAAACTGCCTGCAAAATTTCAAGACCCTACGCGATGCGGACCTTGAGATATTTTGCTGTCAAGCTTTCTTCCTGTGTTAAATACGTAATTATTTTGCACATCAAACTGAGTTAGATGAAAGTAAAGCATCTCTGCCTGATACAGCAAATGTATCCATTAATACATTGGAATCAATAGTTTCATCACCTGAAGAAGTTGCATCCATTCTCCGTGCCCTGCTAACTGGCAAAGCAGCAGGGCCAGATTCTATCAACAATAAACTTCTTAAGGAACTTGCACAGTCACTATCATCTCCCTTGTCTGAATTATTTATTTTTCTATTCTATGGGTAGGATTCAAGACATATGGAAACATGGAAACAAGCTAATGTAACGCCTATCTATAAGAAAAATGACCCTTCAGATGTAACGAACTTCAGGCATATTTCTCTCTTGAGTACAATTGGAAAAGTTTTAGAAAAAATTATACACAAACATGTCTTTAATTTCTTTCGTGATCATCATGTTATTACAGCCATGCAATCGGGCTTTATTCCAGGCGATTCAACAGTGAATCAAAACTATTTATAATACTTTTTGTAAAGCACTCGATGAAGGGAAAGAAGTCCGAGCCATATTCTGTGACATAAGCAAAGCTTTTGACAGGGTATGGCATAAAGGTTTGCTTTTTAAACTTGAAAGAGCTGGTATTACTGGATCTGTCTTACAGTGGTTCACAAACTACCTCGACAACAGAAAGCAGAGAGTTGTACTGCCGGGAGTCAGTTCTGACTGGGCATCTATTAAAGCCGGAGTCCCTCAAGGCTCTATTCTTGGTCCTCTTCTTTTTCTTTTATACATTAATGATATTGTTGAGGATATAAATTCATCTACTAGCCTTTACGTAATAGTAGAAAAGCCGGACCAAGCTGCTCATCAGCTTAATTCCGATCTTCTCAAAGTACACCAATGGGCAACTAAATGGTTAGTCACATTTAACCCAGCAAAGTCAGAGTACATAACTTTTTCAAGAAAGCGCCATAAACCTAATCACCCCCCAGTTCTAATGAATCAAACACAAATAAACGAAGTGACTTCACAGAAACATCTTGGGTTAATCTTTACTTACGATTGTACATGGCATGAGCACTAGGAATATATCACGTCAAACGGCTCGATATGAGTGAAATAATCTTGAAAGGGCCGTAAAACCCAAACCAAAAAAAAAAAAAAATATCACGTCAAAGGCGAGGATTCGTATCAATGTAATGCGGAAACCCAAGTTTACTCTTGGAAAACGCTACAGACTATCTATATCTCTTTTATAAGACCTCTCTTGGAATATCCAGACGTCGTCTGGGACAACTGCAGCCAGTATGAAGCTAACGAACTTGAAAAATTCCAAAACGAAGCTGCACGGATTGTCACAGGAGCAACAAAACTTGTCTCTATCGATGCTTTACGCACTGAAACCGGGTGGGAAACACTGTCGTCCAGAAGGAAAAACCACAAACTTCAAATGTTTTTTTAAAATGAAAAATGCCCTAGCCCCGGAGTACCTCTCTTCTCTGGTACCACCTTCTGTCGGTAATACCTCGGCTTATCAACTGCGTAATGCATCAAACATTAGTGCTATACACGCCAAATCACAACAATATTACAACTCTTTTCTACCATCTACTATTAGAGATTGGAACGACCTCGAAGTGAGTAATTCTCCTGCTAGTGAGTCCTTCAAACGCAAGTTAAATGCAAACGTAGAAATTCCTCCAAAATATTACCTTTATGGAAACAGACTTGGGCAAATTTATCATGCAAGACTTAGGACAAATTGTAGCTCGTTAAACCAGCATCTCTTCTGTAAAAATATTATTGATAACCCGCTGTGTGTTTGTGGCTCAATAAAAGATACATATCACTTTATGTTAATTTGCAATCGTTACACTAACCAAGGACAAGATTTACTTAATACAGTATCTGAGTTTTGTCGCCCCACTCTTATTCTGCTGCTCTTTGGCAGTTCAGAGCTTTCTTTACTCCAGAATAAACAGCTTTTCCTCGCTGTGCAGGAATTTCTGCTAAAACAAAACGCTTCAAATAAACCGACGAATACACTTTATACATTTCGTCAATTGCAGTATAAAACATCCTATTAGGAAGGCATACAAGATGGATCCCTTGTCCTGTTCTGTTCTACAATTTCCTACCTTTTTCATAGGTACCAATGCTACAATGAAAAAGTTCTAGAGGCTAATGATTGGCAAATAACGCTTTGTTTTTGCTTACATGCGCAAAGTCGTTAGTTTCTTAAAGTGTTGGAATAACAACTTATCCACTCCCCGTGAAGCCTGCTGCAGAGTATGTAAATTCTAAGGAATGCTGGCACACAAATCCATTAAAAAAATACTAAGGGTCTTGATTACAAGCTAAATCACGTATCACTATTGTCATCACTGTAAGCAAGATGGGATGCAGATTTTTCATAAGTCTAAAGACTTTCTTCTGAATCCCATTTGTTTAATATTGTTACTTTGCAGCTTCTATGCAGATTATGTAAATCCTAAGGAATGCTGACACACAAATCCATGAAATAAAATACTAAGGGTCTTGATTACAAGCTAAATCACGTATCACTATTGTCTTCACTGTAAGCAAGATGGGATACAGATTTTTCATAAGTCTAAAGACTTTCTTCTGAATCCCATTTGTATAATATTGTTACATTGCAGCTATTATGTGTTGAATGTTTATGGATTATTTATACAAATAAAATAAAGTTTAAACTAAATACCTAAGTCCAAAAAGGGACAATATTTGGTAATAGTCTTATAAAATCATACCAAAAGTTATTCAGGTCATCAATCAGCCTCCAAAATTTCAAGGGCCTAGCCCAAGCGGCTCATGAGAGATTTTGCTAGCAAGTGTTGCCCTAAATAGAAGTGAAGGCAATGATCAGGAATCGATACAATCAACCCACACCTCTCATCAAAGTCACAAAAGCGCAAGAAACACCAACATGAAATGACCAGAACCTAATGGAAACATAAAAAGCGGAAAGCCAAAAGGACAGTTACTTTCCCACAAAATGGCCGATTGGCTATCCAAAACAGAAAAGATATAAGCGATACACACATTCCAATACCAGCTATAACAAAAATAAACGGCGACAGAAGAACCGCCTTGGAACGTTCAGTGAAAATATTTCATGGGGGGGGGGGGATTGGGGCTTAAATCCATTTTACGCGGCCGCAATCTTCGCCCTTACTTCCGTCGCGCTTTTTATTCAGTCCGCATGAAGGACAAAGGGACATAATTTGGTCAACGTTTCATAAAATTTCACCCAAATTTACGTAACCAGATCATCTACACATTGCTTCCAAACATCCTGCAAAATTTCAAGAGCCTAGCATATGTGGTACTTGAGATATTGATGTAATGTAGATGACTTACCTATCCGTCGACCAGCATTTTCCGAGCGAGGCGTCGTACTTGTCTGTTTGGTGTCAGGAAAGGAAGTGAAGATAGGATGGCCACAGCTGGAGGTCACGTGGTTGGAGAAGCGGGAAAAGCGCATGAAAATTTCGGAATGACGTCAGGGGGCTGAACTTGTTTGGTTGGGGCGGATTCTTGTAGTTGGAGATAGAGGGACGATAGTCACGCCTGTACAACACTCCACCTCTTCCTTGAAAAACCTGGGCTTAGTTGAATTAAACAGTTAGGCATGCTCGAAAGTTACAATGGTAAAATGAATTAAAACCCCAATGAGTACCAAGAGAAAAACCACTTAGTGAGAGTGAGACTAGAGAAAAAAACACTTTAGTGTGATTTGATTTAAATGATGGAATATGAACTTCCAGCATCGGGAACAAATTAATGAAAAATGACCTATCCTGATATCACAGCTAGTTAAATTTATCACAGGTTTGCTTGTCACACATATTACAGATATTTATCACTAATCAAATTTATTACAGATTGCTTTATGATGGCAAATGGAAATTATGATTTAATTAGATGATACAATGGAATATGAAAATCTTAATGATTTTAACAATAAATATTTATGATTATTTACACTGAAGATATGGTCATGAAAACAAATGATATTTACATATTTACTATGTGTACAATATTTACAAAATGAACATCATTATACTGCACGTATGCCATTGCCTGCATAGAGTCAGATAATTTTGGGCACAGTGTAAATGTATATACAAAGGGAATGGCCGTTCACCTGCTCAAAGTGGGTCCTAAAGGCTCGACGATAAAAAGGAAATCTAACTCAAAAAGGAAATAAGTAGAAAACTGAGCTGAAAAGCGTAAATACCCAGCAATCACTAATGATACATAGTTGATGATCCAACTCACATAGCTATTATTTTAACATGTGGGAATGTATAAATTTCTACACATATAGATCAAAACAATCAATCTACATGGTATTATACAAAAGAGGATAGCTAGTGCACAGAAATACATACTACATAAACATTAAGTGATTTCTGGGAATGTCAACCAAAAGACAGTAAATAAGCAACAGAAACTAAAGATAATAGAGGAACAGCGGTCTGCTGTCCAAACTAAAAATAACTCCATCAAACACACCGGCCCCGATAGCTCAGTTGGTAGAGTGTCCGCTCCGGGGAACGGGAGGTCTCGGGTTCGATCCCGGGCCGCGACATACCAAAGTCGTTAAAAATGGTACTAGCTGCTCCTCGTTTGGCACTCAGATTTACGGGGTAGAGCTAGGACTGGTCGATCCAGTGTCAGGATAATGTGACTGGGTGTGGTATCATGTAATGTGTCTGGGACATGATACTTCAGTGAGGCAGCACTATAAACGTTAGCATTGAGCTCCCTGTCGCAACCAGACACCGTCGTGATATGACTGAAAAATTGTTGAAAGCGACGTTAAACCCGAATTCACACACACAACTCCATCAAACAGGGAATACTTACTTTTCAGCTGTAACTGTAAAATATAAGAGAAAATGTTGTAATTTGGAGCTGGGAGCACAGAACAATGTGGTAACCTTCGCGTTTAAACTAATTACAATACGACGCGTTGAAAAATGGCATGTTGTATGCTCCAACGATAGCAACACACAGACTCTCTACCACTGAAGTAGTCGCGCAAGAATAAATTGTTGCATGCTTCAATGATAGCAACTCACAGGCTCTCTACCACTGAAACATGACAGTACTAACAATTTAAGATTAAATAATGCAGTTTATCTCGACAAAACTAATTGCCTTCATCCAATAAGAGGTGTCGTCACCAGGGTAAGTTGTACAGCCTGGCAACGTTTTTGTTATACGCTCTCACTAGCACCATGGTTTCCAATCCCATGATACGAGCAGCCCCTTCCCCCGTGGAATAAGCAATCCATGGGTTATCAGCCAAATAAGGGGGTCCGTCTCTAAAAGTAGACGGTAAATCCTTTCCACAGACTCTAAACAAGCTACAGTTTTTCTGTCTGTCAATGATTTAGCAGAAAGACTAAAGAAGTAATTTGGGAGAGAAGAGCTCCATTGGGTGTATTCTTCTTTTCCTCCCGTGAAACAATGGCGATGAATATAAGCCTCATTTAGACCCAATTCAATGAGTAAGTCGAGTACTTCCTTGGCAGCTTTTCCAGAATAATCGTTCTCTCTTGTATGAAGAACAATTACCTTGCCGAGAGTTTTTGCCTATTGCAACACAAGACGCAGAAACTGGCGTTGGGTGTTAATCTTTGTCTGTCGACATCGATTTTTGTCATGAGAATGACGGCATCGGCATGTTGCAGTCAGATCTAAACCCAATTTCACCAATTCCTACCGCTTGTGGGTACTCCTAAAATTTAGTTTTTAGTTTATGGAATTGTGAGGTGGCTCCTCCTTGAACAAGCACATGAGGATGAATACTCAGAGTGAATCTCAACCTGGGCTCATCCTTCATCTGCCTGTCAATTTTGGACCACCCCCAGGAAAAACGTAGTTAGTAATACCAAACAGCAAATTCTGGGATGGTACCGCCAACCGCTCTAGCTCCAACAGTGTAGTGGTAGGTCGACAAGTGAACCTATCCAGATGGAAATGGGAATCACAAATTCCCACTTTCATCCGTGGAAAGCCACTTGGCGGGCTGGAACCATCCAATCGGACATACTGAGCAACAGATTTGAAAGCTAACCATGCAGATTGATTAAATAAAGACAGAAGTCGTGTCATTATTGTGTAATTTGATAACACAATCAACCTCACTGGGGGTATTTGTCTATAACCTACAGTAGTCAAAGGTTCCAGTCCGGCTCTCCTGTCGAATTCCCCGAAGAAGAAACATTCGTCTTCAGAGAATCTGAAAGCTGTGGGAAAGAGTCTCCTTGTCACCACGAACTCCAGCAGGTCATCAGGAGATCCAAGGCCCAGCTCCCCCATCACAAAACGGAATAATCCGCCCATGAGGAGGAACCAAGCCTGCAGCAAGGAATCCCTGACAACCCGCAGGTGCCGCGCATGAATCAACAAAAGTCTCTCCCACAACCCTCAGAGATCTGACAATCTACACAGGCAATTGAAGGGTCCATATACCATGGCATATGGACCCTGGCATAACGACCCTTAGAGCATGCCTACGTAACCTAGACACATTATTGCCACAGGTCTGACAAGTCCCTGATTCCCTAGTATTAAGCCTTGGCATTCTAAAAATAGAAATTTCAAAATGGGTTATTTATCCGTGATAGGATATACAATTTTAGTATGTAGTGATATTGGAATAATGAAACTATATACATTTTGTATGATGTAAGATGAGCTTTTGGCGCTTTTTTATTTGGTTTACAAATTTATATTTTTTTTTCTCATTTTACACAACAATGAAAACAACATGAAATAAACAATAATAGATACATATTTAACCCATTTTGACCTTACATCTTTGTTAAAATTATTCACTGTGAGCTGACCATTAATTAAGGTGGACAACAACTGGAGTACCCGAGGAAAAACCACTAAAAATGTCATTACACAAGTCAGCAGCTCACATGTTTACATATCATCATAGGCATGCTCTTAATTAAAAATTTAAGACACGTATGTGTCAAAGAAAAATGTGCCAATGGGATGAGCAACCCTGCCCAATTTCTCACACCATTGCCACCAATATACATTGTATGTTACATCCACCCCCACCACACCCTGAGGTCCCCAGAATGTGATGATAGTGGTACACAGTTAAAAATCATGGTAAAGGTACCATGGTCATACACCGGCCATTAAACATGTTAAAAATCTTAGACATACTGGGAGGCAGAGATGCCCATCACTGCCTATGCCCGTATAAACATTAATAATGCTGGTTCAGCATATGCGGACATAGCAGCCAATCAACATACAAGCTCTATCAGCCATCCACATCCGCATACACTGAACATGCTCTTCAGTTGATTCAGTTGATAATCATAATTGGCGCTGCGATAAATAATTGGAAGACGCGGATAGTAATTTGACCGTTTTCTTTTTCATTTTTTACGGAAGTCTAATTTAACATTTAAATATTACTGTTTGAATGCTGCATTTAGTTTTTGGAGCATATTAATTCCGACAACTACCGAAGTTCGTTGCGGCGCATTCCGGCAGCTGCCGGAGTTTCTGCTGCCGGTTCGGACTGTTTTCCGCAACCGCAGCTTTTTTTCATTTCCGGAAAGCAAATTTGTTAATTTTACAGGTAAATGTATTTTTGTGTGTATTTTGTTAATTCGGGGTGGAATGGCAGATGTAATTACATCGTTGCTGGTTAATTAACAGGCACTTTGTCATCCTCCCCGTGAAAATGTATTATGTTGAATGATTGTCCAACAGCACAGGGGGGTCTGGCCGGTGTTGAAAAGATGGGTCCCCAAACAGATGAACTGGAGTTCAAGAGGACCGAACCCAGGCCCGTTCTGATAACGGCTACACACATGGATGCCATGACAGAGTTTCTTAACTTCAAATTTGATCAATTTGAGAGGACCATGAACTCTCATTTTGACAAACTGAAGGAGCAAATGCTTTCATGGCAAAATACGGCACCCCTGGAGCTACAGCCTGAAATGGAGCTCAAAATGAATACAACATTCACTGAGCTCCATGATAAAGACACTGTTCAGACGTCGTGCCGAGCAGAGGGGTCCATCTTGGTGTCCAAGGTGGGCTCAGCTGCTCAAACAACTGAATTCCAGTTGAATCACAGCAACCCTGTAGAGGATGTTAATCTTCTCATTAACACAGGGGAGCACACTGCCGACATTGATCATGCTGTTGATGATGATGGTGATTATGATAAAAAAAACAAGCTGATGATGGTGATTTTGATGGTGGAAAGCAGTCTGGAGCTGACCATGTTGTCAATGATGATGGTGATAATGGTGGTGATGATATTGTCATTGATGATCTTGCTGTTTTTCTTGGCAATCATGGTGATGATCTTGCTGTCATTATGGATAATGATATCGCTATTGTTATTGATGATGGGCGTGCAATGGCTGATGTTGCTGATGTCAATGATGATGATAAGAGTTCTTCTGTGTCTCCATTGCCACAAGAATTGAGGTCCTTATCAAGGGACTTCAATGCAATACCCTGGTCAAATTTCATTGTGGAATTTGGCAGGACTGGGGCATAGAGGCAGTGGTTTCATGAGGTTTTTGATGCCGGCTAGATACCTCAATTGGGCGGCCCCCGCCCATCGGGGCTTCAAGAAATATATGGGCTGCATGATGCTTCCACGCAGAGCTGAATCCGGCCCGCACACTAGTACTGGTAAACCGCTTAGAGGATCTATGCCTGTCCAGGAACCTCGGTGCGAGGCGGACCGTCCATGCTAATAAACCCTATTGGTTTCATTGGGCGACAGGGCTTGAGATGTCATTTCATCTCAATGTCGGATAAAAGTCCCATAAAATTGGAAGCAACGTCTCCAAAATGACCTTAACAGTGTTGACGGGGACGTTAAACCTCAGATCAAACAAGCAAAGACCTCAATTAGATGCCCAAAATTGTGTTCAGGACACCCTGAGTGCATTAGGTTTGCACATCAGTATATGCAAAAAGTGCTTGTATGTAGTTTGGCATGTGCAGATTTGTGAACCTTTATATACGTATTCAGGCGCACACAGGTGTGGTTGGCTGGTGGAGCCAGTGGTTGACTGGTCACTATAGCTGTGTGTGCCAGAAAATGATTTATATTCATTTGTTCTCTCGATTATGATTGCAACCATTTCCTATGCCAATATGCCTAAGTCCACAAAGGGGAATAATTTTCAATTTTTCATAAAACTATACCAAAATTTAATCGGGTAATCTTCACATTAGTTCCAAACAGCCCGTAAAATTTCAAGAGCTTAGCGAAAGTGGTACTTCAGATAGTTTCCTTATAAGAGTTGCCTGTGCAAACAGATTTATACCGCAATCATGTATTCTAGTAACCTAATAAAGGGGGTCAAATAACTGCACGCTATAATCGGTAGTGACCTATAATACCTTCTACTGACCTATAATACGTCTAGTGATCGTTTATAGACCGGACCTACTTTTCAGATCCCTATTTTACAAGTATAAACAATAATATGCAAACCTTCATACATGGGAAAACAACGAAACTGCAAGTAAAAATCCTTGCAATATTTATTTAAACAGATTTTCAGAAATTTCATCTAAATTCTTACCTTCTCGTCTT
Organism: Lucinisca nassula; assembly: GCA_963580285.1. Classification (NCBI taxonomy): domain Eukaryota; kingdom Metazoa; phylum Mollusca; class Bivalvia; order Lucinida; family Lucinidae; genus Lucinisca; species Lucinisca nassula. The sequence continues at coordinate 25,649,114 of OY757014.1, read as the reverse complement.
TTCCAGGTTTGAATGGCCCGTTGGAATAACTGCGCACTGCTACTGCAGTTGCGTCTCAACCTCGAAAATATTTTTTAAAGCTAAAATAAACTATTTATTTGCAGATTTTCATACAGAATTTAAAGCGTTGAGAAATTTTTATTCGGGAGTCCATATTGTTCCCAACGTCTTTGTGGCGCGGTGACGTCAGAAACTTTGCACTCGTTGACGTCACGTTATACTACGTGTGCGCGCCATGGCACTGAATGTCGTTTAACATGCCACACTGACTGCTGTCTTTTTTGCTTAAATTTGCTAAATTATTGGAAAACCCATTACTTGTTTTGGATTGCGGTATAAACTAAATACATGCATGGATATTGTCTTTAATAATTAAATATATTCGGTTCGCCGCAACAATTTTATAGGGGCTCGCTGAAGCTCGCCCCTATAAAATTGTTTAAGGCTCACCGATTATATTTTATTATTAAAGACACTAAGCATGAATGTACTATGGCCACGTCTGCAAAGGGCCATAACTCTGATTGAAAAATAAAAAAAATGGTCTGCTATTTTTATAAGCAATCCACGTATGAAATTTTAGAGCCATAATATATATGGTTCATAAGATATGTTACATCCTATAGCGTATGACGGACGGACGGACAGAAGGACGGACGAACAAAGCAAAAGCAATATGTCCCTTCAACTTCTTTCTATTTTTAGCTCTGGTGGCTATCTAGTTCATCTGAGCGGAATTGTTTGAGCAATTTCCAAGGAACATTCCTGCAAAATTATTCCAAAATACATTCACAGGCTTAGGAGGTGATATGTTTTAGTATATTGTTGCCAGAAGAGATGTTTCTATTTTTAGCTCTGACGGCCAACTTGTTCATTCGAGCGGAACAGTTTGGGAAATTCTGGTAGAGGGTCATCCAAGGAGTGAGTGAGTGAGTTTTTGTTTTACGTCCCACCAACAGCTAAGGTCATACGGAGACGGGACCTCGGTTTAAAGACTCATCCGAAAGTCTGGAGAAGCCCGGGATCGATCCTGCGATCTCTGGTTTACAAGGCGAGAAGCATAACCACTGCACCACGGAGGCTTCTAAGGGGTCATCCAAGGAATATTCCTGTAAAATTATTTCAAAATCCGTTCACAGGCTTAGGAGGAGATATTTTTAAGTATATTGTTGACAGAAGTTTTTTAGTTTTAGCTCTGACGGCCATCTTGTTCATCCAAGCGGAACAGTTTTAGTAATTTTAGTAGAATATCACCCAAGGAATATTTCTGTTATATTATTTTGAAATTGGGCCCGTGGCCTTTGAGATGACATTTTAAAGGGTTTCTTTTTTCTACTTTTTCTCTCTAATGGCAATCTTAATCAGTGGATGGGAATCATTTAGGCATTTTCGGTAGAGGGTCACTCAAGGAACATTCCTGTAAAATGATTTCAAAATCTATTCACTGGTTTAGGAGGAGAGGTCTTGTAAGTATATTATTGACAGGCGAGAAGTTGTTTTCTATTCTGAGCAATGGTGGCCATCTTGTTCACGTGAGCGGAACGGTTTTGGAAATTTTGGTAGAGGGTCTCCAACAGAATATTCCTGGAAATTATTTTGAAATTGGGCCAATGGCCTTGGAGGAGATGGCGTTTTAAGTTTTTTTTTTTTCTATTTGTTAGCTCTGGTGGCCATCTTGTTCAGCGGGCCGAACCATTTAGGCATTCAATCAAGGATAATTCCTGTAAGATAATTCCAAAAGCCGGAGATGTCTTTCACGTATATTGTTGACAGACGAAAACATGTTTTCCATTTTAGCCTCTGGCGGCCATCTTGTTCATCCGAGCGGAATGGTTTGGGCAATTTTGGTAGACAGTTACCCAAGAAATATTCCTGAGAAATTATTTTTAAAATTGGGCCAGTGGTCTAGGAGGGGATGGCGTTTTAAGAGTTTTTTTTTTTTTTTTTCTCTTTTTTTTCTATTTTTAGCTCTGGCAGACTTCCTGTTTAGCGAAGCGGAACCAATTAGGTAATTTTGGTAGCGGGTCACCAAAGGATCATTATTTCAAAATCCGTTCACCGTTTTAGGAGATGTCTTTTAAGTAGATTGTAGACAGACTCACGCCACACGACGGACATCGATCGGTCACAAAAGCTCACCCTGAGACTTTGGCTCTAGGTGATGTAAAATATCAACAATTTGTCATCTGCTGAATTAGCCTGGAGAGTGGTAAAGTTTAATTAGTAACTTTGGATCGAATGACAAACAATCGACCATGTTGATAAAATGAAAATGAGGCGGTTCTGTCAACGACCCACAATCTATGTCTTCAAACAGCAATAAGAAAAAATAATGTTTACCCCTGTAAACCCCATTTTCTCTATATAAAGTGGGGGTTAGAAGGGTGTTCATTATAGGGAGTTGTTAACATGATGGGAATTCAATAACGAATTCGAATCAGCCATGGTAAACGCAGTATCGGTGTTCAAATTTTTTTCCGTTTCAATAAAATTATATCGTAGCCAAACCCGAAGTAGTGACGAGCTTCTTGGTAAACTTAAGTAGCCACGGTGTGTTTTTTTCCGCAGACTTTGCGATTGAAACGTACTTTGCGGTGGATGCGAAAGTATCTGGACAGAACGGCTCCATTCACTCCTATTAAGCTTATGTGAAGCGGGTCAATTCTGCGCTTACGAGTAAATATACATAAGCGGATAATCAGTTGAGAGCACATTCTTTGCCAAAAAAAAAAAAAAAAAGACAACTGCCCTTCTTGAATGCGTTGAAGAGTGAAGGTGACTATGTAAAATATTTCATGATCTTCGCAACGAAGGTTGCTGGACCCAGCGCAGATCGAATCCGTGACCCTCTGATCACCAGTCAGATGCACATCCGAATAATCCATTGAGGCCGGCCTAATAGATTTGTTTGTTTGATTTGATGTTTAACGTTCCCGTCAACACTTTATAGGTCATTTTGGAGACTTTGCTTCCAATTTTGTGGGACTCATTACGATAAAACACCCGTGCGACGTAGTGCATTTTTCACATCTCCAAAATGGCTACTTTTATTCAGAAAATCCGTGATATTTTGCTTATTTATACTGCAAATATAGGTTGTGGTACGTCTTGGAGCAGGAATAAGAAAAAAAATGTATGCCCCCGTAACCCCAGTTTTCTCTATATAAACTGGGGGTTAGTGGGTCTTTATTTCACGGACTTGTTCACGTGATGTTTACCCGACATTGCAATGAAATGACTTCTCAAGCCCTGTCGCCAAATGAAACCAATATGGTTTATACGAATGGACGGTCCGACTCGCACCGCTTTGCCTGGGCAGGCTAAGATCCTCTAAGCGGTTTACCAGTACTCGTGTGCCGTCGGATTCAGCTCTGCGTGGAAGCATTATGCAGCCCATTTATTTCTCCAAGCCCCGATGGGCGGGGGCCGTACCGGCCAAATAAGTGTATAGTTGAATACTTAGTCACCATAATAAGCCTTGTTGCAGAAGAGATTTAAAGGCGCCTATCATACTTAGAAAAGGCTTTGCGAAGATTTTGATACAGATAACTCATATTAAGAAGTATTTATTATGAGTGTTGAATTCAATTACACTGACATTCTCACAAACCGAATTAATTGCGATATATATACATCGTAGGATGCCAAACGAAATACTTCACGATATGCATTGATTTCACTGCTATGTATAAAATAAAATCACTTATCTGAATTAAAAGGCTGTGAGAAAACTGTGTTAGCTAACTGCAAAATTAAAAATATGGTAGTTTAGAATTATTAAAAAAAGTTTAAAGCCACTATGACATCACAGAATATTGCATTGTGGGTTAAAATCAAAGAAAATTCAGGGGAGGTTACTCTTAGAGGAAAATAGGTATGTATCAAATTTAAATGAGCATAACTTTGGAACGAATGGAAAATTTTTCACACGGTTTTCAATAAAATGACCCTCCGTGTCTGCTTCATATTAATAATTCTTAAGATTTCTTTGTAATTGCTCTTTAACGACCACGTCAACACTGTATAGGTCAGTTTGGAGACGTTGCTTCCAATTTGTGGGACTTTTACCCGACATAGAGATGAAATGACATCTAAAGCCTTGTCGCCCAATGAAACCAATAGGGTTTGTAAGCATGGATGGTCCGACTCGCACCGCTTTGCTTATGCAGGCTTAGGACCTCTAAGGGGTTTACCAGTACTCGTGTGCGGTCGATTTGACGTCTGCGTGGAAGCATCATGCAGCCCATCTATTTCCTCAAGCCTCGATGGGCGGGGACCGATTAGCAATACGTAAACGCAGTATAAACCACAACAGAAGAACCGTCTTGGAACTGTCAGTGAAAAGTTTTTCAATGGTGGGGCTTACATCGAATTGACCTTGCAAACCCATCTGAAGTAGAAAACGAGGCTTCGGTATCAGAAGATTTTGCCTTATTCACTTGAAGTTCTGAAGGGTAATGTGACCGATCAAACAATCGAAGTAGATGTTGTCAATATTTCATAAACCGCCCCAATCTAGACGTCGAGCTGAAGCTTTAATAATTTCAGATTGCTTTTCATGAAGTCTCTTTCATAACAGAGCAAGAACAAATCGGTCACAAGGGATGCGCAATTCGTACCCATCCGGATTCTAACAATTTGGCTAAATAACTTAGTACCGTACCTTATATAAATATTGTCAAGTAGAAACATGGGAACCTATTTCGACGATTTGATCAGTCAAATACCCTTCAGAACTTCAGTTGAATAGAGCAAATTCTTCTGATGCGGAGACCCCGTTTTGGGGCGTACATTTATCTATTTTTGATGGGTTTGTTTCATGCAAAATTTATGATTAACGCAATAATTTTGCGTGCCGATCCGAAGGACAGTTCACTTTGTGGCATTTGTCCCTGCAAATGACGCCGTTAGCATCAACCGCCCTAATATTCAATACAATACAATATTATGACTGGGCCCCGTCAAGCGATTTCGGTACTTATCGCCTATGCGAGCAGCGAAGGTTCAGGCGAGCCTGCGCATCCGCGCAGTCTCGCCAGAACCTTCGCTGCTCGCTCATACAAGCAGTGAATCAAGAGGAACCTTCAGACAGAAAGCCACTCCCTGGCCCCTCTGAATGGCTGGGCATGCGCAGTTAAAATTTGTCATGAGGGAATGCTCGAAGACACAAATTCGCTTGGCGGGGCTCATATAATGTAATATAACATAATATAATGATCAAAGTTGTAACGATATGTTAAATAACGGTATCGTTAGTTTGAAATAACTTACCCAAGAAGTTATGAGGACACCCCTTCAGACTTAATATGGATCTTACCAATACTCACCCTACTGTCCTCATCGAATAAACCGTCCAACACGTTGCAATCTTTTTCATTGTCCCTTTGATGATCCTTTTTTGTTTGTTTGATTTGAGGTTTAGCGTCCCCGTCAACACTATATAGGTCATTTTAGAGACGCTGCTTCCAATTCTGTGGGACTTTTACCTGACACTGAGATGAAATGACATCTCGAGCCCTGTCGCCTAATTCAACCAATAGGGTTTATATGCATGGACTCGCACCGCTTTGCCTGGGCAGGCTTAGATCCTCTAGGCAGTTTGCCAGTACTCGTGTGCGGTTGGTTTCAGCTCTTCGTGGAAGCATCATACAGCCCATCTATTTCTTCGAGCCCCGTTGGGAGGGGGCGGCCTTTGATGATGCATCAGTACTGTCAAGGCATAAACATGTTCAAAATAAAACAGTGGATTCGTCTGTTGACTTGGTCGTAAACATTACGATAACACACACCCGTGCGACACAGTGCATTTGTCACACCTCCAAAAAGGCTACTTGTCTGGTGAAATTCCGTGATATTTGTCTTATTTATACTGCATAGGCTGTGGGTGCTCATTAGAACAGCCTCGTCGAGGCGGTTCTTACGAGCACCCACAACCTATGTCTCCGAGCAGAAATAGGAAAATTAATTTACACCCCGTAAGCCCCCATTTTTCTCTATATCAAGTGGTGTTTAGGGTGTACTGAATTCACAGACTTGTCCCCGTGATGTCACGTGATGTCACGTGACTCCACATTTTGCTACCGCATGGTTACAATACGTATTTCTTACTTTCCACATAACTTCAGACGTATGCTGAATTGACGCACTGATGATTATTCAAGATGCCATCTCAGAGTATTTATGTTATGTAAGTTATATTGTTTCTACCTTGATTGCATGTTTTCGAAAACTGACTTTGACATAATTTTAGTAATGCGGTTTTTTTTTTTGTTTTTTTGTTTTTTTTTTTTTTTTGGTTTTGTTTTGTTTGTTTGTTTTTGTTTTTTTTTTAATTTACGGATTTATACTGATTTCGTACAACCAATGTTCCATTAAGCCCACATAAAATACTCATTTTCAGGACAAAATTAACACAACAATAAAAGTATACCAATAGACGCTAGATATGCTTAGCATATAAAATGGATGAAAATATGGCATGACATTATTTATAAAGGCAAATGTTGGCGAAGGTAACAAATATACATACAAACTTTGAATGTTGATATTCAACCAAATAACGTATTTATGAACGCACTGATCGAGCCCACATTCTCATCACGAGAACAAGTCGGTGAAATGAACGACCCATAAACCCCACTTAATATAGAGAAAACTTAGGTTAAGGGGGTTTACAATATCTTTCTTATTTATACTGCAAACATAGTTTGTGGGTACTCGTTAGACGAGTACCCACAACCTATGTTTGCAGTGGGGCTGTTCTTACCAGTACCCACAACCTATGTTTGCAGTATAAATAAGAACAATATAACGGATTTTCGTCAGAAAAGTAGCCATTTTGGAGATGTGAAAATTGTACTTTGTCGGATGGGTGAGTTATCGTAATGTAACGCCAGGCGGAATACCATTTCAGACTGGACATTAAAATATATAAAGCTGTCTCCATATCTAAAATCATTTACTTAGATCTCATCTTGTTTGACTGATTTGAGGTTAACATCTCCGTCAACAATATTTAGGTCATTTGGGAGACGCTGCTTCCAATTTTGTGGGACTTTTACCCGACATTAAGATGAATTGACATCTCAATCCCTGCCGCCCCAACAAACCAATAGGTTGGGCCAACTGGCACTTCTTTGCCTGGGCAGGCATAGACCTTCTAAGCGGTTTACCAGTACTCGTGTGCGGCCGGTTTCTGCTCTGCGTGGAAACATCTCGCAGCCCAGTCTATTTCTCCAAGCCCCGATGGGCGAGGCAAAGATCTCATCTACATTTGTGACAAGATTCATGCGTATACCATTAATATGCGTATTTTAGACTAATCTACTGGACTAATGTCCATGTATATTCCTTTTTCGGAGAGTTTCTGTTTCTGGAAAGTAAACGAGAATCCCATTTGTAAAATGGCAGAGAACTTGTTAGATGTATCTATTCCCTTAAAGAAAATTTTGAAAGATACTTACATGTACTTGATAGCCCCCAAACCATTTATTGCACTAATACGCAAAAATGTTAAAAAAATATTCCCGTATGGAATAAGTGCAATGTCATGTGTCTGAAAGAAATGATGCATTCGATAAAAATAATAATAAAAAAAAATGGTTTAGCCGATGAAACGGTTTGTTCTTCCTAACCATTTCAAACCTGGAGACAGACACAGACGCATATGCAAACAATGTTGACCCGGATGAGACGGCTCCTCGCGAGCCGTCTCATCCGGGTCTACTATGTTTGCCAATTTGCCAACGCTTCTACTTATAACCCGTACAGGCAATGGCGTTCCTGTCAATATCAAAATATGAGAATAGTCCGCTTCAGAACCACAAGGATGTAAAGGTTAATTACATTACACTAGATGCATTATAATTTTATTTTGGTATACGTATCATAACCACAATACTGAATAAATAATAAGTAATATTTCGAGGATTTGCCTATTTGGCACACGTGCCAACCTAAGATAGAGTACCAGTTTGAAACTCGTTGGCAGTGCATTTTTTTTTTCATTTTATCTAGCCCGTCATTGTGTCGTTTTGTTTTGTTTGTTTGTTTGATGATTAACGTCCCCGTCAACACAATATAGGTCATTTTGGAGACGTTGCTTCCAATATTGTGTGATGAGATGAAATGACACCTCAAACCATGTGTGTGTCGTTTTGTATGTAATTGCACTGTTTGCCAGTGTTCAATTCTGGGGCCTCTTTCAAAAAGGGTCGTACGACTGATTTTCATCGTATCGTGGTCGTACGAGAATCGTACGACCAAAAATGACTTTCAAGAAAAAAATCCGGTTTCAAAAAAGTTATCGTATCGTGTCATTTACGACGAAATCCACGATCACTTTAGACCACTCGTAGAATTTACGATTTTGTCGCTGTAGAATCCAAATATTCACAAATTTAATTTTCAATATTCGCGCAATTATTAACATTTATTCAACAGTATTCGTACTGATTTTCTTAGTAAAATATTAAGTTTTGCTCTAGATATACTAAAAACAATAGACCTACCATCATTTTCAAGCATGTATCTGCTCAACGAGAATCGTACGATTTTCGTAGAGCGGAAACAATAATCGTAAGAGAGGGAATCAGTTGTTTTTTTTTTCCTCTTAACACAAAGGCATTGTGTGTTCCTAACATTCTTAAATAATGACCGCTGTTCTTGTTGCAAGGTGAATAAATTATATTGCTCAAGAAAGAGTCTTTAAGGATACACTCAACCCAATCGATCGTTTAAGTGCCGATGAATTGATCTTGAGGTACAGATTAAGCAGAGTGTATTTTAGATCTGATAGAGATAATAACAGATGGACTGCAACACCCCACCAGCCGAGGACATGCAGTTTCACCAATTATACAACTAACAACTGCTCTACGCTTCTCTGACACTGGCTGCTTCCAACGAGACGTTACAGATTTGCATGGTATTTCAATATCCTCTGTATTTCAAGTGTTTCACGGGCTACAGCCATGAAAGTGAAAGATAATATAACTTTCCCAACTGATCCGGAAAAAACTCGAAGAGTAAAAGCATTACAGGCCGAGAGTACATTGCAGATCTGCTAGCAGTAGAGCTACAACAAAATCAGGTGAGCTACAACACTTCACCAAAAGAGGGCGTGCGATCTCGCCAATTTTTCATCTAACAACTACTCTACGCTTCTGTGCCACTGGCTGCTTCGAACGAGAAGCTGCAGATTTGCATTGCATTTTATTATCCTCTGTTTCAATGGGTTTTTTCAAGTGTGTCGCAAGCTATAGCCATAAAAGTGAGAAATATTTGAAATGGATGACATAAAGCCATGGTTATTAATCCCAGTAACCGCTGCAGGAACAAGACCTCAACAGCGGTATAGTTTATCAACAACCTCTGTTAGTTCAACGTTTAAGCGTGGCAAGACTATTCCATGTTTTAGGGGAAGACAGGTTTTGGATTTCTTTTTATCACAGGATTTTAAAATTATAAATAAGTTTTTTTGATAATGTCATTATGTAGAAGTCGTTGGCAAGTGACTAGTATGATGCAGTACGAATCACAGTAAAACTATATCTGCCAATGAAAATCCCAACTGAAAGCAACTTACCTAAAACACGGACTAGTCCAAAATTAAAAGTGCAGTCACGTCTCACTGCGTTTTGAAAGACTATACAATTCTTGTCGTCGGCGTACACGCTGTGTTGTGAAAATATTAGATGACATGTGGATGTCACGCTTCAGATGTGACGGCAAAATTTGGGGAAGTTTTCAGTATTCACCGCGGAAATGCATTTTGATCACAGTTGCCACTGCGTGTCTCCATTAGATGTGGATTCGAATTGAATTTTTGGATGTGAACATGGATGATAATGATGGCGATGGCGATAATGATAACAGTAATTGGTACTTAAACTGGCAGAGCTGTGAGACAAGTGGTAGACAATACGTTTAAATAAAAACGTACTTAAACGGTCTATTGGGTTGAGTCTATCCTTAAAGACTCTTTCTCGAGTCTACGTTGTGCTGACGGGTCGAAAAACACGAATCAATCAATAATAAATACTATTTAGATGCTTAAATTTCAGGAATAAAGCGATAATTGCTCAAACTAAATTGAAATTACCAGCCTGTGGGGTTTCTCAAATTCTTGAAAATGAAAAAAATAAGAAGTAATAAGTTGTGCAAAACTAATCGACACCGTAAGCTAAAATGGCAAGGGTCTTCGGCCATCGGGAATTGGAGAAATAGAATGGGCTACATGGTCATTCCACGCAGAGCTGAAACCGGTCGCACACGAGTACTAGTAAACCACTAAGAAGACCTAAGCCTGCCCAGGCAAAGTGGTGCGAGTCGGACTGTCCATGCTTATAAACACTATTGGTTTAATTGGGTGACAGGGCTTGAGATGTCATTTCATTTCAATGTCGGGTAAAAGTCCCACAAAATTGGAAGCAACGTCTCCAAAATGACCTCTCTAGTGTTGATGGGGACGTTAAACCTCAAATCAAACAAACGACATTGTTTACGATCGATCGTAGGACTAAAATCTACGATTTATCCTAAGAGAATCGTACGATTTTTTTGTGAAAGCCTCGTACGAGAATCATAAGAAAATCGTAAGATCGTCGTACGATAATCGTACGAAGGATCGTAAGATTTGTTTCTTTGAAAGAGGCCCCTGTTGGGTTTCCCGTTAAAAAGGGTTAACACACCACGCAAACACGACTCTACAGTAAAAGTGGAGTATACAGGGGTAAACGTTACTTTTCTGATTTCTGCTCTAAAATATAGGTCGTAGATACTCCTTAGAACCGCATCGACGAGGCGGGTCTATCTAAAATATAGGTTGTGAGTACTCGTCAGAACCGCCTCGATGAGGCGGCTAACGAGTACCCACAATCTATAGTTTGAGCAAAAAATTAGAAAAAAATATCATAATTGTTCATCTTATTGTTTTTTTTTTTTTTTTTTTCGGTTTAAAATTTACAATGTATTTGTATAGGCAAGTTTTCGTAATACAAGATTGCTTTTGGAAACAAAGGGCATGTTTCAGTATATGAACAGACTTTTAAAAAAACGACATTACACTATGAGTCAGTGCATAGCAAAACCTAGAAGACCTGTGCAATAAATAACAGCAGTTGATCCAGTCTGACCAGAGATGTCACCCGTCGCTCTTTGGAAAGCCTGGATGATGTAGAAGGCCTGGATGCTGTATGAAGACCCATTTGGGTCTTAAAGACCACTTTTGAACAGTACCAAAGGTGGTATCTTGCTAGAGGACACTGGGTGTAGAAAACACATAGAAAGAAGAACTGAAACCTTTTAAATATGTTTTAAATGAAGAAATAGTCTTGATTTTACCTGATCTTAATAGCGGAATACTACTGTATTTCGAATACTTTGATCGACTAGAGTCTGATCTGTGTCCAGACTAGAATATGAGTCTTCATTGGTTGCACATGTCTAATGGCATGATTTATCATGCTCTCGCTTTTCAAATATCCAAAATTGACTCAAAATTTAATTTTATATAACTGTATCTGAGGCTATCGTATTTTTATATATAAAATCTTAAAGAACCGAACAGAAAATTGGCCACGTCATGAGCAGCAAAGATGTTTTGCCACGCTGATTAGCCTCTGTATCCATGTGGTCTGATCAGCACCTTTGTGCTGTGCTTTGGAGAGTACGAACCCTTGTGTTTCTATATCTAAAATGTAACCGAAAATAAACCGGCCGCGATAGCTCAGTTGCTAGAGCGTCCGCTCCGGAGAACGGGAGGTCACGGGTTCGATCCCGGGCCGCGACATACCAAAGTCGTTAAAAAGGGTACTAGCTGCTCCTCGCTTGGCACTCAGATTTACAGGGTAGAGCTAGGACTGGTCGACCCAGTGTCAGGATAATGTGACTGGGTGTGGTATCATGTAATGTGTCTGGGACATGATACTTCAGTGAGGCAGCACTATAAAAGTGAGCATTGAGCTCCCTGTCGCAACCAGACACCGTCGTGCTATGACTGAAAAGTTGTTGAAAGCGACGTTAAACCCGAATTCACACACACACACACACACACACACACACACACACACACACACACACACACACACACACACACACACACACCACACACACACACACACACACACACACACACACACAACCGAAAATAAAGAAGTATCTTTAAACAAAAAATATCTTTAAAAAAGACAAACGGCGTAAGGGATACTGGAATATGAATACTGAAACTATCTTGTGGTTCAATATGAAAAGAAGAACTGTTTTGAAATATAAACTTTAGATCTATTACGAATTCAAAAACCGTATAAAAAGTATTTGAAAAACCCGTGCCATTTGGGCACCTTTTTGTTAAAACACTGTGCAACCCAATTTATTTCTTCAGGCCTGCCAAACAGAATTGCTTTAACAATATTTGAAGACATTCTATTGAAGAAACATTCCTGTGAAAAAAAATCAATCAAACCTCATAGAGGAGATTTCGAAAGATTTGGTTGCTATAGAAACTAATGGAACCTAAGCACAAGCAGGCTGATTCTGGTATACGTCATGATCAAATCGTGTACAAAGTTTCAACTTTGAAGCCCTTATAGTTCCTGGGAAAATTCTGACCCAAATGTTTAATGTCTAAAATTTTGAGAAAAAGAAAATTAACAAGGAAAAGCACAGATAAGCAGCAGCAGCCTGATTCTGGTATATACAAGATATTGAACCATTGTCCACATCTGCAACCAAACTTCAACATCTTGACGCCCCGCGGTAACCCCTCGGTAAGATAGATAACTCTGTATTGACCAAGTGTGTGACGTCAAGGCTCAAACTCGAATACACAAAAGAAAAAGCCCAAAATACGGGTCAAAGCAAAGGCAATCAAAAGAAACTGTTGAAGTTGCATTATAGACTTACTAAACCCCAACCCTTTCCAACCCCCATTTGCAATAAGGCTGCGGTTAGTGCACCGAAAGATTCGACCTTAGGTGCATATTCAAACTGCACTGAATCTTGTCAGAATAAGTTCCCTTTGAAAACGGACACGACCTCAAAAAGACTTTTCAAATACACTTAACATGAGCCTCAGTAGGGACCCATGCAATAAAGAATTTAATACTTCAAACTGGTCCCAGCATTTGAGAAGACAGATTCCGAACTCGTCTTTAAAAGGTTGAATTTTAACATCTCTTCAAAGTCGAAAGTGTCACAGCGGCACATGTATCTTTCGGTGTATTTTGTGTGAAACGTCCCTTTTAATTCTTTACAATAAATCACAGAATTTTCAGGTCACTGTACAAGATCTCAGTTTACTGTACAGTGCCCATACAAGTAAGTTTACAATTATTTATTCAAGTAGCGACTTTTAAACGGATATAGAAGACTGCAGTCGAATATTTTACACAACTATGGCATGTTTACACAGAAATATACTTTTCATTCATTTCCGCTTGGAAAATAACATTTTAATTAGGAGGATTCTGAAACAGAGCCATTGTTTTGGGACAAAATCGTTTGTATTTTAGCACGTTTGAATGATTAAGGCATTCCAATAGCTCATTAGAAACCTGAAAACCAATCTACGTGCTTCTTATACAATTCAGACACAACAGACAACTTGTAGAATATGAAGGTTTTACCATAACCCTCAAAATAAATAAATAAACACAAATCTTGATCCGCCCCCGCCCATCGGGGCTTGAAGAAATAGATGGGCTGCATGATGCTACCACGCAGAGCTGAAACCGACCGCACACGGGTACTGGTAAACCGCTTAGAAGATCTAAGCCTGCCCAGGCTAATCGGTGCGAGTCGGAACGTCCATGCTTATAAACCCTATTGGTTTCATTGGGCGACAGGGTTTGAGATTTCATTTCATCTCAATGTCAGGTAAGAGTCCCACAAAATTGGAAGCAAAGTCCACAAAATGACATATAAAGTGTTGACGGGGACGTTAAACCTCAAATCAAACAAAAACAAAGCATACCGTGTCAGCCTTATTTAATCTGCAAGTGACAAATTGTCACTGCACAGAATCGCAGGTCACATTCAATCATCCAAAACACTGTACATATCTGGTCCTACACTGTGAGGATGCCGCACATGGAACATCACCATTCAAGATAGGAAAATCACAATGTCAAACTCAAAATCATCGCGTTTATCATCTTTTTTTTTTCAGGAAACAAACTCATCTGCAATAGATAGATGTAAATCGAAAAACGGGGCCTAGGTATCAGAAGAATTTGCTTTATTTAACTGTTGGGGGGGGGGGGGGGGGGCGCGAAAGGGTTGGGATGTAAATTTGACCGATCAAACCATCGAAATAGGTAAACTGTCAATATTTAATACATCAACCAGATTTCTAAAAGTCGAGCTAAAGGCTTCAATGATTTCAGACTGTTTTTCATCGGAAAGAGACATATTGAAGTTTCTATCATAACAAAATAATGGCAGATCAGCCAATAGGAGTGCGCAATTCGTACCCATCGGAATACCCACAATTCGTCTAAATAACTTATTACCAAATTTTATATAAATATTGTCAAATAGAAAGGCGAGAGCTTCACACACTTTCTGACATGACCCTAAAGTCTAATTTTGATGCTCTTCTGAAGTGAAACATGCGATTTTACTTTCTTTTCAGCACATCATAAAAGGCACATGATAATCCCCTTTATTACCGACAAAGTTGAGAGAAGAGACGTTGAACTTGTAACTTGTGACGAGTATTGTATTTAGAAAGCTTTAACTTGTAAATTAGTGTTTGTTTATGTGGGTTTTTCCCTTGTAAGAAGTGTCAAACCTTTGTTAAACATACATTTTTATCTATGAAAAGAAAGTTGATTTATAAATTAATTGTAAAAGTACTCCAATGATGTATTAAATTCAGTATTTAGTTATATCTTATATAGTTTACATATATAGCGGTTACTGACCAGTTTGGTTTGAAATTAATAAAATTTGAAACTAGTGTCTGAAAGTGCGGCCGGTGACAGAGAAGGTATATTATGTACTGTAATTTTAAGTGTGTTTGGTTAATAAATTGTAGAGCTTTTAAATAATCTCTGTGATATTTTTTCCACGCCTTTTGACCATCAGGCCTCAACTCAAGTCCAGTGATATGAAACTTGGTTGTTCAATGCAGGCTGTCTGCCAACGTACAATAACTAAAACACAACGCGAGGTTAGACCGGAGTGCGATAGCCTAGTCCCTACCCCAGTCTAGTACACTGTAAAAGTTTACTTCATTGCAACTATTTTATTTGATAACGGGTATTTTTCCACTGTTTAATATCTGCATTGCCGTACTGTACAACTTTAAATAGATAAATGTCATACTTAAGTGATTATTCAGTCACGAATATATTTGTCAAACATCGGTAAACGCTATACTTACCGCTACTTTTTTGCAGAAGTTTACACATTTTTAACCAATCTTCAATTACAATTTATTCAATCGAGACTAATATCAATAAGTAGGTAAAAAGCCAGCTTATACAGCTACGCCGAAACAGAAAAAGGTATTTATTATTCAAAACAAACAGAAATTGACCCCTGCAAGCGCGGAACAGAAAATGCTGCAAAGTCTAAAAATTATAGATTGTTCATGTGAACACCTACGTTTATCTGGACAAGGTCCAGTTGCGCATGCGCCAAGTGCTATACGCTTTCATCTTAGCTCTCGGGATTTTCCCAAATTTCAACTTCCTTCACTGGTTTCTAAGGTGAGACTCATCCACCTCCTGGCTCGGCACGAGTTACTAAGCCTTTCCACTCAACCTGCCTGCATCTGAAGCTCGAATAAGCAGCCACAAGAAATTTCCCCCATCTTTTGTGTTGTGCACGGTTGCGGCCATTACGCCATAACCAGTCTAAGGACACTTCCGGTTCAGTAAAACCCAGTGTTTACATGAACAATTCCACCACTACTTTGTTTTACAGAATGTATACCAACTTTCTAGTTTGGTAAAATGTTTCACAAAACAAGTAAACAGGTATTCCATACTCCATTAATGCCAAAGGTGCTTCCACAACGCTATACTCCACCCACTCGCAGATTCAGAGGAAACTCCTCTGGTTTTTCTGTGCTTCACTAGCCTTGTTTGGCCTGTCACTGGCCTTTTCAGCTATGTCTTTAGACCCTGAAAATACTGAAACTATTTTCCCAGCTACCAGTCACCTACGACCACAAAGGCCTGATGTGTGATACATGCAATCACTGGTTTCATGCTCTATGCCAAAGGGTTCGAGGTAAATTATACGACTACCTGTCAAACTCTGAATGCTCTTGGCATTGTACAAAATGCAACTCCCTAAACTAGTCTCGGGCTTCCTCCCAGGACCTGAGCTCTTTCTCAAATGAAAACCGCTATAACACTCTGAACACATCGGACACATCTCAAAAAACTTCAACCCCTCATCTACTTCAACACCTTCCAGGAAAAGACTTCCAAATACAAACACAGTAATTAACAGACGAAACAGACCTTTGAATATCGCCTTAATCAACTTCCGGTCAATCAGGGAAAAGAAGCCCCAGTTCCATTCCTTTATTGAAATTTATAATTCCGACATTATTGTTGGGGCAGAAACTTGGTTAACCCCAGACATCTACTTCCCACCTGAATAAGTTTACATTGTCTATAGACGTGACCGTGTCAACCAAAACGGGGGTGGTGAGATAATTCTAGTCAGCTCCGCCTACCTTTCAGAAGAAAAGCCAGAATTTAAAACAAACTGCGAAAATCTTTGGGTGCAGTTAACCCTCACCGGTGCTCGACCTGGCCTTATAGGGGCATACTATAAACCACATCGACCAACTAAGTTTTGAAGAGTTCAGTAAGTCCTTAGCCCTGGTAAAACAGTCTAATTCAACTGTTTGCCTACTCGGGGATTTCTATCTTCCCAAGATAGACTTGAAGTTGATGACTCCAAAACCTGACTGTAGCCATCCTGCATTTTACAGAGAATGTCTGGAAGCCTGAAGTGATTGCCTGCTGGAACAAATGGTGACCTCTCCCACCAGGGGTCAAAACATACTGGATTTACTTTTGACTACAAACCCCACCCTAATAGACGAGATAACTATCCTCCCTGGTCTTTCTGATCACGATATTGTCCTAGCTGAAATAAATGCTAAATCCCTAACAACAAAACAGGTCCCTAGAAACATCCCCCTGTACAAAAACGCCAACTGGGACAAGCTCAAAACCTCAATGCGAGATTTCCACAAAGTTCGTATGTTAGACCTTGCTGCTGCAGACATTCACATACTGTGGAAGGAGTTTGTCACTAAACTCCAGCAAGGTATTGACACTTGTATCCCTACTCGACAAGCCAAAACACGTTATGACCTCCAATGGATTGATAGAGAAATCCACCGCCTCATGCGCAGGAGAGATAGGCACTACAAGCGTTGGACAAGGTCTGGTCGACCTACTGACCAGAAGAAATTCCTGGAATATAAACACCTGGTGCGCCGTGTATCTAAAATGGCCTATGAAAGGTACATCGGTGACATAATCGGAATGAGGCAATCAACAGATGACCCTGATAGTCCAATCAAGGTCAACACCAAGAAACTATACTCCCTACTAAAACATTCGAAGCAGGACAACAGCGGCATACCGTCCCTAAAGGCTAATGGACAGACTCTAATGTCAGATGTAGACAAAGCCAACACGCTCAACCAGCAGCTTCAATCTGTTTTCAGTCCCAAGTCCCCTATAAGTTTGAAAGCCCTTGCCCAAATGACTCTGCAGGATCTGCATGATTCCGGAGTCGCCCAGCCCTTTCAGTCCAGCCCTTATACGAACATGCCTGACATTCAAATCTCAGCAAATGGTATTGAATGCCTTCTTAAGAAGCTCAACCCCCATAAGGCATCAGGTCCAGACCAGCTGAAACCTATAGTACTCCAAAACCTCCACAAAGAGCTAGCCCCAATCCTCAAAATAATTTTCCAAAAGTCTATTGACCAGGGAAAATTGCCCAACATATGGAAAGAGGCCAATGTATCCTCCATATTCAAAAAGGGGGATAAAACTGATCCTGCCAACTATCGCCCTATCTCCCTAACATGTGTTCTATGCAAAGTACTAGAACACATTGTCGCCTCCAGTATGTCCAAGCACATCAACAGCCAGAACATTCTTTATGAACTATAGCATGGGTTCCGAGAAAGGAGTTCCTGCGAGACCCAATCGATCATGTTGATAGATGAATTATCTAGAAACATGCAATTAAGAAAACAGACTAATTTAATATTACTGGATTTTAGCAAAGCTTTTGACAAAGTTGCCCACGAAAAACTTTTACAAAAACTTCACTACTACGGCATCAGGGGCGGCACTCTAAACTGGATTCTAAATTTCTTAGATAACAGGTCGCAGTCTGTTGTCACTAATGGTACCAACTCCAGCATTATCCCGGTCTCCTCTGGTGTCCCGCAGGGCTCTCTTCTTGGACCTATACTTTTTCTTGCATACATAAATGACATCCCAGAGCAGGTTGGGTCAAAAAGCCAACCCTTTGCTGACGACACAGCAATGTACTTTTGCATTAGCTCCTTGTCTGGAGCAAACCTCCTTCAAGAAGATCTCTGCAAATGGGAAAAGGCCTGGTACATGAACTGAACTTCAACCCGACAAAATGTCAGGTTTTACATGTCACCAGGCTGACGACACCCATTCCCTCCAAATACTTTCTCCATAACACTGAACTTGAAAGTGTATCTGCTGCAAAGTACCTTGGGGTCACCATATCTGACGACCTCAGGTGGGGAACGCACATAGACAATATCACAAAAATGGCAAATCAAACCCTCGGCTTCATCAAAAGAAATTCAAAGTACACAACCAAGACCTTAAGTCCACAGCAAACAAAACTCTTGTCCGACCGCAATTGGAATATGCGTCCAGTGTCTGGTCACCCCATACAGCTACAGATATCTACAAACTCGAATCTGTCTAACGCAGAGCTGCCAGGTGGGCCACATGAGACTATAGGTACACATCAAGTGCTACAGCTATGCTTTGCAAACTCCAATGGTGTCCACTAGATCAGAGACGCATCGATAATCACCTTATCATGCTATACAAGGTCAAGCACGACCTTGTTGCAATCCCTGTCTCAGATTACCTCACACCAAATCGCAGAGAGTCGAAATTTATCCACCCTTTGGAATACAAGCAAATCCCCACCTAGACCAACTATCACAAGTATAGCTTCTTCCCAAGTTCACTTATACACTGGAACGCTCTCAAAGCCTATATTACCTTACTACCAACATTGGCACACGGGGCAAGGTCAGGGGAACAGGGGGGGGGGGGGGGGTAAGGGAGTTCAACAACCTTTTTCTGCTTCAGATAGTCTTGCACAATGAACGCCTTGTTCGATGACGCATTGTCATGTAGCAATCTGACATTCGCCAAACCAGTTGCGGGTCTTCGTTCTTTGAAATATTTCTTCAATTTTCGAAGAACTTTATTCTTGTAAAACTTCGCATTTACAGATTTGCCTTTAGGCACAGCAACCTGAACAGCAGGGCCCTGATTTGAAAAGAATATGGCATACATTACCTTCTTGACGCTCATGGTCCGCTTTGCAATGCATGGTCTTTTGCAATACTTTGTTGCCCATGTTTTGTTCTGAATCTTTCGTTTTGGCTCAAAAAAGTGAACCCATGTCTCGTCACCTGTGACGACATTAGCGAAAGACCGTGCATTGTAATTTGGAAACTTTTTAAGCAAGTTCTTGGCGCACTGAACTCGTGTCTTTTTCTGCTTATCTGTCAACAGATGGGGAATCCATCTAGCACAGATCTTTCTCATTTTCAAATCCCGTTTCAGAATTGTATGAGCTGCTCCTAATGAGATGCCAACCATACTAGCTATTTGCCTAATGGTGTATAGTGCATCGGTAGCAACTATGTCCTTCACTCTAGCAACCATCTAGGCAGATGTTGCTCTTTTCGGCCGACGACCATGTGGTGCATCTTCTGTTGAGCCTAGCCCACGCTGAATTTCTTACACCAACGAAAAACTGTCAGAAAAGACATTTCATTGTGCCCATAAACCGAACATATTTCAACAAAAATGTCTTTGCACCGTATACAACGATTCTTAATATAGGACCGTATTTCAACGGCGTACTCTGACCTTCTTCCAACACTGTTTTGTATTAGTATACAAGATCAGACAGTGTTTATCGAACGATATACATGGCTAAAGTGTACGGATTTTAACAGGTTTGGTATCAATGTATAGGTAAAATGTTTTTCTACGCTGTGATATTTATTTCCAGGTGATTTTCACAATAGTGCATGAGAAAACGTTCTACTTGCATTCATATTTGAACAGTCCTCGTATATGGAGTGTGTGCGCCGTTAGAACCGCCTCAATGAGGTCTCTAACGAGCATCAACAATGTGTGTTTGTGAGCAAAACATAAAGTAGATCCTTTTTTTTCTGTGTGCCATTTCATGGACTTTGCAACGTTATAATCACATATTTGGCTTTTTATCCGTTTTTTTTTTTTTGTTCTTAACGTCCCCTTCAACATTGCATAGGTCATTTTTGAGACGTTGCTTCCAATTTTGTGGGACTTTTACCCGATATTGAGAGGATATGACATCTCAAGCCCTGTCGCCCAATGAAACCAATAGGGTTTATCTATGCAGGGATGGTCTAACACGCACCAATTTTTCCTGGGCAGGCTTAGAACCTTGAAGCGGTTTACCAGTACTCATGTGTGGTCAGTTTCAGCTCAGCGTGGAAGCATCATGCAGCCCACATTTCTTCAAGCCCCGATGGGCGGGGGCCTATACCACCATTGAATAAATATTAGTAGGAAAACGAGTAAATACTACATACATTTTGAACAACCATAGTACATATAGTAACCATAAACAGACACAATCGAAAAGTAACAAGTACTTTAAAAATAGTTATCAATGCCTTCGTAGTACAAGTGAATACAATGAAATTTCATTGGTTCCGTTTCAATGTTATTATCATTTAATCCTTACTGTATCATTTTCTTTTCGATGTCACGTGTATGGACTACCGAGTTAAGTGCACACAGGTACAGGTGAATTTACTACATTTTTTCAAGTGCAGTGCAAAACCATTTTGGGTCGATTTCACTGTCTACGTCACTATCGCTGATCATGTACGAAAACCAGATAATGTTTTTTTTTTCCTAACATCGCTATTCATTACGATAACACGCCAATGTGAGAAAGTGCATTCTTTCATTTATCTAAATTGGCTACTTTTCCGAAGAAAATTTCTGATATTTGGTTTATTTTCATTCTGAACATAGGTTGTAGGTGCTCTTTAGAACCGCCGTATTGAGGGGGTGTTCGTTAGAACCGCCTCAATGAGGCGGTTCCAATCGCCTCATTGAGGCGGTTCCAACGAGTACCCACAACCTATGTCTTGCAACAGAAATAAGAAAAAGAATATGTGTACCCCTGTAAACCCCAGTTTTCTCTATATAAAGCGGGGTTTAGACGGGTATTCATTTCACGAATGTGTTAACATGATGCTTCTCCCTGTGACAGAAGATCGATCCGTAAAAATTTGGACTGGGCTGGTGTGCTGGGTCATTGGCTAATAGAATATACCAAGATCAAGTACCACAGAATGTGGCTTATGGAAACAGTACAGGAATTTAAGGCTTAAACGAAAATGTCTAAGTTTCCTTTCATTATTAATTGATTGATTGATTCTTTATTATCCTCCTGGAAAGGAGGGCACATTAAATAACAAACACAGCAATCATAGATACAAACAAGAACATTGAAAACACGTGAAATTTTGGAAATGAGAACACATATAAGCTAATCTTGAGTATGTGCAGTATATCGCATACATAAATATATGAAGCAAATGCTATACTTGAGTATTTATAGTATGCCATACGTCACAAGCAGATAAGTAGCTATGCTATGATGCCGAAGAGCACATCAAGGCAAGTTAACCATAGAACATACAAAACACCAGATCTTTGTGATGATGCTAGACAGCAAAATACATTCAAGAGAACACGTTAATTCACAGTTCTGCAGAAATATTTTCTATGAATGTGAATAAAACGGGCTATATAGCAACAGAAGTCCTCCTTATTTGTTTCGGGGATAATGTCAACTATGATGTCAAAACGCCCAGAGAAAACGTCACGTAGTTCCTCATTTGGAAGACTAGCCTAACGTAAGTATACGCCAGTGCCAAATTTGTACCATAATCCAACCCACATCTTGTGTCTCACACCGGCATTTCCTTTGCACCACAGAATACAATGAACTACATAATTCAGAACAAGACCACCACATGCAGAGCTGATCATCTCTGGTTGATATCTACTGAACGTCATTGCATTTAATTTCACTACAGATTTACTGGCTTTAAGCATATATGGACGCTTTCTAGAAAATTTCCAGAAATGAGATGGCTTGACCTAAAGATGGGTCATAAGGAAACGATCCAGACCTTTATCAGAAATTTCTGTTTTCGTTTACATAATAGCCACATCCTTCAATTTATCTTTAATCTGTTTCTTCCAGGAATACTTTGGTGGAAATACATCTGAACCTATATACTCCGGAATAATGCATCCTTGATTAAGATCTTCGAGAAACTCGAAAATCTCTACAACAAACCCGTACTTATTTCCCTTATATAAATACTGTGATATGAGTCTCTGCAGAATGTGTATTTAGTCTACACAACTGCCCGAGGAGACTGGCTTTACGTTTGAGAATCTCATATTTGTCATCAACAGATCCAATCAGGCTTAAGGCAATACAACTTCCGGTGTGCCTACCTATTCCCAGTATAGTTTTTAAACAGAGACGATGGGATCTCTCCAGCAGTAACATGTCAGTTTCAGAAACGCTCGACCAAAGTTCGCAGCCATACAAAGCCTTAGGTAAGACGACTGTATAATAAATACGCTTCGATGTTAAGGTGATGCAAGTCTTGCTCACTAAAACTCGAAGAAATGAGACCGAAAAATGTTCGCCTGATTTGTGCGTCGGCCTCGATGACATTCACTTTCATTTCCACTTTCATGATACATACAATTCCTAGATATACATATCTATCAGATTCTAATAGTTCCTCTCCAAGCGACCATCGTGTGTTTGATCGTTTATATTCAGTATTGGTTTCACTACAGACTACGACTTTTCATTTATCCATTGTGTTCTAACCGCCAGAGATGAAAATACATATAACACATATCGATCAGAGCTGGTGAGTGACTGCAAAAGCATATCGTCAGAAGCTGTTGGAGAACATACATTTATTCCACTAATGCTAATAAAAATCAAAATTGAGTTCCTGTAAGAGCAATGAAAACATTCATAAGAAAGATGGGTCATACTACGTAGTTTCGGCTAATAAAGCCTCATCAGTGACCCTGTATTGATCCGACAAAGAAAGCCAGAGAAAACATACTGCAATTTTGCGAATTTCGAATAGGAAGTCGATACAAAGACTGATATAAATCAAAATGGGGTCGAAATAATTAAAAAACCTGTCTAGAATATGAGTCTAAACCAATAATTTATTTCTGAATTCTCAGAATATTCACGCTGATCTCAAAGGACCAAAAGTAAAATATAAACTGCACTATGGTTGATGTACGGGGAGACGTTTTACGGCCGCCACACGGCACAACACCAGCTGCAGTGAAGGCAAATAAAAATCAAAATTGAGTTCCTTTAAGAGCAATGAAAACATTCATAAGAAAGATGGGTCATACTACGTAGTTTCGGCTAATAACGCCTCATCAGTGACCCTGTATTGATCCGGCAAAGAAAGCCAGAGAAGTCCCATTTCAGACAAAGCACATAGCTTGACAAATTGATATGGAGACTGGTTAAAACTTTCCAGATATAAAGTTCAATACCACGATAATACAGCTTTAGTAATATTCCCATCGTGCCAGACTTATTGTGTTATTTTATTTTGGATAGCCTCTTGGCCATTCTGTGGGAAAGTAACTGTCCTTTTGGCTTTCCGCTATTGATATTTCCATTGGGGTGTGTTGTTTCATGTTTTTTATATTTCTTTCCCTTTGGTGTCTCTGATGGCATCTAAGAAACAAATATAAAGTTTACTTCCATTTTCTTTTGCATAGTACACAGACTTATGCAAGAGGGAGGGAGTCAGTGTACTACCCATACCTTTCTGGCATCCACCCTGTAACAGGTTACAGGGCCTCTTTGTTGACAATATCCTTTTAAGCAAAGGTCTTTAAAACAGTTTTAAAACACAAGATGTTAACATATTTGCTGTGTAGCTATCGGGATCATCTTTCCGCTTATTTCCGCCTTTATACAAAGTAATTATGATGCCGGTTTTCATACTTTGGGGAATATATAACTTCAAGAGCATAGCGTTATATAAAGTCACCAACGTGTGTCTTAAGACAGTTTCACTTATTCCCATCATCCCCAGATGCTTTCACTTTACTAAACTGACTAATCGATTCGTTTAATTCATGATCCGTTACAATTTTAACTTCATTTTCGCTTACTGTTGGCCATTTAAGATCCTCTAACATCATTGTAGGGTGAGGTATCAAATCTTGGGTCACTTTCATTTAAAGAATACAGGATGCTGAAATACGTTCTCCATTAACCGCAGATTTCCTGAGAATCTCTATACACTTCGTTATTAAATTTTAATTCAGTACCAATATTGGTAGATGCGTTATTACGCCGTTTATTAACCAAGTTCCAGAAGTACCGGCTATGAAATCTTATCGATTTCCTCATTTAAAGTTTTTAGGTAATTTTCAGAACAAGTTCGATGGTAGTGTCTAAAAGCGCGTTTTGCATCTTTATACTCCCTGTATGTAGTGAATGTAGTGAGATGCAAATCTTGCGCCTTTCTCGCATCACTTTGTGCAAGTCTTTTAATGTCTGGCCCCAATACGGTTCCAGGTGCTTATTGTTTTTGCTTAGGGTAAGTATTCATCTGATGAAAATTGTATCATAGATAAGATATCGATATCAGAATAAAGGTTAACACTGTCTTTTTCCACATGAATGGACTCGACTGTAAATTTAGTTGAGCATAAGTTTTCCAAACATTCACGATACTTATCTAAATCCTCATGTTTAACCCCCACCACTTGGCCGGTTGTCTTATGGTTACAGAACCAATTTGCTCCACATGTGGTAGTTCAATATGCAACAAAATAGGTCTATGTGTAGTTACATTCAATGCAGCGCCATCTAGGTCTTTACACTCTAATACCAGGTCAGCCTTCTCGACTTGAATAAGCATATGGTCAATTTGTTTTTCTTTGATTTGAGGGTAAATGTCCCCGTCCATACTGTATAGGTAATTTTGGAGACTTTCTTCCAAATTGTTGGGATTTTTACCCGACATTGAGATGAAATGACATCTCAAGACCTGTCGCCCAATGAAACCAATAGGGTTTATAAGCATGGACGGTCCAACTCGCACCGCTTTACCTGGGCAGGAACGTATTTAGCTTCACTACAGCTGGTGTGTGGGAATGTGTGGCGGCGGTAAAACGTCTCCCTGCCCTACATCATAGTGTAGATTCTATTTTCTTGTCCTTTGGGATCATTGATTCCATTGTGGAATTTTGATAATATCTGAGGGTCACTGATGAGGCCAAATGGGCCAAAACTAGCTAGTCTGGCCCAGAAAACATGTACACTTCATATATTTCAGTTCTGTGATGTATTCCGTGCTTCCAAAGGATAACCTTTTTATAGAACGTACATGTATTAGAACTTACATGTATTTAGATCCTCTAAGCGGTTTACCAGTACTCGTGTGCGGTCGGATTTCAGCTCTGCGTGGAAGCATCATGCAATAAATCTATTTATTCAAGCTCCCATAGGCGGGGCCGAAAATATGGTGAATCATTGAGGTATGCGCACCGGTGAAAGAAATAAAGGTTACACTGGCACCGGTACATAAGGGTATGTTACTGACAGACAAGATCTTATTTGCGATATAAAAACTGTTGGAGCAAATTGCTGCGCCTGTCGTGGCATTTTATAAACGTTTGTCCGTTTTGGTGCGCATTGAAGTCTCCCATTATGCAAATATCTTTCAAACTCTTCCAGCAGCAGGGAGGGTGAATGGACTTTTTGTTTCAGCCATGAAAGCCCCATTCAACCCATTAAGCTTCCCACCTCATTTTGACCCAAAAAAGTCTTCTTTTTGGCAAATTAAGCCTCCCAACCCTAAAACATCAATATCCTCCATTTGCCAAATTAAGCCTACCAACCATAAAAGAATTTCATCCCAACTGGCTGCGACATACCAATGTCACCTCGTATAACAACTTGGGCAAAACCCCAGAGCCCCAGGGGGCGGCACACAACCCTCGCCGGCCGGGGTTCTAGGTTTTTGCCCAAGTTGTTATACGAGGTGCCATTTTCATTTAGGGATATCGATGTACATAGTATAGATAGCTAATAATGAAGGGATACGATAATTGTGGCTGGTTGAATGTAGGTAGGTCAACCACCTGTTGGAAGAACTGCTGCAAGGTGTACTGCAAGATTCATTTAGCCAAAATTCGCAAAGGTAAGAAAATCCCCATTCCCTGTAGAAAATGTGGGAAAGGTGTTCAAAGCGAAATAGAAATCTGTCGGGCCTGTGGACGGGATAAAATACGCGGCCGCCACATGGCCTTGGAAAAGAAAGCCAGGATACAATTCGATCTGGTAATGTTCGAGCTCCTTGACCTTCGAATTTCCATTTAGAGATATTTGTGTAAATGTATACCCGTTTAACGACATGGATGAATTGATCAATGAGATTGTTGCAGAAATGCCCGACCCAGTCCCACAGGGTCAACAATTTACCGACCTGGACAGTCAGGTCCATCACCCGATGGGGCTTCCAGCCGACCAGTGGGTCGAGATTCTTAACGACGCCAAAGATGAGTCCAAAGTCGACGACGCCGCTGCGGTCTTCTCTTCATGGAGGGTGGAAGAAGAAGACCAACTTGACATTGGTGATATCGTGGTCGATGATGGCCTTTATGCCAGAGCGGGCCGGATGGCTGTGAATGCCAGTATGACAGACGAGAGAGCGGCAAGGTTGCTTGGTAGCCTTCCGGAGGGTGGATTTCTATTGAAACTCAAGTTTCTTCGCGAACAACAAGGAGGTGGTTGGTTCTTAGAAGACAAATTTGACCCAGTTCGTGAGGAGAGACGGAGGGGACAGGCCATCGTTGAGATTTCACGGAACACTCGGCCTGGTGTGTTGACTGGAATTGACAAAGTCTTCTACCAAAACGCCTATCCCGTAACCGCTGTCGTCTACCCCAGGGATATTGCTGGGGAGGATATTTTATACAGTGGCAAATATGGTAGAGGTGGGAGTGGTGGTCATATAGCCACAACGGCCACGCTTGGTCAAAAGACCTCCACTTCCCCCAGAGTAGAGAGGTTCACATCTACGAGGGCGACGTCTGGCAGGCCATTCGGGAAGCAACCCGTGGGCATCCGATTGAGGTCTGGCTCCTGGGTGGCCAAGACATGAATGTAGGCCGACAACTCTCAGTCGACCAGTTCGTGCTCCAGGACGGCCGCACCTACAGGACGCGGGAGGCCCAAGAGCGACTCCAAGCAATCTGCGCCAAACTTGGTAACCCTGAACTTTCTGAAAAAGCCTTGGGCGAAAATCATGCGGCCAGTATTGTGCCAAAGGAAAGAAATGGTTGGAAGCCAACCCCAGCCAGCCTCCTCCCAGACATCGAGAAGGCCTGTTTGGAGCACGGTCACGGCGGCCTCTGCGCCTCGATGGACTATAAAACGAGGGATGTTGTCAGCATCGACATGAAGGCCTGCTATCCAGCAATCTTCCAGGGCATGGACGAAGCCAGACCCTATTTCGATCGGTTCGGACACCCAACCCACCTGATGGTCCGCGTAGCCACCAATGGCCCTCTCCCCGAAGACATAGGTACAAGCTTCGCCGAGATCCAAGAATGGGAGTTTGTTGCAACCTGCCATCCTGTCATCCCTGCCTGGTTCGGGAAGCATTTCTCCTCCGATGGTTGGGCCCCGACACAGCTCCTTGCCTATCTCACAGAGTCTGGTTTGTTGAAGAGTCTCAAGATTCGGGAAGCCATCATCTCCTTTAAGAAGCAAACCGATGTGTGGTTCCCAGAAGACCGCCTCCAAGGTTGTAGTGTCATCGGTAAATTCACCCAGGGCGCAAAAGCTGCTACCGACGAAACTGGTGGCAAAAGACTGACACGAAGGCTTGTGACTGACCAGGAAGAACACGACTTTCTCGTGCGAGACACCCGCCAAAGCGGTACCCTTGTCGGAGCTCCCGAAAAGTGTCATCTAGGCTATATTCTCCCAACCACAGTACGCTCACCTGAGGACGAGCATGCTGGCCTACGCCCACATCAATCTAATCTCCATGCTATCAAGGTTTGAACCCGTAGAGGTTGTCCGAGTGGCTACCGATTCTATCTATGTCGGGAAAGCGGCACTCTATAAACTAGAGGGTGTTGAGGCCTTCAAACCTCCTGAAATCCATCCAAAAGGAAAATGTCGCATCTGCTACACCCGCCACGAGGAGGAGACACCGATGCCACCACGAGACTTAATTCCCCCAGCTCAGTGGCGTGACAAGGGTGAACAACTCCACATGCCATTGTGGCACGCGGTTTACGCCCCCGACCCTGAATATATAGCAAACATCAAAGACCTGCCCGATTCGTCCGCGCCACTTTATGACGGTCCCCTGACCCGACATTATTTGAGCTACCTAAACGGCGGCGGGGGCAGCGGCAAGACAACCCGAGCGATCGAGCTCTTCCGCGGCAAGAACCCACCCCCTCGTCTTCACCCCGACCCATCGCCTGGCCAAAGAGATGCGGACCAAGGACGTCCAGGCCCAGACCTATCACAGCTTCTTCCGCTGGAGTGGCCAGACAGACTGGACACCCGAAAGGATGGGACAAAAGTTCGTTCCCCGCGTGATAATCTGAGACGAGATCTGCACTGTGCCCCGCCCTACTCTGGAAACCTGCCTCGACTGTCACGATGGTCGGGGCGTCCAGGTCATCTGTTGTGGCGACCAGGGGCAGCCGCCCCCTATCGCCGGAGAAATGCCGCACAACTGGCTGCAGCGGAGAGCCGATTACTATGAAGAGGTTCTGACCGACCACAGGGCAAAACAACCGGCTCTAAAAGCTCTTAAAAGGGAGATCCGTCTCCAACCAGACCGAGTACAGTGTCGGGCTATGAGACAAGCGCTACCGGCCTGCCTTGGATGGGACAGATTCGTGGAAGCTTGGAAGCCGGGGGACTTGATCCTGACCTCGAGGCAGAAGGTTCGTGGCCGGGCCCAGATGCGGCTGTTCGAGAGCCATGAGAAGCATTTCCCCGACCTCCCCGTGTCTCTGCTATATCGTCCCAAGGATACTCGGCAGCAAAACGTAATGGTCACCATCCCTGGGTCCTTGGTGCTGGAGAGCGAGACCAGCAGGCACTCGTTCCGAACGACGATGTCGTTGTTTCCATGCAAACCGCCCGTGAGGTTCTCGACGGTATATGGGGCCAGGACTGGGCTCTTGGCTATGCCATCACAGTCCACTCAAGCCAAGGTCTCACCATCGCAGACCCCAAAAAGTCTGGATTATTGATGACTTCCTGCAGTGGTCCAATCTCGCATATTTGGCAGTGTCAAGGGTGGAGTACATGCACCAGCTCGAAAGGGTAGTCTGTCCCCCAGAGGAGGGTTCTGAGGGGCCACCCATACTCATCGAGCAGCAGCTCCGCAAGGTTATTGCGAAGAAGCTTGTGGCCCACAAGCGACAGGACCAAGCCAAGGGACTCCGGTTTTACCTGAAGGTTGGTCAAATCCTAGAACTCAAGGAGGCACAGAACAATCACTGTGCCGCATGCGATATTGAACTCCTATGGGCTTACCAACCAAAGGACACCCAGCAGTTAAGCCTTGACCAGTTAGACAACGACGTGGGCCACGTCCGCGACAACATCAGGTTGACCTGTCTCGAGTGCAACCGAAAAAGAAGAGCGGCTGCGCTCAGCGCTTCAGAACCCCATCCGGAGGAAGCTGAGTGACGCGAGGCTAGCAAGAAGTTCTTCGCGCACAAAGCCGCGCTGAGGTCCATCCTGCAAGTAATACACCACGGGCTCATCAGACTTGGTCACCGAGTGTCCCAGCCGGTACACACCAAGAGACCACACAGGGTCTGTAGCGCGTCGACGGCCACCTTTAAGCTCGCCAGGCTGGTACAAATAGCGAACGCCGACAGCGGAGGGGATTTTTGTCTCCTCGAGACCAACAGGACGACCAGGAACTAGAGAGGAGGGCTTTTGTGTGCTGCGGAGCAGCGTCTTGGCCTTGATGGCATCTGAGGGTTTTTTTGCTAGTCAACCTTGTCACTTCACCGTTCAGAGCGGCTACGACGCCAGGCCGCCGAGCCACCAACTCAGTCGACCTTTGACCTGAAGGGAGGCGCATCTCTTGAGCGTATTGGTGTCCGAAGAGCCGCTCTGCGAGGGTCCGGTTCCAGCGTTCTACGACCCCTTGGTCCCGATGGATGTCAACCCGACCGCGCCGAACCCGGACAGAGTGCTTTACCAACAGCTGGCTGACAGAGCCCATGAACTCACGACCGGGGTCGACCTGGAGCAATTTGGGCCACCTCAACGGGCCTCGCCTGTAGATGCGAGACAAAACTTCAGCAACCTCTTTGGCTTCTTTAGTGGCCAGAGGCTCAGCTTCTTTGAAGCGTGAGGCTACATCAACCACGGTAAGGGCGTATTTGTACGTGCGCTTGCGAACACGGTCGTGTGACAGAAAGAGCAGGTCAGCTTGATGCACCTCGTTCGGCCTGGTGATGTCGAATTTGGGTCGTGGAACGTGCTGCGGGGCGGCGAGGTAGATCTGCAAGATGGCCTGCTTCTTCAACCAAGCTCGGGCCACATCTTCTGAGGTCTTAGCTGCAGAAGCCTGCTTCTTTATGGCCTCAAGACCCCGCCAGTAACCCTTAGGGCTGTAATACATATCCGCAAGGCGCCGATCAATGTATTTATTATTGCTTGTTAGCATTAAGTCTCTAACGGAAACAACTACTTATCTAGGCAGCCTGCACTCTTTTAAGCTCGCCAGCAAGAACTATTCAGGTGCCACTGTGACCAGCTTCGTCCAACTCTTCCAACAGCTTGGTACGGGCCGTCATTAACGCCTCGTCTCTCGCACGTTGAAACAATTTCTTTTTTTCCTCCTCCGACAAACCAACAGTTTGTCTCTGGCGCTGACGAATTTCTTCTTTCATCTGATTGAACTTATCGATTTCACACAGAATCAGGCGAAATTCCGTTTCAGATATATTGACGTCGTTCAGCGCGATAGAAATGCGGTCGGCGATTGAGTTTAGCTTCGACTCAGCCAAGATACGAATCTCGTCATGTTTTTTGGCTTTTGTTTGGAGTTTTCGTCCAATACATTTCCCGCCAACGCCAAGCAACCCACACACAATCGCCCCAGCTCCAAGGCCAATGGCGACAGGCGTCGCGATGATAGTTGACAAGATCCCGACGTCAAAAGCAGCCAGCCCTACGCTAGTCGCAAGAAGCGTGGTATCAATCCAATCAACAACATTAGCCCCACGTCTGCATTTCTTGTACAAGGAGGCTCTGAAGTCTCATTCTTTTTCGAGACGGAATTTGACCTCGGCCACGTGCTGAAGGCGGTGTTTGTCTCCGGTTTCAAGTCCTGGGTAGAGGCCCATCGTGTACTACATCGTGCCCTGGGTGGGTTTAAATAGACTACTGGCTAATAATGACTATAGCTTGATCCGCTGTGAGCGCACCGGGCGTGAATGGCAGCCTTTTGAGAGACACTGGGCCTGTTAAAATATCATGTAGGTCTAAATGACGGTATTCAACTTGGTGTTGGATTCCTTCAAGAGTGAACTGCACTCGAGGCGTTTCTTGAACTTGTATATAAATCTCAACTTCTTTATTAGCATTTGCTTAACTCCACTTGAGCTTGAAGCCGGGTAAGACACCAACAAAGTCGTCGGGTCTATCTCCGAGAATTAGATCAAGGATGATCGGTGATGTTGGCAAGTTCATACCAATGATTCCCGCTAGGGGGGAATTCGAAGACTGTTTTCAGGATTCCCTGCCGGTTGTTGCTTGTCTGCAGCGCTTTATCTTACGATATACGAGCACAGTCGAGTGCCACTATTCACTACCTTCCTAACTTTGTGCTGCTTTCCAGTCACAACGTACGGAGACGAGATTTGTATGTCAATAAACCACCCTGTGTGTTGGACGGGGTCTGCAAAAGCAACCCACTTGCTCCCAGTGAAGGTCAGCGTATTAACCCGCTTTGGAACGACATGTGAGGTATCTACGTCGCTGAGATCACCGAATGCCAATGACCCCGCTTGGGCGACCTCTTTTCTTTTGTAGACCCCAGCAGAGAGCTGGAAGGCATACAATCAATCTTCCTTCAATTCCTTATCGAACCCCTCGGTGTCACCAAGATCAGCCAAAGCCACCAATGGCATTTTCTGATCCCACCGGGGCCGCTTGCGTCAGCCATTCCTTATATGTAGGGTTGCGCTCATATACTCGAATGGTAACATCTCCCCGTTGATATCTCTAAGTGAGATAGTTAGCTGTGAAATACGCCCTGACGACAACCTCTTGTACTGTAAGACAGGAAATGATTCAGTTCCACCAGCTCCACACATTTCGTCCTCGACAGGGATAGATCTAAACAGTGTAGAGGGGCGACCGTTATGCAGATTGTTTGAAGTACTTAACTCAGCAAGATGAAAGTAGACCTCACGATGGACGGTCAGCTTGTCTGGCTTCTTTGCAGTGAACGTCTTGGTGCGGCCTCCGTCCAACTGATGGCCATTGTTATTGATCAGGGTCAAGGGAGGAGGTCCTTTGAAACTATTGTCGGAAAAACCTAAGATATTAACTAATTCGCGATCCATTATTATAACTTCTCCGGGCTTTACCGTTAATTGCAGTAGACCAGAGGGTTCATCAAAAACGAGTTCGGCGTTCAACGGTTTAAACACCTTTTTGTTCAACTCACAGACGTTATAATACCCGTTAGGTATTGTTATTTCAGTCTTGTTATTTGAGACCTTATTATTCCTTTTCGCCGTGTCTATGTTGTACCACCAGTGATAATACGTCAACTCGCAGAGAGCAATCTTAGGCTTACCCGCAGACAGGGTCCTGGCAAGATTGATTGGCCCATCATTTTGAACGTCAGTGAGTTTGATGTAAATAATAATAAAATTTGAACAACACCAAAATGGGTATGGATACAAAGGCGTTTACGTTTAATAGCTCGGCAAAATATCAGGCAGGCGGCCATTTCAAATATAAAGAGTCAGCAGCAGGGGCGCCCATCCTAGTCATAATGGTCGACGATAAGGGAAGTAAGTTCCTTTCCAAGTACCCGGACGTCTTCGCCGATTATCAAAACCCTCCGCTTACCGGGGATGTCACTATGGCAAACAAGGCGTGGGACAGCTGGGTGGATACTCCCTTCAGCTGGTGGCAGTGCCAGCTGGACTTTGCGGTTTTATTGCGCAACCGCCGGATGTGGTGTTTCATTCCAGGATCATCTCCAAGTAGAGGAGCCCCTACTTGCAAGCCTGTATTGCTTTCATGTCTATTATACGAGGCGTCTGCTTGAGGAGCTAAAGGTCGCCCTCCCTGGGGACAAGTCCAATTCATGGTTCGATAAGCAGTATGACCCCCGGGCCAACAAGCGGCTTTGCGAGGAGTTCGCCGTTTCACCTGATACGTATTGGAGGCAGAAGTTAGACCACGGGTATCAAGGCCTCGGCGCTTTTGTTGGTACCTTCATAACCCGGGGGAAATACCCCTTGTTTCACCCGAAGGACTCCATACGTCATAACCGGGATATTTCAAAGGCGTGGACGATGTTCATTCTAGATAAATCAGAAGGGTTCACGCAAGCGGGTGTCGAGCGCCTCAACGACTCGATTCGGACTTACGTTTGGGCAATCTTGCGAGCGCAAGCTCAGACCCGTTCCAACATTCTCAAAGTCGGGACAGGGTTCGACACCCAAAAGCAGTTTACGGCGAATCTCGAAGACGCCATCGCCTCACCTGTCGACATCCCCAGCAGCATCGATCGCTATCAAAAGACGTTGCAATATGCATCCACACCACTGGATTACGTCTGCGGGAGAGCGCTCTACTTGATGCCGAGCGACATGGCACTCCACCCCGGCAATGTCCAAGGTTATAATAACCAAATCCATATAGCGGGGTCAGACTCTGCCATCGGCCACAACCCAGGAATAAACAAGGCAGCACTGATCAATCCTGCCTCTAAAGTCGATAGGACATTCCAGGGGAAAACTGCCTCACCAGCCGGGACCGATCCGCGAGGACTCGCAGGGCCACCGCCCGAAGGGTCGCCTACGTCTGCCGCGGTTGCTCCGCCAGCAGACTGGAAATCCGGTCTCGACCATGAAGAACAAAAAACAGCTCTCATAGTCGCAGGGATTGGACTCGGCCTAGTGGCGCTTTGGTTGGTTGAGCGGTCGTGATAACCAGTCCCGTCCAGCCACGAGAAAAAGGACCCCCACGCCGATGACCAAAGCCCACAAATTATCTGCGAGCCACGAATCGGCCTTTCCTAGCGTGCTCAAGAGTCAAGAGACAATGGACCCGATCATTCCGGCCAGAGCAGCCGCGGCCTTGTCGGCCAAATTGGCCAGGGCACGCCCGAGGGACTGTAGGTGCTTTTTTACCCACTCCTTGATCCCGCCCTTGCCGGGAGGCTTTCGAGCCGGAGCCGGTACACTTCCCCCGCCGCCGGTAACGCAAGCACTAGGGTCGAGATTGCCATCCCAATCGCTGTAAGGATGCTCACGATGGTAATTCCCTGCTCGCGGAGGAGGGTGCGAATGCGCTCAGCCAGCGTTTGGTCTTCATGAAGGAGCCGCCTGAACGTCTCACGGATTCGGGAGATCTGGGACCGGAGAGCTTCTCTGTTTGCAGAGAGGGCTTCGAGCCTCGAGTGTCTTTCGAGTTCGATGTCAGAGAGCTCACCCTCCAGTTTTCTGTTTCGGTCTAGAATCTCCTGCTGCATCTCGGGGTCGTCCGTTTCCGTCAGTTTCCGCCGCTCCCTGGCCAAGAGTTTTTTCAACTTGGGATTTTCCCTCGTCGACCTTTGACAGCTGCCAACTCATCTCGGGTTCGAGTCATGGCCTTTTCAAGCCCAGTGAGCTCTCTTTTGGCCTGGGTGACCCACACGGCGTCGATAGGCTGATCATCAATTGTCTTCAATGCGGTCTCAACGTCTTCTGCGCTGCGGCGAGCGCTATCGGCTATGCCGGGAGGTCCTGAAGTTCGATATTTTCAAGGTTCGCACCGCTCGGGAGGGCTTTATCTGCCTACTGGAGAGCTTTCACAGCGGACTTACTTAAACGCTGCGTCTTCGATGTGTATTCAGGGAACCCCAGTGAACTTCGCAGTGCATGTGTGCCGCCTCCTCCGTATCTTGTGGCCAGTGTTGATAGGGCCAGAATTATCGCAGTGATAGGGATCTTTTTGTCGCCTGGGGTCCAGTAGAGTGTTTTGCCGTTGGCATCAATCCCAAACTGGCTATAGTCAATCCTGCCTTGGGGGCGCAACCCATAGGCACGGTTCACTTCTTTGTAGAAATTGTCAACCAGGCGCTTTTTCTGAGCCTCATGTTCTGCCTGTTTCAACTCGCCCTGCAGATTCTGCAAATTGTCCCCGGATGTGTTTAGATCTTGCTGGACGGGCAGTTGTGGCTCCATAGTGGGGTCGGGGAGGTCGAAATCATAATCATCGTCTTTTCCAGGCCCGTTTGTGTCGAACGTTGGGTTTTCGAAATCATAGTCAGCCATATTTATGTAACAAGTATGTGCATTTGAAGGTTGTCGCGCATCTTTAAAACAGACTTTGTCGAGTGTCAACGAAGCTGACACCATGTCATAAAGCAACTACGGACGAAAGCTTGACCCAATACCGGTGCCTCCGCGAACCCCTTAGGGTGAATGGGGTGAGGCAATCGGTGACGATAACTTACAACCCCAGCACGATCGGACCGAACCAGCAGCTTCTGGTTCGATTCCCCAACCTCGGCAAACATGATGTCATCGTCCCCGAGACCGCGAGGTTGGCCTTCACGATCACGCTGCATAGCGAAGATGCCAATCGGACCTTGGTTCAGAACCTAGGCCGCGCCCTCGTGAAAAAGACCGTCATTAAAATTTCGGGGAACGAGGTCCTTAGCATCGACGATAGTGACGTGTACCACTTCTACCGCGATCTCTGGAGGACGGCTTCAGAGAGGAAAAATGGCCAGTACCAATGTATTGATACGTCGGATAACCGAAATACAACGAGAATCCGAATCAATGATGGGAACAAAGACGAGGACGCTCTAGTGGACAAAGCCGTCGCCGATGTTTTCGGCAATCGTTTCTACATCCCACTGGACTTCGAGCTGCTCGAGAGCCATATGCCAGTCTACCAGAGCGCGCTGGGCGACCGGCTCGA
Organism: Lucinisca nassula; assembly: GCA_963580285.1. NCBI lineage: Eukaryota > Metazoa > Mollusca > Bivalvia > Lucinida > Lucinidae > Lucinisca > Lucinisca nassula. Next base: position 25,612,529 of record OY757014.1, on the reverse strand, counting down.
GTATGAAGTCACGTTCAACGACTACAACCGTGTGATCCAGGCCACATGCAGAGATGCCTCTTTCGACATTGGAAACATCTGTCTTGAGCATGACATGGTCACCCTGCCAGAGCTGGCACAAATGATCAACAACCAGTATAGAAGCCGCATTTCGATCCTGTATGACAGGGTACTTCGGCACCGCAAAATCGGTAAAGACAAGAGCAACACCCTCTGGAATTTCAATCTCAACGTGCCCGCCCGCAGCATGAAGGGCATCCTGATGCTCTTTGAGGATGAAGCTGCGCAACAGCCCTTCGCTCGCGACACAGGGGTCTTCTATAGCCCGAAAATCGCCAAGGTCGAGGTCACCATCGAGGGGATCCCCAACCAACTCTTCAGCCAAGGGCTGCGCTCTTACCAGATGTTTGATGAAGCGAGGAAACTCTTCGCAGTCGGTAGCAAGCGACATCCTGAAGTGGCAACGGTCGAAAAAGACCTTTCCCCAGCCGACGTCAGCCTTGCAGAATACCTCACCAGTAAGTACGCGCTGTGGCTTGACCTCAGGACAAGCGACGACGACCGGCTCCACGGCTCCGGCAGGCGGATAGCGAATGCCAGCAAAGGTGTGACCATCCAGATAACGAAAAGAGCCGAGGCTGCTGGCGCATTGAACATCTACCTCTACGTCATCATGGATGCACATCATAACATCGAAGATGGCTGGTTCGTCTCAGCGGTCTATTAATGTTCCTCAGGAACGATTAATAAATCTCCTACCGCGCACGGCCCATTCGGCGTCAATATGCGGGCAAACGGGATGCGGAAAAACCGTTTTAATCCTCGATCTGCTCGAAGGCCCCTACCGGGAGTTCTTTCGACACATCGTGGTCCTCTGCCCCACCATAAAGTATAATAAAACATACCAGCGCCCCTGGATCTGGACCGATCCTGAGGTCTACGTTCTAGACAACGGCGAGCGCCTTCACGATTACTTGCGAGCGTTTTACCAGGTGTTTATGGGCGAGCCTACCTTATATATCATCGATGACTGCTCGGCCACGAAGGCTTTGACGAAAAAGAAAGACATGCTGTCAGAGCTAGCGTTCTCGGGCCGCCACGCCGACCAGAGCGTCTGGGTCCTCACCCAAAAGTACAACTCCGTCCTGAAGGACTTGCGCGAGCAGACGCGCTGGGTCTGTTTGTTTCACTGCAAGGATTGTGATTCATTCGAAGACTGCTTGCGCGAGAATGACGTGATCTCCACACGAGAACAGCGGGTGTCGGTGAGGCAGCAGTTAGCCGAGACAAATCATGCTAAGCTTTTATTAAAGACAGACCAACCAGCTGCTTATATGGTGTTAAATAATGTACGAAGTAACTGAAGGACTGTTAATCACAGTGCTTGGCGCGCATCTGGTACTGCTGTTCTTTATTGCTAGGCATTATGTTTACATTACTCGGATGTGTGTTAACACACACGCACGCTTCTGCAAGCGCTTTAGACACCATATTAGACTGGTCCGCCAACTCGCAATGAATCTCAAAGCAATAGCTATGGACTGTGACGAACTGATCGATGAGCTGATAGGTACGACAGCAAAGGCAGAACGCTGAAGCTCCAACCGCGGAAGGAACGGCAGCGACGTCAGACTACCATGAGGAGCCGCTCATCGAGACACGGGTGCAAAAATACCGTGAAAGGCTCGCCGCATTGGTGGTGGGAGGCCAAGCCAAGCAGTATGGACTAGTGGTCCATGGGAAGGTCCTCACCGCAGAACAGACCGACGCTCTGGACAATAGCGAAATCGAAAAGCTTTACTCCCGCTATGAAACAAGGCTTGGGCCAGCGATGACGAAGACGCTGGGGTCTACAGCGCTCCAGCTTTATGCGGGGCTGGCATCTACCGGCCGAAAGCTAACCCTTATTGCTGACCTCGAGGGCGACCCGTTTGTCGGACACGCACTTAGCAGTGCTACCTGCGAGCTCTACCATCGCTATGGCATGTACTTGGCGCCGCTAACTGCTGCGCTTACTACAGTGAAGCACTGTCGATTTGGACATCAATGCCCTATTACCATCTATGACATAAACCATGTCGGAGAACGAGCAGATTGTTGCGAAGCAACAGGAGAACCAAGAGCCAGCACAGAGTCCGGCAGAGTTACGACCCCCAAGCCTTTGCGAAGCAGCACGGTTAAGGATCCGAAAAAAGTAGCGGCCGGGCGTGCTGGAGCTGCTGCCAGAAAAGCTAAACAGGAACGGCTGCTCGGACAGCTTCGGACGGCCAAAGACTCATTTCGTCCACCAGTCAGCGCAGCTGATGTCAGTATGCTTCCAAAGGAAGCGGTCTCAAAGGAACCGTCACGCAGTGATGCAGCTAACAACCATGGACTAACCGACTGGACCCCATGGATCATTTAGGATTGTCTTACGGGCGGTGCACTCATGTTTCTTCTGCGCTTGCGCGCCACACAGGCGGTACAAACGCCACACAGGCACCCCCGTTGACTCATCGACAGCGTCGATGCCAAAGCGGCTTGTTGTTTCGCACGCTAAGCAACCACAATTAAAGCCAAGCCCAGACCCATTCTATATGGAGTGAAGCGTAGCAATAATGACAACCCCGGCAACTGATTGTAAAATGCTTGTCAACGCGCTCTACCATAGCGCATTCGTCTGTGGCATCGCTGTGGGATACGCCCGGCTTGGCAAGATGGCGATTGGGGGTAGCCCCCGAAACAAGACGTCATACCCCGCGATGTGGGCATGGCCATAGTTGACGTCACTCTCGCCATGGCAACCAAAGACATGCTAATTCAACAGGGGCTGATACCTGCTGATATCATGAAGTAATGGCAAGTATTACTATGCTCGTTGGCGGTGCCCTGGTGAACGCTCTTGCGTTCTCGGGATCGAACTACGTGTTCTCCATGTTGAAGAGCTCTGGCGTGGACGAAGAACGCAAGCATCACGATAAAGCGGTCGAACAGTTACAGGTTGCACAGGCAGAATGGTCTCGGAAACGGACCGAGCGTATTGATTTCATCACTGAGGAACTCCGCCGCCAGGGGCACGCCGTTCGAACCTTCAAAACGTCGCTGACGCGATGCGCCTGTATGCGCAGGTCACCGGGAAAAATGTCAGCCTTGCTGACCTGGGGCCCGAACCCCAGCTCTCCGACTTTTAGCAACCGAGTGACGACCCGAAAGAACGCGAGATTTTCTTAATCATCTTGGGAATGGGTGTGACAGGCTTCGCGGCATACAAACTGGCCTCATCCCGAGCATGAGTTTTGTCTTTAGGATGAAATGGGCACAAACGAGTGGTTAGTACGGAATGGGCACTGTCAATTGGCTGATCAGTGTCTTTAGGATGAAATGTGTTACAGCCAACTATGTAGGACCACAGCTGGCTGGTTACATCTGATCCGGTGTCTTTAGGACGAAATGGGTACTTGTTAGTACCGAATAGGTAAACAGGGTGGTCAGTGTCTTTAGGATGAAATGTGTTACAACCGACTATGTAGGATCACAGCTGGCTGGTTACATCTGATCCGGTGTCTTTAGGACGAAATGGGTACTTGTTAGTACCGAATGGGTAAACAGGCTGGTCAGTGTCTTTAGGATGACATGTGTTACAACCGACTATGCAGGACCACAGCTGGCTGGTTACATCTGATCCGGTGTCTTTAGGACGAATGGGTACTTGTTAGTACCGAATGAGTAAACAGGCTGGTCAGTGTCTTCAGCGGCACACGTTTACTTTCTTGTGTGTACTCTCGTTTTATCATTTAACAGTTGCCTCCCTCACTCCGCTTGTGTATTGAGAAATTTGAGAAAGAGAAAAGTTTTATTGTCACGCAAACAATACATTAATCGTTGGTCCCAATTTTCTGTCAGTGTCGATTATTTTTGTCAGCTCCGGTTTTTTTGGTCAGCTGTAATCGACACTGACAGTTGTATCGCCAGGAACCAGAAAAAATGTATTATTCGCCACAAAAAAATGTCAGAATTGGTTTTTGCGAGATAAACAGACAGCAGTTTGTGGTATATTTAATTCCGGCTGCGAATATAATAACCAATATCACGTAGTCCTATTGATTTAGTATTATACATCTCTAAACATGCTGAGCACAAGTTTCGCAGATGACGTATCCATAAACTCAATCCCGTGGTAATGGGCTGTCCTAGAATGGAAATTTGGAGACTTTCAGCCCCACAGTTTTCCAGGCGATTCCCCCGCGATACGGCAGGCAAACAAATACTTATCCTTTTTCATCCCCTCTCGGTGGGGCCGACCCGGGGGGTGGGTAGGACAATTTTTCATCCCCGCAATACTGTGGGGCCCACCCCCACCCCCGTGTCGGCCCCACCGTGTGGTGGTGGTGGGCCGCCCCCTGGGGCTCTGGGGTTTTTGCCTATACGAGGCACGCACCGAGTGCCCTTGGTATGTCGCAGCCAGTTGGGTGGGATTTTTTCAGGGTTGGGAGGCTTAATTTGGCAAATAAAAAATATTGATGTTTAGTTTGGGAGGCTTAATTTACCAAAAAGAGAATATATTTGGGTCAAAATAAGCTGGGAGCCTTGATTGACTAAATGAACCTTTTATGGCTGAAACAAAAAGCCATTCACCCTCCCTGCTGCTCTTCCATACAATGGTACAGATACTTGAATAACAAATATAATGTTATTCTCTGGTGTTTGATATTGTATCCCAATTATTCTGTCATCCTCGACGTTCAGTAGGGATACACGATTATTAATACTGTTTTTCCAAAGCAAGCCATACCACCTTTGCCAACTTTTCTTCTGCTAGACCTTTTTTAAAAACAAAATCGGATGTAACTGAATCAGTATACAGCTTGTGAATCGAATCTAGGAAGTGTACGGATCCCTCGTATAGAGCTAATGCTCTGTATGCCGCATATATCAATGTCAAATCCGCTTAAAGCATTGCGAAGATAAGAGGCACCAGAACATGATACCGGAAGCATTCCACGTCATAAACTTCATGTGATTAGAATAAGACAAATAATGTGTTGTGCTTGGAAGCTCATTAATAATATCCATCAATGTATATAACTATCACCAGACTCGCCATATTGCCTTCTGGCATTATTACTGTCGTGATACTGGTAACCCTCACCGTAATTAACTTATCGCTTAGAACGACACTGTTAACATACTTATTTTTATAACTATTATTTGTCAGCCAAGGTCTGCATTTAATATCACGCGGCCAAAAAGCCTGACTCAGTTATTTTCAGATAATTATTAGTTGCTTCTACGTTCAGCCTTATCACTACTCTACCATAGCATTTACTTGTCGAGATATTTACCCAGGTTACCAGCAGGCCCTTACTCTCTACAATTTTAATAAGTTCTTCCTGAGTAATGGAAGACTTGAAACCACACACATATAATCGTTTCGAGCGCTTCTGTAATTTATCGAAAACATCGGTATGCCCAAGCAAGGAGCAGTCTTGGTCATCCACATCAGAGTGTATCTGTTGCTTATCCCCCGCTTAACTAGACAGATCTTCTGATCTTTCACTTACTCTAACAGGAATCCGGTTTTGTCGACTACCAGTTTTCATGCGATTGGCAGGCCCAGAAAATCCAGAGCTAGAAGTTCCTTTAGATAACACATCGGAATACAGCTTATCAGCTGATACTCATGCTTGCTTGCTGGTCCCGGTTAAATGAGTCACTACAGATAGCGGGCCAGCGTTTGTAAAAAACATGCACACTCCATATTTTCAGTTCTGTGGTGTATTCCTTGCTTCCAAAGGATAACCCTTTTATAGAACATATTTGTATCCTTCGGTTGCTAACCGTTAGTATCACCACACAGAACCGGCGGAACGGGAACGGTCCTATTGATATTATAATCAGCCTCCCCGATTAGATTCGAGGTCAAAGCCACATGTTCTCGATTACTTGTATTGCCAGTGTGTGTTGACACACTGATCCATGAGAATAAGTTTGTTTCATTACCAGTACTAATGCTACAGGCTGTCGGTTTCTTGAAGTCCCGATGGGCGGGGTCAATGCCAGCCGCCGCCCATCGTGGCTTGAAGAAATAGATGGGCTGCATGATGCTTCCACGCATAACTAAAACCGACCCGCACACGAGTACTGGTTAACCGCTTTGAAGATCTAAGCCTGCCCAGGCAAAGCGGTGCGAGTGCTTATAAACCCTATTGGTTTCATTGGGCGGCAGGGCTTGAGATGTCATTTCATCTCAATGTCGGGTAGAAATCCCACAAAATTGGAAGCAACGTCTCCAAAATTACCCTTACAGTGTTGACGGGGACGTTAAACCTCAAATCAAACCAAAAAGACTTAGTCAATACAGTATTGTCCGGTTTATTAATGTGTACGGTACTGTACGGCTCACGATCTTTCACAGACAGTTTGGATTCACCATCTGACTCAGTTTTAGTTAGGTTAATTTTGGTATGACATTTTTCACTTTGTATTCCTTTGTCTATTCGATTAAACAGAAGAAGAGGCAATGATCAGGAATCGAAACAATCAACCCACTGCTCCGATCAGAGACACCAAAGGGAAAGTAACACAAACATGAAACAATTGACCCTAATTGAAACATCAATAGCGGTAAACCAAAAGGACAGTTACTTTCCCACAAAATGGCCAATAGGCTATCCAAAATAAAATAATATAAGCGACACAAACACCCAAAGACAAACCATAACAAAAAAAAACCGCGACAGAAGAACCGCCTTGGAACGGTCAGCGGAAACGAATTCCACCGGGTGGCTTAAATCGATTTTACGTGGCCACAATCCTCGCCCTTACTTCCGTCGCGATTTAGACAAATAATTTGTTCAGTCCGCATGAAGGCCTCCTAAATCATCAGTGCAGCATCTCCATGAACACGAATAATCAAACAACCATAGAGATGAAACAACGATGAGGACTCGACAGCAAGAAACCAATGAAATGCTGGAGCAAACGAAGACCAACAGTTAGACTCCGATGGGCCCGATAAGAGACAGAGCATCTTTTCTAAATTACTGACCTTTGTCACATTTTCTTTGACTTGCGATACATTTAACGAAAGGACCGATTCATGCATTAGTGATTTCGTATCCTCTTTTAGTAGTTTTATTTCGCCTTTCATATTTGTAATATCCTGTATAAAAGTACTAGAATCAGCCAACATTATGACGTTACACTAATAACGTCAGTTGATAAGTAACGTCAATTGTCTTGAACACTCCGACGGTTATCCTGCTAATGGACATAGTATTGCAAGAATCTTAAAGTTATTACATTGGCGACATGGAGAAACGGAAAGTGGAAGAGAAGAAATGAAAGCAGAGATAGATTAGAGCAGAAGAAAAATCATCGGATATGAGAAAGCCTTACTGAAGAAGACAAGACAAAAAAGACAATATTATGAGATCTGTGAAGATACTTGAGTCACAATCAAGACTGGATTTGTATAACTTTTGGTTATCCTTGATAAAGAATAAAGAATGACAAGATACGGTCTAGATATGGCGGATGCTACAGTAACAATGATATCTGAAAGAAGAAATCTTCGAGCATTACCATTCAGACCGATTGAAGATCAACTGTCAACAGGGAAACTCTGGGAGGACTGGCTAGAGTCCATAGAGAGAGAATTTAGATATTTCAGAGTAGCTAACCCTTTAGATAGAAAAGATGCGTTGATCATATATGGTGGATCTGAGATAGCAAGACTAGAGAAATGCTTGCCAGATCCCGAATACCCTAATCAAGAATTAGATGATTATCAGAAATTAAGAAGCAAGCTCAGTTACTATTTCTTGCCAAAGAAAAACAAACATTATGCCAGATATATGTTTCTGAAAACAAGACCCGAAGCAGGAGAAGCAACACTGGCATACGCACACAAGACTTAAAGAGAAAGCGCATGAATGCGAGTTTGGCGATAATCACGACGAAAGGATATTAGAGCATTTCGTTCAAACCTTAGAGAACCAACAACTGATGTAAAAGTACATATCGAAAAGCTGGACTTTACAACAATTTTTGACGGAAGCCGGACAGATCGAAGATATTCCGATAGAAGTTCATGATATGAAGGCAGGTCCAGGGTACCGGGAGATAGCTAAAGTAACGACACGAAGAAGAAACCAGACATCAATACATCAAGAATACAATGGGAGAGATGGAAACGAAGAATATTGCACATACTATGGTTTAACAAGAGCACACCCAAGAGGGAGACAATGTCCTGCATATGGAACGCAATGTAACATATGTAAGAAGTTTAACCATTTTTCGTCTGTGTGCAGAGCAAATACCATTCAAGAAAAAGCAATGTATGAGTATCAGAAGAGCCCCCCCCCCCCCCCCCCCCCCCCACATATAATAAGCAGAAGAATAAATCAAGCATAAAGAGGGCAGAAGAGGTATATTCTAATAGTGAAACAAGTTCTGATGATGACGTCATCGAAAAATCTCTGATGCATATGAGAATTAAAACAGTGACAGATTCAACATAAGTGAACAAGGTTTCATTCAAAGATATAAAATATTTACAGGAAAAGGTCAGCCGACTTGGGAATGAACTAAGTTTAACAAAACACCTTATTCAGAGTTTTTTAACACAGCAACAAACTGAAGAAAATAGTCTTAAGGAGACACAAAAACAAATTGGAACATGTTGGAACATGATCTGCGGTATTCCGTTCGACCTGGACGGAATTGGAAAAAAATAGCTCACTAAAAGAGAAGTTTTTTTTCTTGGATATCTGTTTGGTTTCTTGTCTGATTCATAACAGACAAGCGTAAACCAGCAACATTTTATTGCTGGTTATCCTAGATTGTGATTTGTTTGTCTTGTAGATTGAAAAAAAATGCTGACATTCTTTCCCGCCATTACCTCACTAGTGGGTGGGGTAACGTAAACTGAAATTCTTAGGATCAAAATTAGGTCGCTTGTCACATTCATTTTTCTGGAGAGCCTGTGTGTTGTCAGATATTTGAGTGTGCTGAGCTGTATATAATTGGACCAGTATACTGAATAGTCCTTTGTAGCTGTCAGTGTGCTGGCTGTGACAAACTCGGAATCAGGATTGTTGCTTGACACCCCATAATAAATCATTAGAAATCATCAAATCACTACCCGGTATATTAAAATGAAGGTCTCCCTGTTTCCCATGGTCTTAATTCTTGGGTTCCGTCTTTTGAAAACAACTTATAGAATGCATCCAGATGATGGAAATCAGGAGTTCAAGTTTACAATTAAGGAGAGTAGTAGTAGAATTTCCCAGTACTTGGCATTTACAAGGAAGAATGGAAACAGAAGGTGTTCGGAGGGCTTGCGAAATTTCAAGTCCTCGCGCGGTACAAACTTGGCTTTACTTCTAATCTTGGCCGGAGACATTGATACTAACCCCGGCCCAAGGTTTCGCTGCGGACTCTGCAAAATATATTGCAAAGGTTCCGAGAAATGGATAGAATGTGAGGACTGTAACAAGCGCTTTCTCTCCTCATGTTCTGATTTGGATAACAATCAATTGTTAGAAATTGAATCTAGAGCTGGAACTTGGTATTGCAAAGACTGCAAAGCTGACTGTGGTCTTTGCAGTGGCGCTGTCCTTAATGGCCACAAAGCCGTTCAGTGTGATCAATGTGAAATGTGGATACACACTGACTGTTCCTTCATTTCAGATGCAGAATATGGCACTTTGGTAAACTCAAGCTGTCACTGGATATGTCCAAAATGTGAGGTCTGTAACTTTTCAGACCCCTTCTTTGATGAATATTTAGAACTTAGTAAGCCAAACAGGTTTGAACCTCTGTCAGAGGATAAGAGAGGCAAATCTTCGACTGCTGATGAAACTAAGTCAAATTTTGTGAAAGGTTTGAAACTTTGCAGTATAAACATAAATGGAATTAGAGGGAAAATTCTTGAACGTTTAGCTTTCCTCGATACATCTCAACCTCATATCGTTGCTATTCGGGAAACAAAGATTGACAGTTCAATTACTACATCTGAGCTTTTCCCTGAAACCTGTCAGTACTGTGTGTACAGAAAAGATAGGAACTCTCATGGCGGTGGGGTGATGTTGCTCATTCTTAGAGACATCCCTCACATGCCTTTCATGGAACTTGAAAATGACACCGAATCGGTCTGGGTTAAGGTTTTTGCAAATAAAACTTCCCACTTCGTAGCAAGTTGGTATCGACCACCTAATGGTACAATCGAAAACGTCCAGTTGTTTAAAGACCAACTGGATTGCATTAAATCGCAGCATAAGGGTAAAAAACTCCCGGCTGTACATGTTCTAGGTGACCTCAACTTCAGAGACATTGCTTGGCTCGACAGGCTCAGCAAACAAGGCACAATGCTGAGTCAGCCGGAAGGACAAATATTAATTGACATTATGAACGATCATGGCCTTGAACAAATTGTTAACTTCCCCACTCGTGATAAGAACACATTGGATCTGATCCTTACGACTTTGCCAGGACAATTCGAAGACATTCATTCCCCAGATAAACTAAGTGACCACGATGTTGTCTCCGGATATTTAAAAATTCACATCCCACCAATAAAGAAACCTCGGAGGAAGGTGTACTCATATCATAAAGGTGACTATGAAACTATGAGGAAGGATGCACTCAGATTTGCACAGGAGAATTACTTTAATGGTCATTCAGATGCTCGGTCTGTACAGGAGAATTTTGATTTGATAACTTCTTTCATTCATACTTCGGCCGAAAATCATATCCCCTCAAAAACTAGTAGGTCTGTATCTTCTATTCCCTGGATCACTCAAGAGATAAGAAGGAAAATTCGCAGAAGGAATAAGATTCATGCAAAGGCAAAAAATACGGGAAGTGGTAAACTCCGGACAAAATTTGAAAACTTGAGACGTGAAATCAAGACTGATATAAAAAATCAGCATGGTTGTATGTGAATAACTTGGTAGGTGATGTAAAGGCAAATCCCAGAGACTTCTACAGATATATTAATAGCCAGAAGAAAGACAGGCAAGGTATCCCGCCCCTTAATAAAATAGGAGGGGACGGGGTTGCTGAATCAGATTCTGAAAGGGCAGAGGAACTAGTTGGTCAATTCAATGATGCATTTAATAAAACTGAGTTCAGGGAGGTTTCATTGACTGGAAGATCGGCCCCATTCATGAATAGTATTCTTGTGACAGCTGCAGGGGTGATCAAATTACTTCAAGGCCTAAACCCCAGTAAGGCCTTAGGACCTGATGAGCTTCATTCTAGAGTCCTGAAGGACCTAGCAAATGAGTTGGGTCCAGTTTTTGCACACTTGTTTCAACAGTCTCTCGATACGGGTGAAATCCCCAAAGAATGGCTCTAAGCAAACATTTGTCCACTTTTCAAAAAAGGAGATAGGGCTCTTGCCCGTAATTATCGCCCTGTGTCTCTGACTTGTGCTCAAACATCATGGCCCACTTGGACGAACATAAACTTTTGTCAGACAGACAACATGCATTTAGGAAAAAGCACAGTTGTGAAACTCAGCTAAGCACAGTTATTAATGACTGGGCAAAAATCTTGGACAAAGGGGGACAGGTGGACACATTTATTCTGGACTTCGAGAAGGCTTTTGACACCCCTCCTCATGAACTACTTAAATCTAAGTTATTTGGTTATGGAATTGGGGGAAAGACCCTCAAATGGATAGGTTCCTTTCTTTGCTACAGAAAACAGCGGGTTGTTGTTAATGGCGAATCTTCGGAGTGGGCTCCAGTTTTGTCTGGAGTCCCGCAAGGGACCGTTGTTGGTCCACTTTTGTTCTCCATGTATATCAATGATATTTCCACTGACATTGACTCAGAAATAAGACTGTTTGCAGATGACTGTGTTTGTGTTACGAGATGGAATAGGAAACCTCTCTGGTGCTTATGCACATCTAAATTATTTTAGTAGATATATGGTAGGGCGGTGCGAGTGAAATATTTTAGGTGAAATATGGTACGCAAACTGTGCTGCTCCATGAACAAGTCATGCACATGTCATACGATATATGCATGAGTGGTTTATAGAGAGCTGTTTTTACAATACAGGGGGCCGCTATAAGGCCGAGTCCTATAGAATTTGCCTAAAAATCGCCAACCGCCAAATTGTGCCATATATGATTTTTATTCCCGTCACGTGTTGTGTGGGTGTTCGTTTTGACAGGAGTCATGTCATTGATTTATAGGGTCGTTTCATCAATTTTTCCTATGGGAAATATACTATTTGAACGCAAATCCATTATCTACTCGATTTTTGCTATCTGGCTTTGTTTGTGGCCGGTATCTCCACCTCGCCACGAATTGAGCAAGGTAATATGAGTAGGCATGATTTTCTGGTAGTATTCATAGATATATAAACCCTGAGAAAAACGAACACTTTAGCAGCAGGTCAAGTTGTAACATGTACCTACAACATTGTGTCGGGAAATAGAAAGTATATTGAAAGGTATGTTAAATCTATGTTTAGTATTATTTTTGTATGAACATGCTTGTAGGTTTTGGAGGGGTTTACTTCTAGTATACCCCAACTTTCTGAAGCCTATTCTGAATTCACTGTTGTTGCCTGTAGTGATTAGGCTACTAGCTTTGCCAGCTAGACGTCGCAGGATTGATCCCAGGCTTCTCCAGTAGTAGAATGAGTCTTTCTAAGTGAGGTCCTGTCTCATGCTGACCCTAGATGTTGGTGAGACGTAAAGTTTGGACACCCGCTCATTCTAGATTTATTTAGGCTTTTAGACCCCTTTTGTAGAATGTAATTAATAAACGCCGGGTCACTTGTTTGATCCATGACTTTTGACTAGCTGTGGTTAGAAAACCGTGGTTGCGTCCCAATATGATATTAGGTGTAGAGGGGACGTAAACTTAAGACGGGTTTAACCATATCTTCATCATCAGGGCAAACTCTTACAGGAGCCTGTTGGGTTATCCGTGATGATGAACCGTAATGAATTCTATTTTACAAGCATGTTCACGTTGATTAGAAATAATTTTGTTCAAGAAGAATTACGAGTTCATTTTGTAATGATGCCGTTTTTGTCTGATAACTCAGTTTGTGCATGTATGTACATATAAAGAACGTGATGATGATAAGTGGGAGTATTTGGTCGCCACACGTCATAACGGCCTGAGCGGCGGGGATGACGTCAGCTGCGTCATCGGCGTCGCGAGGACGGTTGTGACGGGGTGCCTACCAAATACAAAGAGAATTTACGGCAAACAGTGTTGGCCCTTATGAGACACTAACAAATGTTGTGGATTATAGATGAAAATCTTCTGTTGTAGTTTCTATCTGTTATTAATGTATTGAATTTGTGAATAGCTATATTTGTGAGCCGTGTCGCGGAGAAGGATATGAAATAGAGATTGTTATGTTTCCTGTAATTGGCAGCTGACCAGGTAGCGCAAAGGCGTGGTCTGTTCAATTGCCTCTTACTTGTGATAATGTAGTGAGCACAAATTTGATGAGTATTATGCTCAGTAGTAGTGAGCATTAATTGATTTCTGTAGTGCTCAGTAAGGTAACATGAACTTTGAGTATTATTGTGTCAAGCGCTGGGTGCTGATAATTTGATGCACAGTCAAGTTGAGTTCTGCTGTACGGTTATTTGTCGCATGCACTAATCAGCCTGTATGTCTGGTCGGCGCATGCGCAATAACGGTATATGCATGAACATATTCTTACTTCTCCGGGAGGGGGATCATGATATAGCATGTATGTTTTGTGACTCGTGTCTTAGTCCAGTTATCGTAATTTGCAGGCACAACAATGTGTGACCTGCTGCTCCCTGCTTCATAGCAGCAGGTACTGGTACGACGCTAGGCGTTAGGGTCCAGCAAGGGCGGACAGACCGCCGTAATCAGCGCATACCAGAATCGGAATCATTGTTCATTGTCAACAAATGTGAGACCATGAAAGAGGTCAACTAACATGCAGGATATTCGGACAATCGCTAAATCTGTGATCGGCAAACCTGTGATCGGCAACTATGTCGATAGACTAGTGTGCAGTTTGCACTAGTTCGTGAGAGGAAGTTTCACGCGAGAGGGGGATTCACCCTAAGTTATAAACTGGCCAGTCGCGTCTTGTGTTGTTTCTTTTTTTGTTTTTGTTGTTGTTTTTGTTGTTTGCTTCTGTAGGTATTCACGTCACCCGTTCCGAGCACAGAACATTGTTTTGCCTTCGGAGCGGACGTCGTGAGTTGGCTACAGAAGCAACAAATTGTGATGTTTTGTGTTAGTAAGTGTTGTATGTAGATACTGTAAATAATTCATGTCATTCATCTCACATCTTTCTTGTGCCTTACCCCACAGCTGCCCGTACACCTGTCAGAAATCACGCTCGGTTGTCTTGTCAGCATGGGGGTTTGCGGCACGCCGTAAACCCACATGTAACAGTTTGTTACCGGGAAATTAGAGATACAGATGACTCATTGAAACTTCAGGCTGACATAGATAGATTAGGATGTTGGGCACGTAAATGGGGCATGAGATTTCAGCCAGTTAAATGCAATATTATGCAGATAACAAGGGAGAGATCTAATAAAGTTGAGGCTTCTTACACCTTAGAGGGAACGGTCCTCGAGAATGTGGACTCCATTAAATACCTTGGAGTGACAATCTCACACAACTTGAGATGGAATACTCTTATTAGCAATATGTGTACTAAGGCAAATAGAACGCTTGGTTTCCTGAGGCGAAATCTTCATCAGTGCCCTCAGGATGTAAAAGAGGCAGCATATAAAGGTCTTGTTCGCCCAATCTTGGAATATGGTAGTTGTATCTGGGACCCCAGTGGAGTGGTCCTTAACGATGAAATTGAGAAAGTTCAGATTAGAGATGCTAGATTTGTAACAGGCAATTACTGCTTTGAAACTGGGAGCAAGACTGGAATACTTGAAAATGGGAGTCTCTCAAGAAAAGGAGAAAAGACAGTAGGCTAATCCTTTTATACAAAGGTCTAAAGGGTGCTGCCAGCATTCCAACAGATGACCTGGTTCCCCAGCTAGACACTGTAGAAATCACCATTCGTTGGCGTTTCAGACCCTTAGCGCAAGAACTGACATTTACAAAGAGTCGTTCTTCCCCAGAACCATTAGAGATTGGAATGCCCTTCCCGATTCGATTATTTCGACAGCTGAAGGTGCTGATGATTGTGTAGCTAAATTTACTTCTTTAATTAGAGCTAGGGACTAACTTCCCACATCACAGGTCCTGGTGTATGAATGTCATTTGACGTGTCACCAGTAACAATTCTGATTCTGATTCTGGAGGAAAATGAAAGGACTGATGGATTCTCATATGACATGCCAGACTATGATCAGAAAGAATCGAGGGAGTGCCAAATGGGTGTGTATCACTTGTGTCTTTTAATTCTGGATGGCCATGTGGCCATTTTGAGGGAAAGTAACTGTCCTTATGGCCTTCCTTAGTTTAGGTTTCCATTTTTGTCTGGTCGCTTAATGTTTGTATTTCTTTCCCTTTGGTGTCTTTTATGGGTGGAGTAAGTTAATTGTATCAGCTCCTGATCTTTGTTTTACTTCTACTTAACGAAGAACAGCGCGCCCCTAGATCTAGAAGAATATGAAGAAAAGGAGGAGCACATAGGTCATAAGGAAATGCAGACTAGAGAAATGAAGAAAGAAGAAAGTGCCAAAGACCTTTCAAAACAGCAGCTTTCTTTTGAAGCTATATTCACTACATATTTTGTCTCAGACAGTTACTTAGATTATAGACTATGAATTTGTTTCAAAATATTTAGAATTTCGATTGGTGACATACAGAAAATATACATATAGGGCCTATTCATTACGAATTTCACAGATCAGTTCTTCATTCAGCAAGACTTTAAGTTTACAATATGCATGAATTCTTTCATTGAAAAATGGGGAGAAAGGTAATATCCTGTATAAAAGTACTAGAATCAGCCAACATTATGCCGTTACACTAATAACGTTAGTTGCTAAGTAGCGTCAATTGTCCTGAACACTCCGACTGTTATCATGCTAATGAACCTAGCATTGCAAGAATCTTAAAGTTATTACAATATTGTCCACCCCGTTTTCTTTCTCATTACAAACGCGGCCAATAGATAGAGCATTTGTCGTGATCAACGACCTAAGTTTGTTCAATTATGATTCAAGTTCAGAGCTAACTCCTTGGATAGCAGCACGCACCGATTTTAATTCCTTTCACCTTATTATTTTCTTGTTTTAATAATACAATATCAGCCATCATTTCACTCACATCACCACTTCAGTAACATTATAGGCCTGAAACGACGTATCTCCATTATGGGAGCCCGACTTCTTAGTTGGTCGTGGAATATTGACAACTTTCCTAAGATCCTCCCAGTCTGCGCCATCGAGCACCAATGACAGGTTATACAAGTCATGCGCCAACTTGTTTATACACATTCACCAGTTCGAATCTGTATCCTCTTCGTAATTGATGCTCGCGAATCGTATGGATAACCTTCATTTTCTTTTATACAACTGAATAGCTCAATCCGAGCCATATCTAGGTGATCCCTGTCTGATGATGGATTTTTAATACTTGCGAAATGTAAAGATCCTTAGGAAGCGATCTCGCTAGGTGAAGTAGATTATCAGGACCAAGAGCGACCTCATCTCCAAGACAACCTTGTGGTTCCGAAGCTCGTTGCGCCCCCTGAAAAACTAATTCTTGCGTACTTGGCGAATTTATTCCCGCGAAGATCTCGTCAACATTTTCTGAAGTTACAGACACATATTTAATATTAGAAACATTGACGTAATGACCGTCATTTTCGGTTTTAAACTCAGTATTAACCACCTCTTTTAGGCGCACGATCTCATCATCAAAGTCATCATTTGCTAGCACAACAGGTGTTAGCGTAGAAAACACTGGCGACTTAGCCATCTTTTAATGAAAGTTCATTGACCGCCGTATCCAGTTCTAATACACAGTTTATATGGCCCATTTGTATCATGTTACACGCAGGGAACGATGTAAAGAGCGCTCCGTTCAGGCGTGACGAGTTTAGTGACATAACCACCCGGCACTTGAACATATAGTAAAGTAATAAGGCGTTCAGGGCAAGTTAGCTGGTCAATAATATGGTGAGCTCCTTTGTTAGCGAGAAAGATCAAAGAAATTCATCACAATAAGATATCTATAAAGTCTTATCTGTGCAGAATCCTACAACCTATTCCTTAATCCATATTTCACATTTGTCACATCCAAAACTTACAAATCGTATAAAAAAGTATGTTTTTCAGCGATTTTCAGCCTGCACATTACATGGTCACTTAGAAGCCTCCGTGGTGCAGTGGTTACGCTACTCGCCTTGTAAACCAGGGATCGCAGGATCGATCCCGGGCTTCTCCAGACTTTCGGATGAGTCTTTAAACCGAGGTCCCGTCTCCGTATGACCTTAGCTGTTGGTGGGACGTAAAACTAAAAACTCACTCACTCACATGGTCACTTATATCGAATGTCGGTATGAAGAAGGTTGACTTAATTTCCGTATAATATGTAAACAGGCTTGTTCTGGGGCAAGCACAGCATAGCAAACACAAGTCTTTGCATTCATGACCCTAGGGCTGAGATAACGAATAACGGTAGCTCAGTCACACAACAGAAGCTTGATGTTACTTTAGATAATGTCAGAGAAGTTTTCCTTGAATGTTTGGCTTTCTGACATTTCTATTGTAATTCCGATTTACAATCAAGCAATCTGCTGTGGTCCCATAAAAGGAGGCCGTTTTTATACGGGGAAACTGACACAGGCTACAGGTCAGTTATGAATGGCATTTGACATGTCATGATGCTCGTTCGTGTTGCAAATAAATGAAGCTACCGGTACATTATTAGGAAAACTAGCCCATATGAGAAAATGCTTCCTTCCATGGCACTATGCTTTATTCTGTTGTTAAATTAGCTTGTATGGATTTTCTTCTACTGATAGGCTAATGCCAAGGATTTATGGAATTGTGAATCAATAAGAATTTAAGTCTGACTAGAGATAAACATCGTATTGAAAGAAAGGAAACTGAATTTGGTTCATCTGTCTATTGTTTCTGCTTTGCTTTTGGTATATAAAACAAAATATCATAAATATACTTTAAACCTCAGGCACTTACAGTGAAAAATACTCTACTCTCTGAGAAAGCAAAGGATTGATTATTTTTACTATGGTTCACGTGCATGTCCTTTAGTCATCTTATGAGCATTGAAAGATAGCACTTCTTTCTTATACATTGGTGTGTTTGTCTAACGTGTTTCTGACAAAAATTGCATTAAAGACTATCTACAACTTACAAGCAACCTGCAATGTTCCGAAATTATCCAACAGAAAATTATGAATTATTTTTAATTTTATCAGTAGAGGCAATTTATCGGGTTAGTATTGCAATTGGCGTGAAAATGTACAGTTTGCAGGCAGCCCTTCAAACTGTGCAATTCACCAACACAGCTTCCTTATATTTAGAATTAAAGACATAACATTGTTTGGCTGTTTCTTTTTATTTAACTTATATTTTTGGGATCACTTACCTTTGTAAAAGCATCAGTTGTGTGTCTTAAACCAGAGAGTATCGGAATGATTTAGACCTTCTGCCGAATTTTGGCTGAATTGTATAGTAGCTGGTCCTCCTGACAAACAAATCGTTATGTTTACTGCAAAAGACTATGACTAAAACTAGGATTACTGGTTTGATCAGTAAAAAAACCATGCGTATAGATCAGTTGGCGTTGAGACCTAGACAAATGTCCTTCGCTCTTCCTCATTTTCTTAACAAAGATAAAATCTATACTTTGTTTTTGGCTTGACTTTTCGTAGTCTAACTTGTGATTTTCTTTAGCTCCGGCTTATAGAGTGTGGAACCAGCTACGAGCCCTGATCTTTGTTTCATCACAATTATTTAATTTGATTTGTATTTTAGTTTGTTCTAATTTGTATGCTATTCTGTGATGGTCTTTTGATTGAGTTACATGTAGTTATACCGGCCCCGATAGCTCAGTTGGTAGAGTGTCCGCACCGGGGAACGGGAGGTCACGGGTTCGATCCTTGGCCGCGACAAACTTAAGTCGTTAAGAATGGTACTAGCTGCTCCTCGCTTGGCACTCAGATTTACGGGGTAGAGCTAGGACTGGTCGACCCAGTGTCAGGATAATGTGACTGGGTGTGGTATCATGTTATGTGTCTGGGACATGATACTTCAGTGAGGCAGCACTATAAAAGTGAGCATTGAGCTCCCTGTCGCAACCAGACACCGTCGTGATATGACTGAAAAATTGTTGAAAGCGACGTATAACCCGAATTCACACACACACACACACACACACACACACACACACACACACACACACACACACACACACACACATGTAGTTACCTTCATGTGGACCAACTAGTGTGTGTTTTAAATAATATTAGAACCTAGAGTGTGGGTTCGGCTCATAAAATAATGTAGCATTGTCGGATTTTTCGAGGGGTTTTTCATATTGTATGGTTGTATATTAATTATTTATTTATTTATTTATTTATTTATTTATTTATTTATTTATTTATATTTACATCACGTGAAAAAGTCAGTGAAATGAACACCCCCTAAACCCCACTTTATATAGAGAAAACTGGGGTTTACGGGGATATACGTTATTTTTCGTATTTCTGCTCCAAAACATAGGTTGTGGGTACTCGTTAGAACTGCCTCAGCGGTTCTAACGAGCACCCACAACCTATGTTTGTAGTATAAATTAGAAAAAATATCACGAATTTTCATCAGAAAAGTTGCCATTTTGGAGATGTGATAACTGCACTATGTCGTACGGGTATGTTATCGTAATGTTTAATAAATTAATTTTCATTGCTTGTGCCTGTGTGGACCGTAATCACTCCTTGTGGGGAGGAAGAAGCTGGTGGCTATGCTGTTTGTGGTTCGTTTGTTTCCTGTTTTGTTTTCTCCATTGTTAGTTACACTTCCTCTTGCGGTGCCATTTGGTAGGCTTTAATCTTTGATTGTGTCTTTTCCAGAGTATCTATTGCACGACCCGCAGAAAAAGCAACCGACTGAAGTCGGTTTTTTCTAAGAGTGCCCTAAAATCACCGTGTCATTCTGTCATTCTGTCAGTCTGTCAGTCTGTCGTTCTGTCATTCTGTCTGTCCGTCCGTAACCCGTTTGTGAAAATTGGTGATAGTGACTTAACCGCTTGGAATATTTAAACAATTTTTGGCATACTGATAGATATCAATGAGATCTAACCAATGAACTTACGAAATATTACATTCCATTTAGTATAGCCTCGCCGAGGCGAAAAATGTGAAAATTTTCGAACATTTTTTAACTGCTTCTCCTCGGAAACCATTGGGCCGATTGAAGTCAAATTTCATATGGAGCCTCTATGGGATGGGGGAAACCAAAATTTGCTCAGGGGTCAAGGTCACATGACAAAATGGCCGCCAAGCCATATATGGTTTGTCTGTCTGTCCGTCCGTAACCCGTAAGTAAAAATTGGTGATAGTGACTTAACCGCTTGGAATATTTAAACAATTTTTAGCATACTGATAGATATCAATGAGATCTAACCAATGAACTTGCGAAATATTACATTCCATTTAGTATAGCCTCGCCGAGGCGAAAAATGTGAAAATTTTCGAACTGCTTCTCCTCGGAAACCGTTGGGCCGATTGAAGTCAAATTTCATATGGAGCCTCTATGGGATAGGGAAACCAAAATTTGCTCATGGGGTCCAGGTCACATGACCAAAATGGCCGCCAAGCCATATATGGTAAAAACCCTTCAAAAATAGTATTCTCCAGAACCACTGGGCAGATTTCCCCGAAACTTGATAAATAGCATCTGGGATGTAGGCCTATCATAAATTGCTAAAATGGTGACCCTGGGTTGACCTTGACCTTCTTTGGGTCCGTCCGTAACCCGTTTGTGAAAATTGGTGATAGTGACTTAACCGCTTGGAATATTTAAACAATTTTTGGCATACTGATAGATATCAATGAGATCTAACCAATGAACTTACGAAATATTACATTCCATTTAGTATAGCCTCGCCGAGGCGAAAAATGTGAAAATTTTCGAACATTTTTGAACTGCTTCTCCTCGGAAACCGTTGGGCCGATTGAAGTCAAATTTCATATGGAGCCTCTATGGGATGGGGGAAACCAAAATTTGCTCATGGGGTCAAGGTCACATGACCAAAATGACCGCCAAGCCATATATGGTTTGTCTGTCTGTCCGTCCGTAACCCGTTTGTGAAAATTGGTGTGTTACGAGATGGAATAGGAAACCTCTCTGGTGCTTATGCACATCTAAATTATTTTAGTAGATATATGGTAGGGCGGTGTGAGTGAAATATTTTAGGTGAAATATGGTACGCAAACTGTGCGGCTCCATGAACAAGTCATGCACATATCATACGATGTATGCATGAGTGGTTTATAGAGAGCTGTTTTTACAATACAGGGGGCCGCTAAAAGGCCGAGTCCTATAGAATTTGCCTAAAAATCGCCAACCGCCAAATTGTGCCATATATGATTTTTATTCCCGTCACGTGTTGTGTGGGTGTTCGTTTTGACAGGAGTCATGTCATTGATTATAGGGTCGTTTCATCAATTTTTCCTATGGGAAATATACAATTTGAACGCAAATCCATTATCTGCTCGATTTTTGCTATCTGGCTTTGTTTGTGGCCGGTATCTCCACCTCGCCACGAATTGAGCAAGGTAATACGAGTAGGCATGATTTTCCGGTAATATTCATAGATATATAAACCCTGAAAAAAGCGGACACTTTAGCAGCAGGTCAAGTTGTAAAGAGTGAACACAACATTGTGACGGGGAAATAGAAAGTATATTGAAAGGTATGTTAAATCTATGTTTAGTATTATTTTTGTATGAACATGCTTGTAGGTTTTGGAGGGGTTTACTTCTAGTATACCCCAACTTTCTGAAGCCTATTCTGAATTCGCTGTTGTGGCCTGTAGTGATTAGGCTACTAGCTTTGCCAGCTAGACGTCGCAGAATTGATCCCAGGCTTCTCCAGTAGTAGAATGAGTCTTTCTAAGTGAGGTCCTGTCTCATGCTGACCCTAGATGTTGGTGAGACGTAAAGTTTGGACACCCGCTCATTCTAGATTCATTTAGGCTTTTAGACCCCTTTTGTAGAATGTAATTAATAAACGCCGGGTCACTTGTTTGATCCATGACTTTTGACTAGCTGTTGTTGGAAAACCGTGGTTCCGTCCCAATATGATATTAGGTGTAGAGGGGACGTAAACTTAAGACGGGTTTAACCATATCTTCATCATCAGGGCAAACTCTTACAAGAGCCTGTTGGGTTATCCGTGATGATGAACCGTAATGAATTTTATTTTACAAGCATGTTCACGTTGATTAGAAATAATTTTGTTCAAGAAGAATTACGAGTTCATTTTGTAATGATGCCGTTTTTGTCTGATAACTCAGTTTGTGCATGTATGTACATATAAAGAACGTGATGATGATAAGTGGGAGTATTTGGTCGCCACACGTCATAACGGCCTGAGCGGCGGGGATGACGTCAGCTGCGTCATCGGCGTCGCGAGGACGGTTGTGACGGGGTGCCTACCAAATACAGAGAGAATTTACGGCAAACAGTGTTGGCCCTTATGAGACACTAACAAATGTTGTGGATTATAGATGAAAATCGTCTGTTGTAGTTTCTATCTGTTATTAATGTATTGAATTTGTGAATAGTTATATTTGTGAGCCGTGTCGCGGAGAAGGATATGAAATAGAGATTGTTATGTTTCCTGTAATTGGCAGCTGACCAGGTAGCGCAAAGGCGTGGTCTGTTCAATTGCCTCTTACTTGTGATAATGTAGTGAGCACGAATTTGATGAGTATCATGCTCAGTAGTAGTGAGCATTAATTGATTTCTGTAGTGCTCAGTAAGGAAACATGAACTTTGAGTATTATTGTGTCAAGCGCTGGGTGCTGATAATTTGATGCACAGTCAAGTTGAGTTCTGCTGTACGGTTATTTGTCGCATGCACTAATCAGCCTGTATGTCTTGTCGGCGCATGCGCAATAACGGTGTATGCATGAACATATTCTTACTTCTCCGGGAGGGGGATCATGATATAGCATGTATGTTTTGTGACTCGTTTCTAGTCCCGTTATCGTAATTTGCAGGCACAACAATGTGTGACCTGCTGCTCCCTGCTTCATAGCAGCAGGTACTGGTACGACGCTAGGCGTTAGGGTCCAGCAAGGGCGGACAGACCGCCGTAATCAGCGCCTACCAGGATAGAAGGAGAATCTTCTAAATCATTGTTCGTTGTAAACAAATGTGAGACCATGGAAGAGGTCAACTTACCTGCAGGTTATTTGGACGATCACTAAATCCCTGATCAGCAAACGTGATCGCTAAACCTAAGATTATCAACTATGTTGATAGACTAGTTCTACTAGTTCGCGAGAGGAAGTGTCACGCGAGTGGGGGATTCACCCTAAGTTATAAACTGGCCAGTCGCGTCTTGTGTTGTTTCTTTTTTTTTGTTTTTGTTGTTGTTTTTGTTGTTTGCTTCTGTAGGTATTCACGTCACCCGTTCCGAGCACAGAACAGTGTTTTGCCTTCGGAGCGGATGTCGTGAGTTGGCTACAGAAGCAACAAATTGTGATGTTTTGTGTTAGTGAGTGTTGTATGTAGATACTGTAAATAATTCATGTCATTCATTTAACATCTTTCTTGTGCCTTACCCCACAGCTGCCCGTACACCTGTCAGAGATCACGCTCGGTTGTCTTGTCAGCATGGGGGTTTGCGGGACGCCGTAAACCCACATATAACATGGTGAGTGACTTATCCGCTTGGAATATTTAAACAATTTTTGGCATACTGATAGATATCAATGAGATCTAACCAATGAACTTGTGAAATATTACATTCCATTTAGTATAGCTTCGCCGAGGCGAAAAATGTGAAAATTTTCGAACTGCTTCTCCTCGGAAACCGTTGGGCCGATTGAAATCAAATTTCATATGGAGCCTCTATGGGATGAGGGAAACCAAAAATTGCTCATGGGGTCCAGGACACATGACCAAAATGGCCGCCAAGCCATATATGGTCTGTCTATCTGTCCGTCAGTAACCCGTTTGTGAAAATTGGTGATAGTGACTTAACCGCTTGGAATATTTAAACAATTTTTGACATACTGATAAATATCAAAGAGATCTTATCAATGAACTTGCGAAATATTACATTCCATTTAGTACAGCCTCGCCGAGGCGAAAAATGTGAAAATTTTCGAACTGCTTCTCCTCGGAAACCGTTGGGCCGATTGAAGTCAAATTTCATATGGAGCCTCTATTGGATAGGGAAACCAAAATTTGCTCATGGGGTCCAGGTCACATGACCAAAATGGCCGCCAAGCCATATATGGTAAAAACCCTTCAAAAATAGTATTCTCCAGAACCACTGGGCAGATTTCCCCGAAACTTGATAAATAGCATCTGGGATGTAGGCCTATCATAAATTGCTAAAATGGTGACCCTGGGTTGACCTTGACCTTCTTTGGGTCCGTCCGTAACCCGTTTGTGAAAATTGGTGATAGTGACTTAACCGCTTGGAATATTTAAACAATTTTTGGCATACTGATAGATATCAATGAGATCTAACCAATGAACTTACGAAATATTACATTCCATTTAGTATAGCCTCGCCGAGGCGAAAAATGTGAAAATTTTCGAACATTTTCGAACTGCTTCTCCTCAGAAACCGTTGGGCCGATTGAAATCAAATTTCATATGGAGCCTCTATGGGATGAGGGAAACCAAAAATTGCTCATGGGGTCAAGGTCACATGACCAAAATGGCCGCCAAGCCATATATGGTCTGTCTATCTGTCCGTCCGTAACCCGTTTGTGAAAATTGGTGATAGTGACTTAACCGCTTGGAATATTTAAACAATTTTTGGCATACTGATAAATATCAATGAGATCTTATCAATGAACTTGCGAAATATTACATTCCATTTAGTACAGCCTCGCCGAGGCGAAAAATGTGAAAATTTTCGAACTGCTTCTCCTCGGAAATCGTTGGGCCGATTGAAGTCAAATTTCATATGGAGCCTCTACGGGATGGGGGAAACCAAAATTTCCTCATGGGGTCGTGGTCACATGACCAAAATGGCCGTCAAGCAATATTTGGTAAAAACCCTTCAAAAATAGTCTTCTCCAGAACCACTGTGCAGATTTCCACGAAACTTGATAAATAGCATCTGGAACGTAGGCCCATCATAAATTGCTAAAATGGTGACCCTGGGTTGACCTTGACCTTCTTTGTGCCTAGGTCAAACTTTGACACATATGCTTTTGTGTTGGATTTTATCCTGCAAACGATTCAGAATACAGTACTAAAGTATAAGATATATTTTGCTCCTTACGATAAGGCGCATTTATTGGGGGAACCGTTTTATGTCCAGGTCACATGACCAAAATGGCCGCCATACCCATATATGGTAACACTCATTAAGCTAAAAGCATCCGGCGGGTCGTGCACTTCAGCTGAAGCACTGGTTTCTGTAAATGTTTGGATAATCATCACCATGGGCATCACAATCAAACAACACACAGTAGCGTAAGCGATGTTAGAATTCAAGGACAATTTATTTTCTCTAGAACTTCCCCACAGTGGAATGATCTTTTCCCTGTATGTCCAGGACATATAGGAATGGAATTCAGAGTCCTTATTTTGATTGTTGACTTAGTCTTATATAGTGACTTGTAATTCTAACTACTGGGATCTGCTTGTAAATAATTTTAAAATTGCCCATCGGTTCAGAGAGTGAGCAGGTAGAGAGACAAACAGTTCAATAATAATCAGCAAGACTAAACAAAACAATGAAAAATAAGCATCATTTAGGGATGATTGCAAGTCCGTACTTTTTATTAGCAAAAGTAAAACAAAGATCAGGAATCGATGCAATTAACTTACTCCATCCTTCACAGACACCAAAGGGACAGAAACACAAACATGAAGCGACCAGACCATAATGGAAACCGAAACAAAGGATGGCCATAAGGACAGTTACTTTCCCACAAAATGGCCAAATGGCCATCAAAAAAAATAATAAAATAAAAAGACACAAGTTATACACACAGTGAGTAGTAACAAACAACAACATAAATAAACCGCCACCGCCTTGGAACGGTCAGTAGAAAGAATTCCACTGGGGGACTTAAATCGATTTTACATGGCCAGGTTCGTTTCTGTCCTCTCGACTTGTCATCGACAAAACTCTCAACACCGTCCGAAACTTCTTGAAACACGGTAAACATACCAGTCAGCATCTGCCAATTTCCGGTTACGACTCCGGTGAACAACTTCGGGGAACATTTTTTGCAGGATTTTAGCCAAAGCCTATTCAGCTGTAAGTATGTATCGTTGTATTTGTGCTTTATCAGATTCTACCATTATCCCTGCTCATCTAGATTGGGCCGCATGATGCTTCCACGCAGAGCTGAAACCGACAGCACACAAGTACTGGTAAACCGATTAGAAGGTCTAAGCCTGTCGGGAAAAAAGTCCCAGAGTATTGGAAGTAACGTCTCAAAATCATTTTAATGACAGTTACTTTCCCACAAAATGGCCAAACAGCTATCCAAAATAATAAAAAAGAAAGATATAATCAACAAAAACAAAGATAAACTTAACAACAATAAACCGCGATAGAAGAACCGCATTGGAACGGTCAGCAAAAAAAGTATTTCACTGGAGATGGGCGGAGGGGTGTGATTTTATATGGCCATAATACCTTGCCCTTAGTTCTGTCATGGTTTAGACAAATAATGTTTTCTCTCTGCATGAAGACATTCTAGCTCACCAGTACTACATCTCCGAGAACATGGAAATCAAACGCTACAGATATTAAACAACAATGAGGACTCGGCAGCATGAAATAACTGAAATGCTGGAGCGAAAGAAAACCAACAGTTAGACTCCGGTGAGCGAACAGAGACAGAGAATCAGGTAACAACCAACATCAGCCTAAAAAAATATTAAGTAAGCCTTTATGCTGCAACCGTCAAAGAATCTGAGGCCCGACCCACCGGCGTGTAATTAAAGAGAGAAGCAAAGATATCAACGTGATTTGCTTAACTACCATGCATGAAGTCTGTCGTATAACATTTATGCTGTACCCAATCTAATGATTTTATGATATAAGGTACTGAAATCATTGCAAGCATATTTTTTTCTGAATTTACATGATAAGTCACCATAAAATTCTAGTTCCGGTAGGCCTTGTTGCAAAAGAGATTCAAATCCAAAATTGAATTTTGAAACTACATCGAATTGACGTCTATAAACTTTGAAAAGGCTTTTCGTAGTAACAATGATTAAGAAGCTTAGCATTTAACAACTGATTACGCGTGTTGAAGTTATTTGCATGACTAGACACTCTGGCAAATCGAATTAATTGCGAAATAAACACCATAGGATGTCGAACGAGCTAGAACATTACCATCCAGGAAAGGACAATTTACAATCTCAAAATCAAAATCAGCGCGTTTATCAGAAATTTTGCCTTTACTGGATACATTTAAATCCAAACACGGGGCTTCGGTATCAGAAGAATTTTCTTTATTTAACTGAAGTTCTGGGTTCAGTTGTTCAAAACTAATGATGTCGTTAGTTAACGTATCGTTAAATGTTTGATCATTTATTTTGGCAAATATGCTTGTATTTTTGCTTAAAAATGTGAGCAGCTTTTGCAAATGCAGAAGCTGCTCACATTTTTTCAGCAAAAATACAACTATATTACGTATTATACTTACTAGAACACTTAACAATTTGACCACTAACGAGCTCGTAAGGCTAACAATGCTTTGACTAACTGGGTCAAGGGTGGTAAATTTGACTGATCAAACCAGCGAGGTGGGTATTGTCCATATTTAATTCTAGACTTCGAAGTAAAAGCTTCAACGATTTCATTTTGATTTTCAACGGAAAGGGATCATGAAGTCTCTTTCATAACAAGACAAGAACAAATCTGCCTCAAGGGCTGCGTAATACGTACCCACTGGAATACCCACAATTTGTCGAAATAACTTGGTTCCAAATCTTATATAAATATTGTCGAGTAGAAAGGTGTGTGCTTCACACACTTTCTGATATGACCATAATGTGAAATTTTATGCTAGATCTTATTCAGAAGTGAAAAAATAAACATTTCTTACATTACATGCAAGACAGAGGACATCTTCGCTATGGCGTGTCCATTCAATTATCTTATATAAGTGTAGGAGAAAATGTAGTGTAACGAGTGGAAAAATCGTAAGTAGACAGACTAAAAGCACGAAAACGTCTGGATGTCCATTTATTTAAAACCTCATTCGATTTTTGATAGACCCAAACAGATTTCTCCCTGATCGTTGAAAAACTTTGTCGGAATATTTAATCACTTATTATTCCCCCGCCGCTAAGCGGAGCGAGAATTATTGGAATGACCTTCGTCTGTCTGCCTGTCCGTCCGTCTGTCCATCAGTCCGTCTGTCTGCCCGTAACACTTTCTTGTCCGCTCCATATCTGCTGAACCCTTTGATAGATTTTCATTAAGCTTTGGACAATTATTCGTCTCATTGAGCTGATGTGCAGAATCCATAAATGAACCATTTCGACTCAAGGTTAAGGTCACAGTTGAAGGTCACGAGTTTGAAACTTGGAATTGTGTGTCCGTTCCATATCTCATTTACCCTTGGAAGGATTTTCATTAAACTTTGGCCAAATATTCTTTTTAATGAGCTGATGTGCAGAACCCATAACTGAACCATGTCGACTCAAGTTCAAGGTCACAGTTGAAGGTCACAATTTTAAACTTTGAATTTTGTGTCCGTCCCATATCTCATTTACCCCTTCCAGGATTCTCATTAAACTTTGGTCAATTATCCCCATCATATACCCCTCAGTGATGTGCAGAACCCATAAATAAACCATGCTGACTCATGTTCAAGGTCACATTCGAAGGTCACGATTTTGAAACTTTGAATTTTGTGTCTGTTCCATATCTCCTTTATCCTTCAAACGATTTTCATTAAACTTTGGTCAATTATTGCCGTCAGTGAGCTCATATGCAGAGCCTATAAATGAATCATGCCGACTTCAGGTCAAGGTCACATTGGAAGGTCACGAGTTTGAAACTTTGAATTTTGTGTCCGTTCCTTATCTCTTTTACCCTTGGAAGGATTTTCATTAAACTCTGGTCAAATATTTTTTTCAGTGATCTGATGTGCAGAACCTATAGATGAACCATGCCGACTTAAGGTCAAGGTCAGAGTTAAAGGTCACGAGTTTGAAACTTCGTATTTTGTGTACGTTCCATATCCTCCTTACACCTCGAAGGATTTTCAATAAACTTCCATCAAGTATCCCCCTCAGTGAGTTGATGTGCAGAACCCATAAATAAACCATACCAACTCAAGGTCAAGTTCACAGGTGAAGGTCATGAGTTTGAAACTTGAAATTGTGTGTCCGTTTTATATCTCATTTACCCCTGGAAGGATTTTCATTAAACTTTTGTGAAATATACCCCTCAGTGAGCTCATGTGCAGTACCCATAAATAAACCATGCCAACTCAAGGTCAAGGTCACAGGTGAAGGTCACAAGGGTGAGCCTTGATACAAAGTGCGGCGGGGGATTTGGCTGCCCCTCGGACTGCTTTCTTGTTTTTAGTGGTATTGTATGCATTACTAAAAGGAACACGCACATGTTATCAGGCTGTACAATGCCATGCTCGCCGATTGCTTCTTTTTCATAAACAAAACTTGGAAGGCTTCACAGATAGTTTAGGTTGAACAGCATATTCCACTAGGGTACATAATGTAAGGTACATTTCCCGTGACTAGTTTTGTTTGTTTGTTTGTTTGTGTTAAGGTTTTACGAGCCCGTCAACACCACTAGTGTCATTTTGAAAACCCTGATTCCTATTTTGTGAGACTTTTACCCGACACTGAGATGAAATGATATCTCAAGCCCTCCCGCATGAAGAAACCACCGGGGTTTAAGGGCCGGACCAAATCGCTCTGCGCGCAGCCAAATCTAATTGACCAAAAAATGAAAACAGTTCACTTTGGAAGCAAGAATACATATAAGAATGAAAACCGGAAACTCGGTTTTATTGAGTTTCTTCATTAACAGCATTGTTGTCTGCAAGGCTGAATACGCCCCCTAACATCGATGTAGCGGTACTCGGGTTTTTCAAATTACTCGCAATGGATTGTATGTATCCGAAGAAAATGAAAATATAATCTGCACTATGGTGAAGTACGGCCGCCACGCGGTGCAAAGCACCAGCTGCAGTGTCGTAAATTAAATGAAAATGGTTGACTTTGGAAGCAAAGAATACATATTAGAATGAAAACCGGAAACTCATATCATACACAGCACTGTTGTCTGCAAGGCTGAATACGCACTCTACCCCCCCCCCCCCCACCCACCCCCCCCCCCCCAATCTATTTCACCGGTACTCGGTTTTCAAATTATTCACAATGGACTCGATCATCCAAAGAAAATAAAAAAATATATTCTGTACTATGGTGAAGATGGGCGAGGCCCTTGACTGGTTTTGCCCGTATATGCCTAGCGTCCCATCTTTGGGACATTGGTAAAAAGTGTATACCCTGAGGCGTCTGATCTGGGTATACACTGTTTGCTCAAACTACATGCATCTGTGTACAACTTACCTCAAACAACAAAACAAACCTGGCACCCCTATAATTGAAAATGGACCACTCCAAACATATAAGTTGCAAGATTCCATTGTCAAAAATAGGTTAACCGGATACGTTGTTGCTTGATGGTAAGATATTACAATTTAGCTGTTGACGCCCTTGTATGCGATTATGTTTGTAATATTGAAAAGGAATAAACAATGCAATGATCTGTTCGATGGTTTAAAGGTAAACGCCTTATCGACATTGGTCGCCAATTATTTGATCGCCATTTTATTGCTTCGATCATTCATTGGTGTGAAAATATGGGCCCCGTCAAGCGATTTTGGTACTTATCGCCTATGCGAGCAGCGAAGGTTCAGGCGAGCCTGCGCATCCGCGCAGTCTCGCCAGAACCTTCGCTGCTCGCTCATACAAGCAGTGAATCAAGAGGAACCTTCAGACAGAAAGCTATATCCCTGGCCCCTCTGAATGGCTGGGCATGCGCAGTTAAAATTTGTCATGACAGAATGCTCGAAGACACAAATTCCCTTGGCGGGGCTCATATAAGGTTATTATCATAGCTTTATTCCATAAAAAACAGAGTTGAATATCTTCTTCTTGTCATACAGACTGTAAAATGCATTATTGGCCAAAATGATTTCCCGTTGTCCTGTCAAGGTTAGATATGACAAGAAACACTGTCGAGTGTAGCAAATCGGGAGTGTGACATTGTTATATATTCACCTTATTTACATTATCTGCTGGTTCCAAGTCTGAAGGTTATCAGTGTTGGACAAACAGGTAACCAGACCCCCCTGACCTTTCAAGGTCAGGGGGGGTCTGGTTACCTGTTTTTCCATTATTGACAATGGGCAAGCTGGGAGCCAGCGAATAATGCAAATATGGTGAATACAAGTCCGTGTAATGAACTCAAAATCCACTTTTTATATAAAGGAAAGTGGGGTTTCCAGGAATATTCATTATTTTCCTTATTTTTCTTTTTCAAATCAGATTGTTGAAACTCATTAGAACCGCCTCATAGCGAGCACCCGCAGTATCAACACTGTTCATTTGAAAAAAAGCCAGTTTAAGAGATTGGAAAGACGCCATTTTAGCACAAGGGCGTGTTATAGTAATGTCATTACTTCAGTCCCATCACACTTGCCCTGTTCCCTGTTCCTCGGCACAGTTCTGCTAAATATTACAGTCAGAGAATTGCCAACTCTGACAGAAAGTAAGGATTATATCTCGGGCTTATAGCCTCGAAGATCCCATCCCTACCAAAGAAAAAAAAAGTCTCGAGATTTACCTAGATAGTTGGTCGATACGCCCTCAGTTTATAATGCAGTTTATTTTACCACCCTGGTTTTTTTTTAAACATTAAATTTCCAAATTATTATTTATCATTCCTGAATCTACATTCCTTCTACTTTAAGTGGATGTGTTTTTCATAAGATTCAGATAAATAAAAAGTTCGGTCATTTTTATGGACAAACTGCATATCCCTCTTTATTTTATTTGCAATGGGGAATGGTGACCATGGGTCAAAATAACTTGTAAAACAAGAGCATTTGTTTTCTATAAATGCAAAATTGTTCATTTTATCTACAACTCGAATGCATTACGAAAATATGCCTATACAAATTCAGTGTAAATTTTAGCGCCGAAAAAAAATATTGATGATGAAAAATTCCGATATTTTTCTTATTTCTGCTCAAAACTGAACAGAATTAAAAAAAAATAAGGTTTACCTCTGTAAACTCCAGTTTTACTGTATAAAAGTGGGTTTCAAGGGGTCAAAATTATATAGGTCTGTTTTCGTGATGACATTCCTTCTGCCTTAAGTGGATGTGTTTTTCATAAGATTCCACTTAATAAAAAGTTCGGTCATTTTTATGGACCAACTACATACCCTTCTTTATATAAAACTTTTACATATGCAAAATTGTACATGTCATCTACAACTCGAATAAATAATCCTTCTAAAGATATAAGAATGACATTTCTACTAGGATACAAAGTTGGATAATTTTACATGAAAATGAATTCTACAGGACGACGCAACAAAATCTTTATCGAACTGCGGCACTTAAGGAGAATGGGAACACATTCAGGAAAGGCAACTCCTGCAAAATTATTTTTTGTCTCGCATATCAATAGGGGTCAACTCTTAAAGGAGCAACTTCTTTCCTTCAGGGATAGACCCCTTTTTCAGTGGGACAGGGCTTATAGAAAAGCGAATAGGAAGTCCCGAAAGTTGTCTCCCTTTGAAAAATGACGGGGAAAATCTGCCAGGTGTTCCCATTCCCCTTAATTCTGTCAAACAGGTATTCAACTGGGTTCACTCCACCAGGTATTCAGAAACAGCAAATCGGACAGAGAAAAAATAACGTTATCGTTCTTGATCATAATTTCTGGTCATGCCCAGCAGGCACACGTCACCAAGGCAACGTCAAATCAACGTCGATGCAACGTCGTAACGTTGCGCCGACGTAGATGTGACGTTGCATATTCATCATGACGTTGCATCGACGATATGACGCCACAATTACGCCATGTGCCTGCTGGGTGTATAATCGTTTTATCACATGTACGAGTGCTTTATTGTAACATTATATTTTCCCCAGTGATTCTCAATCACGTTCTGTTTTTTTAGATTTTCTCATTCAACGGACCTGTTTAAACCAGGCACTATACGGGTGACCTGGTTCTGTAATTTTAAGGGAGTTTATATCTAGTGTTGCACAGCCATCCCAAACAGCAGATGGATATTCAATGATAGGTAACAAATATGAAATATATATTTATTTCAGTGCAACACGCCTGACTGTAGATTTGGGTTTTCGCAGTCTTTGACTTTGCCCCGGTCCATTGTTCCTGAAATTGGATTTGCATGTTTCTGGTCATACGGGCCTCCGTGGCCTAGTGGTTAAGAGCGCAGACTCATGATCATTAGGTCTCTCACCGCTGTGGTTCGAGCCTCGCTCGGATCACATGTGAGATGCCAAGTTCTGCAACGGAAGGTCATGTGGTTTTCCTCCGGGTACTCCGGTTTTCGCCCACCTCTGATTAACGATCGGCTCGATATGAGTGAAATAATCTTGAAAGGGCCGTAAAACCAAAACAAACAAAAAAAAATGTTTCTGGTCATAAAAATTGTATGGGTGTACCATTAGTGTAAGCTCTGGTATAGATTCAACAAGTCTTAAGGTAATTAAGATCATTGCTTCTGTTTTTGAATATTACATTCAGTAAGCCACCGTGAAGCCCAACTTACTTATGATTAATATTTCCTTCAGTATATTTGCTTGTAGAAGCAGAATAAAATATTTAACAATCGTCTGCAAATAACCTGATTAAACTTGATAATAAATGAGGTATGCCATTGAAAAAGGGACCAAGAACGGACCCTTGATGCAAACCAGCATTCCAATAAAACATTTGATTCCTATCAAAATAAAAGTGAAGGCAGCGGTCATTAACCCACAGCTCCCATCAGAGACACCAAAGGGAAAGAAGCACAAACATGAAACAACTAGACCCTAATGGAAACATCAATGGCGGAAAGTCAAAAGGACAGTTAGTTTCCCACAAAATGGCCAGTTGGCTATCCAAAACAAAATAAGATAAGCGACACACACACTCAAACCTAAACCTTAACAAAAATAAACCGCGACAGAAGAACCGCCTTTGAACGTTAAGTGAAACGAATTCCACCGGGGGTCTTAAATCGATTTTACTTGGCCACAATCCTCGCACTTAGTTCCGCCGCGATTTAGACAAATAATTTGTTCAGTCCGCATGAACGCCGACTAACTCATCAGTGCAACATCTCCGAGAACACAAACTATCAAACAACCACGGAGATGGAGTCGACAGCAAGAAACCACTGAAACGCTGGGGCAAAAAAAAAAACCAACAGTTGGACTCCGATAGGCCCGACCAGAGACAGAGCATCAGGCACCAACCAACATTACATAAAATTAGATACTCTCTTATTCTCCGTAAGCCTTTTTACGCTGGAACCGCCATAGAATATGAGGCCTGACCCACCGGCGTGCAATTTAAGAGGCAAGCAAAGTTGCCAACCGTGATTCGGTTAACTCATGCAGTCTGTCGTTTAACATTTATGTCGAAGAATGATTTTAAATAATTGGGTGCTGAAGTCAATGCATTTATATATATATATTTCTGAATTTGTACACGAAGTCACCATAAAATTCGGGTTCCGTGTTGCAGAAGAGATTTAAGTCCAACATTGAATTTTGAAATTAAATCGGAATGATGTCTATAAAATTTTGAAAAAGTCTTTGCGTAGTTTATGATACCGATAACCCTGATTTGGAAGTTAAGCAGTTAACAATTTATTACGAATGTTGAAGTCAGCCACATGACTACATACTCTGGCAAATTGAATTAATTACGAAACATAAATGCCATAGGTTGCCGCACGAGGAACATCACCATCCAAGAAAGGAAAATTTACAATCTCCAAAAAAAAAAAAAAAAAAAAAAAAAAAAAAATCATCGCGTTTATCATATATTTTACAAGAAACAAACCCATCTGCAATATATAGGTGTAAATCCAAAAACGGGGCCTTGGTATCAGAAGAATTTGCTTTATATAACTGAAGTCATGGTGGGCGCGTGGGCGTGGGGGGAATGGGGTGTAAATTTGACTGATCAAACCATCGAAGCAGGTTTGTCATTAAACGGTCACATACATCATAGCTTTATTTGTGCTTAAGTTTAATCAGGTGGCTTGGTTTACTTTTTTGTTGATAGAATATTCCAAAGGCAGGTGCAAACCATTGCTCTTATCTGTGAAAACTATACAAACAATACATTACGAAAACACGCCTATACAAATACATTGTAAATTTTACCCCCGAAAAAAAAAATGAAAATTTTAATATGAGAAATTGTGATTTTCTTCTTATTTCTGCTAAAAGATCTTCTTATTTCTGCCCAAAAAGCAGAAATAAGAAAGGCGGTTCTAACGTGTACCCACAATCTATATTTTAGAGCAGAAATAAGAAAAGTAAGGTTTACCCCTGTAAACCCCAGTTTCAAGGGGTCAGAATTATAAAGGCGTGTTTTCGTGAAGTAGTTTCTTTAACAAACATAGACTTGAAGTATACAGTGACGGTAAAAGTTAACGATTTATTTCAAAATGATGAGTGTAATAACGTAAATCAGTAATGCGAAACAATATGGGCCCCGTCAAGCGATTTTGGTACTTATCGCCTATGCGAGCAGCGAAGGTTCAGGCGAGCCTGCGCATCCGCGCAGTCTCGCCAGAACCTTCGCTGCTCGCTCATACAAGCAGTGAATCAAGAGAAACCTTCAGACAGAAAGCCATATCCCTGGTCCCTCTGACGGTATGCTTGAAGACACAAATTCGCTTGGCGGGGCTCATATGAGTTAAAAATAACATTGATATGTCATGCTGTTCTTATAGTCGGGGATTTGAAATTCGTAGCACACGTATTTAAGGAGTTTAATGCACCTTATTTTCTCACACTTAACTATGGTATGAATTTTTGAGAGGTCTCTCAGCATCTTGAAAATGGAGTTAGAAAATCAAAAAAGTGGGGAAAAAGACATAAAAAGGGGAGATAAATGTACCTACCCTCTTTTCTCATTTGAACATCCAAACAAATCCAAACGACATCTGCTCTGAATCTACAAGGCCGATTGGAACCAAATTACATGTGAAGCCGCCATGGGGTGGAAGGACAAACATATATTCCGAATGTCTGGGTCACATGATCAAAATGTCCACCATGCCCATATATGGTAAAAACCTTTGAAGTCGCCCGTTCTCAGGAACCAATAGACCGATGACCTTGAAACTTGATATACAATATTGGGGACCCGGTCCCTTTCACATTTGTTCAAATGATGACATTTGCTTGACCTTGACCTTTCTTACGTCAAGGTCACATACGGTCACTTAGGGTTTTGTATGGCAAACACAGGATTTTCTTGTTCTGTTGCAGCTTATGACACCAGAGTTGATATTTGCAGCCAGCTAAATTATCCTGGGGCCATAAGATTACATATTTCTATTTTTTCCAAAACTACTGTGCCAACTGATACCAAATTACATATACTGCATCAGTGTGGTCGAGAAATCAAAGTTTGTTTGAGGGATCTGTGTGATTGTGACACCAATTTGGAGATGCGACAACGACGCCAACTTTCAACGACGCTAATGGGCCAAAAGTGATTTTGAATTTTGCATCTCAGGAAATGCAAGACCTTGGTATGCAACATCGTGGACTTTAGACCTGCTGAGATTGTTCAAAGCTGGCCATAATGTATGTGACGGCAACGAAAAACAATGGTTGACTTAAAAATCATTTGGCAGCAATGGTCCTGCGATTGGCCTCTACTAAACCATTATGGTCGATTAAAATAAATGGCCACCAAGGGTGGGATAATTTATGCCCATTTGAGTTCTGGTGAGCGTAGTTTCCCACGGGCTGCTTGTTTATAACGTTGTGCTCAGGTTAGTTATTAAAAGTCGCGTAAGCTTGATGGCAAGCATAAACCATATCTAATTGACGTTGTCATGATACAGCAGCCACAGTTTTCTGCTTTACTGATTGCGCTTACTGCTTAGCTGCATTTTCCAGCCTTCATAAACCATTTATTCGATAACCAGTGGTAGTTTGGTATGAAGCTACCATGACAGCAATACCTCTGAAAGACGACACTGTTCAGTGAATTTAACAACGCGACCCTATTTCAGTCTTTTTTCAAAGGGTTGGCAGAATTTTGTCCAGTATTTCATAATTGAAGGAAAGACGTTTTTTAATCAGTTTACGCCTCTGAACAATCCAGCGTCCTTTTGACTGAAGGTCTGCGAAATTTGTCTGCCAACAAAAAAGAAACACTATATAGTATCTGCATGGTAGAACGACGATTTTACATAATTGTTTTATAGGTACCATTAATTTGCTGCAGAAAAAGATACTCTACTAAATTTAAATATCAGCATCCAACTGCGGATTTGATATACTTTAGCTTATTTGCTGATTGAATGACTCTGGTTTTGGTTGATCTTTTGGCAAGCATGCGCAAATTGTGGTGACCAAGTTACATGAAGATGCAGAAAAGGTCAGTCGAGAGTCTGTGTTGAACCCGATGTTCCCACCCTTCTTGACAAAAGTGTAGAAGAAGAAGCTTGATTTACATAGGAATCGTTACATTTATTATGCCAAACATCGCCCCTGTTCAAAATATCTGACCTATAAGGTGTCAACCTCAAGTAAGTTAACCGTTCATTCAGTTCCTTTCATAAGTACGAACGCCTGAAGGTAGGTGCCTGATGCTCTGTCTCTGGTAGGGCTAATCGGAGCCTAACTATGGATTTCCTTTCCTGCAGCATTCTAGCTAATCCATGCTGTTGAGTCCTCGTCGTTGTCTCATCTCCTTATTCGTTTGATTTTATGTTCGCGGAGATGTTGCATTGGTGAGCTAGAAATCCATCATGCAGACTGAACAACTAATGGGTTTTAACCAAGACAACAAAGAGTGAGGATTGAGGCCACCTTAAATCAATTAAAGTGTCCACCCCAACCCAAACATCCGTAAAACTTCTTACTGACTCCATTCCAAGGCGGTCCTCCTGTTGTGGTTTCTTATTTTTATAGTTGGTCTTTAAGATGTATGTATTGCTAATGCGGTTTTTAGTTTGGATAGCTGCTTGGCCATGTGGGGAGATAACTGTCCTTCTGGCTTTCCATTCGTGGCGTTTCATTTTGGTGTTTTGAATGGGAGGTGCGAGGTATTTTGTATAGTTTCCTGATCATTGCCTACACTCTGTTTGTCAAATCATGATAACTCCTGATGACTTGACACAGAAGGCCCTTTTGGCAAATCTGTATGGGACAATTGGGGTGGTTGGGTGAGGCAAAGGTGACGTTCACCTTGCGTCAATAGGGCGTCCAACTGATATTGGCTTACAGCTGGACAAGACCTGCTGTTCTTGCAGCAGGTAATGGTAGATGGGGAATACTGTTTTTTCCTCTGTTTCTGCACTTATATATTTATTTTCCTCTTTCTCTTCTGTCCCCCACTTTCATCTGCTCTACTATCTCTTCTATCGCTTTTCTAAGGGAGAAGACACAAAATGACCAACAAGGGTGGACGTGCCTTTAAACCCTAAACAATCAATGTATGGGACAAATATCAGTTAGAGGAACTAGTATGAAAGTAGACGAAGAACAGGTTAATCAGTGCATCACATGAACAAGTCCGTGAAATTAAGACCCCCAAACCCAACTTTATATAGAGAAAACGGGGGTTTACGGGGTAAACATTTTTTTTCTTATTTCTGTTCCAAGACTTTAGACATAGTTTGTGGATACTCGTTAGAACCGCCTGATGCGGTAACAACGAGCACCCTCAACCTATGTTTTGAACATTTATAACAAACATATCAAGGATTTTCATCAGAAAAGTAGCCATTTTGGAGATGTGAAAAATGCATTATGTCGCACGGGTGAGTTATCGTAATGTGTGACAAGAGACACAGGATAATTAAGAGCTAATGGTGAATAGAGGGACAAGGTTATCGAAGGCAGGTTGTCCAATGAAAAGGTAGAAAGTAAGTGGAGGTGACATCTTAAGATGCACATTTACAGGTTATACCAATACCCAGGGGAAAGGGAAGAAGGAATAATGTTTAAGGGGTGGCTTTACATTACATTAAAGCTCGGTTACTTTTTATTTTTAATCGTACGACTTACCAGATAATAAGGTACCCAGTAAGATTTCAATAGAGACCTTGTAGTGGCCAGTAACATTTACGTGTTTAAAATATAATAATGGCGATGTTAGTTTTGGAGCCTTCAGCACAAACTGGAAACGTTGGATCATGAATCTTGAAATATACAATGTATTTATTAAATGTTGATAGATTCAAGTCACCAGTTTAGAGAATCACTTGATAGTTCATCGCCGACAAATATGCTTGGTGATGTATATTCACCTCACTAAATAAAAGCCAGAAGGAAATGGTCATCAGTAATTTTTCAAAAATATATATGTTGGCCTCTGTTATGATACATCTGTGACCAGCCAGTAAAATAATTTATTTTATGTATGTTTTAATATGGGTTTTTATCACGATCTGTGACACAGCAGAAAAAAAAACAGCCAAAGGGTCCATAGGTATCTGAGTCCCTTGTTCATGCCCAGATTGACGCAGATTCATCAAGTTTCACATGCATGTGCAAAAATAACCGTCCTGCATACTGACGGAAAAAAAATTGTTTCAAAAAATACTAAAAATCCTTTAGCGCCAAAATAGTGTAAAATTTACCAAATTTCTGGGGGTAAAATTCCAATGGTCAAAATTTATGGTAACACCTGATGTAGTTACGTCATATCATGACTTTTGGTATCTTCGAGTTATGACAGATATTTTGGCTGATGCAATAAATCAACATTCAATTGTAAGCGCAAGCTACACATAACTAAACTTAATCTCACCATTCCATTCGCATGGGGGTGGGTGTAAACTCAAAGAATTTTCAACCCCTTTTCCCCACCAGATTTGCTAAATAATCACATGTCACATAGGTTAGGCTTCTATCTCAATGAAACACCACAAACAAAGCGTGAGAATTTTGGGTGCATTAAATTTTTCGAAATCTGGTCTCAAATCCCGGACTATTAGAGAAGCAGCGGGTCAGTTGGTAAACGTTTGCACCGCTCAAAAATGGTTTGTTTGCTTTTGTTGTTTTGTTTGTTTGTTTGTAGTGTGTTTTATAGCCCAGTCAACACTATTTCAGGTCATATCGAGTCGCTCAGTTAACAATATCACTCTGCCCATACGAACTGTTGTCTTGCATCGCCGCCATGTGACATCTCTGTAAAATGACAATAAAAAAAAATCATTTCACGGTTATAAATAGATGGACAGCACGATATGCATAAAAATGTGACAGGTGAAATATCACCATATTAACCTGTTGATTCCATATTCATTTTAAATGTTTTATTTTCGTACGGCATATAAAATGATTAACCCTTTCAATCCCGTAGACTGACACAAAATATACATGTCAGCCTCGATAGCGCAGTGGTTGACGCGTTCGACTCATGATCGAGAGGTTCTGCGTTCGAATCCGACACCCGGTATCGAGGTGTGTCCTTGGGCAAGACACGTAATGACACTACCTCACTCCACCTAGGTGTAAATGGGTAGCAGTGGTGTAATAGTCACTGCCTCTCTCTCGCGCGCGTGAAAACATCCGGAATGAGTGTTCGAGAGCGATTAAATAAGCTTGACGCTTCCATCGCAATCGAACACAAAAATAAATTAGTATAAACTAAAATATACATGGAAGATATTTACCTTTTTGAGTTGGATACCAAAAATATTGCATCGAACGTGTTGAAACATCCAAATATTCACGAGTGCGGAGCATGAGTGACAATTCGAATGTTTTCGACACACGAGATGAAAAAGGGGAGACCGGGGCTAATTGGTCCGTGGGGCAAGTTGGTCCGAGTGCAATTTCACTGAACTGTGAAGGGTCATGGCAAAATGATATGGCTCAATGGAATGCTTGATCACGACACACTTTGATGGCGATCAAAAAAAGGCGTAACAGACTTAAAGAACAAGAACCGCTTTTGAACCACAAAAGTGACTTTATCACACTTGTAATCATTTGTTTGTCTTTTTTGTGTGTAACAAATAGCATGCAAATGTTATACTTTTACTGAAAGCTCTTTATTGAGTGTATATGGTGTTTCTAAATTCAATGGCGTTCCTGTCCTTCGTGAAGATCTACCAGGCGCTAGGGTCGGGGTAAGTTGGTCAATTCGCGACGGGGTAGGTTGGTCCGTGAGAAAAAGGATTTGTATTTATCAGAACCTGGCATTTTCTGAATGAAAAACAGCAGCAAATTATTGAACAAGTTACATAGTACCGTCTGAGAAATAGATATTAGTCACAGCTGTTGAAGACAAATCATAAACTTAGGACCAACTAGCCTCTTTCTACCCTACGGTAAGACTTTTAAATGGGGTTTCCAATCAAATCAGCGGTTTTTGAGAAAAATAACTAACAAAATGCACAGTTGGCTGATCATCTGAGGTGAGGAATTTGTGCTAAGATTATCGTCCGACAGACTACTGCATTGTTACTG
The DNA here is from genome assembly GCA_963580285.1 of Lucinisca nassula. Lineage (NCBI taxonomy): Eukaryota > Metazoa > Mollusca > Bivalvia > Lucinida > Lucinidae > Lucinisca > Lucinisca nassula. Next base: position 25,570,668 of record OY757014.1, on the reverse strand, counting down.
AAGCAGTCAAAAGGCATTTATCGACCCATCATTACTTCCTGATTTTCTCGTTGAATCCCAGTGTTATAAATTTTCCCATTGATCCAGATGTCTGCTTGTTATATATTATCTTCTCGACCTTCTTTCTTTCTTTTTTTCTTCATTATTTTCGCATCTACTATTTATTTTTCTTCGTTCATTTTCCCTCACTTCTTATTGCACTATTTGCCTTATATTCCATTGTTGATTTCCATACAAACGTTTACGGAACCTTTTGCATAATTTCAAAACGTTTCCCGCAATGTTTTGAGATTATTCGACCAGTTTCGTAGGTGAGGTAGATCACTGACAAATTAGTATGCTAATCTACAAATTTCACCAGCAAATTATTCTGAATTATTGAAACTGTGAATTACGGCTGATTTACATTTCAAAGCATGTTTTGTTTTTCATTTTCAATATATTCTGGTATATACAGCCTCCAGTTAACTCTAAACATGCTATTTTTTTCTTTGGAAAAGAACCAAATAAGCAGAACTCTGCTTTCGTTCCTTTCCTATTGATTTGTGTAAATATTGTATTGTAATATCATATTGTTGTTGAAATAAAATATGTTTAAACCAATCCAAGTCGGTCCAACTTATCCCGCGGCTCGTACCAACTTACCCGATTGTGGGGTAAGTTGGTCCGTTTTACCTCGTCTTGAAAAGCGGCAGTATTTGTCTTCCGGACGTAAAACTATGAAATAAGTAGGAGAATGGATTATACTAATTGCATAATGTAAAAGTATTACAAGCTAATGAATACATTTGAAAAAATGCAGTTTTCGGACCAACTATCACCGGTCTCCCCTACTTCTGGTATCCGCCAAAAAAAAGAGGAAATTTTCTTTTTATTTTATAATTTATAAGGACACTGATCATATTATACGCCACAATAAAAAAATGACCCGGCTATGACGTCACGACTGTCAGTTTCATGCGGATTAAACAAATTATTTGTCTAAATCGCAACGGAATCAAGAGCGAGGATTGCGGCCGCGTAAAATCGATTTAAGCCATTAAGCATTTCAGTGGTTTGTAGCTGTCGAGTTCATCTCTGTGGTTGTTTGATTTTTATGTTTTTTTTTTTTTTGTGTGTGTTTGTTAAGACCCCCCCCCCCCCCCCCCCCACACACACACACACCCCCACCCCAACCACCACCAGTGAAATTCTTTTCACTGACTGTTCCAAGGCAGTTCTTCTGTCGCGGTTGATTTTTTGTTATGGTCTGTTTTTGAGTGTGTATATCACTTATTATATCTTTTTGTTTTGGATAGCGAGTTGACCATTTTGTGTGAAAGTAACTGTCCTTTTGGATTTCCGCTATTGATGTTTCCATTGGGGTCTAGTTATTTAATGTTTGTGTTTCTTTCCCTTTGGTGTCTCTGATGGGAGCTGTTGGTTAATTGTATCGATTTCTGATCATTGCATTCACACGGAAATATAAGTAGACTAAAACAGTCCTTGTCTATATCGTTTAATTTATCCTTATGCTCGTTTTGCATAAGTGTATTATTTCGTTAGGAAAAACTCACGAATTCGAGACAATGTGAATGTTGGGATCTTTTAACCCTTATTCTCTTGAATAAATAAATTTGCCACACTTATTTCTGACTATAAAACGATGAAACTGCTTGAAATAATGTATTCATTCAAATTGGCAAACTGAATGACCAACAGTGTAGATCCTGATCAGATGGCTTCTTCATCTGAACTGGATCTACACTGTTTGCAAAAAAAGCGGTTGCCGTGTTCAGCGGGATAAGGGTAAGAAACATTGGGATCTTTGTTTTGTTTGTTTGATTGATTGATTGATTTGAGGTTTTACGTTCTCGTAAACACTATTTACGTTGTTTCCAATTTATTGGGACCTTTATCCGACATCTCAATACAAGCCGCCCAATCACACAAATTGCGTGAGCGTGTGACTTGGCTATAATACACTTAATAAATGAGCTCCGCCAAGCGAATTTGTGTCTTCGAGCATTCCGTCATGTCAAATTTTAACTGCGCATGCCCAGTCATTCAGAGGGGCCAGGGATACGACTTTCTGTCTGAAGGTTCCTCCTTGATTCACTGCTTGTATGAGCGAGCAGCGAAGGTTCTGGCGAGACTGCGCGGATGCGCAGGCTCGCCTGAACCTTCGCTGCTCGCATAGGCGATAAGTACCAAAATCGCTTGACGGGGCCTAAATCTAGTTACGTGTTCTTTATGGACTCGCTTTGTCAAAATAAGATTCACGTTTATTCACTCATAAAATCCCTATGTATACATAATCCTTCAGAAGTTTAATTAAAACGACAATAATGTTTGATGAATTACATCTATTATCTTTTCTTATGTTGTATATACGGTATACAATTATTCAGAGAGAGAGAGAGCGAGAGAGCGAGAGAGAGAGAGAGAGAGATGCGGAGTCGCACAAGGCCTAACCTCAAATAGGAGTGTCTCCGATTCTGCAACTATTTTTATCTTCAAGTTGGTACTTTGCCTAAGCATTCGAGGAGCATGGGAGTACGGATGCAACAAAGCAGCGAACCAGGTTTTGCAAGAGCTACGCTGCCCTTTCATATCTATTTGGGCAATGCCTCGCTCGGATCACATATGAGACGACAAGTTCTGCAACGGAAGGTCAGGTGGTTTTTCTCCGGGTAATCCGGTTTTCGCCCACCGCTGATTAACGATCGGCTCGATATGAGTGAAATAATCTTGAAAGGGCCGTAAAACCAAAACCAAAAAAAAATCTATTTGGGCACCCATGATTAGTTCGTGTGGTTTGTTAACGAAATAATACACATTCCATCGCCCCACCCCCACCCATCGGGGCTTGAAGAAATTGATGGGCTGCATTATGCTTCCACGCAGATCTGAAACCGACACCACACGAGTACTGGTAAACCGCTTAGAGGATCTAAGCCTGCCTAGGCAAAGTCGGTGCGAGCCGGACCATCCATGCTTATAAACCCTATTGGTTTCATTGGATGGCAGGGCTTGAGATGTCATTTCATCTCAATCATGGCGGGTAAAAGTCCTACAAAATTGGAACCAACGTCTCCAAAATGACCAATACAGTGCATGCAGATTTTCTGTTCGAGAAGAGGGGTAGTTCAAGCTACTGGGGTGGGGTAACCATGACGTCATATCGGGAAGCATATTGGAGATAATTCAGGGATGTTTATTAGAGTGTACTTATTAGAGCCGATTCTAACAGTCACACGCAACATACTCGTACATTTGTAAGATTTAATAAGGAGGGTCGTCCCTCAATATTTTTGGTCGATTATAAATTTGTCAATCGAAAAATTGCTGACCATAGAAGCTCTTCAGTGCTTAAGTCCACTTGACTTTCAATCTAGATAACGGTTATTTATAGAACATAGCTGCGTTGTTCGTATCGCTGTGGAGCCAGCTTGTTGCGTAAGAGGGGTTAACTAGAACCATCTGTTGGGTTTGGCAAACAGTGTAGACCCTGATCAGACGCCACAGAACGCGGCGTCTGATCAGGGTTTACACTGTTTGCAAATAGTACAGAAATAAAACGCACAGCGTCTGATCAGGGTCTACACTTTTGCTTACAGTTCTGGAATGTAAGTTATTTCCAGCCTACACAGGGACAATCGACCCTTCAGTGTTGATGTTGCTTTGATTATACAGAGGTATCAGGACTCAAGATATAGCCATAGTAATCGAATTGTCATGGTATAGCCATTGGCGTTTCACTGCAGTTTGGTGAGACGTACATGCATGTATAAATAAATCTGCAAGCTCAAAGAAATTTTTGCTGATTTTATATGGTCACCCCTCCTTTAAAAATGTTGGTTTGTATTTACTCCGTTCTAGTAGTAAACAAACTTGGTTGACTGTAACTTGAAAAGGAGCAGGTCAACATGTGGATTTTTTCACATTAACTTGTTGGGCTATGATGGCTCTATAAACAAGTAAGGTTTGAAAAGTTTTGTATGTGTAGTTTTTGTGGGAGCAGGTAAAAGGTTACTATTGTCGCCTATGGAAAACATTTAGTGGAAAGCTCCCTACAGTAAAAGTAGGACCGCTGTCCTGTTTTCAGTCATTACATACTATTTCCACACATTTGTAGGTTCTGTCCAATTCTGTTTCATAAAATGTATCTTCATGGCAAGTATTTTGCCATAGATACTGTTTGTTTGTTTGATTTGAGGTTTAACGTCGCCGTCAACACTGTAAATGTCATTTTCGAGACGTTGCTTCCAGTTTTGTGGGACTTTTACCTGACATTGAGATGAAATCACATCTCAAGCCCTGTCGCCCAATGAAACCAATAGGGTTTATAAGCATGGACGGTCCGCCTCGCACCGCGGTTCCTGGACAGGCTTAGATCCTCTAAGCGGTTTACCAGTACTAGTGTGCGGGCCAGATTCAGCTCTGCGTGGAAGCATCATGCAGCCTATATATTTCTTCAAGCACCTATGAGCTAGGACCGGCATAGAGACTGTAAAAAAAGGTGATGGTAGTGCCAATTTAGGTCTAACTGGGTGTATTTGATGAATTTTTGCCTCTGATCTATGTTCTTGGGTGGGGGGTGGGGTACTTTAAAGCCATGTAAATCAGTTTTTATTGATGTGTTTGGAAAGGAGACTTGCAGTAATTGTATTTGCACAAACACAAGAAAGAATCTACTCCATCTGGAATATAAGTGTAAGGTTTCATGGCACCAGTACTATGTCTCAAACCAAAACAAAACTTCAAAATTGTCTCTCCGAAACAACTCGCTGCAATATCCGGCGAAGTTTTCTCATCCGTTATAAGTTCTATTTTATTGTATTCATGTAAAAGGATGTGAACAGATATATTCAGTTATTCCTCATGGCACTAAGGCATTTATAAACATTTTCTTGGCATTTTTGTCCTCAACATATCCTCAAAATGCCATTTTTTACTTTAAATAGGGGTGTGGGTGTGAAAGTAGCAATAAAAATGGGTATTGGTGCTGTTTAGACATAATTCTGTGCATTTTAGTATTGAATCATTCCAAAGACATTGGAGAAGAACCACTGATGCAAGCCGGTGTCTGGGTTCCATTCCAGAAAGAGATAAACTTTGCGCTTTTCAAAAACTATGGTTTGTTCGGCTTTCATTGTTGAATCTGAAAGCGATAACTTTTTCGCAAACTTGAAAGATTCTTTGCGACTGAACTATTATTATGCATGACTAAATTATTAGATATGACCTAAATTTCTATTTGGCAATTCTTTTGATGCATCATAAAGGAAATAAGAGTTTGATATAGCAAAAGTAGGACCGCTTTCCTGTTTTCAGTCATTACATACTATTTCCACACATTTGTAGGTTTCGTCCAATTCTGTTTCATAAAATGTATCTTCATGGCATGTATAGAAGCCTCCGTGGTCGAGTGGTTACGCTACTCGCCTTGTAAACCAGGGGTCGCAGGTTCGATCCCGGGCTTCTCCAGACTTTCGGATGAGTCTTTAAACCGAGGTCCCGTCTCCGTATGACCTTAGCTGTTGGTGGGACGTAAAACTGAAGCACTCACTCATTTGCCATAGATACGAGTCGTATAAACACTTTTTCTTAGAATATTCTGATTTATTGTTGTCAGTATTTGACAAACGTAAAGCATTCCTGAATGCTGGAAAAACACTTTTACTTAGTAAATTAGATCCGCGCAGTCACAGTCTGAAATCTCGCTATGTCCTTCCCTAGAAAAGGATTGGTGGATAATATCTCAATTATAGTCGGAAAATCACAATAAAATCCGTTCCGAGCCTATGAAGGAAAAAGTTCATTATCCATGTTTATCATATGACGTCGCGTCTGAGAGTGTAATAACGCCATGTATTATTTTCGATAATCCACTAGTGGATTAAATATGCAAATTAGCTAGATACGTCCCGTAACGTTACGTGTACGACGTCCTTAACGACGTCGCGTTTACTAATGGCGGAATATTGATATTTTCGTAAACAATTGGGAATAAAATGCGTTTTAATGTCATATGATAAATAGAATCTTGCATTCATGCTCATGTATTATTGAATTTATTAAACTCGTTGTGGAAAAGGGATAAAATGCTCGGCAAAGCCTCGCATTTTATCCCTTTTCCTCAACTCGTTTAATAAATTCAATAATACATGAACACTCATGTAAGATCCTCTATATAACAGAGAAAAAGAGTATGTGTTGCGTTGTCTCAACGGATTCGCTGTTCCACATCCTGATCATTGGTGGTAAGCAAGACTACCATTTTGAAGACGTTGCTACCAATTATGTGAGGCTTTTACCAGGTGAAACGACATCTCAAGCCCTGTCGACTAATGCAACCAATAAGGTTTATATGCATGGCCAGTCCGACCCGCACCACTTTGCCTGGGCAGGCTTCGAAGCGGTTTAACAGTACTTATATGCGGTCGGGTTTAACTCTGCGCGGAAAACCCATGTAGCCCTGAGCCCAATCTTTTGTTTACCATCCGTGTGAAAAACTGAATGACATCTTTCATATCTCTAGAACTAGCAATTGTCAGACGAAAATTCTTGTTATTTTAGCTTATGCCGTGGCCTATTAACTGTCGTTTGTCGTTCGTCTGTCCGTCGTTAAATTTTCACATCTTCGACATCATCTCCCGAACCGGAAGTCAGATTAAGCTGATACCTGGTGGGAGGCATCCTGGTGACATGGAGATTCAGATTTGCTAAAATGGTTCCGTTCGGATTTCCAAAATGGCCGCCATAGCGACCATCTTGAAATTCTTCAAACGACATCTCCTCCCGAACCAAAGTTCAAACTGAGCTGAAACTTGATGGGAGGCATCGGGGTGACATGGATATTCAGATTTGCTAAAATTGGTCCGTTCCCATATCCAAGATGGCCGCCATCAAACGACAAACAAATTCTTTAAAAGGATATCTCCTCCCGAACCAAAGGTCGAATTGAGCTGAAACTTGACGGGAGGCATCGTACAGGTTTGCTAAAATTGTTCCGTTCCGATATCCAATGGCGGCCATCTTGACCTTCTTCAAACGACATCTCTTCCAGAACCAAAGGTCGAATTGAGCTGAAACTTGATGAGAGGCACCGGGTCGACATAGAGTTTCAGGTGTGCTAAAACCGTTGAGTTCCGATATCCAGGATGGCCGCCATGGCGTCTTCAAATTCTTCAAACAAAATCTCCTACCGAACCAAAGTTCGAATTGAGCTGAAACTTGATGGGAGGCATCTTGGTGACATGGAGATTCAGATTCGCTAAAAATTGTTCTGTTTGGATTTCTCGTAAGATGGCCGCCCATCATGAAATTCTTCAAACGACATCTCCTCCCGTACCAAAGGTCGAATTGAGCTGCAACTTGATGGAAGGCATCGAGCTGACATGGAGATTCAGATTTGCTAAATTCGTTCCGTTTCGATATCCATCGTGGCCATCTTGAAATTCTTCAAACGATATCTCCCCCACGAACCAAAGGTCGAAATGAGCTGAAACTTGATGGGAGGCATCGGGGTGACATGGAGATTCAAATTTGCTCAAATCAGTCTGTTCAGATTTCCAAGATGGCCACCATGGCGGCAACCCTGAATTTGTTCAAATGAAGTCTCCTCCAAAACCAAAGGTGGAATTGAACTGAAACTTGGTGGGAGGCTCTTTGGTGACATGGGGATTCAGATTTGGCTCATCGGAGTCTAACAGTTGGTTTTCTTTTGCTCCAGCATTTCAGTGGTTTCTTGCTGTCGAGTCCTCACCGTTGTCTCACCTCTGTGGTTCTTTGATTTCTGTGTTCACGGAGATGTTGCACTGATGAGTTAGGAGGCCTTTATGCGGACTGAACAAATTATTTGTGTAAATCGCGACGGAAGTAAGGGCGAGGATTGTGGCCACGTAAAATCGATTTAAGCCCCCCAGTGGAAATCTTCCACTGACCGTTCCAAGGCGGCTCTTCTGTGGCGATTTATTTATGTTGTTGTTTGTTACTTACTGTGTGTATCACTTGTGTCTTTGGATGGCCATATGGCCATTTTGTGGGAAAGTAACTGTCCATATGGCCTTCCTTTGTTTAGGTTTCCATTATGGTCTGGTCGCTTAATGTTTGTATTTCTTTCCCTTTGGTGTCTTTTATGGATGGAGTAAGTTAATTGTATCAATTCCTGATCTTTGTTTTACTTCTACTTGGCATAAAAATAGTTGTGTTTCTACTAACAAGCTGAAAAATAAATTGGTCGGTACATAGGAGAAACTTTTTTTTTTTTCACTTTATTTTTTCCCCGAAAAGAAACAGGGTCGGGCCTGTATTTGTTATGTGTTTTTGTTTTTGTACATGTTTTTGATTAATAAAATTGCCATGTTGAGACTTGCACTGTATATCATAATTAATTTTAGATGCTCAAAAAAGTCAGCTCTGTATTTTGGAAGGTACCAAAAAACACAAAAATGTACTTAAAACGCGAAATTACTACGGGAAAATGCAAAGACGATACTGGGTAGGGACGGAAATTGAAAATTGTAGGGTCGGTGTTTTAATTTTTATTTTGTTCTATTGTTTTAGTAAAGGCCGGATGGAGCTGGCATTAGGCCAACATGGAGAAATTACTCTATTCTGTTATCTAATATGCCATGTTGGCCAGCTTGAAAATCTTCAAATCACATCAAGTTGAATTGAGCCGAAACTTGATGAAATGCACTGGGGTGACATGGATATCCAGACTTCTTAGTACTATTCTGTTCTGATATCGTAGATGGCCGCCATGTTGGCCATCTTAAATTTTTTTAAACCACATCTGCTATCGAATGATCTGTTGCATTGGGTTGAAATTGGTGGGAGGCATTTGGGATACATGGAGAGTCAGAATTGCTAGAATTGTTGCATTCTGATATTCCAGATGGCAGCCATCTTGAATTCTTCAAAGCACCTGTATAGTAACTGCATATATATAAGATTAAAGGGAGGGGCAGCTCAGATGTTGTCAATATATATATAGCTCGCCGAGTGCAAGAAGATTCGGTATTGTGGCTGTTTTGCAAGCAGCCATATACACCATAGCTTTGTTTGTGTTACAGTTGTATTCACATGATTGGTTGACTTGGTTTACTTTTTTGATAACAGTACATACCAAAGGCAGGTGCAAACGATAGCTCTGGCCTGCCAAACTATACACTTCCACTTTGCATCAACATAATCTCTTCCTGAATCCCACCTCAGACTAAGCGGTTCAGAAACTTAATCAGAACATCAAGATAAAATGCAGATTCTGAATTGCTAAAGGCAATGGGATCTGATAGACAAAATGGCCACCAAGGCACAATGTTATATATGATCAGCCTCATCCAGGTGAGCGATTCTGTCCCACTTGGATCCCTGGTTCTTTTTTTATTGTCCAAACATAGATTGTGGGCGCTCGTAAGAACCGCCTCATTGAGGCGGTTCTAACGAGTTCACACAATCTATGTTTTTCGGTTCTAACGAGTACCCACAATCTATGTTTTTGAGCAAAACTAAAGAAAACAATGTAAACCCCTGACAACCCAAGTTTTTCCCTGTATAAAGTAGGGCTTAGAGGGGGTATTCATTACACGGATTTACCTTGTGGCTACAGTATATAATTGAAACACGCAACACTATGATCTTGTCCGGAACGCAACAGTGCAGGCCCAATATATAAAGTTAAGCCATTTACCGAATAATTTTTGATGAAAAACAACCTGACACCCCTAAATTTCGAAATGGACTCCTGCCATATATAAGGTGGAAGATTCCATTTGGTACAAAAAGAGTTAACATGATGACCAATTATATTTTTCTGCTGCTTTGCTTACTTTCTTCAAGAAACAGTTCGTATTAATTTGTCAGATTGTAATGTATTAATTAATGATTTGACATAAAAACTCTCATGAATTAATTTTCTTATTTATCCATGAACTTCGCAAATATTATCGGCGTAAAATAAGCTGAATCTATAAATGTCACAGTCTCTTCGACCTCTTAGAGAGACAATCAAAATGAAGTAAACGATATAATTTTATTATTTTAACACTCTTAGATTGACTAGCAAAACTGAAGCAGATGACATTTTTTTTTATTTTTCAATAATATGAGGCTTGCAATTTTATGTCAATCGTCTACTGAAATGTCCCGGCATACGTTTAATTGGGATTGAACTTGTTAATAGACGGAAGAGTTCATTCGGCATTCATGGATTCATGGATTGAATCATTTTTGTCCCAATTAGCATTGGTTCTTTTCCGCTTTTCAAGTAAAAAACAATAAAATACAAAACTGGAGCAGTCACGCGCCAAAAAATCGTGAGGTCTCAAATCTGCTTTTGTGAAGAAAAATAGCAGTCTTTAACTACGGAGCCCGGGAAGGGACATGAATATTTTTTAAATATGTTGTGCGAACAAGATTTTATCTTGTGCGGACAAGATAATATGTTGTGCGCACAAGACATTTTCTTATGCGGACAACATAATTTATCTTGTGCGGACAACATATTATCTTGTGCCTACAAGATAATATCTTGTTCGCACAACTTAATTTCTTGTGCGCACAAGATATTATCTTGTTCGCACAACATATTATCTTGTTTGCACAACATATATCTTGGGAGGTTGTGCGAACAAGATATCATCTTGTGCGGACAAGAGATTATCTTGTTCGCACAACATATTATCTTGTGCGGACAATATAATATCTTGTGCGCAGAAGATATTAAGTTGTGCGAACAAGATAATATTTTGTCCGCACAAGATCTATATTGTGCAGACAAGATAATATTTTGTGCGGACAAGAAAATATCTTGTTCGCACAACTATATATCTTGTGCGCACAAGATAATATCTTGTCTACACAAGATAATATGTTGTCCGCACAAGATAATTTCTTGTCCGCACACGATAATATCCCGCACAAGATAATATCTTGTCTGCACAAGTTATTATCTTGTGCGCACAACTTATAAAATAAAAAAAAGCATGTCCCTTCCCGGGTTCCGTATTTAACAGTTAATTATTAATTTTCATTGATTAATTATTTTTAAAAAAGCTATTAGACCTTCAGTGCCAATCACTACTAGCAGACGACATTTAAAAATTAAACTGTGTTTTTCTTCTTCTTTTCAGAAAAAATGTTTGATATTATATTACAATAAAACATCCGTATGACAGTGCATTCTTTCATGTCTACAAAAATGATGGAAACTTGAAATGTTTTTTTTTTTTTTTTTTTTTTTTCATAGGTTGTGGGCGCTCGTTAGAACCGCCTCATAGAAGGTAGTTCAAGTCCTAGAGGTCACTTTTGAGACGTTGCTTCCAATTCTGTGGGACTTTTACCCGACTTTGAAATGACATCACAAGCCCTGTCGCCCAATGAAACCAAAAGGCTTACATGCACTTGACGGTCTGACTCGCAACACTTTGCCTCGACAGGCTTAGTCCTTCTAAGCAGTTTACTAGTACTCATGTGCGGTCAGTTTAAGCTCTGCGTGGAAGCATCTTGCAGCCCGATCTATTTCTCTAAGCCCCGATGGGCGGGGGCGCTCAAAACGATTGGTACAAAACAGTAATACAAGAGGTATCCACTGTCTATACAGTGAGGGTGAAACATGTCCTAGTTGACAATGTGGAAAGAATGATGAAAAATGATCCAATAATTATATTCAAACCATATGCACATCCACATACCATAAAGAATACACATGCAAAGTTTCAAAACCATTGGTACAAAATCTACTGAGGGTGAAAAATGACTGTATAAAACTGTTAGAGCAGTTGTGTTCACAAGACACCCACGGTAAAATGTTGACGGATGGACGGACGGATGGACGAACTGACGGAAACTTGCACGCCTATGTCTTCCTGCTGAAGCAGGCATTTCAATTTCTGGCAAAAAAGTCGTTTGCTAAATACTAATTGGTTACGCACAATCAACGTATGAAGCAATATATGAAAAAGACATCCCTGCATCTAAACATTTTGTGCATACATTTTGTTTTAATATTCTGTTTTGTTCGCCGAATGGTTGACAGCCCATAATCTAAAATTTTGTATACATATTGTAATACATGTCAGCTTGATTGACAGCCAGAATGATAATGACAAGATGGTTCTGTTCAATGTGCGTCCTATTTTCTATTTTAATGTAATTATATAATGGTATTTGATGTTCGTATTAATTACCTATACAATAAATAATATTGACGCTCTACCTTACATGTGTTTGCGTAACTAGGAACATTTCTACGTCTATTTATATGCTAGTTAATTGACAGGATATTTTCTAAAAATAGTCTCGACCCACATGTTTGGTTTTGTTTTGTAGGTTAACGTCCATGTCAACACTATTTAGGTCATCTAAATCCTGGCCCAGGCCCCCGCCGATCAGGGCTTGAAGAAATAAATGGGCTGCATGATGCTTCCACGCAGAGCTGAAACCGACCGCACACGAGTACTGGTAAACCGCTATGAGGATCTAAGCCTGCCCAGGCAAAGCGGTGCGAGTCAGACCGTTCATGCTTATAAACCCTATTGGTTTCACTGGACGACAGGGCTTGAGATGTCATTTCATCTCAATATCGGGTAAAAGTCCCACAAAATTGGAAGCCACGTCTCCAAAATGATCTTGAGGTATTGATGGGGACTTTAAACCTCAAATCAAACAAACAAACAAACAAACAAAATAAACAAAATCTCTTCTGCAACAAGGTCTATAAAAACTTGTTATATTTTTTTCACAATCAGCGCGTTTATCATAAATTTTGCAGGAAACAAACCCTTCAACAAGAGACGGATGCAAATCCAAAAACGGGGCCTCGGTATAAGAAGAATCTGCTTTATTTAACTGAATTTCCATCGAATTAGGTATTGTCAATATTTAATAAATCATCCAACCATGTAGAAGTCGAGCTAAGGGCTTCAATGATTTCAGTTTGGTTTTCAACGGAAAGGGACATCGTGAAGTCTCTTTCATAACAAAACCAGAATAAATCAGTCATAAGGGGTGCGCAATTCGTACCCATCGGAATACCCCACGTTTTGCCTAAATTACTTAGTACAAATCTTATGCAAATATTGTCAAGTAGAAAGGTGAGAGCTTCATATACTTTCTTACATGGCCATAAAGTATCATTTTATGCTCTTCAGAAGTGAAAAAAAATATAACATTTTTTTGTTTACATTGCATGCAAGATAGAGGCAATCTTCCCTATGAAATGTCCATTCAATTAAATCATTATCTTTTAAAAGATTATGTGGAAGTGTAGTGTAAAGGATGGAAAAATCGAAAGTAGACAAGACTTGAAGCAGAAAAACGTCTGGATTTTAATTTATTTAAAACTTCAATGGATTTTTTTTTAGACAAAAACAGATTTCTCCCTGATGTTTCAAAGACTATTGTCATTGACACAATGCTTCTTCATGAATCTAGAGAAGGTAGCATTCTAAATATGTGTACAGACTGATTAGAGACTTCACTATATGAATGGTCATTGACTGTACTTCTTCATGCAGCCAGGGAAGGTTGTATTCTGACTAAGTATGTGTACAGAACTGATTTGAGACTTCACTGTGCACCCTGGATGGTCACTGACACAATGCTACTTCATGAATCTAGGAAAGGTTGTATTCTAAGTATGTATACAGACTGACTGGAGATTTCACTTTGCACTATATGAATGGTCATTGACAATACTTCTTCATGCAGACTGGGAAGGTTGTATTCTGACTAAGTTTGTATACAGAACAGATTTGAGACTTCACTGTGCACTTTATGGATGGTCATTGACAATACTTCTTAATGCAGCCAGAGAAGATAGTATTCTTACTAAGTTTGTGTACAGAACTGATTTGAGACTTCAATGTGCACTATATGAATGGCCATTGACAATACTTCATGCAGCCAGGGAAGGTTGTATTCTGACTAAGTATGTGTACAGAACTGATTTGAGGCTTCACTGTGCACTTTATGGATGGTAATTGACACAATGCTTCTTCATGAATCTAGGGAAGGTTGTATTCTAAGTATGTGTACAGAACTGATTAGATGCTTCACTATGCACTATATGGACGGTCATTGACAATACTTCTTCAGGCAGCCAGGGAAGGTTGTGTTCTGACTAAGCATGTGTTCAGAACTGATTTGAGGCATCACTGCTTCTTCATGTATCTAGGGAAGGTTGTATTCTAAGTTTGTGTACAGAACTGATTTGAGACTTCACTCTGCACATGATGGATGGTCATTGACGCAATACTTCTACATGGAGCCAGGGAACACAGTATTCTTACTAAATTTGTATACAGAACTGATTTGAGGCTTCACTGTTTATGGATGGACATTGGCACAATACTCAACATGCAGTCAGGGAAGCTTGTATTCTGACTTGGTTTGTGTACAGACTGATTTGAGATTTCACTGTGCTCTATGGATGGACATTGACACCAGGGAAGGTTGTATTGTATAGCCTGATTTGAGTCTGTGCAGAATGCACATGCTCTAAGACCCCTTTTTCCGTCTCGACCCTATTATAAAATGTCATTGCTTTATTGACCTCAATCAGCCTAGTTGTAACTTGTAACCGCGGTATTGTCATCGCTATTTTTCTTTGACCTCCAATGGATAACTTATTGCAATATTATGTACATTCGCCTACAACATATAACCGCAGTTATGATCAATTATGAATTTTATTGTTCTCATTGTTTTCGATGCGACATGCTATGACAAATTATATTTTCCACTGATTGTTTTCTGATTGGAGCTGATCTTGTTTATGAGAAAAATTCAAAGCATTGACAGTTACGGGCATCCGTGGCCTGCGGTTCGCGCCTCGCTCGGGTCACATGCGAGACGCCAATTTATGGAACGGAAGGTCAGGTGTTTTATTTGTTAATTAACAATCGGCTCAAAGTAAGTGAAACAATCCTGAAAGGGTCGTAAAACAAAATAAACAGACAAAATAAAAATAAAAAAATAATAAAATAAAATAAAATAAAAAAATCACTGACAGCACTGTTTGGTCGTATTTTCACCTAATCCGCATGACCTGATGGTGTAAAAACAAGCACATTCTGAAACAATTTTTGAAGTATGCACAACAACTAAAAAAAAAAAAAATAGAAAGTCCTCCACATGACGCGAATGACCACACCTGAAAATATGCAGATGTTAGTATTTGACCTTTGATCGCTAGGTATGAATCTGACCTGTTACAGGTACGGACCTGAGTCTTGCGTGCAACAAATTGTCTCATGGTGGTTAACATTTCTGCCACCATCAAGGAACAACAAAGGTATTCAGCGGACACAAGAAAAATACACTTTTCTTTACCTTTGACCTCTAAGTATGACCTTGACGTTAGAGGTACCAACCTGGGTCTTGAGCATGACTCATCGACTCATGGTGGTTAACATTTCTACAAGTAGTTTCCAAATCCATTCAGAATATTCGGGCGCAAGGAAAAGACATATTTCTTTACCTTTGATCTCCAATTATTACCTTGACCTTGGAGGTACCAACTGGAGTCTTGCGCACATGATGGCTAACATTTCTGCCACGTAATTTTAAACTCCATCCAGAAAAAAAGAAAGTTATTGACCGTGTTTAAGTTTCGGACCCTTTTTTCACATTTGACCTCTAAGTACGACCTTGACCTTAGAGGTACGGACCTAGGGTTGCACAAGACAGATTGTCTCAGAGTGGTTAAAATTTCAGCCAAGTAATTTCAAAATCCATCCAGAAATAAGAAAGTTATTGACCATGTTTATGTTTCGAACCCTTTTTTGACCTTTAACCGCTAAGTACGAGTTTGACCTTGGAGGTACACATTTCTGCCAGGTAATTTCAAAATCCATCCAGAATAGGTATTTTTGCTGCAAAAATGTGAGTAGCTTTTTGCAAAAGCTGCTCACATTTTTTAGCAAAATATTAGCGTACTGACCATATTAAATATTCAAAGTTTTAACGATATGTTATCTAACAATGTTGTTAGATTTGAACAACTGCCCCCTGATCGATAGTCACAAAAAGAACATCACTGGAAAATTTCAAATCCCTTGAACAAATACTTAATGGAAAATTTCTTATGCTTTTAGCCTACGCCTGTAGACACAAATCTGTTCACATTTTGATGAGCCTCATTTCATCTTGATTTGAAACATCATTCAAAATATCTTAACATCATTTCAATCAATTGCCAGCCAAGAACCAATTCAAAACTCAAAAGGGTGTACATTTCATTGCAGCCTCCAGCACTGCCCAATCAAAATACATCTCAAGTGTCAATCGGACCTAAAAATAAAAGAAAAAAAAATAATGCTTGTGAAATAGACCAATCAATGTATATTGCTTAATCCAGTTTTAGAATTTTTTAATGAATGAACTACGAGGGCTGATTGTTGTGAGCCTTGTATTGAAGGAGGTACACAGGGATGTTCTGTTTAAGTCCCACTATTCTCTGACTATATAGGGCCGTGTACCCAAGGACTGGTCTCATTTGATCAGTTTATATCGACGAGGTAGCAGCTTTTGCAAAATGGACAAAATGGGTGGAAGAGCAGTGAAAAAATAAGTGCACATCTAAGGATATCCATAATGATATGGTAGCAACACTACGGAAAGATGCCCTTTCATATGCCACAGTGAAAATATGGGTGGCGGAATTTAAGCGCGACAGACAGAGCCTTGGGGATGACCCCCGTACTGGAAGGCCTGTCAATGTTGCAACCCCAGAAATGGTCAGTAAAGTCCATGATATTGTTATGACTGACAGACGAGTCACAGAAAGATACATAGCCAGTAGAGTTGGCATTTCACAGGAAAGAGTACATTCCATTCTGACAGAGATCTGAGGATCCTGCAATGAGAAAGCCTTCGGTCCGATGGGTACCAAGACTTCTGACAGTTGAATAAGAAGCACACCAGGCGACCATTATCGCGTGCTTATCTTAACCTTTTTGAGGAAGATCCTGCCAACTTTCTTCAGAGATTTGTCACTATAGATGAAACATTGGTCCATTATTTACCCCAGGGGCCAAACAACAATAAAAAAAAAGAAGCGCCCCGACTCACCCCTGCCTAGAAGGCAAAGCTGGGAAGGTTATGGCCTCGGTTTTATGGGGGTGCAGGTAGTAATCTGCTAATAGATTATCTCCAAAAGGAACAAATAATCAATGGTACATACTATGCCACACTTCTGATGCAGAACTACTTTACGGGAAAATATTAAACTTAAGCGCCGCGGAAAGCTTACTAAAGGCGTGTTGTTCCATCAGGATAATGCTCCTGTTCACAAGTCTGTCATTGCTATGGCTGCCATTCACGATTGTGGCTTTAAATCGTTTGAGCATCCGCCCTTTTCACCTGATCTCGCTCCATCAGACATTCATTTATTTCCAAAACTGAATACGGCTATTTCAGTCACCCACTTTCAGTCCGATACTGACACCATATATGCAGTGGATGACTTTCTGAACAGCCAAGAAAAAGGGTTCTATAAAAGTGGCATTGAGGCCTTTAAACACCGCTGGCAAAAGTCTATAGATACTGAAGGGGATTATGTTGAAAAAGCAATACAATCTGTCCGTCGAAATTCAAATCTTTCATAATAATTCAAAATACAAATCTTTCAATATGAGGCTCACAACATATCAATCAGCCCTCGTAATTTTAACAGAAATTCCTGTATTTTACAAGGATCGTCCACTATTTAACTGGCCTGACCCAGTTACTGACCCGTGGCAAGTGCACGCTTTTCACATATTTATACATGGTTACACAAAATTTTATCGGTCAGTCTAGTATTTAAAGTTCATGTGAGGTAAAATAACATGGCAGGGATCAGTGTTGCTGATTTTTATTCACAAATTAAGTACTGAGCAGTGATAAGTAGGGCTGACTAATCGGAGCTGAAAAGATAATCGATTATCAGTCATGTCATTGCGATCGATAATCGATTAGTATTCGCTAAGGTTTTTGTTATAATTTTACCTGTCTGGCTTTCTGTCTGAGCATGACTCTTACCATATGTTGCCCATTACCATATGTATATTTGAACAGACAGGCCTGAGCAAACAGTGTAGACCCAGATGAGACGCCGCAGAATGCGGCGTCTCATCAGGGTCTGCACTGTTTGCCACGCATCACGCTATTTTAGGCATAACTTTGGGTAGTGAATTGTACCTATCCAGTAATCGATTAAAAGCAAACCAGAAATGATAATCATTTTTGTGGAATTTATCGATCGATTAATCGATTCTACGATTAATCGTGTCAGCCTTAGTGATAAGATACTTGTTTTGAAAGAAGACGAACCAGGAAATGTATGAGGAATTTTGTGAAGTTTATGGATAGTCTCTCCTTCATATTCAACTGTAAAAAATGGGTTGCTGATTTTAAACGTGCTCGGGTGACGTTGGGAGACGAGCACCGCAGTTAAAGACCTGATGACGCCACTCAATACGAAAACACGCCTATACAAATACAGTGTAACCTTTATCGGCGAAAAAATGAAAAATTTAAGAGGAAAAAAATGTGATAGTTTTCTTATTTCTGCTCAAAATATAGATTGTGGGTACTCGTTAGAACCGCCTCCTCGATGGGGTTCTAACGAGTACCCACAATCTATATTTTAGAGCAGAAATAATAAAAAATATGGTTTACCCCTGCAACCCCCAGTTTTACTATATACAAGAGGGCCCAGAGGGCCCTTGTTCGCTCACCTGATCCAATGTATAACAAGTGGGCCCCAGACAGGGTCATTTCTGGCCCCATGGCTATAATTTGAACAATCTTGGTAGAGGTCCACAAGATGAAGCTTCATATCGAATATGAAAGACCTGGGCTTTGTGGTTTCAAAGAACAAGATTTTAAAGGTTTACCCTGCATAAAGAGGTCTATGTAAAACAAGATTTTCCCTATATAAGTCTATGTTAAACCAAAGGGTCCCGGAGCGGGGGCATTTTTGGCCCCATGGCTATAATTTGAACAATCTTGGTAGAGGTCCACAAGCTGAAGCTTCATAACAAATATAAAAGACCTAAGCCTTGTGTTTCAGAGAAGATGATTTTTAAAGATTTTCCCTATATAAGTCTATGTAAAACCAAAGGGCCACATGGCGGGGGCATTTTTGGTCTCAGGCCTATAATTTGAACAATCTTGATAGAGGTCCACTAGCTGAAGCTTCCTAACAAATATCGAAGACCTAAGCCTTGTGGTTTCAGAGAAGAAGATTTTTCAAGATTTTCCCTATATAAGTCTATGTAAAACCAGGGGGCATTTTTGGCCCCAGGGCTATAATTTGAACAATCTTGGTAGGGGTCCACTAGATGAAGCTTGATACCAAATATCAAAGACCTGGGCCTTGCGGTTTCAGAGAAGAAGATTTTTAAAGATTTTCCCTATATAAGTCTATGTAAAACCAAAGGGCCTCGGTGCGGGGGCATTTTTGGCCCCAGCACTATAATTTGAACAATCTTGGTAGGGGTCCACTAGATGAAGCTTCATACCAAATATCAAAGACCCGAGCCTTGCGGTTTCAGAGAAGAAGATTTTTAAAGATTTTCCCTATATAAGCCCATGTAAAACCAAAGGACCCCGGTGCGGGGGCATTTTTGGCCCCAGCACTATAATTTGAACAATCTTGGTAGGGGTCCACTAGATGAAGCTTCATACCAATTTCAAAGACCTGGGCCTTGCGGTTTCAGAGAAGAAGATTTTTAAAGATTTTCCCTATATAAGCCCATGTAAAACCAAAGGGCCCCGGTGTAGGGGAATTTTTGGCCCCAGCACTATAATTTGAACACTCTTGGTAGGGGTCCACTAGATGAAGCTTCATACCAAATATCAAAGACCTGGGCCTTGCGGTTTCAGAGAAGAAGATTTTTAAAGATTTTCCCTATATAAGCCCATGTAAAACCAAAGGGCCCCCGTGCGGGGGCATTTTTAGCTCCAGCACTATAATTTGAACACTCTTGGTAGGGGTCCACTAGATGAAGCTTCATACCAAATATCATTGACCTGTGGGCCTTGCGGTTTCAGAGAAGATTTTCCCTATATAAGCCCATGTAAAACCAAAAGGCCCCGGTGCGGGGGCATTTTTGGCCCCAGCACTATAATTTGAACAATCTTGGTAGGGGTCCACTAGATGAAGCTTCATACCAAATATCAAAGACCTGGGCCTTGTGGTTTCAGAGAAGAAGATTTTTTAAGTTTTCGGTGAAAAAAATCTATTTTTGGCTACTGTGACCTATATGTGCAACGGACCATTTGAACAACTTTGAAAGGGGACCACCTAAGGATCATTCCTGTAAAGTTTGGTCAAAATCCGATCAGTGGTTTAGGAGGAGATGTCGTTTGAAGAAAAGTTTACGGACGCACGCACGGACGCACGCACGGACACACGGACGCACGACGGACGACGGACAAAAAGTGATCCCAAAAGCTCACCTTGTCACTACGTGACAGGTGAGCTAAAAAGTGGGGTTCAAGGGGGTCAAAATATTATAGGCATGTTTTCGTGATGGATGACGTCAAGTGAGTTTAAGAAATGGCTAGAAGATCTAGAAGATTGGAGATTCCTGAGCTGTTGAACGAGCTGTCCGAGTGTCCATGCCTTAGTCACTTTTGGGAAGATATGATTCTGATCCGGAAGACTTTCTCGAAAGAATTGTTACCGGGAACGAAACTTGGATCCATCACTATGAGCC
The DNA here is from genome assembly GCA_963580285.1 of Lucinisca nassula. Lineage (NCBI taxonomy): Eukaryota > Metazoa > Mollusca > Bivalvia > Lucinida > Lucinidae > Lucinisca > Lucinisca nassula. The sequence continues at coordinate 25,549,972 of OY757014.1, read as the reverse complement.
TGAGACTAAAATCAGCAAAGCAAACAATGAACTGGTCACAGTTCACTGCGTCCAAAGAAATGCAAGACTCAGCCTTTAGTTGACAAGTTCTTGGGGGAGCAAGAAGGTTCTGTTGGTGGATGACTTGTCTTTAAATGGGGACAATTTTTCTCATATTTTGGACCAATTACGCGCAGCTATAGTACATAAAATGCGTGGATAATTACAAAAGGTGTGCTTTTGCAACAATGCTACAGTTTGCAATGTTTTTGTGGACGCAAAGAAACAGAAGGGTTTCAAAAATCCTTACCCCATCCACCTTATTCTCATTTAAGAAAGAATTGCGTAAGTAACGCTGGTAGTTTTCATTGGGCAAACAGGTTAAAGAATTAAAGCACACGGAAGGTCAGGTGGTTTTTCTCAGGCTTCCCCGATTTTCGCCCACCACTAGTAAAAGATGGGCTCGAAAAAATCACCTTGTTGACAAAGACTGAGAAAATTTCTATTCCTTTGTTAAAAGTTTTATCAGATTTCTGTCCAAGCCCTGCAAATTTCCGAAGGAAAATCTAACCGAGGATAAAGAAGTCATATCTACACGGAACAGTATTACCAGATTTTTTCATGTTTCGATAATAACACAATAATTAGACACAAAACTCTACGGCACTTACCTTTGTTAACCCGTTTTCAGGCGATGGTACTACCAACACTGTTTAGAAGCTTCCGTTGTGTAGTGGTTACGCTGCTCGCCTGGTAAACCAGTGGTCGCAGGATCGGGATCGATCACGGGCTTCTCCAGACTTTCGGACGAGTCTTTAAACCGAGGTCTCGTCTCCGTATGACAGTAGCTGTTGGTGGGACATAAAACTCAAACACTCACTCACCAACACTGTTCCATTGACACTATTTTGAGACATTCCCTAGATTATCACCCGTGTTTCCGCCGCCGTATTTACCCTAAATATTTTGACATCTCATTGCCTAACGTGTCTAACAACAGCTTGATAAGTAGGAAAGTGAGGCCCTGATGAGATTATGCTGTGTCTCATCTGGGTTTACACTGCTCAGGCCTACCTGCCCTACAGGAAATATGGAGAAGATTGATCAGCTGCTTGAATTTATTCACACCGAAGAAAAGCCTTATATACGTGTAGAACATCACACTGTGGAGGAACCTCACAAAGGAAACTATACATTCACACTGTAGAGAAGCCTAATAAGCATGTAGCCTTACCACTTGAGTCAGTTGTTTATCAATCGATCCAACGTTATAAAGTTCAATGTTGAAGTCTGCGTGACTATCACTGCCAGGCAACGTTGTTTTTTTTTTTTTTTTTTTTTTGTATATAGAAGAGGGCCAAGATGGCTCTGAATCGCTCATCTGATTTCAAGATGTCATGTGGATGACAGCATTCCATAAAGCATAACTGTTGCACTTAGACAGCTGATCACCTGGGCAACATTCTTGCAAAGTTTGTAAGAGTTTCTATTTTTAGCTAAGTCAGCCATTTTGTTCATTGGAACAGAATTGTTATAGTATTTTGGTAGATTTGTTTGTTTGATTTGAGGTTTAACGTCCCCGCCAACACTGTATAGGTCATTTTGGAGACGTTGCTTCCAATTTTGTGGGACTTTTACCCGACATAAGAATGAAATTACATCCCAAGCCCTGTCGCCCAATGAAACCAATAGGGTTTATAAGCATGGGCGGTCCGACTCGTACCGCTTTGCATGGGCAGGCTTAGATCCTCTAAGCGGTTTACCAGTACTCATGAGCGGTCGGTTTCAGCTCTGCTCGGAAGCATCAAGCAGCCCGTTTATTTCTTCATCCCCGAAGGGCGACCTATTTCTTCAAGCCCCGAAGGGCGGGACCGGTATTTTGGTAGAGTATCGACTAAGCAACATTCCTATGAAGTTTGAATGAAATAAACACATGGGCACAGTAGAAGTTGTCACTTTAAGGTTTGTCTATTTTTAGATCTGGCCGACAATTTGATCATCAGAACCTAACCTATTTAGTTATTTTCGGAGAGGGTAATCTAAGCAACATTTCTATGAAATTTGATTGAAATTGACCATGGGGGGTATAGGAGGATTTTTTGTTTAAATAATATTGTTTTGTTTATTATTATTATTATTATCATTATTATTATTAGTTCTGACAGTCATCTTGCTCATCACAGCTGCACCATTTTAGCTTATTTTGGTAGCGACATTCCTGTGAAGTTTGAATCAAACTGATGCTAGTGTTGGTCACCTAAGCAACATTCCTAAAGATTAATTGAAATTGGCCCAAGGGTTTAGGCAGAGTTGGCACATAAAGCAAATTATTGACATTTTCCATCTTTAGCTCCGGTGGTCATTTTACTGATCGTAGCTAAATTGGTAGAGGGTCACTTAAGCAGCAACATTCCAACGAAGTTTGAATGAAATTGGCCCAGAGGTTAAGGGGATTTTGTAATTAAAAGATGTTTCTATATTTAGCTCTGATGGCCATTTTGCTCGATTAGAGGGTCACCTAAGCAACATTCTTATGACATCTCATTGGCATTGACCCATGGGTATATAAGGAGTTGCTATTTGAAGATTTTTCTATTTTTAGCTCTGGTGGCCTTCTTGTTCACCAGGGCGGATTGATTTTAACAATTATGGTAGAGGGTCACCATGAAGTTTTTTTAATTGGCCAAAGGGTTTAGGAGGAGTTGATATTTAAAAGAAATCGTTAAGGTTTTTTGTTTGTTTGATTGTTTGTTTTGTTTTGTTTTGTTTTTAGCTCTGGTAGTCATTTTGCTCATTCGAGCAGAACCGAATAATAATAAAAATAATAATAAAAATAATAATCGTCTTTATTTATAGAGGGTAACACATTCAGCACTAGTACTAATCTTCCACGTGGCCCTCTTTTTCTTCTTCTACCTGGGTATAAACCAGTACTAAGCAATGAGGATAACGTCTCTTTCTCAAGGAAACAACACTTGGCACTTGCGGGGATCGAACCGGCAACCTCTCGATCTCAAACCCGATGCTTTACCACAGCACTACAGAGCTATTTTGGTAGATGGTCACTTAAGCAACATTCCTATGAAGTTTGAATGAAATTGTCCCAAGGGTTTAGGATAAGTTGTCGATTATAGATGTTTTTATTTTTAGCTCTGGTGACCATCTTGTTTACTGGAGTGGAAACCTTTAAGCTATTTTTGCAGAGGGTCACCTCAGCAACATTCCTTTGAAGATTGATTGAAATTGGCCCAAGGGTATAGGAGGGGTTGCCATTTAAAGATTTTTGTTGTTGTTGTTGTTGTTTTCCCTCTTTTTTAGCTCTGGCAGTAATCTTGATCATCACCGTTGAACGATTTTAGCTATTTTGGTGGAGGCTAAGCAAAATGAAGTTTGATTTAAATGGGCCCAAGGGTTAAGGTGGAGTTGGCATTAAATGCAAATTGTTTATTTTTTTTCTATTTTAGCTCTGGCGGTCATTTTGCTCATTGGAGCACAACTGTTTAAGCTATTTTGGTAAAGGGTCCCCTCAGCAACATTCCTATGATGTTCAAATGAAATTGGCCGAATGGTTTAGGTGGGGGAGTTGTCGTTTAAAGATATTTCTAATTTTAGCTCAGGTGGCCATCTTGTTCATTGGAGAAAAATGATTTTAGTTTTTTTGGAACAGGGTCAGCTAAGCAACATTCCTATAAGGTTTTACTGAAATTGGCTCAAGGGTTTAGGAGAAGTTAGCATTTAAAGCAAATTGTTGACGCTGCATGACACACGACGGATGACGCACGAAAGACATTAACTGATCACAATAGCTCACCGTGCTCAGATGAGCTAAAACTGGAATTTAAGAGTTAAACGGGGCAGTTCAAGTCTCAGTCCAAGACATTACGCAAACATGCCTATACAAATACATTGCCACCTTTATCGCCGAAAAAAATGAAAATTTTATGATGAAAAAGTGTGATATTTTTCTTATTTCTGCTAAAAATATAGATTGTGGGCACTCGTTAGAACCGCCTCATCGAGGCGGTTCTAACTAGTACCCACAATCTATATTTTAGAGCAGAAATAAGAAAAATAAGGTATACCCCCGGAAACCCCAGTTTTACTAAATAAAAGTGGGGTTCAAGGGGGTCAAAATTATATAGGCGTGTTTTCGTGATGCTATTTTCCCAGCATGAAAGAGACAATCAACCGAACACACAGAGCAATTTGATACCCTATGCAGTCAAACGCCAAAGGCTCAAATACCAGAGACGTATTTACAATGGCCGTTACAAACTGGTTATAGGTATCAAGATAATTCTTTCTATAGCTTAAGGTAAACAAATATAGAGTTCTTTCTTTTTTTTTCGGAAAAAGTAACATTATTTGTTGTTGTTGGTTATGGTTTTATAGTCCTTTCAAGATTATTTCACTAATTTCTAACTGATTGTTACTCAGAGGTGGACAAAAACTGGAGTATCCGGAGAAAAACCACAAGACCTTGGATTGCAGAACTCAGCGCCTCACATGACCCGAGCAAGGTTTGAACATAGTGGTATGCCTGTCATAATGATAAAGATTTAGTGCTCTTACTCACTAGGTCAAGAAGGCCAGTTGTATGTTATTTGTGCTCATTATATGAGCCCCGCCAAGCGAATTTGTGTCTTCGAGCATTCCGTCATGACAAATTTTAACTGCGCATGCCCAGCCATTCAGAGGGGCCAGGGATAAGGCTTTCTGTCTGAAGGTTCCTCTTGATTCACTGCTTGTATGAGCAAGCAGCGAAGTTCCTGGCGAGTCTGCGCGGATGCGCAGGCTCGCCTGAACCTTCGCTGCTCGCATAGGCGGTAGGTACCAAAATCCCTTGACGGGGCCCATATTTGCCTCAGTGGGGTGATTCCAACAAAAACAAACATCATTCTAGGATTTTATAGAAGATCCAACATAGTCGAACTTCGATGGCTCAAACTCCTTTGGAACCATGATTTGTTCGAGACATCAGTAGTTCGAGCTACTGAAGTTTCACTGTAATTTGTAAATTAACCCTTATTCCGCTGAATTAATTAATTTAGCCACACCCACTGTTATCTATCACCCAAAACTACTTGATGTCATGCATTTGTTAAATTCACAAACTGCATGACGGTCCTGATCAGATTGCTTCTTCAGAAGCCATCTGATCTGGATCTACACTGTTTGCAAAGGCGGGGGTAGTCCTGCTCCGCGGATTAAGCATCGCACATGACACTCAACAAATCACCACACCTGTAACTGTGTATTTGCAGTAGACATAGCTGCTTAATTGTGTAAACCACACATACACACACACTTGTAGCCAATGTTTACAAACCTCAAAAAATAGCCAAAGTGCGAATTTTCTGTCACTGACCATGACTGGCCATGTCATCTCAATGAATGCTGATGAATGTGCGAGGACCATTAGTCTACTACAAGAGGGCATGATTGTGTCGGCGAGGTAAGTTCTGTGCACACTTCTCTTGTTATATAAAGGGTCATTCCAGCAAAATATGAGTCACTTAATCCTACTTCAAACAAGCTGATCCAGCCATAATCCAAGATTCATATTTTCACATTCAGGTTTTTCACTGACCAATCCAAGTCGGTTCTTCTGTCACGGATTATTTTTGTTATAGTTTGTCTTTGAACGTATCGCTTATATCTTTTTGTTTTATTATAGCACATTGGCCATTTTGTGGAAAAGAAATTGTCCTTTTGGCTTTCCACTATTGATGTTTCCTTTTGGGTCTAGTTATTTCATGTTTGTGTTTCTTTTACTTTGATGACTCTGATGGGAGGTGTGGGTATCGATTCCTGATCATTGCCTTCACTTCTCTTTTTTAATGCTTTATGGGGCAGCCATTCCACCATACATGACACGAGACAAATGCAACCAAGAAGCCAAGTCACCACCAGGGCCTAGGATTCCACAAAAATGGCCAATTTGCTATCAATATAACCTTGCATTTGTTTCTAAACATTTAATGAACAAGGCAATGCAAGCATAGCATCCAAACATGTAAATCAAATCTGAATATGTTAGACCTATTAAGCATAACATATTACGTTTGTTGCTTCTATAATGATCACTTCGTCTTCTGTCCTGTTCACAAAGTGTTTAATGTTGTCCATTGTGATCTTGACTTTTGATGCTTGACCTTGAAAATCAATAAAGTTCATCCTCTCTCCTTATGGAACATTTGTGGAAGGTTTGATGATTGCAAAAGAATTGCTTTGTCTTCTATCATGTTCACACGTTTTAATGTCAAGTCTATTGTGATCTCCACCTTGAAAATCAATCAGATTCATCCTCTCTCCATGGGAAACATGTGTGGAAGGTCTGATGCTTCTGTGATGAAAGCTTTGTTTTCTATCCTGTTCACAAGGTTTAAATGTCAAGTTCATTGTGACTTGACCTTGACAATCAATAAGCCTCATCGTCTCTAGATGGGGAACATTGTGGAAGATTTGATGCATCCATAGTGACAGTTTATGTTCTTTCCTGTTCACAAGCTTTTTTAAAATCAAGTCCATTGTGACCTTGATATTTGACCTTGAAAATCAAAAGGGTTCATCCTCTCTCCACGTGGAACATTTGTATAAGGTTTGATGCTTCTATAATAATAGTTTTGTCTTCTATCCTGTTCACAAGGTGTTTAATGTCAAATCCATTGTAGCTTTGGCATTTGACACTTGACCTTGAAGATCAATAGGGTTCAACCTCTCTCCATGGGGAACATTTGTGGAAGGTTTGATGCTTTTATTATGATAGTTTTGACTTCTATCCTGTTCAAAAGGTTGTTAAAGTCAAGTCCATTGTGACCTGAAAATCAATAGGTCTCACTCTCATTTGTGGAAGATTTTGATGCTTCTATGGTGATAGCTTTGTCTTCTATCCTGTTCACAGGGTTTTTAATGTCACTTCCATTGTGACCTTGACCCTTGACCTTGAAAATCAATAGGGTTCATTCTCTCTCCATGGGAATGTGGGAAACATTTTAGTAAGATTGATGCATCTATGACAATAGCTTTTGTCTTCTGGTTTTTAATGCCGTCCATTGTGACCTTGACCCATGACCTTGAATATCAATAGGGCTCTCTCCATGGGGAACATTTGTAGAAGGTTTGATGCTTCTATGATGATAGATTTGTCTTGTATCCTCTTCACAAGGTTCTGGACACACATGGACGCACTGCAGCAATGCTATATCATTGCTTGTGGATAAATAGCGACATTTGGATCATTCAGGGCCAGGCTGTTTTGAGTCTGAATAATTGCTTGTTGCCATTTTTTAAAAAGCTGTCATATCAACTTTTTGGAAAGAACCAGAATGTTCATTACAAAAACACCCCTAAAAAATACATTGTAAACTTTACCGCCGTAAAAACGAAAATTTCAAGACGAAAAATTGTGATATTTTTCTTATTTCTGCCAAAAATATAGTTTATGGGTATACGGTAAGAGCTGCCTCATTGAGGCAGTTCTAACAAGTGCCCACAATCTATATTTAAGAGCAGAAATGAGAAAAATATCACAATTTTTCATCTTGAAATTTTCGTTTCAGATTCAATGACAGCTCCAGCATAAACATTTACTGAGAATTAGAGACTATTAGAGACTATCTAATTTTATGTAATGTTGGTTGGTGTCTGATGCTCTGTCTCTGGTGAGGCCCATCGGAGTCTAACTGTTGGTCTTCTTTTGCTCCAGCATTTCAGTGGTTTCTTGCTGTTGAGTCCTCACTGTTGTTTCATCTCTGTGGTTGTTTGATTTTTGTGTTCACAGAGATGTTGCACTGATGAGTTAGGAGGCCTTCATGCGGATTGAAAAAATCATTTGTCTAAATGGCGACGGAAATAAGGGCGAGGATTGTGGCCACATAAGATCGATTCAAGCCCCCAGTGGCGGCCCCCGTCCATCAGGGCTTGAAGAAATAGAATGGCTGCATGATGCTTCAACACAGAGCTGAAACCTACCTACACATGAGTACTGGTAAACAGCTTAGAGGATCTAAGCCTGCCCAGGCAAAGCAAGCGAGTCAGCCCGTCCATGCTTATAAACCCTATTGGTTTCATTGGGCGGCAGGGCTTGAAATGTCATTTCATCTCAATGTCGGGTAAAAGTCCCACAAAATTGGTAGCAGCGTCTCCAAAATGACCTTTACAGTGTTGACGGAGACGTTAAACTTCAAATCAAACCAACAAACAAAGCCCCGCAGTGAAATTCGTTTCACTGACCGTTCCAAGGCGGTACTTCTGTCGCGGTTTATTTTTGTTATGGATTGTCTTTGAGTGTGTGTGTCACTTATATTATTTTGTTTTGGATAGCCAATTGGCCATTTTGTGGGAAAGTAACTGTCCTTTTGGCTTTCCGCTACTGATGTTTCCATTAGGGTCTAGTTGTTTCATGTTTGTGCTTCTTTCCCTTTGGTGTCTCTGATGGGAGCCGTGGGTTAATTGTATCGATTCCTGATCATTGCGTTCACTTCTATTTTACCCCTGCAAACCCCACTTTTACTATATAGCAGGGGGTTTCAAGAGGGTCAAAACTATATAACTGTGTTTTCGTGATGACTTGGTGTTTGCTACTAGCAAAATGTCTTGTCTAAGACTGTTTTTCGTCATCTTTTTAGGAATAGCCAAAATAAACCAGAATATTAAACAAGATTTCCCCCGAAGGCTATGTCAAGCCTGTTGGGGTGCAAAGTCACTGAACCGTGAAATCTAGGTCAAGGTCAAACATTGTTGCTTGCATATAAAAATAGAAGTGAAGGCTTTGATCATGAATTGATACAGTTAACCCACAGCTCCAAGAGACACCAAGGGAAAGAAACACAAGCCCTAATGGATATATCACTAGCAGAAAGCCAATAGGACAGTTACTTTCCCACAAAATGGCCAATTGGCTATTCAAAGCAAAATAATATAAGTGTTACATACACTCAAAGACAAGCAATAACAAAATAAACCACGACAGAAGAACTGCCTTGGAACGGTCAGTGAAACGAATTCCACTGGGGGAGCTTAAATCAATTTTACGTGGCCACAATCCTTGCATATAAGTTGCCATTCCAAGATAAAAGCTTGATACAAGTACATGTATCATTAATGAAGCTCTAATAGCTCTTGAGAAATGAACTTCAAATTAAATTTTTAAAGTAAAATTAATTTCAATTGAAGCATACTCACCTAAAGATATTATATGCCAATCGTGTGGCCTTTACATGAGAATCAACCTTTATTAGGAAAAGAACCAAGAAAAAAAAACAAGAAAACAGACTATAGCTCGACCAGGATTATCCCACCTTCCAGGTGTCCCGTTGCTATGTGCAATCTACTGGTTCCCCCGGAAACCAACTCACTGGTTCCCACACACAGACCACACGAAGCCTCTGTCGTCATTTCTTTGGCTGGCTTGGTGTGGTGTGTGTGGGGGAACCAATGTGTTAGTTCCCGGGGAACCAACCCGGGGAACGGATGGTTCCCGTTCAATTGCACATAGCGACGCTTGGAAGGGGGGATAACAGGGGATAATAGCAGGCATGACAACAAAAAATGGTATTCATTTTTAAAATATCTTTTATATACAATTTTAAACATTATTATGTTGACAAGAAATTAAATATACAGCTATATACACTTGTATCAAAGCATGATCATGACAAGAATGTGCCTATATAATATTTACCCCCCAAAATTCCACTTTCATATAGTAAAACTGGGGTTTACAGGGATATACATTATTATTCTTATTTCTGCCTAAAATATAGATTGTGGATAACAGTTGGAACTGCCTCAATGAGGCAGTTCTAATGTGTACCAATCTATATTTGAGCAGTAATAAGCAAAATATCACAATTTTACATCCAAATATTGTCATCTTTCGGCAGTAAAGTGTACAATGTATTTGAATAGGCATGTTTTCGCAATGGATTACTACAGTCAACATTGTGTTTCCACCACCACCAAACAGCATCACATTAAAAAGTCCATGAAATCAATATCCATGTATGGAAAATAGTACGAGGGCAAGTCAATAAGTAACCAGCCTATCCATTTCCAATTGATTGAGACAACCAAGATTTTCATGCCTTGTTTCAATATATTGAACATCAAACATGGCTAGCGATGCAAAGGCAAGCTTTTCATCAAAAGTTGAGTAAAGTGCTGTAATTCTGGGGCCAGTTGTTCAAAACTAACGATGTCGTTAGTTAACGTATCGTCAAAATTTTGATCATTAAATATGGCAAATATGCTAAAAATTTTGCTGAAAAAATGTGAGCAGCTTTTGCGGACGCAAAAGCTGCTCACATTTTTTCAGCAAATATACCAAAATTTATGATATTGTACTTGCTAGAAAAGTTAACAATATGACCACTAACGAGCTCGTTAAGCTAACGATGCTTTGAACAACTGGCCCCATTTGAAAGGGAAAACATGTCGGGAAATACACTGAAAGTTGACCAATGTTTATGTGCCTTCTGCAGCATAGTATACACAAGTTAACTTCTGGGTTGGGGAATTCAAACGTGGTTGAACGTCTTTAGAAGATCTAACCGCGCCGATGAAACCAGGTCTGGACACCCATCAGATGCAACCTATGAAGAAACTAGACAAAAGTGCCCAATGGGGCACGTATACCCCCGGCCAGTGCCATCACCTCAGCTGAAACAAGAACTACAAAGGGAAATAACTCTAAAAGGCCTGACCCCTTGGCCCACAATACAACTAGTCATACTGATCATGTGTGCAAAATTTCAAGTTTCTATGTGAAGCAGTTCCTGAGATATCTTTGACACAAAATAATTGTTTACGGACAGACAGACAGACGGAAAAGACAAAAACTATATACCCCCATTGCATACTTCGTATGCCAGGGGTATAATTAATATAGTATGGGACCTGGTGTATTCTGATAGGCAGATCAAGGTCAAAGAAATATCGAATGCATTAAACATTTCACATGGTAGCATTTCAACATTTTTACATGATCGCTTGGGTATGTGCAAGCTAACAGCCCGTTGGGTCCCGAAATCCTTCAGTGACAAGCAAATGGCAACCAGAGCATCAGTATGCAGTACACTATTGAAGTGGTCTAGGTTAAAGGAAGAAGATTTTCTTTCACATCTGGTTGCTGTAGATGAGACCTTGGTCCATTATTATGAGCCAGAGAATAAAACTCAAGGCCAAAGAAGTTCAAAATGCAACCCTCTGCTAGCAAGGTGATAGAACTGTATTTTGGGATGCACAAGGCATTATTATGTTTAACGCTCTAGCACAGAAAAGTCCAATAACATGTGGGTATTATGCAAATTTGCGCGACCAACTGAAAACTATGATCCCTGAAAAAACACCGAGGCAAACTCTCCAAAAGGGATTCTGCTCCAACAGAACAATGCACACACTTGCAAAATTGCAATGGATGCTGTTGAGCAGAATTGGTAAGAGCTAATACCACACCCCGGCTATTCTCAGGACTTAGCTCCTAGTGACTATTTCCTATTCCCAAACTTGAAAAAGGATATCCGTGGATGTCATTTCCGATCCAACGAAGAAGTCATGGCGGCAGTTGAGGAGTGGGTCAAAGACAAAGACCCTCATTTCTTCAGTTCTGGGCTGATGGCTGATAGTCAGAAATAGGTGTGGCTAATTAGAATATGCAGCAGAATAAGGGTTAAACCTCATACACTATGTAAATGAATACAAGAGCCAATGAGGGTTACCCATCGCACCACTTCGCTTGGGCAGGCTTAGACCTTCTAAGCGGTTTATCAGTTCTCCAATGTTTGATTAGTTTCAGCTCTGCGGAGAAGCACCATGCAGCCCAATCTATTTCTCCAAGCCTTGTACACAAATACAAAATCCAAACTAGAGATGGCAGTGGGCCTGGAGTAGGCTCAACATATGTTACACTGTGCAATGGTGGCCAACTTGGCTATCAGATCAGATTGTATATAGCAATTCTGAATCTGCATGTTGCCTTGATGCCACTGCTTAAGTTTCTGAACAGCTCAATCTAACTAGAGATTCAGATAGAGATGATGTTGGTGCAGAGTGGAGGGTGCAGTTGTCCCATCATGAAAACACGCCTATACAATTCTGACCCCCATGAACCCCACTTTTATATGAGTCCCGCCAAGCCAATTTGTGTCTTCGAGCATTCCGTCATGACAAATTTTAACTGCGCATGCCCAGCCATTCAGAGGGGCCAGGGATATGGCTTTTTGTCTGAAGGTTCCTCTTGATTCACTGCTTGTATGAGCGAGCAGCGAAGGTTCTGGTGAGACTGCGCGGATGCGCAGGCTCGCCTGAACCTTCGCTGCTCGCATAGGCGATAAGTACCAAAATCGCTTGACGGGGCCCATATAATAAAACTGGGGTTTACAAGGTTAAACCTTATTTTTCTGATTTCTGCTCTAAAATATAGATTGTGAGTATTTGTTAGAACCGCCTCGATGAGGCGATTCTTTCAAGTACCAACAATCTATATTTTGAGCAGAAACTAGAGCTGTCAGTGAAACTGACTAGGGCCCCGGCAGCGCTATCAGAGGAGTAGGAAAATGTTGATGTTAAAAAAGACGTTCTTTTTTTCTTTCACCTCTAAGTATGACCTTGACCTTTGAGGTACGGACCTTGGTCTTGCGCGTGACACACTGTGACATTATGGTTAATATTTCTGCTAAGTAATATTTAAATCCATCCAGGTATAAGAAAGTTATAGATTGGACACAATAAAAAAAGACGCTTTTTTGACCTTTTATCTCTAAGTATGACCTTGACCTTTGAGGTACGGCTGTGGGTCTTGCGTGTGACACTTCGTCACATTATGGTTAACATTTCTGCCAAGTAATATTTAAATCCATCCAGGAATAATAACAGTTATTAATTGGACACAGGAAAGACCCTTTTTTGACCTTTAACCTCTAAGTATGACCTTGACCTTTGAGGTACGGACCTGAGTCTTGCGCGCAACACTCCATCACATTATGGTTAACATTTCTGCCAAGTAATATTTAAATCCATCCAGGAATAAGAAAGTTATGGAGGATAAAAAAATTTGTGGACGGACAGACGGACAGACGGACAGACAGACAGACAGACGGACGGACAGAGTGATGCCAAGTAATATTTAAATCCATCCAGGAATAAGAAAGTTATGGAGGATAAAAAAAATTTGTGGACGGGCAGACGGACGGACAGACAGACAGACGGACGGACAGAGTGATTACTATAGGGCACCCACACTTTCAGTGCGGGGCCCTAATAAGAAAAATATCACAATTTTTCACCTTAAAATTTTCGTTTTTTATGCGGTAAAGTTTACAACATTGTATTTGTATAGGCGTCTTTTCGTAATGGAATCTCCATGTCATCCCAATGCCTCCCAGTTCCACCAACAACCTGACTGACCATTTGGGAGCAGATATGGTTTGAAGATCATCAAGGATATTTAGCAATTCTGAATCTTCATGTTGCCACCATCAAGTTTCAGCTCAATCTGATATTCAGTTCAACGGATGATGTTTAACTTTGAGGAATTTCTGCCATGGCAGCCATGGCATCTTGATATCAGAATGGAACAAATTTAGCAATTTTGAACCTCCATGTCAGATCTGTACCTTCTGGCACACCAGACAAGGAAATCCACGATTTTACCCTGGGATAGAAATTAATGTTCTGATCCTGGTGTTCCGACCCCAAATCGAATATAATCGCGTGTTTGATAAATGCACTGGTTGATTACGACCTCGTTTATGCCGTTGTTAAGGTTGACGTCACAGCACGTTACGTGACGTCACTAAACATTCCTGCAGTGTCAATACAATATGGCGGACGTTGGTAACCGAAGTGACTGCAGCATTAAAAATCCGCGCTAAGAAATGCAAGGTATGCAAGAAAAAGAATCCTATATGGGTGTGAGGGGTGGATGGAAAAATCCCTCCCTCGGGACGGATTTTTCCATCTACACCTCACACCTATATAAGATTCTTAAATTCCATCAAGATGGCTCAATCAGACTTTTTTGTTCTGGAGGAGAAATTGTTTAAAGAATTTCAAAATGGCTGCACTGGTGACCATCTTGGATATTGGAATGGAACCAATTTACCAATTTTAAATCTCCATGATGCTCTGATGCCTTCCATTAAGTACTTTCAATGTGGGAGATGTTGTTAAAAGAAATTCAAGATGGTGGCCATATTGGATATGGAACGTAACAATTTTAGCAATTCTGAATCTCCATGTTGTCCTGATACCTCCTATCAAGTACTTTCAATGTGGGAGATGTTGTTAAAAGAAATTCAAGATGGTGGCCATATTGGATATGCAACGTAACAATTTTAGCAATTCTGAATCTCCATGTTGTCCTGATACCTCCTAACAAGTACTTTCAATGCGGCAGATGTTGTTTAAAGAAATTCAAGATGGTGGCCATATTGGATATGGAACGTAACAATTTTAGCAATTCTGAATCTCCATGTTGTCCTGATACCTCCTATCAAGTACTTTCAATGCGCATATTCAGATTGTGCATAGCATCCAGTAATCTAATTTGTTCAAAGTCAGAAATGGGTGTAACTAAATTAATTATTCAGCGGGATAAGGGTTAACTCCAGATAAAGAAGCATAATGAGGACCAGGGGCCAGTTGTTCAAAGCATCATTAGCTTAACAAGCTCGTTAATGATCATATTGTTAACTGTTCTAACAAGTTTAATACTTAAATTTTTGGTATTTTTGCTGAAAAAATGTGAGCAGCTTTTGCATCTGCAAAAGCTGCTCACATTTTTTCAGCAAAATTTTTAGCATATTTGCCATATTTAATGATCAAAATTTTAATGATACGTTAACTAACGAGGTCGTTAGTTTTGAACAACTGGCCCCAGCTTGGGATATCTTTTCTTATGTGTCAATAAAACATGTTGTGGGTACTTGTATGCATCACCTCATTGAGGCAATTCTAACAAGCACCCACAACGTGAGTTTCTAACAAAAAAATAAGAAAAATTATTCCTTAACAATTCTTGTTACATCAATGACTTGCAACATTATTTTAACCCACGCATACTAGTGGACTTTTCCATTGCTATATGTTGGACAAGCCCATTTGTCATATAAGGGGTGTAAGGTCTATTTTTTTTCATTTTTATTCTATTTTTGATGAAAAATTCTGTTAGTAAACAGTGCGGGCCCTGATCTGGGCCTGCACTGTTTGCCAAGGTACCCCTTCACGGGTTTCCCACATACAATGGGTTAAGATAAAACAATTATTTTAAGGTAAAACAATGAACTCTCTGAAACCATAAACATTTGATTCAGTAGCAAGACCCACCTACCACCGATGCCTTTTTCAGTGGTTCTAACATGGTATTTTCCTTATACATGTAGCCCGTTTTTAACCCTTGTCCTGCTAAATATTCATATATGCCACACCCACTACCGATTATCAACCAATCAGATTACTTGATGCAAATTATTGCAACAAATTCACAATCTGAATGGCAAACAATGTAGATCCTGATCAGATGGCTTCGTCAGAAGCCATCTGATCTGGATCTACATTGTTTCAAAGATAAGACATATCTGGGATTAGCAGGACAAGGGTTAAGACAAGTCAGATTTTGCACTTTCTGTTTGGCTACACTTCATAAAGAATAGAAGGTGAGAAATTGGTCGGTAATATCAGAACAAGAATTCCTCTGAAGACTATGCCGCGCCTGTGGGCCCGCAAAGTCATTGAACCATGAAATCTAGGTCCAGGTCGAACATGGATGCCTGCATAAAAGTTGTCACTCCTAGATGTAAGGTTGTAGTACCAAGCATCACTGATGAAGCTCAGTTTTCTAGAAATGAGTCTTACATTAGGGTGAAAGTTAGGGTGGTCGCAATAATTCAAAAAGTCAGTCAACCATGAAATTTGAAGGTGACATATGGATGCTTGCACTGAAACTGACATTCCTAGATGCAAGCTCGTACCAAGTATCATTACAGAAGCTCTTATAGTTCAGGGTGAAAGTTTGGGTGGTCGCAATAATTCACTAAGTCAGTGAACCATGAAATGTAGGTCAAGGTGAGATATGGAATCTTGCATTGAAGTTGCTATTCCTGGATGCAAGTTTGTACCAAATGGAGCTTTATAGTCCTTGAGAAAAGGACTCTTACATTAGGGTGAAAATTAGGGTGGTCGCACTAATTCACACAGTCAGTGAACCATGAAATGTAGGTCAAGGTCAGATATAGATGCTTGGTTTGAAGTTGCTATTCACAGATGCAACCTTGTACCAAGTATCATTAATGAATGTCTTATAGTCTTGAGAAATTGACTCTTACAATAGGGTGAAAGTTAGGTGGCCGCAATAATTCAGTCAGTCAACCACGAAATATAGGTCAGATACAGATGCTTGCACTGAAGTTGCTATTCCAAGATGCAAGTTTGTACTGAGTATCATTAATGAAGTTCTCGGGAAATTGACTCTTCCATTAGGGTGCAAGTTAGGGTGGTCAAAAATGTTAAGGCTTGACGAACGAACAGAACAAAAACCGGACTCCTATACCACACCATGCTTGAAGCAGGGGTGACAAAATCCAAAAAATTGATTATTCAGTTATGCAAATGATTTTCTGGGGCAACTGCACTTTTCGATATGATCTGCGGTAGCATGGTGGTAAAGTAAATAATAATCAAAACATTGGTGCATCATACCGTAAAAAATATAGATATATTGAACGGTATAAATGCTTGGCTTTAGTAATACCAATATTCAGATGTTATATAAAGGGGGAGTTCCAGCCTATAGTAAATTTCCATAGGGTTCTGCCCACGCACAGATGTCCATGATATTGTGCATAATTAATACCTGGTAAATGACTGTTCATTATTTAGCTATTTCACTCTCATATCTGTGTTCATTATAAATCTACAATGTTTTGTTTATTTCTGCATCTGAAAATAGGGGTACCCCCAAACAAGTATTCATATACACAACAGCTTCTTATGTTTTGGAGTTATTTTGTTCTCAGACATCACTGTAGTCATTTGAGATTTTTTTTGTATCACATTTACTATTGGTCAGGTAAAGTTCTATAGACCATGTTCAATTTCATATGGAGGAGACCCTAGACTTCACAACCATAAAATATTTTGGAGTATGTTTGACTTTTGATTTCATACTGTTGCAGTTCTTGTCACCTCATAATTTTAATATGAAAATTGCCTGTATATGTGTAGAACATTTTATCAAATTTTCTTGAAAATCTGAGACCGGTAACATACTGCATTTGAACATTGAATAGTAATGGTCAGATTTTTATTTTTTTTTCAAACCATTTGTAGATATGGTATAACACTTTCAATCGAGAAATTGCTCGCAAATAATATATATAAACATGAATATATGTATGTTAACACTATGATGTGTATAGTAAGAGCTCATATAATCAGCAGCTGTATCAGTTATGGTACCCTGGGGGACACCAATAACACAATTTATTTTGAGCGTTCATTAACAATTCAATAAAAATATATTTCATTATATAACAAGAGTTTTTGTATTTAATGTAATCTTAAAGCTTGCTGAAGCTTATTATGACAAAGACTATTGAATTGGCAAGTAAAATGGGTGGTCCTGTAAACCAGACAATTTTCTTGATTCTGTAATAGTATGTATTATGCAGTATTATAAGTATGGTGCTGTCAACTTAAAATGTTTGAAAAGTCTGTCATACCAGATTGGCACACCTTGCTTGAATAGCCAAGATTTATGATGTTTTTATTATGGTGTGCCAGGTAGTTCATAATACCACAGACTTTTGGCCCACTGTATACGCAGATTACCGTAGACAAAATGGAAACACTGTTGTTTTGGCTCTTTTGCCACTCTGACAATATTCCCTCAAAATCTGAACCAAGCTACAGTCTACTTAAAACGAAACAAATGTTGCCTGCTGTGAAAATCCGTTTAAGAAAGTTAAATTCTTAAATATGATCTGGAAAACAAACAGTTATTTTTGAGTAACATGATTTGATATAATAGAGAAGACTATTCATACTTTCAAACGATTTCAGAGGAAGAAAAGAGCCAACAGTATATTTGCTATCAGTGCTATAGAAAAATATAAAGCCAACTGCAGATTTTGGCTCCGCAAATATGCTAGTAGTACAGCTAACAGCTGATTCACACCATTTGTAAAACTGATGAATACATAGCTAGAAAGCTTAACATTGATGGCAGGTACTGCATACATATGACTAAATATGCGAATGGTATAGCTACATCTAAATATAATATCAGCTATAAAATAAATTTGTTACAGCAACTTGCCTTCCACCTATTTCATTTAGGGAAGTGTATGCCAAATGACAATTCTACAACTTGTTCCAGTGTGACTAGCTCTGCATTTATTTTGAAGACTAAAACATTGTACCTTACACTTTTGCAGATGTTATAATGAACCTAGAAAAAAATGCAGAAAATTCTTTCCATGATCTCACAAAACTTTTGGTGGGGGAGCGGAGTGTGAGTCTCTTTGACCAAGTGATGTATGAAAACATCAACAATACAAGGACCAATCAATCATAAGAACAAATCAGAAAATCAGTCTGTCCCTTCAAGTTCGCAAATTATTGACTGCTGTTTTATTTTAAAGAAGAAAATGACAACAACAAAAATAATTAAGGAAAAAATAGGATTATGAAAGTAATTAATTAAGCAAATCCATAACGTCATTGAGTATTACTGACATCAAGTGTCTTTGTATTGCAGCGTTTAAAATGTACAAGAAGGCCAAATAAAATAGGGTTAAAAGATCCACCATGTCTTATTCCTATTGTGTCATAATGTAATTTTTTTAGCAATATTGTCAACACTAACATTCATCATGGACAGTGCATGAATGCATTTTATTTTTCTCTTTAAAAGTTTTGGACAAAACTTGACTTGTATACGTTGATAATGTATGTTCTCATTTACTTTTTATTTTTTATTTTTTTTTTTATTATTATTATTATTATTTTTTTTTTTTTTTTTTTTTTTTTTAGTGGGGGGGGGGGGGGGGGGGGTGAGTTTTTATTACATAAATGCCTATGCTAAGCTTTGTATGATAAGGTGGCCCTAAATTGACATAAAACACAATAAAAATACACTTTAAGGAAATCTTGTCCCCTGGTATTGAAACTGATTTTGGCACAAAAATTGACCTGAACCCATATCTAGCTTTCAAAAACATTGTTACCGGTTTCTGATTTTATTGAAATTTGTTTGCTATATAGAGCACATATGTGGCCTATTTTATATGCAATATCTTGGGGTGACAAGGTCAGTAACACATCTAATACTTATGATGAACATCTTAATCTTTGCAAATTTTCATGAAAAATAGAAGAAATGTTGTAAATAAATTTATCAGGAAGATTAAAAGACAAAAACACATTTACTTTTTTTTGTATTAGATTAATCCTTATGGAGTTCTGCTGCCAATCAAAGCAACACAATTTGAAAATAATCATACCTATTGATTTAAGATTGAAAAGTTCACAGGTGTGTATGACCTCTACAGGGGATTACCCCAAGGACCTCTCCTAAGACCTATAGTAATTAATCAAATGAAACAAAGTTATATATATAGTTGTTAGACCTCAAGTAAACAACAACTGAAGTTTCAAGAAAATCTGTGCGTGGGCAGATTTGGAACTCCCCCTTTGCACATGATTTGCCACTTAATTATACTGTCATAGACAGTATCAAACCTACTCTTAACTATTATGCTTCACCACCCATGATCAGACTGCAGAAAACTTGGATTGTGTTCTAAACCTCTTTAATAATGTGTCTGAAAATTTGGATTCATTTTGGGGGTAAAAATTCCCTTCCTAAAGCCAAATTTTTACGTAACTTAACATTTTTAAGCAAACTGAGAATATAATGTCTTTAAAACAAAAAGAACTTTGTACCTCTCTCTCTCCCTCTCTCTATCCAAAATGTAATTGTAACATGAACAGGGATGTAAGCTTGTGAGAAACAAATTCTATGAAGTAAAATACATTAACAAGAAAACTAACTATTTATAGTGAAGTCACCCTATGACATATTTGCCATTCAAAATCATGATTACTTCAGTTCTGTTATTTTGCTTTACCCTACTTTAACCCTTGTCCTGCTGAATATTTAAATATGCCACACCCTCTGCTGATTATCAACCAATCAGATTACTTGATGCAAATTATTGCAACAAATTCACAATCTGAATGACAAACAATGTAGATTCTGATCAGATGGCTTCTTCAGAAGCCATCTGATCAGGATCTACATTGTTTGAAAGATAAGGTATATCCCGGCTCAGCAGGACAAGGGTTAAGCAGAATAGTATCACACAATAGTTATGCAGTAATTCAAAATTCAATATTCATAGAAATTTATTTAGAAAATGGCTAAGTTTTATAAGCAAACAGTGAAGTCCCTGATCAAATTCTGTAGATTCTGATCAATGTCTAAACTGTTTAAGCCCATTTATTAGGGCCCCAATGTAAAATGGGTTAACCCTAAAGATGCCAGTCACATCAACTGTCATCTGCTTTGTTGTCTGCTCGTCACTTTAAAAGTCAATGTTGCAAACAGCATGGACTCAGAACAGACCTCCTCTGGCTGCATGCAAATAAAGGTTTGAAAAATTTGCAAGAATATGCAGTAGATGACATAAACAGACAACATTTTCAGATGCAGTTTTTCTCGGCATCTTGGAGTCATCAGAATGATGGATTGCAACATTCATGGCAGTAGCCATTACTGTTTCCTCCAATCCATTTGGGAGAGCTTCACACAGAGTAACACTTATTTAAATCTAAAATATATTCAAATAAATGTTACCCTCTGTTCCGACTGTTTTCACAATTTGATTCATTTGATATTGCCAAATATGATGCCATTTTTGTCAGAGTGAAAGCTAACGTGACCTTCTCCTATCTTCCAGCTTCGGTTAAAAAATCTGAAGATGCAGAAGAGCTTCTGAAACCAGAAGTGAGCCATTCTATTTGACAAAAGCAGAAGAATTTTTCAACTTCTGTTTTCAGAAGACATAAACCGCACAGAAAATACAAGCTTCTGCTTCTGGAAGGCATCTTCTATATCAAATCGCAACCGGCAATAGTAAGAAGTTAGGGTATTCCAATTCTTACAAAGCTCCAGACAAGAAGGATTAATAAAGATAATTGAGATAATTTTTCTTATTTCTCCAACATATGTTGCGGGTACTTGTTAGAATTGCCTCATTGAGGCAATTAATGAGGCAATTCTAACAAGTACCAACAACATACATTTCTAACAAGAAGCAGGGAAAATTATCCTCAGATTTCTTTATCTGACACTTTGCCTTATTAATCGCTGTTTTGAATAAAATGAAATCAATTTATCTTTGTTCATCATCCTCTGGGAGTAAAGAATCCATGTTGGAATTAACACCTGCAAACCCTTCTCTTGCTTGCTTTTCTAGGTTCAAAGCACTAGCAGTCTGTGTCAAGTTTTCATTACAGCACTCTGTTGATTGTATCACAGTCTGAGTTTCTGTCATATTAGTTGGGACTTGTGTTTCACTGTTCTTTTGAAAGCACTGTTTTGAAGCTGTGTCTGGATTTTCAACTAAAGCTTGACTGCTTACCTGTCCTGTTTGACTCTCAGAGAGGAACTCCTCTGGTTGAATCAACTGGGACACAGTCTGTGAGTTTGTAGCATTTGGAATACTTTGGATTTGACTGTTTTGCAATGTTTGGGTTTGTGAGGGTGTGCCTCTTCTTTTACCCAGAACTTTCACATAATTAGCAGGAATAAGGCCAACAGTTTTACCATCTACAGAAGCCAGCAACCAGTCTTTCACTTTTGGCTGCATCTCTGAAATTGAATGAAATAACATTTGGATGACATCATGCATCATGTTAACAAGCCGTGTAATCAACACCCCTCTACAACCCACTTTATAGAGAAAAGAGGGGTTTAGGTGGGTATAAATTATTTTTCTTATTTCTTCACCAAGACATAGGTTGTGGGTACTCATTAGAACCACCTCAATAAGGTGGTTCTAACGAGCACCAAAAACCTATGTTTGCCATATAAATTAGAAAAATATCATAGGTTTTCTCTGAAAAGAAGCCAGTTTGGAGATTTGAAAAAAAAATGCAAGATGTCATCATCAGAAAAGAAGCCATTTTGGAGATTTGAAAAAACAAACAAGAAGGCCTGGGCCATGATGGCCCTGAATCGTTCATCTGATCCATTGTGTAACAAGTGGGCCCTGGGGAGGGCCATTATTGGCCCCAGGACTATAATTTGCATTATCTTGAGGGAGGTCTAACTAGAAATGGTGTTTGTAAAACACAATGCCCCCAACCTCTGCTTGTCCTTAGATGGCAAAATATTCAACAAATTTT
This sequence comes from Lucinisca nassula, assembly GCA_963580285.1. Taxonomy (NCBI): domain Eukaryota; kingdom Metazoa; phylum Mollusca; class Bivalvia; order Lucinida; family Lucinidae; genus Lucinisca; species Lucinisca nassula. The sequence continues at coordinate 25,527,583 of OY757014.1, read as the reverse complement.
GTTAAAGACTCAAAAACATACAACAAGAATTCCCCCGAAGGCTATGTCGCGCCTGTGGGGGCGCAAAGTCACCAAACCATGAAATCTAGGTCAAGGTCAAACATAGATGCCTACATAAAAATTTCACTCCTAGTTGCAAGCATGTACCAAGTATCATCAATGAAACTCTTAAAAACAGACTCTTACATCAGGGTGAAAGTTAGGGTTGTCAAACTATTTTACAAAGTCAGTGAACCATAAAATGTAGGTCAAGGTCAGAAATGGATACTTGCATTGAAGTTTCAATTCCTAAATGCAAGCTTGTACCAAATACAATTAATGAAGCTGTAATAGATCTTGAGAAATGGACTCTTACATTAGATAGAAAGTTAGGGTGGTCGCAATAATTCACAAAGTCAGTGAACCATGAAATATGGGTAAAAGTCAAATATGAATGCTTGCGTTGCAATTGCAATTCCTAGATGCAAGTTTGTGCCAATTATAATTTAAAAAGCTTTAATAGTTTTTGAGAAATGGTGAAAGTCAGGGTGGTCGCAATAATTCACGAAGTCAGTGAACCATGAAATATAGGTCAAGGTCAGAAATGAATGCTTGCGTTGAAGTTGCAATGCCTGGATGCAAGTTTGTACCAAGAATGATTAATGAAGCTCAAATAGTTCTCAAGATATGGACTTAATGACAAGATTTTATTAAAAAAAACAAGGCATCGCATGCGATACAAATCCCCTCGCACAAGACAACTTCGTGTGCGGAAAACACTAAAATGGCAAAAGTCCAACTTGCTTGAGATATTATCATATGCAACATTTGTGTAAAGTTTGTTTAAAAATATATCCATAAATGTAGGTTCTAGAGTGATGACAATAATTCTCTAAAAATAGTCAAAGGGACCTTGACTTGAGGCCATGGCCGCGAAGTAGATCTTGCTCATGATATTATCATAAGCATCTTTTGTGTGAAGTTAGATTAAAATCATAAATGTAGGCGGTAGAGCAATGACAAAGTTTTTCTAAAAATAGCCATAGTGACCTTGACCTTGAGGTCATGACCTTGAAAGTCAAAGCAATTCGAGATATTACCATAAGAAACATTTGTGTGAAGTTCTATTAACATCCATCAATAAATGTAGGCACTAGAGTGATGACAAATATTTTCTAAAAATAGCCACAGTGACCTTGACCTTGAAAGTCGAAATAGTTCGAGATATTGTCATAAGGAACATTTGTGTGAAGTTATACTGAAATCGGTGAAGAAATGTAAGCGCTAGAACCATGTCAAAGTTTTTCTAAAAATAGCAACAGTGACCTTGACCTTGAAAGTCAAACTGACTCGAGGTATTGTCATAAGGAACATTTGTGTGAAGTTATATTGAAATCAGTGAAGAAATGTAGTCGCTAGGGCAATGACAAAGTTTTTCTAAAAATAGCCACAGTGACCTTGACCTTGAAAGTCGAAATCGCTTGAGATATTGTCTTAAGGAACATTTGTGTGAAGTTATATTGAAATTAGTGAAGAAATGTAAGCGCTAGAGCATTGACCAAGTTTTTCTAAAAATAGCCACAGTGACCTTGACCTTGAAAGTGGAACTCGCTACAGATATTGTCATAAGAAACATTTGTGTGAATCGATTTTGAAATTGGTGAAAAAATGTAAGCGCTAGAGCAATGAAAAAGTTTTTCTAAAAATAGCCACAGTGACCTTGACCTTGAAAGTCGAACTCTTTCGAGGTATTGTCATAAGGATCATTTGTGTGAAGTTATATTAAAATCGGTGAAGAAATGTAGCCGCTGGAGCGATGACAAAGTTTTTCTAAAAATAGCCATTGTGACCTTGACCTTGAAAGTTGAAATGGCTTTAGATATTGTCATAAGGAACATTTGTGTGAAGTTGTATTGAAATCAGTGAAGAAATGTAAGCGCTAGAGCGTTGACAAAGTTTTTCTAAAAATATCCACAGTGACCTTGACCTTGAAAGTGGAACTCGCTAGAGATATTGTCATAAGGAACATTTGTGTGAAGTTATATTGAAATTGGTGAAGAAATGTAGGCGCTAGAGCGATGACAAAATTTTTCTAAAAATAGCTACAGTGACCTTGACCTTGAGGTCATGACCCTGAAAGTCGAACACACTCAAGATATTGTCATATGGAACATTTGTGTGAAGTTATATTGAAATCGGTGAAGAAATGTAGGCGCTAGAGCGATGACAAAATGTTTCTAAAAATAGCTACAGTGACCTTGACCTTGAGGTCCTGACCCTGAAAGTCGAACACACTCGAGATATTGTCATAAGGAACATTTGTGTGAAATTATATTGAAATCAGTGAAGAAATGTAGGCGCTAGAGCAATGACAAAGTTTTTCTAAAAATAGCCACAGTGACCTTGACCTTGATGTCATGACCTTGAAAGTCAACCTCGCTCAAGATATAGTCATAAGGCACATTTGTGTGAAGTTATATTGAAATCAGAGAAGAAATGTAGGCGCTAGAGTAATGACAAAGTTTTTCTTAAAATAGCCACAGTGACCTTGACCTTGAGGTCATGACCTTGAAAGTCGAACTCGCTGAGATATTGTCATAAGAAACATTTGTGTGAAGTTATATTGAAATTGGTGAAGAAATGTAGGCGCTAGAGCGATGACAAAGTTTTTCTAAAAATAGCCACAGTGACCTTGACCTTGAGGTCATGACCTTGAAGTCGAACTCGCTCGAGATTTTTTTATAAGGAACATTAGTGTGAAGTTATATTGAAATTGGTGAAGAAATGTAGGCGCTAGAGTGATGACAAGGTTTTTCTAAAAATAGCCACAGTGACCTTGACCTTGAGGTCATGACCTTGAAAGTCGAACTCGCTCGAGATTTTTTTATAAGGAACATTTGTGTGAAGTTATATTGAAATTGGTGAAGAAATGTAGGCGCTAGAACGATGACAAAGTTTTTCACAAATTACCAAAATGACAAAGGGCCATAACTCACAAAGTATTTTTCGGAATTTTGTCATAAGTTAATCAGTTCATCTACTCATCACCACCAATATATTCACCAACTTTCAAGGCTCTAGCTCCAATAGTTTTTGAGATATCTTGCTGACAAGATTTTATTAAAAAAATTTCAAAGGGCAATAACTCTTAAAAGGGGCATAATCCGGACAAGAAAAAAAATACGCGTCAGCTAATTTTCCATGAGGAATCCATATATGAAATTTCAAAACCCTAGAATACACGGTTCTAGAGTTATGCTATGCATCACTTTTAGCATACATTACAATGGGCACAAATTACCAAAATGACAAAGGGCCATAACTCACAAAGTATTTTTCGGAAATTTGTCAAAAGTTAATCAGTTCATCTACTCATCACCACCAATCTATTCACCAACTTTCAAGGCTCTAGCTCCAATAGTTTTTGAGATATCTTGCTGACAAGATTTTATTAAAAAAATTTCAAAGGGCAATAACTCTTAAAAGGGGCATAATCCGGACGAGAAAAAAAATACGCGTCAGCTAATTTTCCATGAGGAATCCATATATGAAATTTCAAAACCCTAGCATACACGGTTCTAAAGATATGCTATGCATCACTTTTAGCATACATTACAATGGGCACAAATTACCAAAATGACAAAGGGCCATAACTCTCAAAGTATTTCGGGAATTTTGTCAAAAGTTAATCAGTTCATCTACTCATCACCACCGATATAATCACCAACTTTCAAGGCTCTAGCTCCAATAGTTTTTGAGATATCTTGCTGACAAGATTTTATTAAAAAAATTTCAAAGGGCAATAACTCTTGAAGGGGGCATAATCTGGACGAGAAAAAAAATACGCGTCGGCTAATTTTCCATGAGGAATCCATATATGAAATTTCAAAACCCTAGCATACACGGTTCTAAAGATATGCTATGCATCACTTTTAGCATACATTACAATGGGCACAAATTACCAAAATGACAAAGGGCCATAACTCTCAAAGTATTTTTCGGAATTTTGTCAAAAGTTAATCAGTTCATCTACTCATCACCACCAATATAATCAACAACTTTCCAAGATTTTATTAAAAAAATTTCAAAGGGCAATAACTCTTGAAGGGGGCATAATCCGGACGAGAAAAAAAATACGCGTCGGCTAATTTTCCATGAGGAATCCATATATGAAATTTCAAAACCCTAGCATACACGGTTCTTTAGTTATGCTATGCATCAAAAGCGTAACGGACGGACGAACGGACGAACAGACGAACGGACGAACGGACGAACGAACCAGAAGCAATATGCCCCTCCAACTTTTTCAAAGTTGGGGGCATAAAAAGTGAAGCTTCATACCAAATATCAATGACCGGAGCCTTCTGGTTTCAAACAAGAAGATTTTTAAAATTTTCCTTATATAGGTCTAAATAAAACCTGCTTGCCCCAGGGCAGGGCCATTTTCAATCCCAGGGCTATAATTTTAACAGTCTTAAATATCAAACGCCTGGGCTTTCTGGTTTCAGACAAGAAGATTTTAAAGGTTTTCCCTACGGGCCTCCGTGGCCTAGTGGTTAAGAGCGCTGACTTGTTCATTAGGTCTCTCACCGCTGTGGTTCGAGCCTTGCTCGGGTCACATGTGAGATGCCAAGTTCTGCAACGGGAGGTCAGGTGGTTTTTCTCCGGGAACTCGCAGTTTTCGCCCAACTCTGATTAACGATCGGCTTGATATGAGTGAAATAATCTTGAAAGGGCCGTAAAACCAAAACTAAAAAAAAAAAGGTTTTCCCTATATAAGTCAATGTAAAACCAAAGGGCTTCAGGGAGGGGGCATTTTTGGCCCCAAGGGCTATAATTTGAACAATCTTGGTAGAGATCCACAAGACAAAGATTTTTCAAAGATTTTTCCTATATAAGTCAATGTAAAGGGCCTTCCGTCGGGGGCATTGGTCCACTAGATGAAGCAACACACCAAGTATCAAAGGCCTGGGCCTTGTGGTTTCAGAGGAGAAGATTTTTTAAGGTATTTCCTATATACAAGGGTAGGCTGAAAAGTTCTGAGCCTGACCAAAATCCAATGGTTTGTCCATGCTGAAATTGCCTTATTTTTCAACATAGACTCCCTTCCTGTCCACACACTTCCTCCAGCGATGCTGGAGTCCTTGGATCCCAGTGGTATAGAAGGTCTCATCTTGGTCCTTGAAAAACTCCTCCGCAGCAGCTATTACCTACTCGTCTGACCGATAATGCTGCCCAGCCAAGTGCTTTTTCATGTTTGGAAACAGGAAATAAGCTGATGGAGCTAGTGAATAGGGAGGGTGATCGACAAGTGTGAAGCCACAGTCATGCACAGCAGCCATTGCGACGACCAATTTATGAGCAGGCACATTGTCCTGAGGGAACAAGACCCCTTTTGTCAATTTTCCGGGTCGTTTAGCCTTAATTGCTTTTCGCAATTGTTTCAGCAGATCTGCATAATACTCCCCATTAATTGTTCTGCCCTTTTGAAGGTAATCTATGAATATTATACCCTTGGCATCCCAGAACACTGATGCCATCACCTTCCCTGCAGAGGAGACGGCCTTTGCCTTCTTTGGAGGGGGTGAGCCAAGGTGTTTCCATTGCATGGATTGTCTTTTGGTCTTTGGCTCAAAGTGATGAACCCAACACTCATCCTGAGTGACAAAACGGTCCAAAAAACCATCTTGGTCTGCTTCAAAAACAGCCAAGTTGGCTTTGTACAGGTTCAGTCTGGTCAACTTTTGGTCAGGCGTCAAAAGCTGTGGCACCCATCTGGCGGAAACCATCTACATTCCTAATTCACTGTAGAATATTCTCTACTTGTTCACGGGAGATGCCAACAGTGTTAGCTAACTGATTCACTGTTAAACGCCTGTCATCCATCACGGCCCTGTGCACTTGGCTGATGGTTTCCTCAGTTGTTGCCGTTGTGGGTCGCCCACACCGGTCATCATCTTCAAGGCTGTCCTTGCCCATCTTAAAATTTGCTGCCCACCTTTTCACGGTTGCATACGAAGGAGCAACATCCCCTAATGTAGCAACCATATCGGCATGAATGTCCTTAGGAGCTAACCCCTTTTTATGGAGGTACTTGATGACACCACGATGCCAGATTTTGTCCAATTCTCAAAAACGTGCTAGTATAAATTTTCAAAGTCTAGAATTTCTATGTTATTGCAGGTAAACTTGAACTCATTTGAGTCAAATCAAGTAATAAAGGTTTGCATTTAATGAATACAAAATTTCATGGTTTTTCAATGCCTGTTCTTGGTCAGGCTCAGAACTTTTCAGCCTACCCTCGTAAGTCAATGTAAAACCAAAGGGCTTCAGGGTGGGGGCATTTTTGGCCCCAGGGCTTTAATTTGAACAATCTTGGTAGAGGTCCACTAGATGAAGTTACATACCAAATATCAAAGACCTGGGCCTTGCAGTGTCAGAGAAGATTTTTGCTATATAAGTCAATGTAAAACCAAAGAGGCCCCAGTGTGGGGGCATTTTTACCCCAGGGCTATAATTTGAACAATCTTGGTAGAGGTCAAGTAGATGAAGCTACACACCAAATATCAAAGACCTGGGCCTTGTGGTTGCTATATAAGTCAATGTAAAACCAAAGGGGAACCCGGGCAAGAGCATTTTTTGCCCCAGGGCTATAATTTGAACAATCTTGATAGAAGTCCACAAGACGAAGCTTCATACCAAATATAAAACACCTGAGCCTTCTGGTTTCAGACAAGAAGATTTTTAAAGGTTTTCCCTATATAAGTCAATGTAAAACCAAAGGGCCCAGGGGCGGGGGCATTTTTGGCCCCATGGCTATTATTTGAACAATCTCGGTAGAGGTCCAGCAGATGAAGCTACACACCAAATATAAAAAACGGGGACCTTGCAGTTTCAGGAGAAGATTTTTTTAAGATTTTTACCATAAATGTCAAATTGTAAAACAAAGGGGACTCGGGGTGGGGGCATTTCTGGTCCCAGGGCTATACTTTGAATAATCTTGATAGAGGTCCACAAGATGAAGCTTCATACCAAATATCAAACACCTGAGCCTTCTGGTTTCAGACAAGAAGATTTTTAAAGCACTTCCCTACGTAAGTCTATGCAAAACCAAAGGGCCCTGGGGCAGGGGCATTTTTGGCCCCAGGACTATAAGTTGAACAATCTTAGCAGAGGTCCAGTAGATGAAGCTACCCACCAAATATCGAACGCCTGGGCCTTGCGTTTTCAAAGGAGAAGATTTTTAAAGTTTTCATAAAAAAAAATATATATTTATGGCTCCCATGACCTTGATATGCAATGGACCTGAACCATTTGAACAACTTTGAAAGGGGACTACCAAAGGATCATTCCTGTGAAGTTTGGTCAAAATCCGATCACTGGTTTAGGAGGAGATGTCGTTTGAAGAAATTGTTTGCGGACGGACACACGCATGGATGGACGAAAAGTTGTCCCATAAGCTCACCTCGTCATTACATGACAGGTGAGCTAAAAATGCACTATGCTGCATGCGTGTGTTATCATAATGACAGTGTTGGCATTCTACAGGAAATAGATACCTACACTCATCATCAAGTTAAGTATCCTACATCTCACTTTATATGGACATAAATGGAGTTTACAGGGGTAAACATTATTTTCCTTATTTTGGCTTAAAATAAATTCTGTTAGAATTAAGAAAATTATCAGGCTTGGAGCTATAAATAACACACTACCGTAAAATCCTAAAAATTCAGACACCTTGAGGACTTGCTGTAATTCTTATTAACCCTGCTGAATATTTATATATGCCACACCCACTACCGATTATCAACCAATCAGATTACTTGATGCAAATTATTGCTACATATTCACAATCTGAATAGCAATGTAGATCCTGATCAGATGGCTTCGTCAGAAGCCATCTGATCTGGATCTACATTGTTCCAAAGATAAGGCATATCCGGGATTAGCAGGACAAGGGTTAAATATGAACATATTTGTTTCACCATTCAGCAAGGAGACGGAATGGCAAAAAGTTTAGACCTTGATCTTTCAGGAGCAGTCTGATCTGGGCCTGAACTGTTTGCTTAGGCTTGTATGTCCCAATAGTTAAGATCATTACGGATTGTCACACCATATGTATTAGCCCATTGTTTGGTTAAATTAACTGCCTTCAACCGCTGTGTCAGCAGGACATGTGCCGCAGCTTTTCCACTCTGAAAATAAAACTCATGTATTCCACATTCACAGACATTTTGGTCTTTAACGTATACGAGACAGGCTTTCTTAAGGCTTTCAGTTGAAATGAAACTGAACATGTTTAACACTCTTTTGCAATGAGCTTCCCCATCAACAGTGTATGCAAACAGATTGGACTCTGACCAGACAACAGACATACATGATTAGTTGAGCCCAGCCAAGCGAATTTGTGTCTTCGAGCATTCCGTCATGACAAATTTTAACTGCACATGCCCAGCCATTCAGAGGGGCCAAGGATATGGCTTTCTGTCTGAAGGTTCCTCTTGATTCACTGCTTGTATGAGCGAGCAGCGAAGGTTCTGGCGTGACTGCGCGGATGCGCAGTCTCGCCTGAACCTTCGCTGCTCGCATAGGCAATAAGTACCAAAATCGCTTGACGGGGCCCAGTTGATGCAATGTGTTTTAAAAATACACAAGCTGAATGTCTAACAGTATAAATACATGTACAGATTACATGGCTTCTACCTGATCTGAGTCTAAACTGTTTGCAAAATGTAGTCCATTTTTCGGTTCAACACAACAGGAGTAAAATAATCCTCATAAGGGTCTGGCTGAGAAGATAATCAATAATCATTCCTGCCATTGTGCTCCATAATCCATTAGTAATCACTGAATTTTACCTTTCTTCCTTAATGTCATAGCATGACTCTTACCATGTTTCATTTTCACGAATGCATTAGGATAGACAGACCTGAGCAAACAGTGTAGACCCTGATGAGACGCCGCAGAATTTCATTAGGGTCTACACTGTTTGCCATTCCAGTGGCTATGTCTTAGACACAACATCTGATAGTAAATTGTATTTGTTCAAAGTTAAGAACAAGTATGGTAAGGAGTTGTACAGTACAGTAAATATGGTAATGTAACAAACACAGAAATAAAAAGTTGATAACCCAAAAACATTTTTGTGGAATATCTCGATCAATTAATCAATTATTTGACATTGACTATCCGATTAATCGGACCAGCCTTAATCCTCTTTACTTCTTATCTGAAGATCTGTCAGTAACTTCCATTCTAATACTATCATTAACCTCTTTATGACACAGTTCAGTTTAACATGGTTCTGGCTAAAACACTGATCTAAGATGGACCCCAAAAATGTATATATATATATATATATAATAGATTATACAGAACAAGAATTCCACCTAATGCTTTTAAGCCGGCCTCGGTAGCTCAGTCCGATGCGCTTCTGACTGGTGATCAGGAGGTTGTGGTTTCCATACCTGCCTGGGTTGGCAACATTCTTTCGTGGAGATTGATCATGAAATCTTTTCTATGGTCATTCTCTCCCTTCGACTGATTGAACAAGGGCAGCCTTCGACTGACTGAACAAGGGCAGTTGTCAGTTTCTGGCGAAAGAATGTACACTGTACTGGTTAACCCTTTACCACTCAGGGATTTTGTGAATTTCGCTGATTTTCACAGTGTTGCACCTGACAGCAACTTCAACTAGCCATTGTTTCATGATGGATGGTCTGTTTTACACCAAACTAAGTATCAATGTTCATTGGGCAGTAGCCTTCAAATGCAACCTTTCGTGACTTGATCATTGTTGTCATGGTAAAGAGGGGGCATCTCAAAGTTGGCAAAAAGTGTGTTTTCACATGAATTTTTGACCACATTTTAATCTTCACACAGCTGTCAAGGCAACAATTAAGGTGTTTGGCACCGGCCATTTTCACTGTTTGCAGCATGTTTTATCAGCATCGATTTTCAGGCATTTTCTCTCTTCCCGCCACCTCTCATTCAAGACACGTGGCCGTGTGTATAGCTCTTGTGTGCGGAGCGCAATGCTCCATGCCAGTGAGACATGGCCATTGACAAAGCCAAACCTCCAACGTCTACAGCGAAATGACAGGGCAATGATCAGACAGATCTGCAATGTCAAGCCACAGGACACTGTCACCATCAGGTCAAGTGAGTTACTTGAGCGTCTTGGCATTGAGGACCTTGACCTCATCGTGATAGAGAGAAGACTTCGCTGGTATGGACATGTGGAACGCTCCAACGGTGCAATCAAGACTGACTGTGACATACAGGTAAGTGGAAAGAGGGGGCCAGGAAGGCCCAAGATGACCTGGAAGCAGCTAACAGAAAGAGATTGCAGAGAATGGAAGCTCTCTGCTATCGATCCTCATGATAGACAAGCCTGGAGATCTGGTGTAAGATTTGCCATGCGTGCAGCAAGCCAGCTACCTGGAAGGGGGCCCACTTATGTGGACGTTGCCCCTGTACCTGCACTTTAATCAAAAATCCGTTGATGATGATGATGATTTTGACCCCAGACACCCTCAGATATAAATTTTAGCGGCCGGTTGGGCCATACACCCAAAATTTTTCGGGATGTGATGGGGGACCTTGCCCCCCTCCCCCCCCCCCCCCCCCCACCACCCAGAATACTTTTAGTGGTGAGGCGCGCGAAAAAACAGGTCACTTTTTTGCCCAACAAATCCTAAAGCAAACATAACTATCCAGGGGTAGAAATTCAGATTTAAGGTGCTTCTGGGACTTAAAATGGGGGGTGGGGGGTGCAGACAACAGGGGTAAAAACACGTATCTGAGTGGGAAAGGGTTAAATGATTACGTATAAGCCTGCTCAAGAAAAGTGTGGTTAGGTTAACTGACCAGCTCCAAAATGACCTAAAATAGCATTGACTTGACCGTTAAACTCCAATAAAACACACAAACAAACCTAAAAGTATGACAGGCCAGTACAGACTTGAATATTAGGATGGAAGCTACAGCTGTTGCAACTGTGGACAGATGGACAGAAAACAGGAGACCTATATCACGCCATGCTAAAACATGTGCGATAAAAATGAAGCTAAATGTCATTTTCTGTATAATCTATATGTTTGTCTAGCTATAACTAACACAGTTTCCTATTTGGTTCCCAAGAATATTGTCATGTATGCATGTGTATTTGAGCTATACATCCCATCAACACCTAAGGTCATACAGAGGAGGGACCTCAGTCTGGAGAAGCCCGGGATCGAACCAACAACCCTTTTTTTATGTAGCGCATAGCATAACCACCACATCACCGAGGCTTCTAAGAGCATTGTTGTAAAGAGCTTTTATGTACATTTCAGTGTACCAGCAATAAATACGTAAGTACTATTACTCTTACCTTTAGGAGCAACATTAATGTTCTGGCCGGCCTTGAAACTCAGTTCATCATTTCCCTGCCCTGTGAAATCATACCTTGCCTGAGCCACAAAATGGTCATCGAATCCTGCAGCCCAGCCAGGACCATTACCTACAATACAAAGAATCCTGTAATTATTCTATGCATAGTAACAGATAAGGTTGGTATTTTGTGATAACTGAAGGATAGTTTTTGTCAATTCTCCATAAAAAAAGAAAGATGTGTTTGTGAAACATGAATACATGTATGTCCCCGGCAAGGCCTTTTTTTTTCAAACGAGGTCACACATCAAGGTTAAGGTCACAGGTCAAAATTTTTTGCATGAACGTGAAGCTCTTGTCACAAGGAACCTACATGCCAAATATGAATGCTCTATCTCAAAAGGTTCAAAAGTTATGACCAACGTTAAAGTTGTCCATGTACAAACAAACAAACCAACAAACAAACAGACAGGGCAAAAACAATATGTCCCCGCTATTGCTACCTGGGACATAAAAACTATGTTGTGGGTATTCATTAGAACCGCCTCTTCTCATGAATACCCCCAATATATGTTTATATGCAGAAATAAGCAAAACTAGAACTGTCAGAGGATCTGACTACAGCCCTGCTATAGCGCTATCAGAAAAGAAAAATACAAGAACGGACACGAATTATTACTGTAGTGAGTTTATTCCAAATGCCATTTTTCAATGTTCAAAGGGCAATCACTCGAAAAGTAGGCAACCCAGAGTTATGGTTCGTGCACTCTGCACATCGTCTTATAGTGCTTTACATTTGTGTGAAGTTTAAGAAAATACCTCGAACAGTTTTTGAGTTATGGAGCGGACAAGGTTAAAATTGCCATTTTTTAATGTTCAAAGGGCAATATTTCCAAAAGAAGGCAATCCAGAGTTATGGTTCATAGCTCTGCACATAGTCTCATAGTGCTTTACATTTGTGTGAAGTTTCATGAAAATACCTCAAACGTTTTTTTTTGTTATCATGATTAACGGAATTAAGGACTCACAAAAGGACAAGGCAAATCCAATACATGTATACGTATAGCACCCACTTTTTCAAAGCGGGGCTATAACTATCCTTCAATAACCACAAAATATACACTTTATCTGTTGCTATGATTCTATGAACTGGTACACCTAAACCTCTTCATAACATGGTTCATTATAACAGTGTTCAATATACATGTAACATGATGTGGAGATTGATCCTAAAATGTATAGATTACATATAAAACGACCAGATGAGGATCCTGCCTCTTGGTATGCACTGTTTGCAAACAGTCATATGTCTATGCATATAAACCCTATTGGTTTCATTGGTTGGCAGGGATTGAGATGTAATTTCATCTCAATGTTGGGTAAAAATTCCACAAAATTGGAAGCAACATTTCCAAAATGACCTAAATAGTGCGGTCAGTGACATTTGTTTGTTTGATTTGAGGTTTAACGTACCCGTCAACACTGTAAAGGTCATTTTGGAGACGTTGCTTCCAATTTTGTGGGACTTTTACCCAACACTCAGATGAAATGACATCTCAAGCCCTGCCGCCCAATGAAACATGTATAAGCATGGACGGTCGGACTCACACCGCTTTGCCTGGGCAGGCTTAGATCCTCTAAGAGGTTTACCAGTACTCGCGTGCGGGTCGGTTTCAGTTCTGCGTGGAAGCATCATGCAGCCCATCGATTATGGGGACATTAAACCTCAAATCAAACAAACAAAATCAAAAAGACTGTGGTGAAAATAGAATATCATTTCAGCTCTGATTAGCTTGCCATAAAGAAAACTGATTCTGACACTCTTTTGAACTTGACTCCTGCTGTATATAAGAGGGAAGATTCAATTCAGTACAAAATGGGTTAGCCCATTGTATACTAGATGACTCTTCCATTGCTATATGTTGGACAAGTCCATTTGTCATATAAGGAGCATCATGCCAATTTTTTAGTTTTTATTCTATTTTTAAAGGAAAAGTCTGTTAGCACATGATCAGACGTTGCGTTCTGCCATGTCTGATCTGTGCCTGCACTGTTTGCCAAGGTACCAGGGTTTTCCGCATGCAATGGGTTTATGCAGTACTAAGCTACCTTTATATATACCGCAATTAGTCATCTTTGCAACCTAATAAAGGGGGTCGAAAAACTGCACGCGTTAATCGATAGTGACCTATAATGCCTTCTATACTACATCTTGTGACCGTTTATAGACCAGACCTACTGTTCAGGTACCTAATTTGCAAGTTATCTTTGCTGAATTTATTTAAATAGATTTTCAGATATTTCACCCAGGTTCTTACCTTGTTTTAATGGTCCATTGGAATAAATGCCCACTGCTCCTGCCGTTGGGGCTAAACCTCGAAAATAATCTCTAAAGCTAAAATAAACTATTTATTAGCAGATTTTCATACAGAATTTAAAGCTCTAAGTAACTTTTATTCCAGCGTCCATGTTGTTTCTGACATCTCTGTGGCGCGGTGATGTCCGAAACTTTGCACTCTATGCTATGTGTGCAGGTCATGGCACTGTCGTTTAACATGCCAAACTGTCTAGTGTATACTGTCCTTTTTTGGTAAAATCTGCTAAATTATTGCAAAACCCCTTGATTTTTTAATACGGTATAAACAAAAGGAAGTGGCTATTGACAGCCGGCTGTCGATAGTGAATGTTCGTTATTGACCATTCGCTATTGATAGCCGGTTGTCGATAGTGAATTCGCTATTGACAGCTGGCTGTCGATAGCGAATTCGCTATTGACAGCTGTCGATAGTGAATTCACTATTGACAGCTGGCTGTCGATAGCGAATTCGCTATTGACAGCCAGCTAAGATATTGGATATAATACTTATATTTGGCGATTGCATAAACTAAATACATGATTAGTGTCTTTAATAATTAAATATAGTCGGTTCACAACAACAATTTTATAAAAGGCGAGCTGGTTCACAGATTATATTTTGTTATTAAAGACACTAAGTCACTAACCATTTACAGTAAAATTCCCATATTAAAACCACCTTTGGGACTGTTCAAAAGTGGTCTTCAAGACCACTTTTGAAGTCTCTGACCAGAGGACACGGTATGCAGAAAACACAAAGAAAGAATAACTACAACCTACTAAATAGGCTTTTTATAGCAGAATAAGTCATAATTTAAGGTGGTCTTAATAGTGGAACTTTACTGTATTTACTATATAGGTGCCTTGTACTAATTAATTGAAATTATATTTTATTACTGTTAAGAAGTGAATGAAAAAAAAGGCCTTCTTACCCATCTGTCCAAATGTCTTTGACAAAAATTTCCAGATAAGCCAGGGCCCACCCATAATGATTGCAAAGAACATCAAGACCGGCCAGGTGCTTTTTCCTCCTGGACGTGATACCTCTGCTATCTGAATAGCATCTCCAGCTTCTGTCCAAGCTTCCTCAGCAAAGCCTCGTGGCCTCAGCCGTAACAATTCCAGTAACTTCCTGTACATATATCTCAATGTCCGAAATAAGGCAAACGCAGAAAATATTTGAGCAAACTGCATTTTCATGCGACTAAAGTTGTCAGCAACACCTATCACAGCTCTGAAGGAATTATACACAGCTTGAAAAGTAGAGTCCAGCATCATGCTTACTGATGAAAAAGCACCAACAATACTCTCTATTGACTGAAAAGCTGGTCTAGAGCTCTCCTCAGCCAGTCTAGCAAAAGAACTGTAGGCATCACCACCCTGTCCATATCCAAATCTGTTGTAACCATAGCCTCCGTAGCTGCCATAGCCGCCATACATACTGCTGTAGGGGCTACTGTACATGCCACCAAATGAGCTATATGGGCTACTATAGGATCCATAACTAGGCATGTAGGAGGAGTAGCCACTCTGGAGTGATGGCCTCGTTGGAATTGGTGGAGGATCCCCTCCCCCTATAACTGGAGCAGCTGATGGACCTGGTACGGAAGATCCAAAACCACCAGTTGGACCACTGAAAAAGTACACTTAAACCTCTTTATAACTGTTCATTACATCATTGTTTTGAATACAACACTGTTTAACCCTTTCTGTACCAAAATGGAATCTTTCTCTTTATATATAGGAGTCCACTTCAAAATTTAGGGGTGACGGATTGTGTTTTCTTCAAAATTCATTTAAAAATGACTGAACTTTTAGCAAACAGTGGAGGCGCTGATCAGACGCCGTGGCATCTGATCTGGGCCTTCACTGTTTGTCAGGGTACTCGTTTGGGGGTTTCTGGTACTAAATGGGTTAATGATAGGTCCAAAAAATGTATAGATTATACAGAAAAATGACCACAAATGATCAATTTTCTATGTAATCATCATCTATTCATATTTGGACACTTTTTAATATGTAATCTACTGGTATACATGTAAGTTTACAAAAATATTTCAAAGGGGCATAACTCTATTATTATTTGGGGGACTGTAACCTCGAAACAATATGCACTGCCCCACATCATAGTCTAACTATGTATGAAGTTTCAGCTTGATCAGACGTAAACTGTAGAAGGAGTAATCCGGAAACAAAAAGTTTACAGATGGACGGACAGACGGACGCCGGGGTCATAACATAATATGACCGTTTTTCAAACGGCGTATAAAAAATCATCACTGGATGAGCCCTTTAAACTATTTACAGTCCGAACACAGAGGTATCCTAAAACGCATACCTCTGAGTCTCAGTCTTAATATACTGTGCGGGCTTTGAACTCCTCTGCAGTCTTGGCATTCACCGCAGAAGTTGGAAGACTATTCCACTGAGGAATAGTTCTTGGGAAGAAAGAGTTTTTCAAGACATCACTGCAGGACTGGTACCTACTATACTGAGAGTTATTTGCTCTTGATGCCCTTGTCCGGGTTGACACTGTTGCAGGGGTCAAGTTGATTGATACTGTACCGGAATGTATCTTGTATAGGAAGGTTAAGGAGGACTGCTCAAGACGGGTCTCCAAGGATGGCCTCTCTATCTCGATCAAGCAGCTGTCCTCTGCACCTACTCCACCTGCTGAATCTGAGTTTTAATGTAGGGATGCAAAATGGGTGAGGCATATTCAAGTTGAGGGCGAACCAATGTTGCAACATCCTTTGTCTTCCGAGGTGCAAAAGCCAAATTACGACTAAGGAATCTTAGGTCCTAGTTGCTTTAGATGTTATCTACGAGATATGTTGACCCCAATCGAGATTGTCAGTGATGGTGATAACAAGATATTTGGCGGAATGAACCTGCTCCAAAGTTTGCTGGTGAAGTGTATAATCATACTTAATTTGCTTGTCCGGAAGGTGTCGTGACACCCTCGTTGAATGGTGTTTGGTCACATTGAACTTCATCTGCCAATCTGCTTCCCATTGTGCAAGTAGATCCAGGTCATCTTGTAAAATGCGACAGTCAGAAGAGAATATATCTACCTATACAGGACACAATCATCAGCAAACAAACGGACAGATCACCTGATATTATCAGGGAGAGCATTGATGAATACCAAAACAGGGTTCAACATATTTTTTTTAATAAGTGGACAAGGTGGTCCTGTAGCTCTTGGGATGCACTGGACCTGATCTAAGTTCAGCTGGGCCAAAGA
Source organism: Lucinisca nassula (assembly GCA_963580285.1). NCBI lineage: Eukaryota > Metazoa > Mollusca > Bivalvia > Lucinida > Lucinidae > Lucinisca > Lucinisca nassula. Next base: position 25,510,625 of record OY757014.1, on the reverse strand, counting down.
AATGATGAAAATCATACTGCAGTGATAAATGTACATTCTTCTGCAGTAATCAGATTATTACTATTATTATTAATTAACACAGAAGATAAATCTTCTGCAACAAACTGAAAACACAAACTAATTTTATGATAAATGTTTAAAACAGGGATTTTTATAACTTCGGTGGCAGATTTTCAACTGGACCATTTTGACCAGCCAGCCAGCCACAGACCTTATTAGACCTGACCAGGTTTCCACTAGTCAATGTCCATTGGTCTTGGGTTAATGTCGAACACTGCAAAAAGAGGACCGGTCCAAGGACCGAACCTTGTGGGTCACAGGATAGAACAGGGACTGGATCAGACGCTTGGCCACCAAGTACAACTTGTTGAGAGCGCCCTGAGAGCCATGAGCTAATCCGACTATGTGTGGATCCTCTTATCCCATAGTAGTCCAATTTGTACAATGGCCTTCTGTGAGGTACCGGGTACCTTGTCAAAGCAAGGTTGGCAAATGCCGTCTATATGAGTATTTTCCATGCCGGTGGCATTTACCGGTAAATTCCGGCAAATACTGGAAAATTGAATTTACCACTCTGGAATTAAAACAAAACCTACACTCAACAGTAATATATGGATAATTTCAAAAATAGTGGTTAGTTGACTTAATATTTAATAATACTGATATAGTTTAACTGTGATATTATTTTATTTGTTACTATCTAATTTAATATAATGTTAGAATAAAAAAGCCTATTTAGTATCTGCCACTATACTCATCTGTTTACTTTTACCTAGACGGATTGTTTAAACTCATATAAAACATGGATCAATTAATGACATAGCAATTAATGACATCCTTTTTGTCCAACCTTGCCCCTGGCTATCTTGTGCTCTCTTATATAAACAGTGTCTCCAGAGTTGTTGTTTTATCCCCAACAACTGTGAGCGGGTGGGCTTGCCCTAAAACGGACAACACCACCTTTAAGGCACAAGAAAAACAAACAAAACAGGTCCGTGGCGGTGTGTGCACATCCGCCGGCATATATACTTAAAAATTAGACCACTCAACAAGCTGGGGAAACAGACCAAACAATGTAAAAATGTACATATGTTACATAAATATACAAAAATCAAATAAAAAACAAAAATACCAATATCAAAATTGACCCTTTCCTGCTCTGACACGGTTCGGCATATTGACAAGCAAAAAATTATAACGTCGAGTAGAAGACAAAATGGACCTACTGCAGCGGACTTGCGATAGACACGGACTGACGGGGCTGGAGCCGAGCGATGGTCTCCCCATTCACGGGCAAGGTGGAATGGGGATACCACCGATCGGCTACGGTGTAGTGCCAGAATGGATTCGTTCCCTGGGACCCCACCAGCTGACGACCCGTGACACGGGGAAACTGGAAACAACAACAACAACAAGTTGTTTAGTAACCTTGCAATTCACATTAAAACAATAGTAAAATGTTATAAATACCTAAAATATGAACACATGGTTTTACCATACAAAGTGCAACATGTTCAAAAGATGCAGATGAAATGGCTAACATTTCTCAGTCTTATCTTGATCAATATAAATTTAAAACTTAGAATTATTATGGTAAATGACAATAACCAAAAGCACAGGGAATTTCGACCTGTATTTTTCTCCTATTGATTTAAAAAGATACTTTTTTTGTTTAAATAATTTCAAAAATTTTAGTCTTAGATTCCCATTTTGACTAGTTGAACATATTCATCTTAAATTGAGAAACATTTTATACTGTAGGTTGATAACCTTATATAAATATTAAATTTTAACATTTTAACTCAATTAGTTTGAATATACTGTTTGAAGTCAATTTTGTTAAGATTATGCAGTGTGTTGAGGCAAAAACCTTCAATTTGACAGTATTTGACACTTGATGAGTATTTTCCAGTCCGGTAAATACAGGTAAATGTCACTGGTAAATACCGGGGATGGAATTTGCCGCCCAACCTTGTGTCAAAGGCCTTGGCGAAATCCATGATGATCAAGTCAGTCTGTTTGTGACCACGGTTTATGACCCCCTCCAGATTGCTCACAATGTCATGGAAGAATTCCACTAGTTGAGTTTCGCAAGACCTTTGACTTTGGAAACCATGTTGACAGTCAGCAAGAATGCTCTCAAAGGCTAAATGCTTGTTAATGCTGCTACCTGCCATAATATACGCTCCAGGGTTTTGCAACAGATGCATGTTAGTAACACTGGTCTATAATAAGCTGCATCATATTTTTCCCCCTTTTTATATACCGGGGTAACATTTGCTTGTTGCCACTCATCTGGTACAGTGCCCTGGGCAAGTGATTTATTGAAAATAAAGGCCAGCACAGGAAAAATTTCAGCACTACATTCCTTAAGCACCCTGGCATTCAGGCCATCTGGCCCAGATGCCTTATGTATTTTGAGCTTAACCAACAGTTTAACGACCCCCTTGGGTCAACTGTTATGTCCCCCATGGTAGGGAACGGACTATTACCTTTGGATGGTAGCTCACCGTCACTTTCTCGCGTAAATTTATGCAGATTGAAACTGTGTGTTGCATATGTTCTAGCCTTATTGCGCGTGTCTGTTTTCAGAATTCCGTTTTCCCTTAGCGAAGTGATCCCAAATGCATCCTTTTTAGGGACTTTACAAATGACCAAAACTTTTTAACCTTACCACTCTTCGTATGTCGTATTTTACACGATGACCTGGATCGACTTTCACAATGGGAAGCAGATTGGCAGATGAAGCTCAATGTAGCCAAATGCCATTTAATGAGGGTGTCACGACAACACCTTCCGGACAAATTAAGTATGATTATACACCTCACCAGCAAAGTTAGGAGCAGGTTCATTCCGCCAAATATCTTGGTATCACCATCACTGATGATCTCGATTGGGGTCAACATATCTCAGAAATAACATCTAAAGCAACTAGGACCTTAGGATTCCTTAGATGTAATTTGGCATTTGCACCTCGGCAGACAAAGGATTGGTACGCCCTCAACATATAAAACATTGGTACGCCCTCAACTTGAATATGCAACACCCATTTGGCACCCCTATGCTAAAACTCAGATTCAGCAGGTGGAAAAGGTGCAGTGCACAGCTGCTCTACGGACCTGCAGACGAAGGCGAAATAGAAGTAGCGTCGGTGACATGCTTGATGAGCTAGAGTGGCCATCTCTGGAGACCCGTAGTGAGCAGTCCTCCTTAACATTTTTCTACAAGCTAGTACAGTATCAATTAACAAGGATAGGTACTTGACCCCTGCAACAGTGTCAACCCGGACAAGGGCATCAAGAGCAAATAACAGTATCTTAGGTACCAGTCCTATAGTGATGCCCTGAAAAACTCTTTCTTCCCTAGAACTATTCCTCAGTGGAATAGTCTTCCATCTTCTGCGGTGAATGCCCAGACCGCAGAGGAGTTCAAAGCCTGCACAGTATAGATCGAGACTCAGAGGTATGCGTTTTAGGATACCTCTGTGTTAGGATTGTAAATAGTTTAAAGGGTTCATCCAGTGATGATTTTTTTTATTTAGCCACCCACCTAACTGAGGTAAAGGCCAAATATGACTGACTCAGTATGAGAAGATAGATAAGTTACTAGTGCAATGTATGTATTAAATATATAATTAAAGTGGTTTGGGATAATTCGATGGACCGCAACTTGCGGCAAAGGACCAAAACTTTTTAACCTTACCATTCATCTGGGGGCTATCGGGATCTATGTTGTCATCTTCAAAGGTAAATATGCTGGAAACATGCTTTCAAATATGCATCTCCAATTAACTTTTGTATGTGTGCTCTGAACCGTTTATAATGATTCTTAATGTCAGGGCTGCTAAACTTTCGAGCTTGAAAATACATCCTATTACGGTTTCCAATGAGGTGTCTGGTCGTGTTATCAATCCATGGCACGCTGCAGGGGCTGACAAATCCATTGCCCGGCCGCCCGGGACAAGTCCGAAATCGCGCCGGGCAGGTGCCCTTTGACCTTTCCACGTCGGGCAAGTGCAAAAAATCATCTACAGTCGTCAGTCTTTTGAGTCCTTAAATACAGTAAAACTAGACCAGTAAGTAAATCACAATAATTCCCGCTTTGTCGGCAATTCAGAGACAAAACCATCCATGCTTTTATAACGGTTCATTTATGACACTATTGTTAATCCCTGTCATATAATTACCAATTAAACCTGATTGCCCGGTGGTGCGTGTCTTTCATTTCTGGTGTATTGTGTACCGCCAGCGCTATCGATAAGCTTGACAAGGTGTGAAAATAAGATTGTCTCTAATTTGCGTTTATCCCTGCCATAAAATTTAATCCACAATCAATGTGAAAATAATTTAATAGCTCCTAAGACGATTTGCTACATCTAACGGTAGTAAAAATGGACTATTCTACTATCTCGTGAATGGTTATGTTTTGGCGCCAAATAGCAGATGCTGGCGGAATAAAGTCGAATGTTTTAATGTTGGTAGCCGCGGATTGGTCGCGCCTCTATCCACAACCGTTTAGCTATCGAGAAAATATTTTTTACCGGTTTCAAACATTTTTTTCCTGAAAGACAGGGCTTCCATTAACTCCCAAATTCAGGAAGTCCCGGACTTCCTACCCTTGAAATCTGGAAGTCCCAGTGGAAAATTCAGGAAGTCCCAATTTTGAAGCAAGGTGTTGCGGATCGTAAAATTGTTTTGGTGAAGAAATATATATTATTTAATCTATGAATCTCTTGTTTGCATTTTTAATCACCTGTATATTCTTTTAGATGGCTAGTAAAGTGTGGATAGGTAAAATGACCGGCTCAAAAATGACTTGAATAGTGTTGACTGGGCCGTTAAACTCAAAACAATCAAGCAAAGCTCTGTGAGGAAGTTAAAACTACTCATAACTATGTGACATACAGGCGGTCAGTACAGTGCAGAGGAGTGCATACAAAAAAAGAAAAATATTTTTGCTTGGCCTGTATAAATTTTATAACTTTCCAAGTAAAACTGCCTCCCCCCCCCCCCCCCCCCAAAAAAAATAAAAAGTAAAGAAAACAATCGCATTACCCATCCCCATATATACCTAGTGGCCCATTTTTGGGTCATTACCAAATCGTGTAGACCCAGATCAGACATAGCTTCTGATCTGTCAGAACATAGCTTCTGATCTGTCTACACTGTTTGTAGAACTTAACACAAATAAAACAAACCTGACACCCATTGTCATATATGGATTAAAAAGAAATAAGAAAAATTCTTTTGTAAAAGATTTTTGCCAAACTTTGCAAAACATACGCTTCGAGTCTTCACTGTACACTAAACCCTCGGAACTGCTTCAAACAAACATGCAGAAACATGTGCAACTTTGGTCAATTGGAGCAGACTTAGACGAGTCAGCGGTATTTTTTTTTTTTTGCTTTTTGAACAGACAGATCAGACTGCAGCTCGGACCCTGACGAACCGGCCTGGTCACATTCGCCGGTTTTACGTATTTTCGGGGCGCCAAAATCAAACAGCGATGATCCGGCAACATTTTGCGATTTTATAAATTATTTTTGTCATTTCACCTAGTGAATACCTGCTATTTACTCAAGAAAAAATGCGTATCTATCTTTGAAACTACATGTATTGTCACACTTTGCATCGCTAACGATAATTTCACTTCCAAACACTTAAATTACGACCCGCTTTAATTTAACAGTAACAAGTTCACAGGATTAAAAAACACTTATTGTCAATGAGATAATTAGTTTATCCTCAACTATTAATTCGTTTAATTATACGCAAACACCGAGCAATCACTTCGGCACGTTTTTCACACACCGATGATGATAAAAGGTGTGCCGACGCAAGTGATTCTGACTGTGAATAATAGAATATAATACCGCACGGGCAGAAAATGGGACGTCCTTAGTACTCAATAAACACAGAAAGCGGTTTCAGCTGAGAAGGCGGAGCAAACTTTTTCCAATCGCTAAAAGTGGGCGGGTTTATACGTCTTGGTAAAGATTTTTGGCCGTGCAGAGAAATTTTTCGGGAGTCCGCTGGATGCCTTTGATGTTTAATTTGGGCGTCCGGAAGCGATTTCAGGGCGTAATATACCCCGTACGCCCGCCTAACGGAAGCCCTGTCAGAGCTAGGCCCCATTTATAATATAAAACAATGACGTCAAACACGTGCAGTGTTGCTGGGGTCTGATGACTTCATTTACCGATCGCGTGCAGAAAAATGGGAGTGGTAGTTTGTGGACGACGATTTGGATGGCGGAAATGATGATCGCATTGAACTTGCTTGTAGGATGGGTGTGAACGCTTGGGTTCGTTTGTGATAGAGTGGGTTCTTGTCTTCTGGTTGATCATTAAATCCAAGCTAAATAAACCGCATTCTTTTAATCTTTTATCTCGCTGCCCGGACACTTCTGATCTTTTGAGTAAATCTATATCAGCTGCAGCACGTGTTTATCGTGCGTGTCAAGCTAAATGAGTTCATATAACTGTATCTTAAATTGCTAATCGGTTAAGGTATTATGTCAGCAATTAACTTGAAAGGTACCGTTATTGGCTGTGACAACAACAGTATTTTCTACCGTATTACCGCACAGAGGGAAATAAACAGGAGTGAATGCAATGATCAGGAATCGATACAATTAACCCTGAGCTCCCATCAGAGACACCAAAGGGAAATAAACACTAACATGAAATAACTAGACCCTGATGGAAAGTGGTTGTGCTTGAAATTTGACAGAAACCTTGGATTGTATTTATTAATGTTGGTCGTCATCATCGTCACCATTATCCCCCCCCCCCATCCAACACCACTTTTGAGTTCCAAAATCCTGGGCAAGTAGGATTTTGAGCTGGGCAAGTGCAAAAATATTTTACTTGCCCGGTGGGTTTTGGTCATTTTGTTGGAATAAACCTTTCTACATGTATCTATCTACCTTCTGCGTCGGTCACATTTGACCATTACCGCAGGTGTACATTACATTCACTCTAGGTTTGCAGGATAAAAGCCTACACAGTAATCATGTAATTACGGTAGGGATCTTTAACCTGCACAGGGGGCCTCCAGTTAACGTCCCGATCCGAAGGACGGTGCACTTTATGACATTCATCTCTGCAAATGATGCAATGGAGCGTGTTCGGACACCGAAATTTTATCGCCGCTCATCAGAATTATTACTGGTGACACGTCAAATGACATTCATACACTAGGACCTGTGATGTGGGAAGTTAGTCCCTAGCTCTAACCAAAGAGGTAAATCTAGCTACACAAGCTGCTGGGGATCGAACCCTGGACCTCTAGCATCAAAGGCAAGTGCACTGACCACTGAGCTATCACGCTCCTTTCCATTGCCGTGATAAATTTGGACATAAAACTAACCCACATGTCATTAACAGACATGCGTGAGAGGTCAAAAGAAAAGAATCCTTTAATCATACCATATGGTCTCGCAGACCATCCATATCCGCACTTTGTATAAATATATTTTACATTGGGGCTTTTCTAATTCGTCCAGCGTTTACATCATATTCAACAAGGACTGTGTGACTGTGTCATGATCAGCCTTGCCGATCCGGGGCATCCCCTCAACTCAACGAACAGGGAATGGAGAATTCATATAATTATTAAATAATAAATCAAGGGTTTTATCTTGCCGGGTGGGTATGTTTACCACTTGGGTCAGGCAGTGATCTTTAATTATGTCCAAAACTTTTTGCTGCGTCTGCCTTTTAAGATACCTGCATGTTGCTCCATTCCAAAGCTGATGCTACAACTGAGCTACGACTTGACTTGATAGATTTTGTAAGGTAACCGGGCGCTAAAAGCACATAGGGGCTACCCCACACACAACTGAGCTATCAGGATTTCTGAGTCATTTATACTTGTGACACGTCAAAAAACGTTCATTCTCCACGCTTGCAGACAGTCAATGAAAAGCAAGTTCGAAGCGTCAGGTGTCTGTGCGCTGAAAGCGAAAGTGCTCATTTTTGACCCCAATTTGTTTTGACAATTTTAGCTTCCTTTTGCGCTTTATTCCACTGATAAAAGGAGGAATAAGACGAGTTCAGATAGAAAAAAATAAACGGTTGTAACCTAGACATAAAAGATGGTGTTGGTCCTTCGTCTGATTGCCTGCAGCAAGGTGGTTTTTCCCAAGGTTTCGGAGGAGATGCCATTTCAGAAGCTGTCAGTCGTCGGTCCCCATATTTAGACTGGTTCTAAAATAGCTAGCGGTTCAATAGCCGTCTAACAATGTATGGTTACAAGGAATAGAATAGAATAGAATTTATTGCACTGCTGTACCCACTAGTGGGTTAATGGCAAACAATACATATAATACAATTTGAACAACAATAAGAAACATTATCTTTCTCTCACATAACACTCTCACAAACATGCAATGAAATCAATGATTTGGAGTGTAACATTCTGGGCATATAAAGTTTTAAATATACTACTTATGTGACTGAACAATCTTGAATGAATTTACCAACAGCCTTGAGAATGTTTTTGTTTTGACTGGTCAACAACTCATAGAATAAGGCATCCGGATCAGTGACTGAAATGCAGTTAGTTCCATAAATACTTTCAAACATTTTTCCCCTTAAACTCTTGTATTTTTGACATTGACATAAGAAATGTACTTCGGTTTCAATTTCATTACACACAGTGCACAATCTATTTTCTACAGTTTCACCACAATACCTCCCTCGTTCAATTCTGAGTTTGTGTGTACTTATTCTAAGTGAACAGATACATTTTCTTATATCCTTGTCATATATATCTTCAATGTAAGTTTCAAGGTAACAAGACGTTTCGCCCCCAAGACGTTTCCCCCCTGGTCGTTTCCCCCCTGGTCGTTTCGCCTCCTTTTTTGGACCCTAGTCGTTTCGCCCCCTAACCCTAGTCGTTTCGCCCCCAAACCTAGTCGTTTCGCCCCATTTTTTTTTCATATTTTTATATATAAAAGATTGATATATGACACCGAGAGAAAGAAGGAGAGAGAGATAAAAGAACATGTTCTTTGATTGGGAATGATAATTAGGAATTATGATAATTATTACCTGTTTTGTTCACTGCCGTTAATCACATTGTTTATTAGGTTTGTCACATTAATCACGCAATTAATGCGATTAACGATGACCAGTCAAGATGCAGTGTGAAATAAATGTACAACTTATGAAAAAAAAAAATGAATGAAAGAAATAAATAAAAAAGAAAAAAAAAAAAATAAAAAAAAAATGTAAAAAAAAGATAATAGAAAAAAAAAATAAATAAATAAATAAATAAATAAAAAAAGAATTAAAAAAAAAAGTAATACATAAATAAAATAAAAAATATTAAAAAAAAAAAAAAAAAAAAAAAAAAAAAAAGAATTAAACAAAAAAAAAATAAAAAAAAAATGGCCGGTAAATGGTTACACTAAAATTTTGAAGCAACAGGAACAGGCCTCAATAATTTTAGTGTAACAAGTCCTAGTCACACCTCCCCGAGTGGCCACTTTTAAGGCCCGGTGCCGGCCGGTAACTAAGGATCAGTTATCCTTAGGCTGACGTGACAGGGCGATGATGCTACTCAAATATTTGCCTCTTAACAATGTTAATAAAAGTGAAAATTAGAATAGACATTGATAAGTGGGCGAAACGACTAGGGGGCGAAACGACTAGGGGGACGAAACGACTAGGTGGGCGAAACGACTAGGGGGGAAACGACCAGGGGGGAAACGTCTAGGGGACGAAACGACTAGGGGAGGAAATGGTTTGGGGGCGAAACGTCCCGGATTCTGGTTACAAAAGCCCGGACTGGGTCCGGAGCGGTACAAGACGTTGACTATTCACTGTGCATATGCAGTTATGTACGTTTTGCTGTGCTGTCTTGGCACATTCACCGGCCCCGATAGCTCAGTGGAAGAGCGTCCGCCTCGGGAATGGAAGGTCGCGGGTTCGATCCCCGGCCGCGCCATACCACAGGCGTGAAAAATGGCACCAGTTGCTCCCTTGGCTGACGCTCGCATTATCAGGGGTAGTCCTAATTTTGGTATTTTTTTATTTTTGCACCGAAACAAAACTAGTTCCGGTTTCGTGGCGGATTGACATCTGTACAACCTCCGCCCTCCTGCGGTCTTAATGGAAAACCCACCTACCAAATCCAAATGGAAATCAACAGTCAACTCCGTAATTAACAGTCATGTGGAGGATGCGTGGAAAAAGGATATACAACAAAAATCAACCCTGAAATTCATCAACTCTGACAGTGTCGCGGTTGGAGAACCACATCCTGTTTGGACTACGGTTAGAGAAAACGTTTATGACAGCCGTAGAGCACAGGTGAAGTGTCGCCTACTTACCGGCACATATACCCTGCAAAGTAATAAAGCAGTCTTCAACCAACATACGGTCGACCCTACGTGTAAACTATGCAGAAGTGCCCCCGAAACCCGTCAGCACCTGTTGGCAGAGTGCAATGCATATACGGACGACAGAGTAAAGTTTCTCGGCCAAGTCAGTGATGTGTGTCAAAGACTCTCTATTGACACGTCGTCTCCAGAGTTGCTGGTGCGTCTAATCCGTCCACATATATCAAAAGTTACCAAGACATTTGCGTAGTTGAACTCCATAGCAGAGAACTGATTGATCAGATACATTATAAACGCATAAAACTCTTATCAGTATTCGAAGGGCAACGGGGTCTCGCGGTCTCTGGTTTAAACTCTCTTGGTTCTGAGTCAGTTCCAGCAGCCCGCATCTGTAAAGAAATCTGAACGTGCCCCTTGTGACGTCGACCACGACGGTTCGCCGACAAGTCAACGGCGGAAACCTACTTAACAACAATAAGGTAAACAATTAAGTTTAAATGTGATTTTTGATGATATTGCCCAACAGAGGAGACTTTCCCAGACACCACTTTATATTTATTGCCCTTCAGTAACCAAAGAGTCACCAGAAAACCAACAATAATGAGCCATTTTGCATTTGACCTCCTTTTTGGAGTGTGTTGCATGTTGCTGGCAACAAGACTTGCATCTCTTCTCAGTTGCAGTGGACAGGATCTACAGGAAATCCCAGTTAACTTCTTCCCAGTTTATGCGGACTCACGTGGTACAACAGCAATCGACCGTAACTTTGCATTTCATTTGCCCCATGTTTGTGCAATATCAATCTTAAAAAAATCTCTAAGAATGAAGGAGTTTCCTGGTTCAAATAAACTTTTCTACTTGTATATATTTACAGTTGTTATAGGTAATGCTTGGGATGTTGAATCAAATCCTGGTCCAGACTCCCGAAATGACAGTTCACACTTCCCTTGTGGACTCTGTCAAAAAAGTGTTGGTTGGGAAGACCGGGGAATTTGTTGCGACACCTGCAATGTCTGGTATCACGTAGGATGTCAAGGCATGTCATCAACTATGTATAGTTTTTACAACAGATCATTGAATAAAAATGTTGCATGGGAGTGTTGGAAATGTGGAATGCCAAACTTTTCCACATCTCTGTTTGACACCTCATCTTCTATAGACACCTACAACCACTTTGAACCTTTATCTACCCTATCCGAGCCTGATAGTCCGATACCAGACAACATCGGCCCACCCAGGGCTGCTTCATCGCCCATTGTGCAGCAGTCAAAAGAAGCTAAACGAAAGACCAAAAAAGGCGGTCCTTAACCATCCCCTCAGAATATTGATCATGAATTGTCAGTCAATATATGGGAATAAAAGGGCTGAACTTCATACAATTATCGACTCGGCGAAACCAGATATCATTTTGGGCAATGAGTCTTGGTTAACCCCAGAAATTAAAAACTCGGAAATTTTCCCTGAATCCTTTGAGGCCATCCGGAAAGACAGAGTTGGGGATGCACATGGAGGTGTCTTCGTGGCTTTCAAGCGAGACCTACTCTGTACAGAAACTCCGGAGTTGGACACCAACTGTGAACTAGTTTGGTGTAAATTGAACATCATTGGATGTAGGACTTTGTACCTTGGATCTTTTTATCGCCCACCAGATCAGATTGACCCAGAATATCTTGAGGCTTTTAATTCATCTTTGTCTAGGATAATTTCAAATGCAAATGCCCATATTTTGGTTGGCGGAGACTTTAATTGTGGTGACATTGAATGGAGCAGCATGCAGGTGCCCCATGGGGTGCCTAAAAGGCAGACACAGCAACAACTTTTGGACATAATTAAAGAACACTGCCTGGCCCAAGTTGTTAACATACCCACCCGACAAGAAAAGACCCTTGATTTATTGTTTACAAATTCTCCATCCCCAGTAAGCCGAGTTAAGGGGATGCCCCCGATTGGCAAAGCTGATCATGACATAGTCCTTGTTGAGTATGACATAAAAGCTAAACGAATCAGACAAGTCCCGCGTAAAGTTTTTCTCTACAAACGTGCGGATATGGATGGTCTGCGAGACCATATGGCGCGATTTAAGGATTCGTTCCTTTCCTCTGACCTCTCACACATGTCAGTTAATGACCTGTGGGTCAGTTTTAAGTCCGAATTAACCACGGCAATGGAAAGATTTATACCAACTAAAATGACCAAAACAAAATATAGGGCACCATGGATCGATAACACGATCAAGCATCTCATCAGAAGACGGACTAGAATGTATTTTCGTGCTCGCAAGTCTAGCAGCCCTGACGTTAAGAACCATTACAAACGGTTCAGAGCACATGTGCAAAAGGTTATAAGAGATGCATATTGGAAGCATGTTTCCAGCATCTTTACCTTTGAAGATGACAATATAGATCCCGATAGGCCCCAAAAGAATGGTAAAGTTAAAAAGTTTTGGTCATTCGTAAAGTCCCTGAAAAAGGATGCGTTCGGGATCACTTCGCTAAGGGAAAATGGAATTCTAAAAACAGAAGCGCGCGATAAGGCTAATATTTGCAATAAACAGTTTCAATCAGCATTTACGCGTGTAACTGATGGTGAGCTACCATCTAAAAAGTAGAAGTAAAACAAAGATCAGGAATTGATACAATTAACTTACTCCACCCATAAAAGACACCAAAGGGAAAGAAATACAAACATTAAGCGACCAGACCATAATGGACACCTAAACAAAGGAAGGCCATAAGGACAGTTACTTTCCCACAAAATGGCCATATGGCCATCCGAAACCAAAAGACACAAGTGATACACACAGTAAGTAACAAACAACAACATAAATAAATCGCCACAGAAGAGCCGCCTTGGAACGGTCAGTGGAAGATTTCCACTGGGGGGCTTAAATCGATTTTACGTGGCCACAATCCTCGCCCTTACTTCCGTCGCGATTTAGACAAATAATTTGTTCAGTCCGCATGAAGGCCTCCTAACTCATCAGTGCAACATCTCCGTGAACACAAAAATCAAAGAACCACAGAGGTGAGACAACGGTGAGGACTCGACAGCAAGAAACCACTGAAATGCTGGAGCAAAAGAAAACCAACTGTTAGGTGCAAGTCCGTTCCCCTCTATGGGGGACATAACAGTTGACCCCAATGGGGTCGCTAAACTGTTAGGTAAGCTCAAGATACATAAGGCATCTGGGCCCGATGACCTGAATGCCAGGGTACTTAAGGAATGTAGTGCTGAAATATCTCCTGTGTTGGCCTTTATCTTCAATCAATCACTTGCCCAGGGCACTGTACCAGATGACTGGCGACAAGCAAATGTAACCCCGGTCTATAAAAAAGGGGAAAACTATGATGCAGCAAATTATAGACCAGTGTCGCTAACATGCATCTGTTGCAAAACCCTGGAGCATATATTAGTAAGCAACATCAACAAGCACTTAGCCTTTGAGAGCATTCTTGCTGACTGTCAACATGGTTTCCGGAGTCAAAGGTCTTGCGAAACGCAGCTTGTTCAATTTTACCATGACATTGTGAGCAATCTGGATGGGGCCATAAACCGTGGCCACAAACAGACTGACTTGATCATCATGGACTTTGCTAAGGCCTTTGGCAAGGTACCTCACAGAAGGCTATTACATAAACTGGAGTACTATGGGATAAGAGGATCCACACATAGGTGGATTAGCTCATGGCTCTCTGGGCGCTCACAACAAGTTGTACTTGATGGCCAAGCGTCTGATCCAGTCCCTGTTTTATCTGGAGTCCCCCAAGGTTCGGTCCCTGGACCGGTCCTTTTCTTGGTTTTCATTAATGATCTCTCCGATAATATCAGGTCATCGGTCCGTTTGTTTGCTGATGATTGTGTCCTGTATAGGAACATATATTCTCCTTCTGACTGTCTTATTTTACAAGATGACCTGGATCAACTTGCACAGTGGGAGGCCGATTGGCAAATGAAGTTCAATGTGGCCAAATGTCACTCAATGAGAGTGTCACGACACCCTCCGGACAAGCAAATTAAGTTTGACTATACTCTTCACCAGCAAGTTTTGGAGCATGTTCAATCCGCCAAATATCTTGGTATCACCATCACTGACGATCTTGATTGGGGTCAACATATCTCAGAGATTACATCTAAAGCAACTAGGACTTTGGGATTCCTTGACGGAACTTGGCTTTTGCACCTAGGCAGACAAAGGATGTTGCATATAAAACATTGGTTCGCCCTCAACTCGAATATGCATCACCCATTTGGCACCCCTATGTTAAAACTCAGACTCAGCAGGTGGAGAAGGTGCAGAGGACAGCTGCTCGATGGACCTGTAGGCGATGGCGAAATAGAAGTAGCGTCGGTGACATGCTTAATGACCTAGAGTGGCCGTCCCTGGAGGCCCGTCGTGAGCAGTCCTCTTTAACCTTCTTCTACAAGATACACTCTGATTCAGTGTCTATTGATAAAGATAGGTACTTGACCCCTGTAACACTGTCGACCCAAACAAGGGCATCAAAAGTAAACGACTCACAATATCGTAGATACCAGTCCTATAGTGATGCCCTGAAGAACTCGTTTTTTCCTAGAACTATTCCCCAATGGAATAGTCTTCCCTCCTCTGCGATGAATGCCAAGTCCGCAGAAGAGTTCAAAGCCCGCACAGTGTAAGATTGGGACTCAGAGGTATGCGTTTTAGGATACCTCTGTTATGCAGATTGTAAATAGTTTTAAGGACGCATCCAGTGCCTCCCTTTTTTTTTTTTTTTTTCTTTTTTTTCAGCTAAATTCTAAATTTAGCCACCCAATCAACTGAGGCAATGGCCAGATGTGACCGACTCAGTATAAGAAGAAAGATAGATAGATAGATAGATAGATAGATAGATAGATAGATAGATAGATAGATAGATAGATAGATAGATAGATAGATAGATAGATAGATAGATAGATAGATAGATAGATAGATAGATAGATAGATAGATAGATAGATAGATAGATAGATAGATAGATAGATAGATAGATAGATAGATAGATAGATAGATAGATAGATATTCCTTGGAAGATAAATGAAGGCATGTAAGTATTTGTTAAAGGATACTTTGTTTGTCGCAATCAAAGCTCTACAGAGCTTATGTTATTTGTTTCGGATATGCGACGTTAAATAAAGCTTCTTTATCTTTATCTCTTTATTGTGCTCCCTGCAGGAGGGGGAAGGGGGCATACTGTTTTCGGTGCATATATCATAAAATGTTGATGTTGGTGTTAGTGCTGGCTTTGACATGGACGTTGGCATGAAGTCTTTAGTTCACCTGGGCCGAAGGCTCCGGGGGAGCTTATAGGATAAGCAGTTGTTCGTCTGCGTCTGCGTCGTCGTCTGTGTGATGTCAACAATTTCAATCGATATCTCCCCTGAAGCCATTAAGCCGATTTGGCCCAAATTTTATCTGTAGCATCCTTGGGCCGGGGGTCTGCAAGTTTATGCTTTTATAATGAAAATTGGCTGATTAGAGTTTCCATACTTATAATGGGAAAACTGAAAAATGACATTAACTGCCAAGCCTTTGAAGATATTTTGACAAAACTTTCATCGGAGCGTGATAGGTCAGTGGTTAGTGCACTTGCCTCTGATGCTAGAGGTCCCGGGTTCGATCCCCGGCAGCGGCGATAAAATTTCGGTGTCCGAACACTCTCCATTGGCATCATTTGCATGGATGAATGTCTTGAAGTGCACCTTCCTTCGGATCGGGACGTTAACTGGAGGCCCCCTGTGCAGGGAGAACCATCCCCTGTGCAGGTTAAAGATCCCTACCGTAATTACATGATTACTGTATAGGCTTTCATCCTGCAAAACCTGCAGTGTATGTAATATACACCTGCGGTAATGGTCAAATGTGACCGACGCAGTATCAGAAGATAGATAGTATCAGAAGATAGATAGATAGATAGATAGATAGATAGATAGATAGATAGATAGATAGATAGATAGATAGATAGATAGATAGATAGATAGATAGATAGATAGATAGAAATGTTCCTTATGCAATCTACTATCTAGCATATGATTTTAGGCTTGCTGCTCATTTATACCGGTTGCCATGGAAACCAAAATGATAAAAAACATAGATAAAAGAAAACTTAAAAAAAAATCATCTTCTCTGAAACCATATATTCTATAGGGCTGCGACTTTATGGAAATATTCACAATATTTGCCATTGAAGGTTTTGTGTTTTTAGATCACCAGAGCTGAGGCTCCTGGGGAGCTTATAGGATAGGCAGTTGTCCGTCGTCGTCTGTCGTTCTGCGTCTGGCGTCTTGCATTGTCTGGCGTCACATTATCATCTCCTCTAAAGCCACTGGACGGATTGAGCCCAAATTTTATCTGTAGCATCCTTGGGCTGGGGGATTGAACTTTTGTGTTTTTTTTTTTTTTTTTTTTTTGTTTTTTTTTATGACAATTGGTTTTTTAGTTTGGTTGCTATGCCAACTTAGAGTTTCCATAGACTGATAATGGGGAAAATTGAAAAATTGGCATTTACGATGATCAAACTCATTCGAGGTCTTATTAATGCAAAGGCATGTATGAAGGTTGGTTGAAATCGGTTGGGAAACATAGACATTAGAGTCCGGAAATGGCTAATTTTAGCATTATCTGAACAACAAAGGGCCATAACTCCCACGATACGTGTCGGATTCTGACTATGATTGAAGTCACCCGAGGTCTCATGGATGAAAAGCCATGTGTGAAGTTTGGTTGTAATCCGTTAGGAAACATAGACTGTAGAATTCGAAAATGGCTAATTTCAGCATTATTTGAAGAAAAAGAGCTGTAACTCCAATGATACACGTCAGATTTTGACGATGATCGAACTCGTCCGAGGCCTCATGGATGCAAAGCTATGTATGAAGTTTGGTGGAAATTGGTAGGTAACGACTGAATGTAGAGTCCATAAAGTCACAAGTTCAAACAAGAGGCTCAATGAGCCTAAACCGCTCACCTGAGGAACTTAAGTTTTAACAATTCACAGACTTGACTACTAAATCTGCTAATAGAATCCAGCCCATTGACCCTTACAGGATATAAGTCATCATTATTGCATTGCATTCCAAGTTTGAGACTTCTAGCTTCTATAGTTCCTGAGAAATCTTTGACGAAAATTTAACATTGGTCAAAATGGAGAGAAAGAAGAATGAAAGAACAGATGAACAAATAAGCTGAGAAAGCCCAATGTCTCTTACACAAAATAAGTCATCATTATTCTATTGAATACCAAATTTGATGCTTCTAGCTTTTATAGTTCCTGAGAAATCTTTGATTAAAAATTTAACATTGGTCTATTATCTCTATATGGAGAGAAAGAAGAATGAAGGAACAAATGAACCAGACTAGCTCCAAAACCTAATGCAGCCTTTCCCCTTGCCCAATGGTGCTACACATAAAATTTAAACAAGATTGGTCGACTGCCTTCTGAGATATGCTTCATTGAAAGTGTGGACGACAGATGGACGGACGACAGACGACGGACTCCGGAGCCTTGGTATACTATCAGCTCACTGAAGCCTTTGGCTCAGGTGAGCTAAAAATTCAAGTCGCTTTTTCTGTCACAACATTTTCCCTACGTTAAGTCTATGGGCAAATTTTTTTGTCTCTCAAGGTCACGTAACTCCGAGGTCAATATTCCGATTCGGCCCAAAATCGAACTTAACCGAGATTTTATGCCTGTCCTCATTACCTGCAAGTTTGAAGCTGATATGAATAAAAATAAAGTTGCTATCGTGGTCACAACGTATTTTTTATGCTCAATGGCAGGTAACTCCAAGGCAAATATTCCGATTCGGCCCAAAATCGAACTTAACCGAGATTTTATGCCTGTCCTCATTACCTGCAAGTTTGAAGCTGATATGAATAAAAATAAAGTTGCTATCGTGGTCACAACGTATTTTTTATGCTCAAGGGCAGGTAACTCCAAGGCAAATATTCCGATTCGGCCCAAAATCGAACTTAACCGAGATTTTATGTCTGTCCTCGTTACCTGCAAGTTTGAAGCTGATCTGAAAAAAATTCAAGTCGCTATCGTAGTCGCAACATTTTCCCTAATTAAGTCTATGGGCAAATTTTTTGTCGCTCAAGGTCACGTAACTCCGAGGTCAATATTCCGATTCGGCCCAAAATTGAACTTAACCGAGATTTTAAGCCTGTCCTCGTTACCTGCAAGTTTGAAGCTGATATGAATAAAAATAAAGTTGCTATCGTGGTCACAACGTATTTTTTAATGCTCAAGGGCAGGTAACTCCAAGGCAAATAATCCGATTCGGCCCAAAATCGAACTTAACCGAGATTTTATGTCTGTCCTCGTTACCTGCAAGTTTGAAGCTGATCTGAAAAAAATTCAAGTCGCTATCGTAGTCACAACATTTTCCCTATGTAAAATCTATGGGCAAATTTTTTGTCGCTCAAGGTCATGTAACTCCGAGGTCAATATTCCGATTCGAACTTAACTGAGATTTTATGCCTGTCCACGTTACCTGCAAGTTTGAAGCTGATCTGAATAAAAATAAAGTTGCTATCGTGGTCACAACGTATTTTTTTATGCTCAAGGGCAGGTAACTCCAAGGCAAATAATCCGATTCGGCCCAAAATCGAACTTGACCGATATTTTATGCCTGTACTGGTTATCTGCAAGAATGAAGTCGATCAGAAAAAAATTGACGGAGCTAGAGTGATGACAAGCTTTTTCCTATGTGAAGTCTATGGGAGCTAGATGTTCCCATGGCAACCAGAGTTCCACCCAGATCTGCCTGAAAACCTAATAAAGCCTTTCCACTTGCCCAATAATGCGACAGATGAAATTTGATCAAAGTTGGCCAAGTAGTCTTTAAGATATACATTTTTGAAATTCCCATTAACCCTAATGCAAAAACACACAAGGGCAGGTAACTCCTAAGTGAATGATCCGATTTTGCCAGTTATCGAACTTGACCGAGATTTCATGGCTGTGCTGGTTATCTGCAAGAATAAAGCCAATCTGAAAATAATTGAAGCAGCTACGGTGATGACAACATTCTCCCCATGTTAAGTCAATAGGCAATTTTTTCAACGCTCAAGGGCACGTAACTCCTGAGTGAATAATCCGATTCAGCCCAAAATCGAACTTGATCGAGATTTCATGCCTATCCTCGTTATCTGCAAGAATGAAGTCGATCAGAAAAAAATTGACGGAGCTAGAGTGATGACAAGCTTTTTCCTATGTTAAGAACGCTCAAGGGCACGTAACTCCTGAGTGAATAATCCGATTCAGCCCTAAATCGAACTTGATCGAGATTTCATGCCTGTCCTCGTTATCTGCAAGAATGAAGTCGATCAGAAAAAAATTGACGGAGCTAGAGTGATGACAAGCTTTTTCCTATGTTAAGCCTATGGGAGCTCTTTGTTGCTGTGGCAACCAGAGTTCTCATTCGATCTGCACGAAAACCTAATACAGCCTTTCCCCCTACCTGATGATGGTTCATAGGAAATTTGATCAAGGCCGGCCCACTGGTTCCAGAGATATACTTCGTTGAAAGTGTGGACGACGGACGACGGACGACGGACGCCGGCTCGTGGTATACTAATACCTCACATGAGCCTTCGGCTCTGGTGAGCTAATAATTGAAGCAGCTACGGTGATGACAACATTCTCCCCATGTTAAGTCAATAGGCAATTTTTTCAACGCTCAAGGGCACGTAACTCCTGAGTGAATAATCCGATTCAGCCCAAAATCGAACGATCGAGATTTCATGCCTGTCCTCGTTATCTGCAAGAATGAAGTCGATCAGAAAAAAAATTGACGGAGCTAGAGTGATGACAAGCTTTTTCCTAATTCCCATTAACCCTAATGCAAAAACACACAAGGGCAGGTAACTCCTAAGTGAATGATCCGATTCTGCCAGTCATCGAACTTGACCGAGATTTCATGGGTGTGCTGGTTATCTGCAAGAATAAAGCCAATCTGAAAATAATTGAAGCAGCTACGGTGATGACAACATTCTCCCCATGTTAAGTCAATAGGCAATTTTTTCAACGCTCAAGGGCACGTAACTCCTGAGTAATAATCCGATTCAGCCCAAAATCGAACTTGATCGAGATTTCATGCCTGTCCTCGTTATCTGCAAGAATGAAGACAATCAGAAAAAAATTGACGGAGCTAGAGTGATGACAAACTTTTTCCTATGTTAAGTCTATGGGAGCTATTTGTTGCCATGGCAACCAGAGTTCCAATCCGATCTGCCCGAAAACAGTATGCAGCCTTTCCCCCTACCTGATAATGCTTCACATGAAATTTGATCAAGATTGGCCCACTGGTTCCGGAGATATACTTCTTTGAAAGTGTGGACGACGGACGACGACGGACGACGACGGACGACGGACGCCGGCTCGTGGTATACTAATACCTCACATGAGCCTTCGGCTCAGGTGAGCTAAAAATATGGTCCCACTAGAAAAGTCTTGTGATAAGGAATGCACATGTGAAAAGTAGTTTAGGTCGTAGTACCAAAGCGGTATTCCAAACTCGTTAATCCATAGACAAAATGGCAAATATCAATGTTCGGATCAACAGACATGGACTCCAGAAGAGTGTAATCAGGCGTCCGCGGATAGTAAGCATTACTTGGTAAGCAAGCTTCGCCCACCATGCCCATCGACCCGAACGAAGAAAAGGTGTAAATGCCGGGAAGGGTATGTCCGAGATTTTGGAAGTCTTCCTATGGCTTTCCATTGGCAAACATATCAGAAATAATTCTGGAAATGGCCACATTGTACGGATCCACAAGATCCACAAGCCATATCTCTTACCAATCGAAAGTTATGGCCAATGTTAATGTTTTAAAAAAAAATGAAAAAAGTAGGTCAAAGGTTAAGGTCAAGTTCACGAGATCAAAAATTATGGTACCATTGGAAAGGTCTTGTGATAAGGTATACACATGCGAAATATGAAAGCTCTATTTATTACCATTCAAAACTTATGCTCAATGTTAAGGTTTTTGTAGACAGACAAACGGACAAACAGACAAACGGACAAACAGAAAGACAGACAAACAGACCAAAAAACTATATGCCCCGAATCTAGATTCCTGGGGCAAACGGACAAACGGACAAACAGACAAACAGACAAACAGACAGACAGACAGACCGAAAACTATATGCCCCCCCCCCCCCCCCCGAATATGGATTCCGGGGGCATAATAAACCACGACAGAAGAAACGCCTTAAAGCGACTTAATGCAGCCTTATAGGCTGAACATATTCTGCATCTGCTGTTCAACACAATATTAATAAAATATCCAATCCTCTCCTGTGTAGGAAAATCAACATGTGCCCTTGTGATCAGCTTCAGAATGTTTATAACCCAGGGTTTTATTGCTTCTTAATGGCTCTTATCACTGAATTAAATGATCATTATCAATAACTGCTAGAAATGCTCTTCCACAGAGAATCTATGGCTGTTCCATAAACTGAAAATACCATTTTAAGGCAAGAAATTACTCTGTCTAAAGATAATTCAACGTCGCATATCCGAAACAAATAGCATAAGCTTTTTTTGCGACAAACAAAGTATCCTTTAACAAATACTATATGCTGATAGAAGCGCTGAGCTTTCACACTCAGGAGTGTCTCACAGTTCCCCAGGCAAAGACAGTGGTCAAGGGAGGGAAATCCGACAGGCTATTTCCCATAACTGTCTAGATAGCGAGATTACGAACCTTAAAGCGAATGTTAGAATTATTTAGCTTGAACAGATTCGGGCTAGATTACTCAATGTGGAACAGAATGTACAACTTCAAAAGCAGTTTAGGTATCTGAATCTTATAGGGAGTTCTTTTCATATGCCGGTTAATCCATATCGGGTGTGTGTGTGGGGGGGGGGGGGTGGGGACAGCTCCCAGTCATAGGTGATACGGTCCATGTACAATCTCATCAAGGTATGACATATTCCTTTTAGCCCCAGGGCATGAAGTGCTTACCCAATACTCCTGTACCAATACTTGCATACCCACCATATGGCTTCCCCTTACCCCCATATGTTCACGTAACCAATAACCCACACAATATACAAGATGACAACATAGATCCCGATAGCCCCCAGAGGAATGGTAGGGTTGAAAAGTTTTGGTCATTTGTAAAGTCCTTAAAAAGGAAGCGTTTTGGATCAGTTCGCTAAGGGAAAACAGAATTCTGAAAACAGACTCGCGCGATAAGGCTAACATATGCAACAAACAGTTTCAGTCTGCATTTACGCGAGAAACTGACGGTGAGCTTCAATCCAAAGGTAAAAGTCCTATGGGGGACATTACAGTTGACCCCAAGGGGGTCGCAAAACTGTTGGGTAAGCTCAAAATACATAAGGCATCTGGGCCAGATGGCCTGAAAAGAATGTAGTGCTGAAATTTCTCCTGTGCTGGCCTTTATTTTCAATGAATCACTTGCCCAGGGCACTGTACCAGCTGACTGGCGACAAGCAAATGTTGCCCCGGTCTATAAAAAGGGCAAACTATGATGCAGAAAATTATAGACAAGTGTCGCTAGCATGCATATGTTGCAAAACCATGGAGCATATAATAGTAAGCAGCTTTAACAAGCACTTAGCCTTTGAGAGCACTCTTGCTGACTATCAACATGGTTTCCGAAGTCAAAGGTCTTGTGAAACTCAACTAGTTCAATTCGAGCAATCTGGATGGGGGTGCCTTTGACAAGGTACCTCACAGAAGGCTATTGTACAAATTGGACTACTATGGGATAAGATGATCCACACATAGTATGATTAGCCCATGGCTCTCAGGGGGCTCTCAACAAGTTGTACTTGATGGCCAAGCGTCTGATCCAGTCCCTGTTTTATCCGGTGTCCCACAAGGTTCAGTCCCTGGACCGGTCCTCTTTTTGGCATTCATCAATGTTCTCCCTGAAAATATCAGGTCATCTGTCCTTCTGTTTGCTGGTGATTGTGTTCGGTATAGGGACATATATTCTCCTTCTGAGTGTCACATTTTACAAGATGACCTAGATCGACTTGTACAATGGGAGGCAGATTGGCAGATCAAGTTCATTGTGGCCAAATGCCATTCAATGAGGGTGTCACGACACCTATCGGAAAAGCAAATTAAGTTTGATTATACACTTCGCCAGCAAAGTTTGGAGCAGGTTCATTCCGCCAAATATCTTGGTATCACCATCACTGACGATCTCGATTGGGGTCAACATATCGCGGGGATAACATCTAAAGCAACTAGGGCATTAAGATTCCTTAGACGTAATTTGGCTTTCGCATCTCGGCAGGCAAAGGATGTTGCATATAAAACATCGGTTCGCCCTCAACTTGAATATGCATCACCCATTTGGCATCCCTATGTTAAAACTCATTTTCGGCAGGTGGAGAAGGTGCAGAGTATAGCTGCTCGATGGACCTGCAGGCGATGTCGAAATAGAAATAGCGTCAGTGACCTGCTTGATGAGATAGAGTGGCCATCCCTGGACACCGTCGTGAGCAGTCCTCCTTTACCTTCTTCTACAAGAAACACTCTGGTACAGTATAAATTAACAAGGATAGGTACTTGACCCCTGCAACAGTGTCAACCCAAACAAGGGTATCAAAAGCAAATAACTCTCAGTATCGTAGGTACCAGTCCTATAGTGATGCCCTGAAAAACTCTTTCTTCCCTAGAACTATTCCTCAGTGGAACAGTCTTTCTTCTTCTACGGTGAATGCCAAGACCGCAAAGGAGTTCAAAGCCCCCACAGTTTAAGATTGAGACTCAGAGGTATGCGTTTTAGGATACCTCTGTGTTCGAATTGTAAATAGTTTTAAGGGCTCATCAAGTGATGTTTTTTTGTAAGCTAAATTCTAAATGTAGCCGCCCACCTAACTGAGGTAATGGCCAAATGTGGCCGACTCAGTATGAGAAGACAGATAGATCAAGTACAACAATAGTGGCAGACAGGGATATGAAAACCTAACGGGACGACATGTAGCCGGACATAGAACCAAGCCGCAAAATACTGGAGGAGAACAACGCACTCAACAGACCCCAATGTAAACATCAACAGCGGAAAGCCAAAAGGACAGTCACTTTTCCACAAAATTGCCAATAGGTTATCAAAAATAAAATAATATATGCGACACAAACATCCAAAGTCAAACCATAAAAAAAAAAAAATGCGAAAGAAGAACCGCCTTGGAACGGTCAGCGGAAACGAATTCCACTGGGGGGGGGGGGGCTTAAATCGAATTTACGTGGCCACAATCCTCGCCCTTACTTCCGTTGCGATTTAGACAAATAATTTAGACAAGACTGCAAAGAGCCAACAGTTAAAAGACCAAAACAGTTGACCAGCTCAGCGCAACCCAACATGTCGAGACACAGAAATTATTAGATGATAGCCAAACAAGGCATCGCATGCGATACAAATCCCCTCGCACAAGACAACTTCGTGTGTGGAAAACACTGAAATGGCAAACGTCCAACTTGCTTGAGACATTATCATATGCAAAATTTGTGTAAAGATTGTTTAAGCTCCCATCATTAAATGTAGGTTCCAGAGTGATGACAATGTTTCTCTAAAAATAGCCATTGTGACCTTGATTTGAGGCCATGACCGCGAAAGTAGATCTTGCTCAAGATATTACCATAAGCATCTTTTGTGTGAAGTTTTATTAAAATCTGTTTATAAATGTATGCGGTAGAGTGATGACAAAGCTTTTTTCTAAAAATAGCCACAGTGACCTTGACCTTGAGGTCATGACCTTGAAAGTCAAAGCAACTCGAGATATTATCATAAGAAACATTTGTGTGAAGTTCTATTAAAATCCATCAATAAGTGTAGGCGCTAGAGCGATGACAAAGTTTTTCTAAAAATAGCCACAATGACATTGACCTTGAAAGTCAAACTCACTCGTGGTATTGCCATAACGAAAGTTATATTAAAATCAGTGAAGAAATGTAGTCGCTAGAGCGATGACAAAGTTTTTCTAAAAACAGCCACAGTAACCTTGACCTTGAAAGTCAAAATCGCTCGAGATATTGTCATAAGGTGAAGTTATATTGAAATCGGTGAAGAAATGTAAGCGCTAGAGCAATGACAAAGTTTTTTCTAAAAATAGCCAGAGTGACCTTGACCTGGAAAGTGGAACTCGCTAGAGATATTGTCATAAGGAACATTTGTGTGAAGTAATATTGAATTTGGTGAAAAAATGTAAGCGCTAGAGCAATGACAAAGTTTTTCTAAAAATAGCCACAGTGACATTGACCTTGAAAGTCGAACTCGTTCGAAGTATTGTCATAAGGAACATTTGTGTGAAGTTAAATTGAAATCAGTGAAGAAATGTAGGCGCTAGAGCGATGACAAAGTTTTCCTAAAAATAGCCACAGTGACCTTGACCTTGAAAGTCGAAATGGCTCGAGATATTGTCATAAGGAACATTTGTGTTAAGTTATATTGAAATCGGTGAAGAAATGTAAGTGCTAGAGCGATAACCAAGTTTTTCTAAAAATAGCCACAGTGACCTTGACCTTGAAAGTGGAACTCGCTAGAGATATTGTCATAAGGAACATTTGTGTGAAGTTATATTGAAATTGGTGAAGAAATGTAGGCGCTAAAGCTATGACAAAGTTTTTAAAAAAAGTCAAAGTGACCTTGACCTTGAGGCCATGACCTTGAAAGTCGAACTCGCTCGAGATATTATCATAAGTAACATTTGTGTGAAGTTATATTGAAATCAGTGAAGACATGTAGGCGCTAGAGCGATGAAAATGTTTTTCAAAGAATAGCCACAGTGACCTTGACCTTGAGGCCATGACCTTTAAAGTCAAACTCGCTCGAGATAGTTTGTAAGGAATATTTGTGTGAAGTTATATTGAAATTGGTGAAGAAATGTAGCCGCTATAGCGATGACATAGTTTTTCAAAAAAATAGCCACAGTGACCTTGACCTTGAGGTCATGACCTTGAAAGTCGAACTCGCTCGAGATATTGTCATAAGGAACATTTTTGTGAAGTTATATTGAAATCAGTGAAGAAATGTAGGCGCTAGAGCGATGACAAAGTCTTTCTAAAAATAGCCACAGTGACCTTGACCTTGAGGCCATGACCTTGAAAGTCGAACTCGCTCGAGATATTTTTATAAGGTTTGTGTGAAGTTATATTTCTATTTGTGAAGAAAATGTGGCGCTAGAGCGATGACAAAGTTTTTTTCTAAAAATAACCACAGTAACCTTTACCTTGAGGTCATGACCCTGAAAGTCAAACTCGCTAGAGATATTTTTATAAGGAATATTTGTGCGAAGTTATATTGAAATTGGTGAAGAAATGTAGGCGCTATAGCGATGACAAAGTTTTTCTAAAAATAGCCACAGTGACCTTGACCTTTGAGGTCATGACCTTGAAAGTCAAACTCGCTCGAGAACACTTTCATTATGAACATTTGTGTGCAGTTATATTGAAATTGGTGAAGAAATGTAGGCGCTAGAGCGATGACAACGTTTTACTAAAAATAGCCACAGTGAGCTTGACCTTGAGGTCATGACCTTGAAAGTCGAACTCGCTCGAGCTATTGTCATAAGGAACATTTGTGTGAAGTTATATTAAAATCGGCCGAGAAATGTAGGCGCTAGAGCGATGACAAAAGTACGTACGTACGTAAGTACGGGGCGAATGCTATATCTCCCCTCACAACTATGTTGTGCGAGGGGATAATAAGGCTTGTCACAAGGCAGCTTGCAGCTGTAAATGTAGAGAGAGGTCAATGAGAAGTTACGTTTGTCCATGTTAATGAGGGAGCTGATACCCGCTTCTAGGGGAAGGATACCCCCAGGACTAAGGCGGGGAAGATGTAATAATTCCCGTGGCAACCAGTGTACAAGACGGGGACAGGCGAAAGGATCATCCTTATTAGCGGGAGGCCGAGCCTCCGAGAAGAGATGGAAGAGACATGTACACTCCGTATTTTCCACTTCTGTGGTGTATTCCTTTTTTCCAAAGGATAATCCCTTCTAGAACATATTTGGCGTCACTACAGTTGGTGTCTGGGAATGTGTGGCGGCCGTAAAAAGTTTCCCTGTCCTACACCATAGTGTAGTTTATATTTTCTTGTCCTTTAGGATCATTGATTCCATTGTGGAATTTTGAAAATAGTTGAGGTCACTGATGAAGCCTAATTGGCCGAAACTAGCTAGTCTGGCCCAGAAAACATGTACACTCCATATTTTCCACTTCTGTGGTGTATTCCTTGCTTTCAAAGGATAATCCCTTCTAGAACATATTTAGTTGTTGGGACCTTGAATGTTAAAATATAAAAACAAATGAGGCCTTTGTGAACGGCTTGTTAAAGAAGTATGATATCCTCGCATTGCAGGAGCACTGGCTGTTCGAATTACAACTCCTGGACCTTGGAAAGAAATTCGCCAATTACAACGCTTATAGCAAAGCTGTTGATGAGAACAACCCCTTGCCGCCGACACAGAAACCCAGAGGATTTGGAGGTGTCTCGTTACTCTACAGGAAAAGTAATGGTTTCAGGGTCAAGAAATTGCTCCATGGAGGCAACAGAATTGTAGCCGTCGAAGTAGACTCCACGCCCCCATGTGCGTATGTAGCGTCTTTATGCCCAGCAGAAATACTAAAGGAGGGGGTAAGGATAGCTACTCAATCTGCCTGAACCAGTTAGAGGAATTAATGATTGTTTACTAGGGTACCCATTTGGTCTTCATCCTGGGGGATATGAATGCATCCCTGGTACAACGAAAGGGAAACCTACAAGACTCCCTTTTATCAGATTTTGTCCATCGGAACTCACTCAAATATAGACAGGTGGGAAAGGAAACCTTCTTCCACCCAAACAAGCCGGATAAAGCGGAAATAGACTATGTGCTCTGGAAAAACATCGGGGATAAAACCACCAAGATTGTTTCTACTTAAGAAGAGTTCTTACTGAATACCTTAGACCATATTCCGGTATTTGCACGACTTGACATCAAAGTCAGAACAGAAACTATACCGAAACTGAAAACTGTAAAAATTAATCCTAAATGGGAATGGTGTGATCGAATCAAATATCAAATGAGCCCCCGCCAAGCGAATGTGTGTCTTCGAGCATTCCGTCATGACAAATTTTAACTGCGCATGCCCAGCCATTCAGAGGGGCCAGGGATATGGCTTTCTGTCTGAAGATTCCTCTTGATTCACTGCTTGTATGACCGAACAGCGAAGGTTCTGGCGAGACTGCGCAGATGCGCAGGCTCGCCTGAACCTTCGCTGCTCGCATAGGCGATAAGTACCAAAATCGCTTGACGGGGCCCAAATAATAATTAGAAAGAACCTTTTTCAATTTGACACCCTGATGTTGTCTACCAACTCGGAAACCGACATCCTCCAAACTCTGGCTCACCTGAATGCGGTTATTAAAGACACATTTTTTTATTACATAACACCCTAATGACCGGTTATTGAAAAATTCAGTTTTGAGATAAGATACATTTGGGGTATTCTGGCTGTCATACAGGTAGGGGGCAAGAGAGGGCAATCAATTACCTAGAGAAAATTCACATCTATTCATTTGCTTGTTTGATAACTACGTCCTGGTTTTGATATTACGCACTTTTATTATTATTTTTTTTTTTTTTTTAGGCACCATGATTTGCAATCATTACATAAACATGCATATTCAAATATCTTGGTTAAATTTTATGACAAAAATGTAAAAATCCTAATATCTTTAATATTTCAGCTTAAAAATATATTGTGGGTACTTGTTAGGACTGCCTCGGTGAGGCGGTTCTAGCGAGGAGCAACAATATATGTTTTTGAGTAGAAATAAACAAAATTATTGTTTATTCCCTCTAAATCCCAGTTTTATGGTACAATATTATTAAATTGTGAGTACTTGTTAGAACACTCTCTGCGAGGGGTTCTAACGAGGACCCACAATATATGTTTTTGAGTAGAAATTAGAAAAATAATGTATACCTCTCTAAACCCCACTTTTACCGTACAGTATATTTTACATTGCGGATACTTGTTAGAACCGCCTCAGCAAGGTGATTCTTACGAGGACACACAATATATATATATATATGAAATAAGAAAACTAATTTACAGTCATCTAGGCCCCTGTTTTACTGAATAAAGATGTGGGTGGTTCTCTTTTCTAATATGGTTGTGTCTTAATCAAGAAACACTTTATAGTTGCATCTTGACTGAAACTATAAAATGCTAATGTTTAAGTCATTATATGATTTGTACGCCTGATTACACTCTTCTGGAGTCCATGTCTGTTGATCCGAACATTGATATTTGGCATTTTGTCTATGGATTAACGATTTTGGATTAACGCTTTGGTACTACGACCTAAACTACTTGTATAATATACTTTCAAAAATAATAAATGAATAAGTAAATAAATAAATAAATGTTAATTTATTGATTTAATCTTGAATTAATCAGTTCATTTAGGTTACTTCTTTTCATGTTGAGTTAATGAAACAATGAATGTCAGTGTCTTCCTTTACTTTTTTTAATAAAAAAGAAGCAATTTAAAACAACAATCTGTTGAAAACAATCTCAATAAAACAAAAAACATACCATCACATAATTTCCACTTATAGGGCCCCTTTGTAAACATATCTCTCAGGGAGTCTCTGCTCATAATCATCTCATAATCACTTAGATAAGATAAGCCTTTGATGTGCACTATGGCCCGAAGGACTTGTTTATTGCAGACGATTAGACAGGCCACCCCTTTTATATAGAGAAAAATGTGTCTTTAAGCAGGCAACCTCAGATAACATTCCTCAGTATAAGCAATTAGTAACAATAAAGAATCAACGCATGGAGGTGCTGGACACAGACGTTCCATGGGGCTATGAAGAAGTGTCGTATGACCGACCTGGTGAAAATGGCATATGCATGGAGAATCGAAAGTTCCTACAAGCCCAGCACTACAGAACATGGTTACAGCCAAGAAGGAATTGAGAAAAGAGTAGCGCATAGAAGCAGCCAAGCAAAGGAATGCAAGAGTTGAAGACATAATGAGCTCCGAAAACGACTCAAAAACTTGTTTTTAAGTTAATTAACAATCAAAGGAAATCTTCAAATGTACACTTGCATTCTCTTATGGTGGACGGGCTGATATATGAGACAGACGAGGAAGTTCGGGAAGGTTGGGCAAATCACTTCCAAAAACTAGCAACCCCATTACAAAGTGAGAAATTTGATAAGGGATACAAGACAGTGGTTGATGCTGATGCTATTATCTTAATAAATCTTTGTGAAAACAAGAACAGTCCAATCAAGCATAGTGAGACAGAAAAGGTTGCTGCAGCCTTAATGAAGCTTAAAAAACAACAAAGCAATGGGTGTGATGGGCTTAGCTAGCGAACACTATATGGGTGGGGTGCAGGATGTCAGAATTCCTTGCAGCTTTTTTAACTATTTGATAATTACTAAAAGAGTCTCTTGGATACGCAAAAGGCGTTTGATGTTGTTGTTCACAACTCACTCCTGAGGAGGTTATATCTGAACGGTGTCACTGGAGACGATTGGCTCCTCATAAAAGACTTGTACACAGGTTGTTCTTCAAGAGTGAAATGGGCAGGAAATTTATCACAACCCATCAATATAAATCAAGGAGTCCGACAAGATGGAGTGCTGTCAATCTCCCATTATAAGAGGTATAATAACCTACTGCTCCTACATTTAGAACAAAGATATAGAGTTGTAAAGATAGGATCAATCAGTATTCCACATATCACTGTTGCAGAAGACCTAGCCCTATTGAGCAGCTGTAAAGTAGAGGCACAGGTGATGGTCTGGGATGTAGAAGAAAATGCTGCCAAGGAAAGATACTTCGTGAATCCTTCAAAAAGTCATATCCTTAGATTTCATAGAATAAACAAACAGAAGACATAGACATATATATGTATATTGAGAAAATAGAGTACAGTAAAAGTGCTACACACCTCGATGTTTCTGGAAAGGTGGATATCGATGGAAAACTTAGTTTAGGAAGAAAAACTGCATATTCCTTTCAGATAAGTTCTATAAAAGGGTTATCCTTTGGAAGCAAGGAATACACCACAGAACTAGAAAACATAAAGTGTACATTTATTACGGGCCAGACTAGCTAGTTTCGGCCAATTAAGCCTCATCAGTGACCTTCAAATATTTTCAAAATTCCAGAATGGAATCAATGATCCCAAAGGACAAGAAATATAAACCACACTATGATGTAGGGAGGCGTTTACGGCCGCCAATGCAATCACTCGAAGCAGTCATACAGAAGAATGCCCTCACTACATTCATCAGCATGACCAAGCATAAAGGCTCGATCGAAAGCGACACACAGGTCTGAGGCTAGGAGTAACGAAAGAAGAGGATGATAAAAGCTAAATTCATGTGTATCAGGCAAATCCTAAAGTTATACGGCCTCCCCTCACAGTTTCATCTACTAAATGAACAACCATCGAAAAATGAATGGAAAAAAAAAACTCCTGGACAAACTGTACACGGTGCCATTGGAGCTTCCTGGAAGTCTGACATGCACAACACATCCTCTCTAAAATATGTGAACACTGACGCTCTGAAAGTAGGAAAAAGCCATCATGTCTGGTCTACAGTTAGGAGTAGTGTATTTGACAGCAGACGAGTGCAAATTAAATGTAAACTTTTAACTAGTACTTATATCCTACAGGGAAACAGGGCAGCCTTTAATCAATTTAAAGTTGATGCAACATGCCGCCTGTGCTTAACAGCGCCAGAAACTAGACAGCATTGTATCAGTGAATGTTCATACCTTCAATCTGAAAGACTGACATGTGTAGAAATCTCATGAAAAGTTCAGCCCTTCAAAATTTTGCAGTCTTACATATTCAGAAACCTGAGTCTCTGACGCAGTTAACATTGGATGCTTCTACAGTTCTTGAAAGGGAGAAAATTGATAGTAAAATGTGGGGGTTGCTAGAACTCCAGATCAGAGTGTATGTGTTCAAAATTCACACAAGGAGACTTGCAGCATTGAGAGGACAACAGCATTCTGAATAAATAGAGTTGAAAAGCAGAAGGTCTATGTATATATTGCAAATAAGGCGTAACTATACCAAATTTAGTGACACAGAGGCCTTTCTGATGTTTAATCTTCATCAGTGTGTCTCAATTAAAAATCAAAAATGAGTTCCTTTAAGAGCAATGAAAACATTCATAAGAACGAAGATGGGTCATACTACGTAGTTTCGGCTAATAAAGCCTCATCAGTGACCCTGTAATGATCCGGCAAAGAAAGCCAGAGGAAACATACTGCAATTTCGCGAATTTTGAATAGGCAGTCGATTCAAAGACTGATATAAATCAAAATGGTGTCCAAATAATTAAAAACCTGTCTAGAATATGAGTCTAAACCAATAATTTATTTCCGATTTCTCAGAATATTCACGCTGATCTCAAAGGACCAAAAGTAAAATATAAACTGCACTATGGTTGATGTACGGGGAGACGTTTTACGGCCGCCACACGGCACAACACCAGCTGCAGTGAAGGCAAATAAAAATCAAAAATGAGTTCCTTTAAGAGCAATGAAAACATTTCTGAAACCCCACAACCCCACAGTTCTGAAACCGAAACGGATTATGAACAAGACCCGGCAAGCATAGCACATCCCCCTCCGAGCACACACCGACCGACGTAGCCTATGAGACCGGTCAACTGGAGGCATCAAGCAAGAGACGCCTACCCGCGGACTTATAGGCATCCCCACCGAGCCAATATCAGCAAACATGACCCACACTCCACGGAAGTCCCGGGCATCAGGAAAGAGATGTCCAAAGTAGCGAGACTTGCAAAATTTAAAATATAACAAAAAGTGTAAACCAAATCCGCTAAGATACATGTCTCACCTGACAAGTCAGTCTTAGTTTTAGAAAAATTAGAATTTTATACTGCAAAAATTAAATATATAATAAGGCGTAACTATAACAAATTTAGTGACACAAAGGCCTTTCTGATATTTAATTTTCATCAGTGTGTCTCAACCCCAAAGTTCTGAAACCGAAACGGATGATGGACAAGACCCGGCAAACACAGCACATCCCCCTCCGAGCACACACCGACCGACCTAGCCTATAAGACAGGTCAACTGGATGCATCAGGCAATGCCTACCCGCGGACTAATAGGATTTTCTTATATTTTCTTATATATAGATTTTCTTAAATATAAGAAAACCACATGTAAATAAATCCACCAGTACTTAAAACCCCACCCACGTCTTACGAAGATTCTCCGAAAAGTCAGCGGAGGAGCTCTATCAACAACAACAGCAATGGCAGTGGCTAGCCGGCCTGCCTAGGAGTCGGGTCACCCGGTTTGGTGACAATAAGTGACAAGAGGTGACAAGAAGTGACAAGACTATTTTATGGTGAGAAGAAACTTTCTAACAAATAATTAAACTATGTTATTGCTTAAAATGACACATTAAATTCAATGTTTTTTTGTTTTTTTTCATTTAGACATTAATTTTGGCCAGTGGAATTCGTTTCCGCTGACCGTTCCAAGGCGGTTCTTCTGTCGCGGTTTATTTTTGATATGGTTTGTCTTTGGGTGTTTGCGTCGCTTATATTATTTTATTTTGGATAGCCTATTGGCCATTTTGTGGGAAAGTAACTGTCCTTTTGGCTTTCCACTATTGATGTTACCAATGGGGTCTGTTGTTTCATGTTTGTGTGTTCTTTCCCTTTGTTGTCTCTGGTGGGAGCTGTGGGTTAATTGTATCGATTCCTGATCATTGCCTCCACTTCTATTTTTATAATGAGTTGTGGGCTTACTCTTTGGTACTGTTTTAGACACAGGTGCATTATCAGACACAGGTGCTTTTTCAGACACGAGTGCATTTTCAGACAGTGGTGCAGCTTCAGACACCGGACCAGCTTCAGACGCTGGTGCAGCTTGAGAAACGGGTGTATTCTTCCTCTTGGTACAGTCTTATACTGAGTTGCAGTCTTAGCAGTTGATAATGTCTGAGACACGGGAAGCAGTTGGGATAGAAGTCGTCCTTTCTTCCTTAATCGTACGTGCGCCACTCATTAAGATAATTCCTGTCACTCAGTTTTGAGTTATCTCTGTTGATTAATCACAAGCTTGTGGTATTAGCATTTAGTCGACGTATTTTTTTTGACTCCGCTTGCTTATCACAAATTCACAGTTTTGACACGAGAAATAAATAAATAAATAAATGAATAAAACAGTATTTTTGTAATTTGTTTAAAATTAAATCTAATTTGTTTAAAATTAAATCTTATTCTAATGATTATATTCTGTCTATTTAATACGCACGCACGCACGTACGCTCTCTC
The DNA here is from genome assembly GCA_963580285.1 of Lucinisca nassula. Taxonomy (NCBI): domain Eukaryota; kingdom Metazoa; phylum Mollusca; class Bivalvia; order Lucinida; family Lucinidae; genus Lucinisca; species Lucinisca nassula. The sequence goes on along the minus strand of OY757014.1, from coordinate 25,475,928 downwards.
TCTCTCTCTCTTTTTCTCTCTCTCTCTCTCTCTCTCTCTCTCTCTCTCTCTCTCTCTCTCTCTCAGCATGTTTTCCCAGAGAAGACACAGATCAGCCTGCGCATCTCCACATTCTGATATCCGAATCGCTGACTACTGTTGGGTAGGAATGTGTGTGGTGTGTGTGTGTGTGTGGGGGGGGGGGGGGGGCTTTATACATTTTATAGAAATATAGAAATTTTATTTGACAGAGAAATAGAGTAGATTACATATCACATACATGTATTTTGACTTTATTCCCGACAAGAAAATCTGAAGAGGCACTGAAGCGTCATCGAGCATGTGTGCCCATGGAAGAATTGGATAAGCATGTGCAAATGCGAAGTTTGATATGTTTTCGCTATTGAGGGTATAATTTTATGTGTCGGTGAAATATACTCATCATCAAAGTAACATCCGGACAATTCACACGACTTCTATAGGTCATCTCATACATGTACAATTTTCTTATCACCAGCTTCACATTATTCCCGACAAAAAATTAGAAGAGACACTGAAGCGCCATCGAGCATGTGTGCCTAGAACAGACTTCACTGACAGTTCCAAGGCGGTTCTTCTGTTGCGGTTTATTTTTGTTGTGGTTTGTCTTTGAGTGTTTGTATCGCTTATATTATTTTGTTTTGAATAGCCAATTGGCCATTTCGTGGGAAAGTAACTGTCCTTTTGGCTTTTCGCTATTGATGTTTCCATTAGGGTCTGTTGTTTCATGTTTCTTTACCTTTGGTGTCTCTGATGGGAGCTGTGAGTTAATTGTATCGATTCCTGATCATTGCCTTCACTTCTATTTTGGATCAGCCTGTACATACGTGCAGTCTGATAAATGAATCTCTGCTAGGAATTACGCACATTTTATTGGAATTTTGTGTGACAGTGCGACACATCGTTTACATTCTCTTGTCATCAGCTTGAATTTATTCCCGACAAGAAAATCTGAAGAGGCACTGATATGTTTCTAGTGGGTCTGGTGCGGTTTTAGTGCCTTGTATTGTATAAAATTCATTTTCAGGTGTGAACACACCATTTGCCTAGTTATGTTACAGTAAATAATTTGGTTTATGATAGGGATGTAGTCATTTACAGGCTTTTACGGGCTTCTGTCGCGGTTTATTTTTGTTATGGTTTGTCTTTGGGTGTTTGTGTCGCTTATATTATTTTATTTTGGATAGCCTATTGGCCATGTTGTGGGAAAGTAACTGTCCTTTTGGCTTTCCGCTATTGATGTTTCCATTAGGGTATGTTGTTTCATGTTTGCGTTTCTTTCGCTTTAGTGTCTCTGATGGGTGCATTTTGTTAATTGTATCGATTCCTGATCATTGCATCCACTTCTATTTAATATGCATGCGAGCGTTTGCGTTTCTCTGGCTCGATTACTTAGCTGCAGTGCATTAAAGTAGTCTTAAAGGAATTGAAACGCTTGCAAAAATGTTTAGAATATCATATTTTACTTTAAAAGGTGTCGCAAATGCGTTTTAATACTTCTTGTCACAATAAAATAGCTTGGGAAATAAATAAGGAAACTATCACAAATTTTCATATGAGAAATTCCATTTTCAGGACCATATGAAGGATCATCCAAATAACGTGGGGTCATTTTGGAGACGTTGGCGACGCTGCTTCCAATTTTGTGGGCTTTTTATCCTACATTGCGATGAAATGACATCTTAATTCCTACCCAAACAAATCAATAGAGTTGATATGAAAGTATGGTCGCACCACTCTGCCTGGGCAAGCTTAGACCTTCTAAGCGGTTTACCAGTACAATGAGTGGGTTTTACAAGAACATGGGTTTTAATTTTTTTGTGTGTGTTTGTTTTATTTGAGGTTTTACGTCCCGTCAACACTATTTAGGTAATTTTGGACACGTTGCTTACGATTTTGTTGGCTTTCATTAAGGTTGTTCTAACGTGCATCCACAATCCATGTTGCGTTTTAATAAGGAAATATCAAAAAAAAATATTACAGAATTGATGTTTTTTCAAATAGCAAGCCAAATCTAACAATGTTTAATCATTTACTAATTTTCGTCGTTTTGGAGCAGACACTGTTTTGTTCATGCAAACTATTTTTCTGGTTTGTCCCGGTTGTCTTGCTACTGGCCTGGTTGACTGAATGACAGTTTTGCCGTCAGTTGATGTTATTATTTTCTGGGATGTGTGTTTTTTTTTTCCGTTCCAAATGACAGAAATATTCGTAACGGCGTATCCTTATCCTTATAGCAAGTCTCGCTACTTTGGACATCTCCTTCCTGATGCCCGGGACTTCTGTGGAGTGTGGGCCATGTTTGCTGATGTTGGCTCGGTGGGGGACGCCTATTAGTCCTGATGTAGGCGTTTTTTTCCTGATGCCTCCAGTTGACCTGTCTCATGATCAGCGTCGGTCGGTGTGTGCTCGGATGGGGATGTGCTGTGTTTGCCGGGACTTGTCCATCATCCGTTTCGGTTTCAGAACTTTGGGTTTGAGACACACTGATGAAGATTAAATATCAGAAAGGCCCCTGTGTCACTAAATTTGGTATAGTTACACCTTAATTGCAACCACTGGGTCGGTATCTCTGCTGGTGGATGATTCGTTCGTCCCCGAGGGTATCATCAGCTCAGTATCAGTTCCTCAGTGCTGAAGTTGATACTGCGGTATTGACGTCAGTACTCAGGTACTGATTTAAATAACTATATTAGATCTTTAATTTTTGCAGCATAAAATTCTATTTTTTTTTTCTAAAACTAAGACTGCCTTGTCAGGTGAGACATGTATGTTAGCGGATTTGGTTGCCACTTTTTGTTATATTTTAAATTTTTGCAAGTCTCGCTACTTTGGACATCTCCTTCCTGATGCCCGGGACTTCCGTGGAGTGTGGGCCATGTTTGCTGATGTTGGCTCGGTGGGAGACGCCTGTTAGTCCTGATGTAGGCGTCTCTTGACCGATGTCTCCAGTTGACCTGTCTCATGATCTGCGTCGGTCGGTGTGTGCTCGGAGGGGGATGTGCTGTGTTTGCCGGGACTTGTCGTTCATCCGTTTCGGTTTCAGAACTTTGGGGTTGAGACACACTCATGAAGATTAAATATCAGAAAGGCCTCTGTGTCACTAAATTTGGTATAGTTACGCCTTAATTGCAACCACTGGGTCGGTATCTCTGATGGTGGATGATTCGTTCGTCCCCGAGGGTACAATCAGCTCAGTATCAGTTCCTCAGTGCTGAAGTTGATACTGCGGTGTTGACGTCAGTACTCAGGTACTGATTTAAATAACTATATTATATCTTTAATTTTTGCAGCATAAAATTCTATTTTTTTTTTCTAAAACTAAGACTGCCTTGTCAGGTGAGACATGTATGTTAGCGGATTTTGTTGCCACTTTTTGTTATATTTTAAAATTTGACCGATGCCTCCAGTTGACCTGTCCCATGATCTGCGTCGGTCGGTGTGTGTGCTCGGAGGGGGATGTGCTGTGTTTGCCGTGACTTGTCCATCATCCGCTTCAGTTTCAGAACTTTGGGGTTGAGACACACCCATGAAGATTAAATATCAGAAAGGCCTCTGAGTTACTAAATTTGGTATAGTGACGCCTTAATTCCATTCTTTTGTTTTCAAATAATCATCGGTACGCTTAAAGACATTGCTTCGGCCGAAAGTTCAAAATTTCCATCTCCACAGAGAGCACCTCGCGTCAAAGCCTCATGAAACGAAATTTCTTTTTGAAGAATTATACCAATTGCGGAAGTTTCTTTAAGCAGAAATTAGAAAAAAATGAACTGAGACCTGATCCCAAGAAGTTGGGATAGAAGTCTTCCTTCATTCATTCCTTAATCGTACGTGCGCCACTCATAAAGATAATTGCTGTCACTCAGTTTTGGGTTATCTCGGTTGATTAATCACAAGCTTGTGTTATTAGCATTTAGTCGACATATTATTTTGACTCCGCTTGCTAATCATAAATTCATAAATAAATAAAACAGTATTTTTGTAATTTGTTTAAAATTAAATCTTATTCTGTCTATTTAAAATATTCATAGCTTTGATACGAGAATAAATAAATAAATAAATAAATAAATATATAATACAGTTATTTTTTAATTTATTTAAAATTAAATTTTATTCTAATGATTATATTATGTCTATTTAACACGCACGCACTCTCTCTCTCTCTCTCTCTCTCTCTCTCTCTCTCTCTCTCTCTCTCTCTCTCTGCATGTGTTCCCGGAGAAGACTCAGATCAGCCTGCGCATCTGTGCAGTCTAATATCCGAATCGCTGACCTCTGCTGGGTGGGAGTGTGTGGGGTGTGGGTGTGTGGTGGGGGGCTTTATAAATTTTATAGAAATTTAATGTGGCAGAGAAATAGAGTAGATTATCACATACATGTATTTTGACTTTATTGGAATTTTGTGTAACTGTGAGACACATCGTGTACATTCTGTTGCCACCAGCTTGATTTTATTCCCGACAAGAAAATCTGAAGAGGCACTGAAGCGTCATCGAGCATGTGTGCCCATGGAAGACTTGAGTAAGCCTGTACATATGCGCAGTCTGATATGTTTTCTTCTGCTGCGGGTATAATTTTATGTGACGTTGAAATATAACAGATCATCTCATACATGTAAAATTTTCTTGTCAACCGACTAAAAAAGAATCTGAAGAGGCACTGAAGCGTCATAGAGCATGTGGGCCTAGAAAAGACTTTGATCAGCCTGCGCATATGAGCAGTCTGGTATGTTTTCTCTGCTGAGGGTATAATCTTATGTGACGTAGAAATATAGTAGATCATATCATACATGTAAGATTTTATTGTCACCAGCTTGACTTTATTCTCGACAAAAGAAAATCTGAAGAGGCACTACAGCGTCGTCAATTGCATGTGTGCCTTGAGATCAACCTGCGCATATACGCAGTCTGATATATGAATCTCTGAGGGTTATAATTTTATGTAACGGAGAAATATAGCAGATCACCTCATACAAATAAAACTTTCTTGCAACCAGCTTGACTTAATTCCCGACAATAAAATCTAAGAGGCACTGAAGCGTCATCGAGCATGTGTGTCCAGAGAAGACTTGGATCAGCCTGTGCAGATGCGCAGCCTGACATATGAATCTCTGCTGGAGGCTGTACACATTTTATTGGAATTTTGTGTAACTGCGAGACACATCGTGTACATTCTGTTGTCACCAGCTTGATTTTATTCCCGACAAGAAAATCTGAAGAGGCACAGTTATGTTTCTAGCTGGTCAAATGGCGTTCTAGTGTCTTATATAGACAATACTCTGTGCTTCTATTAATAGCACAGCTGCCTTGCACTAGCAATCAGCTGGTCGGCTGGGGGTAGTAAATGTAAACAAAGCACTGATAAGCCTTAAAGTTTACATAAAAAGGAGCTTTGTCTGTCAAAATTGATGTGTTACATTAAGAATCAATTTCATTTTTTTTTATAAAATGAAATTCAAACATTGTTGATGGTGTAGGTTTTGTTTAAATTCAGTTGTTACTAGTAGATATTATTGAAATATTATATTATGTTTTGGTTCTCATGACATAATGACAAAACAGGTAATTCTCTCAGACTATGCATCTGACAGAGTTCCTTAACCCATTGCATGTAGGAAAAGGGTATCCTAGCAAACAGTGCAGACCCAGATTAGATGCTGCGGAACAGGGCATCTGATCAGGGTCTGCACTATTTGCTTACAGAATATTCGGCCAAAATAGAATAGGAAGGAAAACATAGGCCTTACACCCCTTAAATGACAAATGAAGTTGTCCAACATATAGCAATGGAAGAGTCCACTAGTATACAATGGGTTAAGTGTAGGAAATAGTGAACATTGAATATATTTTAATAAAACACAATGACTGGGCAATCGGAAACTTTTGCCAGGCATTGGCTGTCCTGACATATAACTATTGTGCTAACGGTAGACATTTCCACTTAAAGGATTAAATAAATTCAAATCTTACAAGGGACTCGCACTTATCTGGACTTAGAGAAATAGATCGGGCTGCAAGGTGCCTTCACGCAGAGCTGAAACTGAAATCACACAAGTACTTGTAAACCGCTTAAGTCTGAGTCTGCCCAGGCCAAGTGATGCGAGTCGGACTGTCCCCACATATAATTGGTTATCCTTTGAAAGCAATGAGTGCTCAGCACAGATCTGACAAGTATACAACATACAAGAATTTCTGAGCCAGACTAGCTAGTTTCGGTCAGTTAGATCTCATCAGTGATCCTCAGATATTTTCAAAATTCAACAATGGAATCAATGATCCCAAATGGCAAGAAAATATACACCACACTATGATGAAGGACAGGGAGACTTTACGGCCGCTGCATAAACCATATTGGTTTGCTCGGATAAAAGAAACTTGAGATGTCATTTCATCTCTGTTGGAAGTAATAAAGTCTCCAGAATGACCTTAATAGTGTTGACGGGGATGTAAAACCTAAAAAAACACAATCTTTTAAGTCTTTGGATTTGTTTGTATTGAAACTAAACGGCCCAGTCAACACTATTTATGTCAGTTTTAGCCGGCCAGATTACCTATCCACACTTTTCCTGGGCAGGCTTAGCCAGTACAGGCTTAGCCAGGACAGGCGGTTAGCCAGTACAGTGCACATTCTTTCGCCAGAAACTGACAACTGTCCTTCTTGATTCTTGAAAGAATGACCGTAGAAAGATTTCATGATCAATCTCCACGAAAGAATGTTGCCGATCGAACCCGCATCAGACGCGCATCCGACTGAGCTACTGAGGCCTGCCTGTAAGTCTTTGGAAGGCTATGAGTATTTCATAGACCAATATGTACATGATCTGCGATAAGTGGAGGACTATGTTTAATTGTTGATGGTTTGCCCAGTCGGGGGCAGAGTAGAAAGAACAGAGTTTTGTACCGCGCATATCTCATTGTTCACAAAACTGGAAATATCATACATTTGAGCTTTAATAATGCCTTTCTACTAATTTATTCATAAGTGCTGTATCAAGCTTGATACTGACCTAGCTCTTCTTTGTCTGAAATGCCTGATTTTGCAGACTTAACCCATAACCTCCTCAACACGAAAACCATTACCTTTGTAAACAGTGTTGATCCAGAATTCCAGATCAGATGGCGTCTGAATCTACACTGTTTGTGATGCAGATGGCTTCTAAAGAATCCATCTTATCAGAATATACAATGTAATGCAGTTTGTGAACTGACTGATTGCATAATATCAAGTAATTTTCTTGGCTGATAGTCAGAAATGGACGTGGTTAAAAAAAATTAATTCAGTAGGATAAGTCAACGGAGGAAAAACCAAAATCTAAAATCCTGAATTCCAGAAAAAAATCAACCTTTAAAAGCCTGAAATCATGCAAATGCCTGAAAACTATGAGACCTGTATATACACTTCTTTCCTTTGACATGTAATAGTAAAAAAAAAAAAAAAAAAAAAAAAACACCGCATTGACATTAATGAATGATACCCAGAAGACACACAGTGAATCGGCCACATCGTATGAGCATCGATGCAATGTCCTAACGTTGCATTGACGGTGTGGTAATGTTGTTTAAGCGTCATGTGTCCGATGGTATGTACTGTCTTTGGAACAAGACTACAGCAAAACAATTTGGACAGAAAGCCTAATGTGGGCGAACATGCATTTTGTATGAAATCATGCAAGCTCTAAATATCTTTAATCTGTTAGGATATTTTGGAATTCTATGCAGAGATGGCCAAACGTCTGATGGCCAAGCGTCTGATCCAGTCCCTGTCTTATCTGGTGTCCCTCAAGGCTCGGTCATTGGATCGGTCCTTTTCTTGGTATTCTAAATGATCTCCCTGATAATATCAGGTCATCTGTCCGTTTGTTTGCTGACGATTGTTTATAGGAATATATATTCTCCTTCTGACTGTCTTATTTTACAAGATGACCTGAATCAGCTAGCACAGTGGGAGGCCGATTGGCAGATGAAGTTTAATGTGGCCAAATGTCATTCAATGAGGGTGTCCCGACACCCTCCGGTACACTACACCAGCAAATTTTGGAGCAGGTTCACTCCGCCAAATACCTTGGTATCACAATCACTGATGATCTTGATTGGGGTCAACACATTTCAGAAATAACATCAAAAGCAACTAGGACTTTAGGATTTCTTAGACGTGACTTGGCTTTTGCACCTACGCAGACAAAGGATGTTGCATATAAAACATTGGTTCGTCCTCAACTTGAATATGCATCACCCATTTGGCATCCCTATGTTAAAACTCAGATTCAGCAGGTGGAGAAGGTGCAGAGGACAGCTGCTCGATGGACCTGCCGACGATGGCGCAATAGAAGTAGCGTCGGTGACATGCTTAACGAGCTAGAGTGGCCGTCCCTGGAGGCCCGTCGTGAGCAGTCCTCTTTAACCTTCTTCTATAAGATACATTCTGGTACATGTACAGTGGCCATTAATAAAGACAAATACTTGACCCCTGCAGCAGTTTCAACCCGAACAAAGGCATAAAAAGTAAACAACTCACAATACCATAGGTACCAGTCCTATAGTGATGCCCTGAAAAATTCCCTTTTCCCTAGAACTATTCCCCAGTGAATAGTCTTCCCTCTCCTGTGGTGAATGCTAAGACCGCAGAGGAGTTCAAAGCCCGTACAGTGTAAGATTGAGACTCAGGGGTATGCGTTTTAAAATAGTATACCTCTGTTATTCAGATTGTAAATAGTTTTAAGGACTCGTCCAGTGACTCCTCTTTTTTTTTTTTTTTTTTTTTAGCTAAATTCTAAATTAAGCTACGCACCCAACTGAGGTAATGGCCAAATTTGACCGACTCGGTATAAGAAGATAGATAGATAGAGATATTCTGTTTTCTTGCTTTGATGCTATGAGCATCCTACCATACAATAGCGGCTCACTGTTATTGTTTAACTCACTCAGCAGCTACAATTTTACTCTAATCCTTTACCTGGAGAAGACCAATCTTTACCCCCACGTAATTATTCATGAGAAACATATGTGTTTACCTGTTCAGTAGAATGTTGTCTATTGTATGAGATTCATTTTCAGGCATGAACATATCATTTGCCTTGTCATGTTACAAGGTATGTAGTCATTTACAGGCTTTAATATGCATGCGAGCGTTTACGTTTGTCTGGCTCGATTACTTAGCTGCAGCGCATCCTAGGAGTCTTAAAAGGAATTCAAACGCTTGCAAAAATGTTTAATATATCCTATTTTACTTTAAAAAGTGCCGCAATTGCGTTTTAACACTTCTTGTCACCATAAAACAGTTCTTGTCACTTCTCGTCACCTCTTATCACTTCTTGTCATCAAATAGGGAGATCGCGTGGGCGTAGACAATTGTATCAGAATCAGAATTGTTACTGGTGATACGTCAAATGACATTCATACACCTGGAGGTATGGAGGTTAAGGCTCGGTCCCGTCAAATATACTGGGCGAATACTATTGTCCGGGAATGGTCCGGGAAATATACTGGAATAACATCGTGTAAATAATTGTTGTATCCCGGTTGCCTACTCTATCGCGGTACTAACAGTTAATCGCCAGTAATTAAATAAACACATCAACTTATCTTATATGTGCCTGTTTGTGTGTTATAAGTAACCCTACTTCGATATTGTAAAAGGGGTAGAAATATATTTTAGCGTCAGTCAATTTTAAATTTTCCGGTTGTTGGCAGCCATGTTGTTTAGAGTTACGTCAGAGTGACTTCCTAGTCTATCGCGGCATTCACTTGAATTGAAAGTGTCAAAATATTTGAGGCCGGGTGCATATCCATGTAATATCAGTTATCAGCACTGATTCATAAGAACATATTTAGCACTTGAATTGAATCATTAAACGTTAATTAACCCTTTAAATAATCCAAAAATTCAACTTTAACAGAAATTAACGTATTTGCAATGTTTGGTGTTCTTAGTATGCTATTTACTGGTCACATGACAATCATGGACACCTTTACTCACTGCCTTCATTCACAGAAAGGATTGTGGAGCAAAACTAAAGGGGTGCCCAATGACCGCATATGTCACACTCTGCCCAGTTCACAATTTTGACCGACTTAAACACTTTCAATTTAGATGCCCCCCATAAGCCGTTCGGGGTTTCATTTCCAATTATAGTCGCTAATTGTCCACGTGACTTTCGGCTCCAGGAAACCGTTTCCATATAAGGTAATAACGTGACTTTACGTGCGCGCGGCATTTGTCAACTTCAGACGACAACAACCAGAATCGAACCAAAATAATACATTGAAGTTTTAATAAAGTAGAGTGGGATTTATATAGGTAGGGGTATAGAATAGATTCAGTGAAGAAAGTATTACTTGATTTTCTAAATAAATAAACTTTACTCAACAATATACTTGATATTTTGTTCAATTTCTCTCGTGATGTGGAGTTTGATGTTTGCCTCGGAAGGTAATTAATGTAAACAACCAGCAGGGGCCGCTGCTCGCGAGAATAAGAGGAGAACGTGAATACCGCGATAAAGTAGGACCCGCGATAGAGTAGGAAGGGAGTATATATACCAGTCTATTATTAGAGACAGGTTCCCTCTACGTCATTTCCGACAGATTTGACGCTTTTTATTTTTTTCGTGACAATTTATGTAAGTCAAACCACTGAGAGAGCTGATGGCATGTCTGTGTGTGTGTGTGTAATGCCGAATCCGGGACGTTTCGGTCCTGAGTCATTTCGGCCTTGGTCGTTTCGGACTAAATTTGGACAGTCGTTCGGTCCTGGGTCGTTTCGGCCATGGCCATTTCGGCCAGATTTTATAATATCATGTTTTTTTCAGCAGAGTAACATTATTTTATATATTTGGAATATTTTTACACGGCCTCTCACGTCATATTTATGATAGCCCAAGTAAGGGGCGTGATAGCTCAACGGGAGTGATAGCTCAGTGGTTAGTGCACTTGCCCCTGATGCTAGAGGTCCCGGGTTCGATCCCCAGTAGCGGCGATAAAATTTCGGTGTCTGAACACACTCCATTGGCATCATTTGCAGGGATGAATGTCATAAAGTGCACCGTCCTTCAGATCGGGACGTTAACTGGAGGCCCCCTGTGCAGGGAGAACCATCCCCTGTGCAGGATAAAGATCCCTGCCGTAATTACATGATTACTGTGTAGGCTTCATCCTGCAAAACATGGAGTGTATGTAATATACACCTGCGGTAATGGTCAAATATGACCGACGCAGTATCAGAAGATAGATAGATAGATAGATAGATAAAGAATTTTGGTCAGGTTTAAAAGCCAAATCTGCGCCGGGTGGTTAGACTGCACACATGCGCAGGAGCGGCCCCGCCCATCGGGGCCTGGAGAAATAGATTGGGCTGCACGATGCTTCCACGCAGAGCTGAAATGGACCAATTTCCAGTACTGGTAAACAGCTTAGGTCTAAGCCTGCCCAGGAAAAGTGATGCGAGTCGGACCGCTCATTAAACCCTAGCAGTTTCTGTGGGTGGTAGGGCTTGAGATGTCATTTCATCTCAATGTCGGGTAAAAGTCCCACACAATCGGAAGCAACATCTCCAAAATGACATTAATAGTGTTGACGGGGACGTATAACCTCAACCTATGAACAAACACATGCGCAGGATTATCTGAGTCTTTCCTGATCAATAAAAGACATGCAAACTAGGCACAACATACGCATCCATTCATTATGGCAAAGTTGCCACTTTTATCTCTTTGTATGTCTCTTAGGGGGTAGAAAGTTCATGCAAGCCTCAAAGATTTTGAAATTTAGTGCAATCCTAAAAGATAATGATCAGACTGCATGCAAGCACACAATGTTCTACTTCTTCACATGCCACATACAGACATGCACAATTTAAGATATTCACAAGTATCACAATGGCTTGCAGAGTTTCAGAACAGCATGCGAAACATTCTATTGGTAGCCCTGTGACTGCTCCAACAATTTTATATGATCAGCCTGCACCTGTCGTTGTGATGGTAGTCTTCGCTGTTCAAAGGAGCTGATCACTGATATGCAATATTACAATGCAATGCTTTGAAATGGTGAAGAAAAAAATTGGGCCGAAACCGGCGAAACAACCTACCAATTTGGCCGAAACGACTTATCCCCAAAATTGGACCGAAACGACCCGCAGTCGGAAACGACTCGGGACCGAAGCGTCCCACGACCTGTTACGCCCCATCAACAGCTGAGGTCATACAGAGACTGGACCGGGATTTAAAGACTCAACTAAACATCTGGAGTAGTCACTGGCACTTGAGCCTCAAACCTTGAATAAATTGATCAAATCAGAATCAGAATTGTCACTGGTGACACATCAAATGACATTCATACACCTGGACCTGTGATATGGGAAGTTAGTCCCTAGCTCTAACCAAAGAGGTAAACTTAGTTTCAGTCAGCGGCACTTTCCGCTGTCAAAATAATGGAATCGGGAAGGGCATTCCAATCTCTAATGGTTCGGGGGAAGAACGATTCTTTATAAATGCCAGTTCTTACAGTATAAAGGGTCTGAAACGCCAATGAATGGTGATTTCTACAGTGCCTAGCTGGGGGGACAAGGTCATCTGTTGGATTGCTGGTAGCACCCTTTAGACCTTTGTATAAAAGGATGAGCCTACTTTCTTTCCTCCTTTTCTTGAGAGACTCACATTTTAATTTTCCAAGTTACAAATGTAGCAGCTCTATTCTGTACTTTTTCAATTTCTTTGTTAAGGACCATTCCACTGGGGTCCCAGATACAACTATCATATTCCAAGATTGGACGAACAACACCTTTATATGCTGCCTCATTACATCCTGCGGGCACTGATGAAGATTTTGCCTCGGGAAACCAAGTGTTCTATTAACTTAGTACATGTACACATGTTGCTAATATGAGTATTCCATCTCAAGTACTGTGTGATTGTCACACCAAGGTATTTAATGGGAGTCCACATTCCAGGGTTCAACTTTTAACTTTTCTAACAACTGGACAAGGTGGTCCTGCAACAGTTGGGATGCACTGGACCTGACCTACGTTCTACTGGACCGAAGAAAAAATCAAGAATCCAACGACCCCTTCTTTTTGATGTGAATAGCATAACTAATACACCACGGAGGCTTCTACTGATGGTGTGACTGTTTGAGAACTAAGACAGCACCTGGGCAACTTTTCATTGGTTTGGAAGTTTAAATCAGGCTTAAAGGACAGTTGTTCAAATCAGGCCTGAATATTGGAGGCATAGAGACACATTTCATATTGATTCTCCCTCATACAGTTAGAAAATTATTAGAGGTATGCTGTAGGTTGATAATCCTAACCTTATAATTTATATGAATATTAACTTTAAACTTTTTTCTCTCATTTAGTTGAGTAAACTACATGCATTTCAAGTCAAAACACTCAGTTTTATGACGACTGTCAAGCGAATGCGATAAAGATATTTTCTAAAACTGAAATAACTTTGTTCCTCTTTATTAATATAAACACCCCAAGAATGACATTGTATTCTCAACCAGGACAAACTTAAATGAATCAAATATTGTGTGCTAACTATTAATAGATACCTAGCCTCAGTACTCCTAAAGACAATATGGGGATTTAATCTATGATGTTTTCATTCATAAGTCTTGTACTTGGGAAATCACTATGTAAAATTTTTAATGTATCTGGACCACCACAATCCAGTTGGCACCAGTGACATCACGTGAACAAGTCCGTGAAATGAACACCCCCTAAACCCCACTTTATATAGAGAAAACTGGGGTTTACGGGGGTATACCTTTGTTTTCTTATTTCTGCTCCATGACATAGGTTGTGGGTACTCGTTAGAACCGCCTCAATGAGGCAGTTCTAACGAGCACCCACAACCTATGTTTGCAGTATAAATAAGAAATATATCACAGATTTTCTTCAGAAAAGTAGCCTTTTTGAGGATGCGAAAAATGCACTATGTCGCACAGGTGTGTTATCATAATGAATGTGAATTAAAAAGAGAAACAATCAGGAACTCAGGTCTCTTGATCTGCATAATTTGCTGCCCAAATTCGGCCCCATTCCCAATTGAAAAAAAAAGTATCCTTTTTCCAATTGGCTGAAAAAAAATTCCGATCAAAAGTTTAAAAAGAACAGCCAGAAAATTGATCATTTTTGAGAGCCGCGAAAACTGATGACATTTGTTGGCGATAACAGTTAGAGTAAGTGTAGTTTTGGCTTGACTTTTTATTGACTGGTCAGTAAAAAACCCACAACCTCTTTCACAGCACTACAGTTCATCCAATTTTGATTCATTAGGTTGAAAAAAAAAAGAATGTGGGAAGGGGAGTACTCATTAGAACTACCTCTTTTGGTAGCTTCAGTTGGAAATTGGGGTTGGTGTAATATATCAATGTATTGATTATTGAAATATTGAAAGTGGTGATGTTTGTTTGATTTAAGATTTAATGTCCCCGTCAACACTATATAGGTCATTTTGGAGATGTTGCTTCCAATTTTGTGGGACGCTTACCCAACATTGAGATGGAATGACATCTCAAGCCCTGTCGCCCAATAAAGCCAATAGGGTGTATAAGCATGGGTGTATAAGCATCAGACCGACTAAGCCTGCATTGTCTAGGCAGGCTTAGATCCGCTAATAGGTTAACCAGTACGCTTGTGAGGTCGGTTTCAGCTCTGCGTGGAAGCATCATGCAGTCCATCTATTTCTTAAGTCCTGATAGGCAGGGGCTGACAGTTGTGATCACTGATGTATCAGTTTACTTACAATGTATTTGAACATATCAAGGTACTTTTGGCTTGTAGAAGACTCCACTTTTTCTTCCATTTATCTCCAGTTTTGATTCTATTTCAGCACTAGAACAGATATAGCTGAAATGGATTGATATGGCCATGGTTGGTATACTTGTAACATTGTGAAAAGATGGGTACAGGCTCTAGCATACAGCCAAAGCAAGGGGTGCTTGCTAATCCTCGTGTGATTTATGCTGATCAGCTGTCAAAAAAGTCAAAAAAGGTATTTTCATTCATTATAAACCCTCATAATGCTGAACCTATAAACAGTAAAATTCCTATATTATGGCCACTTTTGGGACTGTTCAAAAGTGGTCTTTAAGACCACTTTTGAACAGTTCCAATGGTGGTCCCTGGTGAGAGGGCATTGTGTGCAGAAAACACAAAGACAGAGTAACTGCACCCTTCTTAATAAGCGTTTAAAAGCAGAATTAGTCTTAATTTTAGGTCTTAATAGCAGAATTTCACTGTATATCCTTCTCTGAAAACAGTACAGACCCAGATCAGCTGGCTTATCAGGATCTACATGTGTAATATTTCCATTCTGGTTAAAATTGAAATCATGCAACACAAAGGGCTAAAAATCGGAAAGGGAGTGTAGCGTACTAAAATATTCAGCATAGTGAGGGTTCATGTCATTTTAATTTATATATCATACAAAAACACGCCTATACAAATGCATTAAAAAAACTTAACAACCAAAAAAAACGAACATTTTAAGTCGAAAAATTGTGATATTTTTTCTTATTTCTGCTCAAAATATAGATTGTGGGTACCCGTTAGAACTGCCTCGATGAGGCGATTCTAACAAGTACTCACAATCTATATTTTAGAGCAGAAATGAGAAAAATAAGGTTTATCCCTGTAAACCCCAGTTTACTATACAAAAGTGGGGTTCAAGATGTGTTTTCGTGATGCCATAGTTAGATTACTGGCACATGAGTTAATTTTGCTTAAATATATTTTACATTGCTGCTGCAGTTAGCATAACAATAGCTTGCTTATCCATACTATATTTTATACACTACAGCCTGTATAATACACTGTTCATTATAACGCATCTTGTCAATATAACAACACAGTTCAAAGATCGATCCATAAATATATAGATTATATAGAAAATTGGTCATTGTTATCTCAACTGCTTTAAGCATGGCACAATATAGAAGGCTGGTTTTACATTCGTTCATTTCTCAAAAAGTATAGGAGCTTTATTGATACTTTGTACAGACTTGCATCTTAGGATTGCAACTTTAATGCAAGCATCCATGTTTGACCTTGACCTACATTTCATGGTTCACTGACATTGTGAACTATTGCATCAACCCTAGCTTTCACCATAATTTTCATGTCAATTTCTCAAGAATTATGAGAGCTTCGTTAATGATACAAGTTACAAACTTGCATCCAGGGATGGCAACTTTAGTGCAAGCATCCACATTTGATCTTGACCTTCATTTCGTGGTTAACTGACTTTGTGAAATTCTCCATCCACAATAACTCCAAGACCATTGCTCATGAACTGTGAGATGATACTTGGAACAAACTTGAATCTATAGTTGGCAGCTTGAATGCCAGCATCCATATTTGACCTTGACCTACATTTCATTAATGATACATGGAACAAACTTGAATCTAGAGATGACAGCTTAAACACTAGCATCCATATTTGACCTTGACCTACATTTCGTGGTTCACTGACTTTGTGAACTTCTCCCTCAGCCCTTTCACTCTAATCATCACGTGAACAAGTCCGTGAAATGAACACTCCCCTAAACCCCACTTTATATGGAGACAACTGGGGTTTAAGGGGGTAAACATTATTTTTCTTATTTTTACTCCAAGACATAGGTTGTCGGTACTCTTTGGAACCGCCTCAATGAGGCGGTTCTGACGAGCACCTACAATCTATGTTTGTAGTATTTATAAGAAAAATATCACAGATTTTAATCAGAAAAGTAGCCATTTTGGAGATGTGAAAAAATCCACTATGCCATACGGGCGTATTATCGTACCTTATTCGCCCTAATTACCGCACATGCTCCTATAAGCGCACACCAAAGCTATTTTTAAAAAGGAAATGCATAAGTGCACACTTTATAGTAACCTCCCCTTGAAGCTATAACAATAAATCTATAAAAAAAAACCTGCCGTTATTTCTTCAACAGTGAAGGCAATACTTAAGTATCCTTTTCCATCCAATTAAATATCAGTATGCATCATCTCGGAAGCTATTTTTTTCGTATCAAGTGTGCGCTAATTAGGTAGATTTTTCACCATGATTTTTTGACACAGTTTTGAAAAAACTAAGGGCACGGTGCGGTAATTAGAGCGAATACGGTAATTTGTTCCAATCCATTTCTCATGAACTGTAAGATGATACATGTACTTGGTACAAGCTTGAATTTTGAATTCTAGAGATGGCAGTTTAAATGCCAGCATCTGTATTTGACCTTGACCTACATTTCATGATTCACTGACTTTGTGAAGATTTTGCCTCACTGGTGTAACATACATGTACACTTAGGCGGAATTCTTGTTCTGTATTACCAATGCCATATTTACTGTATGTATTAGGACAGACAGGCCTGAGAAAACAGGGTAAACCCAGCAAGACTCCGATAAAAGCAACTTCTCGTCAGGGTCTACACTGTTTGCCACTCATCCTGCCATTCTTAGACACAACTTCGGGTAGTAAATTGTACTTGATCAAATTTTAGAGCATGTATGGTAAGGAGCTGAGGTATCTGAATACTTAGGATAGATATGCTACCTCTAACACGGATATTTTACTAACAATTTTCAGCTTTGGACCACAACAATAGCATTATGAAGAAGTTGTAGTGTAATGCTTTCTTCATTGTTGGTATGATTGGATATTTTTCAGATAGATTACATACACATTATAGGTACTTGTTTAAACCTCCTTTATGAAACAGCTCAAACAAGCACCCACATCTAAATTTCGAGCAGATATATTAAGAAAAATGCATGTAGGTCTATAAATTTAGATCAGAAAAATGTTCAAAGACTATCAGAGGTAGAATTTCTCTGCATTGGTGGTTTATTCAAAGATACTACACCTTCATAACACTTTTGTTGGGATCCAAAGTATTAACCAAGTTAATTAAACAACCATGTTTCCCCTATATCCAAACCAATATGTATGCATTGTATACTATAGAAAAAAAGACCATTTTATTGTCATGTTTCATCATAATCTCTTGCATTTTGAGATCCTTCTTTAAACCATGTTGTATCCAAAATCATGTTTTAATGAACAGTACATGCCATATTTTCTTTTATTCTAAGTCTAGGACCATGTTGCAGATGTTGGCCTTTATTAGCATAGTTGCTGTTACTCAGGGATGACCATGAGCACAGAATAGGCTGTATTGTGTTCTGTTTTATGATAATGTGATAGATGCCCACCTATAGGGTTAAATTAATTACCGTGAAAAATCGTAAAAAATGGGACACCTTGAGGACTTGCTGTAATTCTCCTAAATTTTTAACAAATTTGTCTCATGATCCAAAAAGTGTAAACGGAATGGCAACAGTATTCACCCTAATCAGACTGCTCCTTCAGAGGTGATCTCAAACACAGGTTTGAAAGTACTTCATTCTGTTTTAGGATCATGTAATTGATGCTCCAGTTCTGATTGATTTGAAGCATGGTTCAATACGGTACCGCTACATAGAAGATGAAAAACAGCCTAAGAATAAGGCAAAGAAAGTGGAAGTGCCATTTGAAGGGGAGGAAAAACAGAAAAAGGGACATTACTTCTATCATCCCAGGTTAAATGATTTTAGTGAAAGTAAGTAAAATTCAAGGATATTCTGCAAAAATGAAGGAAGTTTGCTCTTAAAAGGTATTATTAAATGACTATCTGGTATTGTTCGGATGTCGTCCATTTTAATGCTGAGGTCAAAAATGAATAATCATGTTTTAATGGTGTCATTTGATAAAATTATCATTGATCAAGTAATTTTGTATTGGCCCAGTTACAGGTCCGAGCACTTCTGTATTGGCCCAAGTACCTGTAACTGGGACAAAACGAAATTACTTGGTTAATAACATTATAATATTGAATGAATTAAAGTGCATGTACATTCTAACTTCAATGGTAATATATGTAAAAACAAATGTGGGTGGGGGGGAGATTATTTTACTTATACAGAGCTGATCATTAAAAAAAAAGTGGTGAAAACTGGAGTACCTGAAGAGAAACCACCTGATGTTTGGTTGCAGAATTTGGTGTTTCTCATGTGACCTGAGTGAGACTCAAACCCATAGAGGCAGTCAGTGCTCTTAACTGCTATGCCACAGTTATACTGGTTTAACATATTTTGCATCCAGCTTAAGTACATCAGTAAAACAAGCATTCTATTCTTCTTTTATAATTATCTCTTAAAGTTTTGAACAACTTTCATTTGATTGTATTCATTGCATCTGGTAAATAATCTAAAAAATTGCAGTACCCTGGGTTGTCCTTATATATAGGGGTGGTGTATTGGTAAGTTTCTCCCGTGAAAAATGGTCTGGTGTTCATTGTTAATTGGGGGGGGGGAGGAGAGAAAGCCCCCCAGATTTACTACACCATTTCAGGTGACCTTATTTCCAAAGGCTGTATCGCTGCGCTTTAAAACATACATGTAGGTCAGAACTGTCATCGTTATACATGTAAGTACCAAAATGTTGATCAAATTGCCATATTTGAAAATGAGCTTTATTTTAGTACTTCCATTGATGTAAATTCTGGCATAAAAGGCATTTACAATTTGTTGTAGAAAGTATTTTAAAAATTCCTATGCTTATTTCCTCAGCTGACCTTAGTTCCAAATTAACTCAAGATGGCTGTATACCGCGGAGCATTAATGACAATGATTTTTTTGTTTTGGGTATTGTCAGTTCTGTCTGTGGGAACTTAATGAGTTAAAGCTCTGATAGCACCATTAGATCAATTGTCTGTGAATGTATGCTGGAAAGATGATCCTTAACAATGACTTAGCTAGACTATTTTCTTTAACCCTTCAGTTGCTGTTTTGTTTAACCCATTGTATACTGTTCGATTGCTGTACATATGTTTGACAAGACCATCTGTCATTTTTGGGTAGCGACAGCTGGGACATATTGTTTTTGCCCTGTCTGTTTGTTTGTTGGTTTGTATGTGGACAACTTTAACGTTGGTCATAACTTTTGAACCGTTGGAGATAGAGTATTCATATTTGGCATGAACGTTCCATGTGACAAGAGCTTCACATTCATGCAAAAACATTTGGTCTGTGACCTTGACCTTTGACCTACTTAAAAGAAAAGCATAACATTGGTCATTACTTTTGAACCGCTTGAGATACAGCCTTCAAATTTGGTATGTATGTTTCTTGTGACAAAAATTTTACATTCATGCAAAAAATTTTGACCTGTGACCTTGAACTTGACCTTTGATTTTGGTCATAACTTTTGAACCATTTGAGATACAGCCTTAATATTTTGCATGTAGGTTCCTTGTGACTATCTATCGATCTATCTTCTTATACTGAGTCGGGCATATCTGGCCATTACCTCAGTTGATTGGGTGGCTAAATTTAGAATTTAGCTGATAAAAAAAAAGAAAAAAAAAAAGAGAGGCACTGGATGCGTCCTTAAAACTATTTACAATCTGCATAACAGAGGTATCCTAAAACGCATACCTCTGAGACCCAATCTTACACTGTGCGGGCTTTGAACTCTTCTGCGGACTTGGCATTCACCACAGAGGAGGGAAGACTATTCCATTGGGGAATAGTTCTAGGAAAAAATGAGTTCTTCAGGGCATCACTATAGGACTGGTATCTACGATATTGTGAGTCATTTAATTTTGATGCCCTTGTTTGGGTCGACAGTGTTACAGGGGTCAAGTACCTATCTTTATCAATAGACACTGAATCAGAGTGTATCTTGTAGAAGAAGGTTAAAGAGGACTGCTCACGACGGGCCTCCAGGGACGGCCACTCCAGCTCATTAAGCATGTCACCGACGCTACTTCTATTTCGCCATCGCCTACAGGTCCATCGAGCAGCTGTCCTCTGCACCTTCTCCACCTGCTGAGTCTGAGTTTTAACATAGGGGTGCCAAATGGGTGATGCATATTCGAGTTGAGGGCGAACCAATGTTTTATATGCAACATCCTTTGTCTGCCTAGGTGCAAAAGCCAAGTTCCGTCTAAGGAATCCCAAAGTCCTAGTGACAAGAGCTTTACATTCACACACAAATTTTTGACCTGTGACCTTGACTTTTGACCTACATAAAAGAAAAGGTTAACATTGGTCATAACTTTTGGACCGTATGAGATACAGCCTTCATATTTTGCGTGTAGGTTCCTTGTAACAAGAGCTTTACATGCATGCAAAACTTTTTGACCTGTGATCTTTAACTTTGACCTACCTAATAGAAAAAATTAACATTTTGGTCATAACTTTCGAACTGTTTAGGATAGAGCCTTCATATTTGGCATGTAGGTTCCTTGTGATAAGAGCTTTACATTCATGCAAATTTTTTTTTACCGTGACCTTGACCTACTTAAAAGAACAAATAAAATTGATCATAACTTTTGAATCGTTTACGATAGAGCTGTCATATTTGGCATGTAGGTTCCTTGTGACAAGAGCTCTACATTCATGCAATATCCTGTGACCTTGACCCACTTTAAAGAAAAAAATATTATTGTTTATAACTTTCGAACTGTTTAAGAAAGAGCCTTCATATTTGGCATGTAAGTTCCTTGTGCCAAGGGCTTCCCACTCAAACCAAAAATCTTGGCCTGTGACCTTGACTTTGAACTGTGACCATCTTTGAAAAAAATGACCATGCCCAGGGACATATTCTTGTTTCACAAACACATCTTGTTTCATTTTTAATCTACGAGAAAATTTTGTTAGCAAATAGTGCAGACCTTGATCAGATGCCGTGTTTTGCGGCATCTGATCTAGAACTGCACTGTTTGCCCAGGTACACCTTTAGGGGTTACCCCCATGCAATGGGTTTACCCTTCAGTTGCTGTTCCTTAAGAAAAATGTGTAGACCCTGAGTTTGATCTACACAGTTTGCCTAACCCAACATATGAGTTCATTTTAGGTTTTTCAGATTACTCTCTTTACTCACTTAAACTTCACAAAAACAAGAAATAGCGTGGCTATAAACAAATGTTTGTTGGATTTCATACATACGTTATTTGCGCAGTCAGAAATAGTCATATGCACATCAGCAACTTAACTCATATGTATTTAGTAACTCAGGCTGATTGTTAAACAATCAACTCAAAAGGTGGTCATTATGATGCCGTAATGATCTTAACCCTTCTCTTGCTGAATATTCATTTAAGCCACACCCATTTCTGTCTATCAGCCAATCAAATTTTTTGATGTAATTTATTGCTACAAATTCATAAACTGAATGTCAAACAGTGTAGATCCTGATCAGATGGCTTCTTCATCTGATCTGGATCTACACTGTTTGCAAAGATAGGGCCGCCCCCGCCCATCGGGGCTTGAAGAAATAGATGGGCTGCATGATGCTTCCACTCAGAGCTGAAACCGTCCGCACACTAGTACTGGTAAACCGCTTAGAGGAACTAAGCCTGTCCAGTAACCACGGTGTGAGACGGACCGTCCATGCTTATAAACCCTGTTGGTTTCATTTGGCGACAGGGCTTGAGATGTCATTTCATCTCGATGTCGGGTAAAAGTCCCACAAAATTGGAAGCAACATCTCCAAAATGACCTATACTGTGTTGACGGGGACGTAAAACCTCAAATCAAACAAACAAACAAAGCAAAGATAGGGTTGTCGTGAACAACAAGATAAGGGTTAAGTATTGGGACTGATAGCCTAAGCAAACATTGAAGACCCAGATCAGACTGCTCCTTCAGTTTTAATGATAACTTTATTTCAAGAGGATGACATATTTGTCACGAGTGCCAGTGTAACATATGGTTCTCAATTTAACAATAACATGTATGTTGTGCTGAATTAAAATCGGTCCTCATTTGTAAACAGACATATTAAAGTTAGAATATATACACAAATTGTACACAACTATACACATACACAACATTTAAAAGAACCAGACATGATAAAACTAATATCTAGAAACTTTGTTTGATTTGAGGTTTACCAGTACTCGTGTGCGGGTCGGATTCAGCTCTGCTTGGAAACATCATGCAGCCCATATATTTCTTCAAGCCCCGATGGGTGGGGGCCAATATCTAGAAACTGAAAGCCATAAGCTAAGAGGCAAATTCGAATATACGAGTTAAACATTGTTGTGTTTTTAATTCAAATCCCTTTTACACACAGCAAGTTGTTTGGTAAATGTCGAAAGCGAGACTAATGAGTTAAACAGTTTAATGTTTAAAATGTGTTAAAATTCATTTCACCCTGGCTTATTAAGAGATCATGCAGCTTTAATGATGAAAAAAATATAAATATTAAAATGGTCATGGTCTACATTGTCGATACCATTAAGATGGGACATAGTGAATTTTTCACACCCCCAAAATGGCCATTTTCTGATGAAAATCCTTGATATTTTTCTTATTAATACTGTAAACATGGGTTGTGGGTGCTCGTTAGAACCGCCTCATTGAGGCGGCTCTAACGAGTACCCACAACCTATTGTCTTGGAGCAAAAATAAGAAGAATAATGTATACCCCCGTAAACCCCAGTTTTCCCTATATAAAGTGGGGTGAAGGGGGGTCTTCATTTCACGGACTTGTTCACCTGATGCACCTGGCAGTTTTGTCCTTCATTTTTTCAAAGGGAGACATCTTTCGGGATTTCCATAAACTCTGTCCAACAGAAAAAGGGGTCTACTCTTAAAGGAAAGAATTTGCTCCTCAGGAGCAAATTTTTTTCTTTAAGAGTTGACCCCTATTGACACAGGAGACAAAATACATTTGCAGGAGTTGCCTCCCCTGACGGTGTACCCATTTCCATTAACCCTTATCTTGCTGTTCACGACAACCCCTATCTTTGCAAACAGTGTAAATCCAGATCAGATGGCTTCTTCAGAAGCCATCTGATCAGGACCTACACTGTTTGGCATTCAGTTTATGAATTTGTTGCAATAAATTACATCAAGTAATTTGATTGGTTGATAGACAGAAATGAGTGTGGCTTAAATGAATATTCAGCAAGATAAGGGTTAATACTTATTTCAGAAGCATCAGTGGAGAAAGAAGAAGCCCACAAGTTTATGTATGTGGTCAAAGGTCCTGCAAGTGCTCAGCAAAAGAAGGTGTTTTATGTGTACGGGAAAGGTTGGGATGCCAAAGACGGGAAAGTTGTGAAGCCGACGGCTACCAAGGAGATGGGGCAGGATCCTTCGTGGCCCCAGAGGCAACACCCTAATGATGTCTACTATGATATCACATTTCTTGACCATGGTAATATACAGAGAAACTTTAGCTTATACTAATTTATTTTAGTTCGATTGCGATGAAAGCTTCAAGCTTAATGAATCACTCTCGAACACTCATTCCGGGTGTTTTCACGTGCACCCGCCCATCGAGGCTGGGAGAAATAGATAGTGTTGCATGATACTTATAGGCAGAGCTGAAACGGACTGCACATGAGTACTGGTAAACTGCTTAGAGGGTCTTATCCTGCCCGGGCAAAGTGGTGCAAGTCGGCCTGTCCATGCATTTTAACCCTATTGGTTTCATTTGGCAGCAGGTCATTTCATCTCGTTGTCAGGTCAAAGCCCTACAAAATTGGCAGCATCTCCAAAATGGCCTAAATAATGTTGATGGGGATGTTAAATCTCAGAGCTAACAAACGAACTGAAGCTATGGGAAGAATTCTCTAGGGTCTCCAGAATGAATTCAAATTAGCCATAGTAAATGAATTATTCATGCCATATTCAAGTTATCAAAGTTTCACTGTATTAATATATTAAGGATACCAGTAATTAAGAGAGTGTTTTCTTATTTTATTGTAAAAATGTAGGTTGTGTATACTCATTAGAATTGCCTCTTTGAGGCAATTCTAATGAGTACACACTACATACCTTTTTTTAAAGAAAGTCAAAAAGATGTCCTAATTATGCCTCCTCACCTGGCCTTGTGTTATGATTAACCCTCAGTGGATGAAACTACGCCTGTCTAGAACAAATTTTTATGGTCCCAAAGGTGTTGAAACCTTTAAAGTTTGACTGTACTTTTATTCCACTGCCACAAAATAGGGGTAGGGCATTAGTTGTGCCCTTGTATATACATTAATCTTGATGTACAGACAAAACAAGTGATGCATGTCCATCACAGTTTATTGTACTACAGTTCCCTTACAGTTTCAAGTCCATACTTTTAACTTGTAGAAATCTTTACTTTTCTTTCATTAACATCAAATATATGTTATGTACAATATGCCTTCAGTGTCTGCACAATGAACCAATTTCATGCCAAAAAGAGAAATTGATAGGTGACGGCGCCAGCAGGTTAAAGGGCTTGTATTTAATCTCAATTGAAAAAAAAAAGAGAAATACATATTTCATTCTGTTCTTGAGGTTATCCACCAGTCAATTAGCAGAAACTTGCATCGAAGTCTCATATGGGAAGGACTTCAACTGATAAGATAATGCTCATATGTATTGTACATATATATGTATAGAATTGCAGATGCTGTACCACAATATGTATGGTATTATTCTTGCACACCAGATAAGGAAATCCATTGTTTTAGCCTAGGATAGAAATTCTGTTCTTACCCAGGCAAACTACATAGGTATAGTGCACAAAAACTAAAACTTTGAATAAAGTAACATGAAAATTTTGGGTGGTGTTGTGAAAGAAAAAAGAATCAAATATGGGACCACCGTTTCAGATTCCTATACTCCACACCCATATCATCCCAGCCATAGTGGTAGGTGTATCCACTTTCCTAAAGGAATTTCATGTTTCTGTTTCAGTGGTGAGAGATGAACCTATTCCAGGAATACCAAACAGACACAAGATACAGTAAGTCTAGAATTCTTACATCATATAAAGCCCAAACATGAAGATTATTTGAGGTGCATGAATACATCATTTTTACAACAGATAAGTTCTGTGACTTACTTTGTGCATACACCTGCCAAGGATTCTACTCTAGAAGGAAAGAATTTTCTCTTTTTTTCCCCCTTTGGAATGAACTTCTGATGACGAGAGCAGCTAAATAATTATAAAAAAATGCTTCCCATAAAAATGTTTCAGTTTCCCTTAAAGGAGTGTTGGTTTGCTGAAAAAACATCTTTAAATAAGTAAGTTACAAGACACAACATTTGCAGATACACTACAACCATGTTTTGGTCCAAAGCATAACTCTTATTTTTAGCTCACTAGAGTCGAAGGCTCCGGGGGAGCTTATAGGATAGGCAGTTGTCCGTCGTCGTCTGCGTCTGTGTCCGTCAACACTTTCAAACAACATCTCCTCTGAAGCCACTGGGCCGATTGGGCCCAAATTTTATCTGTAGCATCCTTGGGCTGGGGGATTGAAAGTTTATGCTTTTTATGCAAATCGGCTCATCAGTTTGGTTGCTATGGTAACTTATAATTGCCATAGACTTATAATGGGGAAAATTGAAAAATGGCATTTACTGCCAAGCCTCTGCAGATACTTTGACAAAACTTTCATAGAAATGTTCCTTAGGCAATCTACTATCAGCCATATGCTTGTAGCTCTATGATCATTTCATTGGTTGCCATGGAAACCAAAATGCAAAAAATAAAGAAAAAAACTTCAAAAATCATCTCAGAAAGCGTAAGTTCTAGGAGGTGGAGACTTTATGAAAATATTCACCATATTTGCCTTTACAGGTTTTGTGTTTTTTTTTATGAAATTTGGCCTTTTAGTTTTGTTGCTATGGCAACTTAGAGTTTCCATTGACTTATAATGGGGAAAACTGAAAAATGGCATTTACTGCCAAGTCATTGTAGATATTTTGACAAAACTTACATAGAAATGTTCCTTGAGTAAACTTCTCTTAGACCTATGCTTTTTTGCCAACCTGGGGGCCATGCCCTGCCCCCTCCACTTCATAAAATGCCTTATATCTCAGAAACCTTACAGATCCCCACCCCTAAACCATATATATTCTTGTTCCTTATGATAAGATGCATTAAGTGACACCAACCTGGAGGTCCCCCGGGATATGCCGGGGAAATGCCCTGACCCCTCCACTTCATAAAAGACCATTTATCTCAGAAACCATTCAGATCCCCACCCCTAAACCATATATATTCTTGTTCCTTATGATAAGACACATTAAGTGAAACATGTCCATGGCCTTGTGACTGTGTAGGCACCTTGACCTGGTGACTTTGACCACATTTTGCACTCCAGTGACTTTGACTATTACGTTGAAGGGGTGTTCATTATATTCAAAACATATACATATGTTTGTACGTATAATGATTTTTCATTGATTTTCATCTAAATATGACGCAATATCTGTTTTGCTCTAAGTGATCATCTTTGTACGAAATAGATAATTCTAACTTTTGTTGAAAGAAAACATTGTTTAAGGCCAAACTCTGCTCTTTCTTTCAAGTCTTTACATTTGGATTTTTTCTCCTGAATGTACGCATGTATTAACAATAATTGGTTTGTCTGGTATCCAATATATTTATGCTACCACAAGGCACAAATACACTACAACCTCTTCAAAACACTGTTTTTGGGGGTCCTATACAGAAACCATATTAGCCCTTATCCTGCTGCATAAACTAAGTAAGCCACTCCCATTGCTGATTATCAGCAAGGTTGGAGGGTAAATACAGGTGGCGGGAATTCCCACTGGTATTTACCGGTAATTACCGTCCTGGGAAATACTCCAAATTTCAGCAAAAGTGGGAAATACTGGTAAATATGATTTTTGTTAAGTTATTTAATACAACAACATGATTAATATTTGTGTAATTTAATTGAAAGAATGAACAGTTAGCTATTTTGCAATATGCCTCCCATACAAATATGTCATAAGCAACCAAACACAAGCATAGATATAAAGTGATCTGTTGTTATGTAGGATGCAGAAGGTAAAATACCATAATGATCTCAATATTTGGGACAGACATGCCTGGGCAAACATTGTAGACCAAGATCAGAATCACTTAGCTTCTTTAAGAGAGTTTGCCATTGGAACAACATGTATTGTATGCTTTAGTGTAACACTAAACCACACAGTTCATTTTTTTTAGATTTACAATAACTCTTTGTATGAAATTTAAGGATGTTTACATAGAAAAGATTTGTTTGCAAATTTGTCAAGTAATCATACTCCTAATCCTAAAAGGTGTGATAATTTAATTGTTTGTTTGAGACATGTATTAAATGAGTTAATTTAAGCATAAAAGGTTTCTTAAAGTTCAATGTATCTACAGATACTCACCTAAGTATTATAATTAAATGTATTTACAAGTCAAGGGAAATAGCTGAAAGTTAAAAACTAATATTTTAGAATCACATTTGAAAAGAAATAAAAAAACATTCTACATGCAGGCAAGGGACTATAGATCTTTAAAGTTATTCAATATAAAGGGCTGGAAAATTCTTCAAAATTTCAATTGTCCATCATGACTAAATGCATGTAAACTTTGGTAAATGCCATAAGGACTAGACAAACTTTTTACTTGTCCTTCAGTATTTTTTTATTGCAAGCAGACAAGTGGAATTTTCAAGCCCTGCATGAACTTGAAATAATTTTGCTTTCAAATAGCTAGGTAGTTGGGGTATATTAAGCAGTCTCAATTGGTACCACCTATGTAAATATATATTTCCCAGTATTTCCCGGGAATTCCCTGTATTTCCCGGGAATTCCCTGTATTTCCCACATTCCAGGGAAATATGAGTATTTCCTGCTTTTTTGCCAACCTTGATTATCAGCCAGTCAAATTACTTCATAAAATGTATGTGTTCAATTCACAAACTGCATGACAAATGGTGTAGATCCTGATCAGATGGCTTAGCCATAAGCTATCTGATCTGGATCTGCATGTTTGCAAAGGTAGGGTTGTCTTGAACAGAGGGATAAGGGTTAGTTAAACAAGCCTGTTATAGCCAAGCCAAACAGAAATGTATAGATTACATAGAAAATGACCAATAATGCAAGATCATTTTTGTCACACCTGCTTGTAGCAGGGTGCGACATAAGCGTCCGCTTTTCCATCCGTGCGCACCAACGAAACAACATTTGGGGGGGGGGGGTGGGGGGGGCAAAAAATTTGGACAGTTTGACACTTAGGTAAATATTCGTGAGTCCAAATGGACTTTATTCCGTAATTTTGGTAC
Organism: Lucinisca nassula; assembly: GCA_963580285.1. Lineage (NCBI taxonomy): Eukaryota > Metazoa > Mollusca > Bivalvia > Lucinida > Lucinidae > Lucinisca > Lucinisca nassula. The sequence continues at coordinate 25,446,835 of OY757014.1, read as the reverse complement.
TTGTGTGGCAAAATTCGCTCTTAGGTGGCTTGCCGCTTAAGAGAATTTGCCGCTTAAGTAGTCAATATGCCGACGCCTAGCCACTAAGTATCCATTCGTAGAGATGTCCGTCCGTTCGTTCGTCCGTCCGTTCATCCATCCGTCTGTTAACATTTACATCGAAGTTCAACATTTACGTCAAAGTTTTTTATTAAGTCAACTACAAACCCCAGCTACCATCAAACCTTACATGAAACATCTCCATGACCTTGTTAATGTGTAGGCACCTTGACCTGGTGACTTTGACCTATATTTTGCGCTCCACTGACTTTGTCGAAGTTCGACATTACCTTGAAATTTGTATTGTAATCAACTGTAAGACTATACAACCATCAAACATTTCATGAAACATCACCCTGAGCTCCTGACTAAGCAAGCATCTTGACCCGGTGACTTTGACCTATATTTTGCGCTCCAGTGACTTTGACCATTACGTCAAAGTTTGACATTACGTCGAAGTTTATATTGTAATCAACTATAAGACTAACCAACCATCAAACCTTTCATGAAACATCACCCTGAGCTCCTGACTACGAAAGTACCTTGACCCGGTGACCTTGACCTATATTTTACGCTCCAGTGAGTTTGACACAAATTACGGCGATGTTCCAGATTTTCTCAAATAAAAGGCCTACAACAATAAAATCTTGAATAGTGCTTCTCCTAGAGGTATTGACTCTGCAGGTACCTTGACCTATATTTTACGCTCCACTGACTTTGACACATTTTACTTCGAAGTTCCAGATCTCCTCAAATAAAACCCCCACAACCATCTAATCTTGCATAGTGCTTCTCCTGGATGTACTGTCTCTGCAGCTACCTTGACCCTGTGACCTTGACCTATAAATTACGCTCCAGTGACTTTGACAAATATTTACGTCGAAGTTCCAGATCGCTGCAAATAGAAGGCCTACGACCATCAAATCTTGCATATGCTGCTCCTGGATGTACTGACTCTGCAGGTACCTTGATCTGGTGACCTTGACCTATATTTTACGCTCCAGTGACTTTGACACAATTTGCATCAATGTTCCAGATCTTCTTAAATAAAAGGCCTGAAACCACCAAATCTTGCATAGTGGTTCTCCTAGATGTACTGACTATGCAGGTACCTTGACTTGGTGACCTTGACCTATTTTTTTGTGCATTACATTGACTTTAACACATTTTAGGTTGACATTCCATATCTTCTTAACTATAAGGCCTACAACCACCAAACCTCGCATAGTGCTCCTCCTACATTTACTGACTCTGCGGGTACCTTGACCTGGTGACCTTAACCTATATTATGCACTCCAGTGACTTTAAAAACTTTTTACGTCAATGTTCGATATGTCCTAAAATAAATGGCCTATAGCCACCAAACCTTGCATAGTGCTTCTCCTCAATGTTCTGATTTTGCACGTACCTTGACCTGGTGACCATGGCCTATATTTTTGGGTCCAGTGACTTTGACACATTTTACATCAACTGTCAACTGCTAAGAATGAAATTTACTCAATTAATAACAACATTCTGATTGTGGCTCCTATGACTTTTGCCCCCAGCAGCTGCGTCGCCGCCTTCTGCAGAATTCTTGTTCTATATAATCTACACATTTTTGGGATCCACCTTTGAAGCATGCTATATCACAAATGGCTATATTAAACAGAGTCACAAAGAGGTTGAAGTGTTCTTTAAAAAGTACACACTTTCATGGCTAAAAAGTTCCCAGACAATGTGTTTAGATGCTCACTAGGTAGAGCATTCATCAAGTAATTAAGATGGCATTATAATAGTTGCAGATAAGATTGACTAGGCCGAGCTATCGTTTGCACCTGACTTCGGAACGCTCTATTAAGAAAAAGGTAAACCAAGTCACCTGAATGGTGAATTCAACTGTAACACAAACTATGGCTATTTGGTCCGCTTGCAGAAAGCATGTGAAAAGGCACTGTACCGAAACTTCTGGTGGACTCAGTGAATTTGACATATATTGACAACACCTGATTAGCTCCTCCTTGTCAATCTTATCTGTGACTACTACACTTCTATTAATACATTTCTTTCAGAGAAAGAAGAAAAAAGACATTCTTGCATACCTTACAAGGCTTTTCATAATAAAGATCAATGCCTGTAAATCTTACTGTCTTTGCTTCATACCAAAATGGACCTTATGAATGAAAAGTGACTTTACTTTAAATGCATTAAAAAATCAACAACATATTTGTTAATGCTGTCAGAGAGCACTTTGACCAGAGCATTGTCTATGGGCAGTTATTTAACCCATTGTATGCGGGAAACCCCGAAATGGGTACCTTGGTAAACAGTGCAGGCCCAGACCAGACGCCGTGTCTGATCAGGGCCTACGTTTAATCTACCAAGGGAGCAACAGTGACAGTGAATTTTCACCCACTGATTTTTGGGACTTCATTGAATGATATTTGCCAAAAACAATTTTTAAAATTATGAGTAAGCTAGCTTGAGTAAGGTCTTACCACTCTTGAGTGTTTGCTAGAACTGAGGAATTCAACAGTCACAAAAGAAATTCACAAATGTAATCAATCTGATTGGCCATCACTATATCCATCACTTACCAAAACAAGTTATACACTATGCAAAGACATAATTTTTCTGCTTAACTATTGTTTAAGGGGATGGGACTACCAGGCAGACTTTTCCACCATTTTTCAAAGGGAGACAACTTTTGGGACTTCCTGTTCGCTTTTCTGTAAGCCCTGTCCCACTGAAAAAGTGGTCTACTCTTAAAGGAAAGACTTCCCTCCTCAGGAGCAAAGTCTTTCCTTTAAGAGTTGATGCCTATTGACATGGGAGACAAAAATAGTTTTGCACCAGTTGCCTCCTCTGAAGGTGTCCCCATTCCCTTAAATATAAAGGGTATGTGCTTAATTTTTCTGCTTAACTGTTGTAACGCGAAATAGTATTGAATATAAAGCGTATGTGCTTCTGTCAACCCAGCTGCCAGAACTAAATGACAGTATCCTAGATACAATAGACACAGTCTTTTTAATGCTGCTTCTAAGACATACTTTTGGGTCATGTTAAAATAAATTACCACAGCAGTATCCTAGAAAAAAGACATTAAGGTGATTGGTGGAGTCAGATACAATCTGTCAACCAAGGAATGACTGGCTTCTACTGTCTTGGTGATTTGATAATCCTAACTAACATCAACGCTTTTAAACCTTAAGATGCTAATCACAATAATTCTTGTCAGCTTTGTCATCTGCTGGTTAAAGTCATTGTTGCAAACAGTATAGAGTCCTAGAGGAGCAGTCTGATGAGGGTCCACATTATTTACCTGTATCCAAAGTTTGCAAGAATATGCAGCACACAATGTAAATAGTCGATATTTTCAGATGCAATTTTCCTTGGCATCTTAAGGAATCCATCAGTAAATCTCAAAACCTAGCCCAGTTGTCACACTATCACTATAAAAGCAGAATTATTTTTATTTTTTGTGGAGCGCTGTGGTGCAGTGGTAAAGCATCGGATTTGAGATCGAGAGGTAGCTGGTTCGATCCTCGCAAGCGCCACATGTTGTTTCCTTGAGCAAGAAACTTTATCCCAATTGCTTAGTACTGGTTCCTACCCAGGAAAAGAGGGCCACATGGAAGATTAGTACTAGTGTTACCCTCTATAAATAAGGTTGATTATTATTATTATTATTATTATCATTATTACTACACAGTATACCCAGCACATCACAGGTAGCTAAAGCATTCATCTATACCCACCAGATAAGTGACACTTTTACAGCAGAAAGTATGGGCCCAAAAACACAGCTGGATGCATGTCAGACTGGCGATCAAAAGGTCTGATTCCTGCAACTCTGTTCCATGTACAGTCGACGCTCATTATCTCGAACCTCACGGGACCGGATAAAAAGTTTGAGTTGTCCATAGTACGAGATAACCAAAGTGTGACATCACATGCATGTCAGAGCCCATTATTTGCCGTGACATGCTTGGTATTCTTGGTTATTCTAGAGTAATAACACTTACATACACAGCCTATTGAGTTTTTAAAATTTATGTATGAAAGTAATGGAGCTTGTCGAAGTATAGCGATTATAAAAGATTTCTCACGTGTTTTGTTGTCAAATTTGGGTATCCAAATAAGCTAAAAATAGGTATGTATTAAATGGACTGGTTCCATGCTTGTGAATGCAATGCTTATATCACTTCGGTGGGCAGTACATGCTATACGTCATACGGTTGTCCCTCAGTTTAGGTCCTGCCGATAAAGCTGGTCATGAGCCATCTTTTTAGGATCTACACTGTTTGTATATGCATCATTCCAAGGGACAGTACTCAGTTTTGACACTAATGACAAGTATGTAAAACAACCAATTAAAGAGCCTTGTCACACCTAATCGTATTTTAATTCAAATCAGAGCCGCTTTTTACCACGGAAATCTTGGAAATCGTTGAAACGAGAAGGTGTTAAGATCAAAGGCTGAGCACCGCGTGTCAGTCTTTATTACACCCACGTGATTTTCGTAATAGCAGTAAAGGTATTGTTTGTGCCAATTTTAATTGCAAACACACCTGAACAAATTGGAATGAGAATTGATAAACTGTTTTGTAAAGGTCTTTTATTATTTTCTTCAACTGAAAGACCGGCAACATCGTTTTTTTTTTCCTTCTTTACATCATGATTTTCGGTTTGAGATAGGCAGTAGTAAAAACAGTGAAAAATATATTCAGGGACTGAAAATGATGGGCGGGATAGCCGAAGTGTCGACTTAAAAGTAGTTCGACACATGCGAAGTTGAAATAAAATAAATATATGGGGGAAATATGTGGGACTTAGAAATCGGTTCGACATAAGTGATAGGATCTAGATAGCCGAGGTCGAGATAACGAGAGTCAACTGTATATTTATCATGGAATGCTGGCATGCTAAGACTATCAAGTATTTTTTTTTTTTTTTAACTTCTGTATAGCTTCTGTTTTTATTTCCACATCATTACAGGACCACACTCATATTTCACAGAACATATTGCCAAGATTTATCCATTTATAACAAACACAGTAAAATAGCCACTGAATGTTTATCAGAGCATTACAAAAAAAACTCCAATATAATTATGACCCCCTTAAGCCCCACTTTTATGTAGTAAAGCTGGAGTTTACTGGAGTTCTTATTTCTGCATAGATTGTGGGAACTTGTTTGAAGCAGTTCTAACAAGTTTCCACAGTCTATGTTTTTGAGCAGAAATATGAAAAATATCAGACTTTGTTCTCTGAAAATTTTCATTTTTTTTTTTTTTTTTTGTGGTTAAATTTTCAATATATTTGAATAGGCATGTTTTCGTTATGGCTTCTTATTAGGAGGGATAATAGAGATATCGTTATGATTCTATTTAAAATATGGTATGTTGTGTGCACTCTTAAGAATCAACTTGTCTAGGCGATTTTAAACAGTACACACAACATACATTTTTCGGGCGCATGCCCATTGGGGCTTGAAGAAATAAATGGGCTGCATGATGCTTCCACGCAGAGCTGAAACCGACCGCACACGAGTACTGGTAAACCGCTTAGAGGGCCTAAGCCTGCCCAGGTAAAGTGGTGCGAGTTGGACCATCCATGCCTATAAATCCTATTGGTTTCATTGGGCGACAGGGCTTGAGATGTCATTTCATCTCAATGTCAGGTAAAAGTCCCACAAAATTGGAAGCAATGTCTTCAAAATGACCTATTCATTGTTGACGGGACGTTAAACCTTAAATCAAACAAACAACATAACATTTTCAAGATAAAGTAGGCAAATTCTCTGTGTGTTATCCCAAAGTTCTTACTGTCTGCAGTGCTTGTCGTTTCTTCCAAGGTGGTAAATGAGCCTTCGACATTCATGCCATTGAAGTTTCAATGTATACTCTTAACCTTCCACAGCTTTTGACAGATCAACTTTAGGCAGGTCCATTTTCAATTGAAGTATTTTCAGTTTTGATCGGATCTTTCTGAAACTTATATGTAAGGTGGCTGGGGATAAAATCTCGGATGAGTTCGAAAACCAGCCAAGTCGCCTCATTTACTATATAGTTATGTCCCTTTGATGGCTGAAAATGCCGATTTTTGACCTTTTCATTACCATAGCCCCTTCAGATTTTATTGGATCTTTCTGAAACTTATATGTAAGGTGACTGGGGATAAAACCTAGGATGAGTTCGAATACTGGCTAAGTTGGCCCATTTATCATAGATTTACATCCCTTTGATTGCTGAAAATGATGATTTTTTACCTTGTCATCACCATAGCCCCTTTGATAGGATTTTTCTGAAACTTATATGTAAGGTGGCTGGGGATAAAATCTAGGATGAGTTCGAAAACAGGCCAAGTCAGCCTATTTATCGTAGAGTTATGTCCCTTTGATGGCTGAAAATGTTGATTTTTGACCTTGTCATCACTGAAGCCCCTTCAGTTTTGATTGGATTTTTCTGAAACTTATATGTAGGGTGGCTGGGGATAAAACCTCGGATGAGTTCGAAAACTGGCCAAGTCGGCCCATTTATCTCAGAGTAACATCCCTTTGATTGCAAAAAATACCAAATTTTGACCTTGTCATCACCGTAGCCCCTTCAGTTTTGATAGGATCATTCTGAAACTTATATATAAGGTGGCTGGGAATAAAACCTTGGATGAGTTAGAATACCGGCCAAGTCGACACATTTATCATAGAGTTACGTGCCTTTGATTGCTTTAAAAATGCCTATTTTCGACCTTGTTAGCACTGCTGCCCCTTCAGTTTTGATCGGATTTTCATGAAACATACAAACAAATAAGTGAGGCAGAAAAGCTTGGAGGAGTTTGAAAACTCGTGAGGTTTGCCTATTTGTCACAGAGTAACATCCCTTTCATTGCAGCAGTTAATTGCTTATTTTTGAACTTGTAATCACCATAGCCCCATTAGTTTATATCGGATCTTCTAAGCAAGTCAGGAATATAAGCTTGAATGAGTTTGAAAACTGGTGAGGTCAGCCTATTTATCATAGAGTTACATTCTACTTGATTTGCAGAAATAGAAATTCATTACCCTGTCATCACCATGTCCTTCCATTAATCCTTCAGTAAAGGTTGACACTTCCTGAAACTTTGAATCTGTTAGCTCAGGTGAGCGATACAGGACCAGCTTGGTCCTCTTGTTTCATTTTATTTTTATTATTGTTTTGATAATTGAAATGTATTGTTAATCTTCACAACTAGTTTTATTTTATTATAAGAACGAATTTCATTTTTGTGAATTTTATTGATGTGTAAACTCTGGCAAATCACTCAAGCACAAACTGCATGAAGCCCGATAAAATCCACAAAAAAAAATAATTCATTCCTTATTCCATATAACTCCAACTTACCAAGTCATCAAAATGTTTTGGTAAATTTTAGGAATTCTTTCGACAGCGCCAGAATTTACTTACTTATGGCCACAGCAGAATGATTTTTCAATTAGAAACTGCATTCTTTGAAAGAAACCGTCAAGTCTTTCAATTGAGTTTATTTGATTTCTAAAATTTAAGTTTTTAATACTGTTTCTCATCTTTTAGTCGAGCCCTGTTGATGTCATTTCTTATAGCAAACACACGAAGTGTTTGCTTTACTGTAGAGAGACTGGAACAACATACTTAGGCACCCAAATCTCGCCTGGAATCTCGTTCAGTTTCTCGCGATAATCCGCCATCTTTACAGAGTTCATGAGAATTGTATTCCTATCCAAAAAATGCTTCTCAAAACCAAAAAGAGTTAAGACCTATTACAACAGAAACACAAAATGCGTCAAAATAATTTTAAAAAGCTGTTTTCGAAGACCGATGCATCAAACGCTGAAGTTTGGTCTCGGGAAAGTTTCGAAACTACGTCACCCGTTTAAATTAACTGAAACGTACCGCACTGAGCCGCAAATGTTAGACGGTAAAACCCAGCACAGCGACTGGACCAACAAGTAACCGGAGCATATGCCAAAGCATTTACGGAACTTCTCGGTAGGGTGGAAAGCGCTTCTCGTCTGGCCAAGCAATTAAAACTTTTCGCAAACTATCACTCAGGGGTATAAAATAAAGCCCTGGGAATTGTATGAGACACAATGAGCTATCTGGCTACCTGTGGATTTCTACCTTCCCAAGATTTACAAAATAATGATAAGCCCCAAATCTATAGTATAACCCTAGTGCTTCAGGGTACTTTAAAGTGTCCACGCTGCAAATTAACCAAGTTGGTAGTATATGAAGATAGATAGATAGATAGATATATAGATAGATAGATAGATAGATAGATAGATAGATAGATAGATAGATAGATAGATAGATAGATAGATAGATAGATAGATAGATAGATCGAAAGGCAGTGTCTTTATTTCATATTACAATGACATAACCAGCAGGTTCTAAACATGTTCTTTGATGTCACATTATATTACTGCCTCTCGCTGGGTGAAATTGTTCTGAGATTCTTGCTCATGGAATTTATTGAAGTACATGTATAAAAGTTTTATTTCAACCGGTCAAATCACTCGAAATGTACATATGAATCGAGAATGGAATTATTAGAGATTAAACTTAGTCAAATTTATTGCCTTTGGGACCCTGAAAATTTATTTGAGGCAAAGGTATTTTAAGCCACTGATGGTTACTGTTAACATAAGGTCAGAAAGCCTAACGTAATGATTTTAGGTATGTTGTGCATTGCTCATTAGAATCACCTCATCGAGGTGATTCTTATTAGCACACACATTTTCGAGATAAAAGAAGAAATTTTCCTGAAATGTCACCTTTTTTTTTCTGAAGCTGTGTTCATAATTTCTCAGTGACAAAAGGATGGGTTTGAATCGGCCATGGTGAAAAAAGCCATCTGTTCTGGTATTTCAGTCGTTGAGGTTTCACTATTTCTCTTTTGAATTCATATTTGACAGTTTTGCATTTACCCTTATCCTGCTGAATAAATTTATTTGCCACACCCATTTGTGACTAGCAACCAATCAAATTGCTTGACATAGTATATTCATTAAAATTTGAAGACTGCCTGACAAGCAGTGTAGATCCTGATCAGATGGCTTCTTCAGAATCTACACTGTTTGCAAGGGTAGAGGTTTTCATGTTTAGCAGGATAAGGGTTAACCAAGCTTCTTTTATGTTTGAATGCATTCATATCATTGATGTGCCAGTAAACCTTATTTTAAGCTGAACAGATATTTGCCTTCTATATAAAGCATACGAGTCATTTTGAAATTTAGGGTTTTCTATAGAAATTTATTGTCACCACCACCCACAGGGGCTTGAAATAGATTGGGCTGCATGATGCTTCCATGCAGAGCTGAAACTGACCGCGCACCTGAGTACTGGTAAACCTCTTAGAGGATCTAAGCCTGCCCAGGCCATGTGGTGTGAGTCATGCATATAAACCCTATTGGTTTCAAGGGGTGGGAGGGCTTGGGATTTCCTTTCTGCCTGGTAAACCTCTTAGAGGATCTAAGCCTGCCCAGGCAAAGTGGTGTGAGTCATGCATATAAACCCTATTGGTTTCAAGGGGTGGGAGGGCTTGGGATTTCATTTTGGCTCAGTGTTGGATAAACGTTCCACAAAATTAGAAGCAATGTCTCTAAAATGACCTAAATTATGTTTACTGGGATGTTAAACCTCAAATCATCAGTCAATAAAGAAATTTCTTTAGAAAATGGCTGAACTTTCTGCAAAAAGTGCAGGCCCTGATCAGATGTTTTATTAATATTATTTTAAGGTTCTCACTGTCAGCAACAGAAACTGTGAATGATCTGCGAGGGAAGATAGCCAAGGCAATCCTGAAATCAGCATCCTATATACATGTTTGTTACAGAAAGGAGGAATTACAGTAAGTGTAACTTAGCCATATCATATCTAGTTTACAATAACCATGAGCTGTTGTTTACTCTACTGAAAGGGAGATGGACATTTGCTTTTTGTGCAGATCCTGATTGGTCCCTTGTAGGTGTAGCCTTTTCAGACGTAAAGATCATTAATCATCGTGAAAACATGCCTGTATAAATTTGACTCCCTTAAACCCCACTTTTATACAGTAAAACTTGGGTTTACAGGTGTACATATTTGGGTTTACATATTGTCGACTCGTGATCTCAAACTCCAATGGACTGGAATACATGTATTTGGTTTGAGATAACAGTAGTTTGAGATAAAATGAGTTAAAATCTAAGTAACATATAGCAAAACTAACATAACAGTGCATAAAATTAAGTTTGACTTAAGCCATTGTTTGAGATATCAGAGTCTGAGATAACAAGAGTCTACTTTACTTTTATTTTTCTTATTTCTGCTCAAAAACATAGATTGTGCGTATTTATTAAAACTGCCTCATCAAAGTGGTTCTAATGAGTACCCACAATCTATGTTTTGAGTAAAAATATGAAAAATATCAGAATCCTGATATTTTCATATTTCTGCTCAAAACAGATTGTGGGTACTTGTTAGAACTGCCTGCAGTCTGATCTGAGTCTGCACTGTTTGCTTAGGCCTGTCTGTCCCAATACTTTCGATCATTATGGTAGTTAACTTCAGAATATTTTCTGTAAATGCACTGAGGATGTAAGTAAGGATTAAGCTTGGTGTATTGCAGTGCTATTTTACAGTGCTTGTTTACAGTGGCAAATTCATGCATGTATACCAGGCACCCATAACAAGGCATGGTTAACTGATAACGTCATTTGATGTGTTTATCAGTATACAGTAAAACCTGTCACAGCCACCACCTCAGTTACCCAAGCTACCTGTTTTAGCCCTTATCCTGCTGAATAAATTAATTTAGCCAAACCCATTTCTGACTATACACCAGTCACATTACTTGATATAATGTATTCATTCAATGCAAAATTTGCATGACAAACACTGTAAATCCTGATCAGATTGACTTCTTGAAGAAGCCATCTGATATTGCTTGATTTGAGGTTTAATGTCCCTGTCAGCACTGTATAGGTCATTTTGGAGGCATTGCTTCCAATTTTGTGGATCTTTTACCCGACATTGAGATGAAATGACATCTCAAGCCCTGTGGCCCAATGAAATCAAAAGGGTTTAAAAGCATGGACGACCCGACTTGCACCACTTTGCCAGGGCAGGCTTAGATCCTCTAAGCAGTTTATCAATACTCGTTTGCGGTCGGTTTCAGCTCTGCATGGAAGTATCATGCAGTCCATCTATTTCTTTTAGCCCCGCCATCTGATCTAGATTTACAGTGTAGCCAAGGTACGGTTTGTTCAGCTGGATATGGGTTAAGCAAGCTTACATTCAGTTCCCTCATAAAAGGCAAAAAGCATTAATTTAAAAAATAATTCAAAGATATTTTTTTTATTTTATCCTGAAATGTATGTTGTGTGCTCTCATTAGAAACAAGTCAATGAGCAGATCCTCATAAGAACACATAATATCCCCTTATTCTAAGGAAGAGTGAAAAGATATCCCGCTACTATATAATGATGAAAACTGCGTTGTTTAAATGACCCCTGACTGGGATGAATTTCCATTGTTTCAAGGCTAGTTCAGTTGTTCTTTTTTTCTTTACAGAGTACACCATGTGATCAGTGATTTACTGAGAATCAGTCCAGAGGAAATGCCACCAAGTCAGTTTGGTATTGAGGTTACACTGATGAAGCATTGAAACTGTCCAAAGTGAAACATCATTCCCTGAGATACCAGTATCAAAAGATTGACATTTTTCAGCAATACAAATGACCCAGAGCATGACAAAACTTACAGCAAGGTCCGTTAGATCATTAACGCTTTCACCCCTGAGTTTCTGAACACGACTCTTCCATGTTCAGTTTTTGGATTAGTCTATGGTTGCTAATAGGTGTTTCACGTGTGCCACTAAAACAGAATGACAGTGTAGATCCTGATGAGACGGCTCATAATGAGCTATTTCATCTGGATCTACACTGTTTGCATAAGTATTTCTTCAGAGCTGATAGGGATTAAGACTCTAATCAGCTTATAAATTCAGCCAGTCTGATCAGTGTCTTCACTTGCTGCTTTTTGTTTAGCTGAAAAGTGAAAGGTAAAGCTGAAAGGCTCTTGAAAGCATATGCAACTAGCAAAGATTCCGATTGGTTCAACAGCTGCACAGGCAAGAGGAATAGCTGCCATTACGCATATACATGTATAATTCTTGTGCATAATGCAAATTGTTTGAAATATATAAAGAAAACTCACCTAATAACCAGTGCTTCAGCTGAAGTGCACGACCCGCCGGATGCTTTAAGCTTTATGAGTGTTACCATATATGGGTATGGCGGCCATTTTGGTCATGTGACCTGGACCTAAAACGGTTCCCTCAATAAATGCGCCTTATCATAAGGAGCAAAAATATATCTTATACTTTAGTACTGTATTCTGAATCGTTTGCAGGATAAAATGCATTCTCACTTTTCCAATACAAAAGCATATGTGTCAAAGTTTGACCTAGGCACAAAGAAGGTCAAGGTCAACCCAGGGTCACCATTTTAGCAATTTATGATGGGCCTACGTCCCAGATGCTATTTATCAAGTTTCGTGGAAATCTGCCAAGTGGTTCTGGAGAAGACTATTTTTGAAGGGTTTTTACCATATATCGCTTGGCGGCCATTTTGGTCATGTGACCTGGACCCCATGAGCAAATTTTGGTTTCCCCCATCCCATAGAGGCTCAATATGAAATTTGACTTCAATCGGCCCAACGGTTTCCGAGGAGAAGCAGTTCGAAAAATTTTTCATATTTTTCGCCTCAGCGAGGCTATACTAAAAGGAATGTAATATTTTGCAAGTTCATTGGTTAGATCTCATTGACATCTATCAGTATGTCAAAAATTGTTTAAATATTCCAAGCGGTTAAGTCACTATCACCAATTTTCACAAATGGGTTACGGATGGACAGACAGACAGACAATATATGGCTTGGCAGCCTTTTGGTCATGTGACCTGGACCCCATGAGCAAATTTTGGTTTCCCCCATCCCATAGAGGCTCCATATGAAATTTGACTTCAATCGGTTTCCGAGGAGAAGCAGTTCGAAAATTTTCACATTTTTCGCCTCGGCGAGGCTATACTAAATGGAATGTAACATTTCGCAAATTCATTGGTTAGATCTCATTGATATCTATCAGTATGCCAAATATTGTTTTAAATATTCCAAGCGGTTAAGTCACTATCACCAATTTTCACAAACGGGTTACGGACTGACAGACAGAATGACACGGTGATTTTAGGGCACTCTTAGAAAATCAACCGACTTCAGTCGGTCGCTTTTTCTGCAGGTCGTGCAATATAGCAATCCATTGCATGTCATAGGGGCTATTTTTACCAGTAAGAATTTGCTCCCCTTGGGGGCGATTTCCTTTAACCCATAGCATGCCAATCACGACAATTGTCATCTGCTTTGTAGTCTGCCAAGTAATTTAAAATTAGTTTTTGCAAACTGTGTGGATCCAGATCAGACTGCTCCTTTAGGACCACACTGTTTGTCTGTACGCAAAAAATATTTTTAAAACGTTTGCAAAAACAGCAGACAACATAAGCAGATGACATTTTCTGATGTAGTTTTTCCCAGCCTCTCAAGGGTTAAGAGTAGTCCCATCTAGGAGAAAGATGTTTTTACATAGATTTTCCGTCGTGTGCATAATATTATTTTTGTTCTGGCTACATCCCTGCAGGCTGATCAGAGTCTTCAGTGATCACACAGGTCTTCCTGTAGGTGAGGGTCATAAAGTTTGTTTTTGCCACAGGTTTCCTGTGGCACTTTTTCTTTGTTTTCTGTGATGTGGCTGGCAAGTCATGTCATATGCTTGATCATGTGGAACTACTCATATATATTTCAAATGGCAGTTTACTGAGCAAAATCAAAATGAAGCAATTATCTTGTCAGCCATTTTATTGAGTTGATTGTCAGTCGAGCTATAGTTATTAAATGTGCTGTTTGTAAGTTGAACCAAAGTTATATAGTGAAACAGAGTTGTATTGCGAATGCCCATGTGACTTTCACTAACCAAATAAATACCATTGTACAAAGACCTGGGTCCAGTTGTTTAAACTAAAGGCATCATTAGTTGTTAGCATTTTATGGGTTAATCATTATATATGGCATACTAACAAATATTTTTGCTGAAAAAATGTGAGTAGCTTTTGCATTTGCAAAAGCTACTCACATTTTTCCAGCAAAAATACCAGAGTATTAAAATATAGATATTGTAATTGCTAGAATAGTTAACATTTTTACCACTAATGATCTCATTTAGCTAACAGTGCTTTGAGCAATGGGGCCTAGTACACTGTCCTTAATGTTTTTATTATGTTAAGTTGGAATGCAAAGTGTGTCGAGTGCTTGTGCACTTAGAGATGCCATACCGATTTGTTTGTACAAAACTTGTATGCTAGTGTTTGTAAACACATCAGAGTAATTGTCAAGGACAACTGTTAACCTGATATTATACACATCTTATTTTCTGTCTGTATTTACTAGGATTACATCTTTAGGAATTCCATAAGCATTTCTGCAGTCAGTCTCTTAAATGGGGTGTGCTTTTAATGGAAGGAATTTTCTCCTCAGAGGAGTAAAGTCTTTCCTTTAAGATATCTGTAGATACCTGATGATAAATCAGACAATATATTTCCATTTCTAATGAGTTCATTAGATTTTTAATGACATACAGAATTTTCCACCTAATATCTTTGGTCAGGTTCAGTTACCATAGAGCAAGGGGTGTCATGCTTATTTCATTGTAAGGTTTACACCAATTTATGTACTTTGAGCAAACAATGAAGACCATGATCCCACCAGCATCCCATTTTGGGATTCCAGGCATATATGGATTAACCTTGTAATAGTTGCTATTATTACTATTGCCAAAATCTCTGAAAGACCAAAAATTTCCATAAAGTTGAGTTTTGATGACATCCAGTGTTGAAATTCCCTCGAAAGTCACACCATTGCTGTAATACATGTATTTAATAAACTGAGCACATTGATTTATATTTTAGCGTTCTCGGGCCAGTTATTGAAAACTAACGATGTCGTTAGTTAACATATGAAAATTTTGATCATTTAATATGGCAAATATACTAATATTTTTGCTGAATAAATGTAAGCTGCTTTTGCAAATGCAAAAGCTGCTGCTGCTCTCATTTTTTTCAGCAAAAATATCACTATAGTAGATATTGTACTTCAGGGCTCTAGAAATTTTGAAATCCCAATCGGTCCAGAAGGTGACCAAAAATTACGGAAATTGCCGATCGGTTTCGGTAATTTCCGTAAACGCCTTTGGCGATTTGCGATTTTAAAATGTGTTATTAGCGCAAAGAATGACATACCGATGTTCCTCTTACACTTGTAAACGGATATGAGCACCAGTATCTCGATTATAAACAGCAATTATTGCTCACATCGTTAATATTTCATCTACTTTCATTTTCTACGCCAGATTTGATCTACTTTCATTTTCCCAATATCCGGGTCACTCCGAACCTGAAGGCTACTAAAGGGAAAAAACCTACATGGGGCAGTCAGAGACCAGTTCGATGGTCACTATATTTTTTTCCCTTTTTAAAACCTTTAAAATATTTCTCTTATTTCACGCATTTTATTTTGCCCAAATTGCTTTGTTTACAAATGGCGACCGATATGGCAGCCACGTGGTCGGAAAATGACGCCATACGGTTTCCGTTTACACAATACACATTAATGCTGTCAAGGACGTAACACACATACACCTGTTTTATGTCATTTATTTTAATAGAGCGTATTTCTAAAAAAAACGTTTTGAACGGGTTAAAAAATCGAAAAAACATTTCTTTACTCTCGAACCAATACATGGCCGAACGAGAGTCATTGAAAATCTTACATGGCCGAACCAAGTTTTAAAGAATATAAATACATATTTTACGATTACACAAGCCTGAAATAAACAAATTATGTTTGATTGCCATTAGATCAAACACGATCAAGGCTTCTTTGATATCACAATCACGCACCGCTTAATCACGTTTTGGCTGACTGTCCCGCGAGAGTCTGCGATACCTGGCGAGATCTCGAAAACGTGTTTACTGTCAAACTCAAATTCATCCCCGAGAGAGATAATTGGATTATATTACTGGTACAATAAACAGTTTGACACCTAACCAGGTATAATTTCTCTGTTTTTTCACTTCGATTTTAGCTTATTGTTGTTTTTTTTCGGACCGATTTTCAGCAAAATTTTTCAGCAAAATCGGTTTTCATTTTCAAAAAACGGTCTGGACCGGTAAAAAATTGGACTTCTAGAGCCCTGTTGTACTTCCTAGAACAGTTCAAAATTTTCCACTATCAAGCTCGTTAAGCTAACAATGTTTTGAACAGCTGGAAGCTGGTATGCAAATTCTTATACATTCCTCCTTATGGTTATTGAAGATATGCTTCATTTATAGACCTGTGATCTAATGTTCCTATTTACAGAACTATTGAAACTGTTGCCATAGTGAAAACACTATTGCAGATACCATTACTCTATTAACTTTACTATCACAATAGCACCATTGCTAAATTCTCTCTATTGCCATGCATCATTAGTTTTATTAGCTCACCGTCACGTAGTGACGAGGTGAGCTTGTGGGATCACTTTTTGTCCGTCGTGCGTCCGTGCGTGCGTGCGTAAACAATTTCTTCAAACGACATCTCCTCCTAAACCACTGATTGGATTTTGACCAAACTTCACAGGAATGATCCTTAGGTGGTCCCCTTTCAAAGTTGTTCAAATGGTTCCGGTCCGTTGCACATCTAGGTCACAGGACCCAAAAATAGATTTTTTTCACCAAAAACTTAAAAAATCTTCTTCTCTGAAACCACAAGGCCCAGGTCTTTGATATTTGGTATGAAGCTTCATCTAGTGGACCCCTACCAAGATTGTTCAAATTATAGTGCTGGGGCACAAAATCACCCCGCCCCGGGGCCCTTTGGTTTTACATAGGCTTATATATGGAAAGTCTTTAAAAATCTTCTTCTCTGAAACCACAAGGCCCAGGACTTTGATATTTAGTATGAAGCTTCATCTAATGGACCTCTACCAAGATTGTTCAAATTATAGTGCTGGGGCCAAAAATACCCCCGCTCCATGGCCCTTTGGTTTTACATAGACTTATATAGGGAAAATCTTTAAAAATCTTCTTCTCTGAAACCACAAGGCCCAGGTCTTTGATATTTAGTATGAAGCTTCATCTAGTGAACCCCTACCAAGATTGTTCAAATTATAGTGCTGGGGCACAAAATGCCCCCGCCCCAGGGCCCTTTGGTTTTACATAGGCTTATATATGGAAAATCTTTAAAAATCTTCTTCTCTGAAACCACAAGGCCCAGAACTTTGATATTTAGTATGAAGCTTTATCTAATGGACCCCTACCAAGATTGTTCAAATTATAGTGCTGGGGCCAAAAATGCCCCCGCTCCGGGGCCCTTTGGTTTTACATAGAATTATATACGGAAAATCTTGAAAAATCTTCTTCTCTGAAACCACATGGCCTAGGTCTTCGATATTTGGTATGAAGCTAGATCTAATGGACCTCTACCAAGATTGTTCAAACTATAGTGATGGGGCAAAAATGCCCCCGCTCCGGGACCTTTTGGTTTTACATAGACTTATATGGGGAAACAAGACCTAGGTCTTTGATATTTGGTATGAAGCTTCATCTATAGGACCCCTACCAAGATTGTTCAAATTATAGTGCTGGGGCCAAAAATACCTCCCGCCCCGGGGCATTTTGGTTTTACATAGGCTTATACAGGGATAATCTTTAAAAATCTTCTTCTCTGAAACCCCAGGACTTTGATATTTGGTATGAAGCTTCATCTAATGGACCTATATCAAGATTGTTCAAATTATAGCCCTGGGGCCAAAACTGTCCCCGCTCTTGGGCCCTTTGGTTTTACATAGACTTATATAGGGGAAATCTTAAAAAATCTTCTTCTCTGAAACTGCATTGCCAAGGACTTTGATATTTGATATGAAGCTTCATCTAATGGACCCCTACTAAGATTGTTCAAATTATAGCCCTTTGGCAAAAAATGCCCCCCACTGCGAGGCCCTTTGGTTTTACATGGACTTATATAGCAAAAATCTTTAAAAATCTTCTTCTCTGAAACCACAAGGCCTAGGTCTTTGATATTTTGTGTGAAATTTCATCTAGTGGACCTCTATCAAGATTGTTCAAATTATAGCCCTGGGGCCAAAAATGTCACCGCCCTGAGACCCTTTGGTTTAACATAGTCTTATAAAGGGAAATATTTAAAAATCTTCTTCTCTGAAACTGCAAGGCCCATGTCTTTGATATTTGGTATGAAGCTTCATCTAGTGGACCTCTACCAAGATTGTTCCAAATTATAGCCCTGGGGCCACAAATGTCCCCAGCCTGGGACCCTTTGGTTTTACATAGACTTATATAGCCCAGATGCAAATTTGGTTTTACATAGGCTTATGTATGGAATATCTTTAAAAAGATCTTCTTCTCTGAAACCGCAAGGCCCAGTTCCTTGATATTTGGTGTGTAGCTTCATCTAGTGGACCTTTGCCAAGATTGTTCATATTATAGCCTTTATTGATGTTTGGTATGAAGCTTCACCTTTAAGACCTCCCTCAGCATTATGCACATTAAAGCCCTGGGGCCAATAATGACCCTCCCTGGGGCCCACTTGTTACACTATGGATTAGGTGAGCAATCCAGGGCCATCATGGCCCTCTTGTTAGCTCACCGTCACGTAGTGACGAGGTGAGCTTTTGGGATCACTTTTTGTCCGTCGTGCGTCCGTGCGTGCGTGCGTAAACAATTTCTTCAAACGACATCTCCTCCTAAACCACTGAGCGGATTTTGACCAAACTTCACAGGAATGTTCCTTAGGTGGTCCCCTTTCAAAGTTGTTCAAATGGTTCCGGTCCGTTGCACATATAGGTCACAGGAGCCAAAAATAGATTTTTTTCACCGAAAACTTAAAAAATCTTCTTCTCTGAAACTGCAAGGCCCAGGTCTTTGATATTTGGTATGAAGCTTCATCTAGTGGACCCCTACCAAGATTGTTCAAATTATAGTGCTGGGGCAAAAAATGCCCCCGCCCCGGGGCCCTTTGGTTTTACATGGGCTTATATAGGGAAAATCTTTAAAAATCTTCTTCTCTGAAACTGCAAGGCCCAGGTCTTTGATATTTGGTATGAATCTTCATCTGTTGGACCCCTACCAAGATTGTTCAAATTATAGCCCTGGGGCCAAAGATGCCCCCGCCCCGGGGCCCTTTGGTTTTACATAGGCTTATAAAGGGAAAATCTTTAAAAATCTTCTTCTCTGAAACTGCAAGGCCCAGGTCTTTGATATTTGGTATGAAGCTTCATCCAGTAGACCCCTACCAAGATTGTTCAAATTATAGTGCTGGGGCCAAAAATGCCCCCGCCCCGGGGCCCTTTGGTTTTACATGGGCTTATATAGGGAAAATCTTTAAAGATCTTCTTCTCTGAAACTGCAAGGCCCAGGTCTTTGATATTTGATATGAATCTTCATCTTATGGACCCCTACCAAGATTGTTCAAATTATAGTGCTGGGGCCAAAAATGCCCCCGCCCTGGGGCCCTTTGGTTTTACTAGGCTTATATAGGGAAAACCTTTAAAAATCTTCTTCTCTGAAACTGCAAGGCCCAGGGCTTTGATATTTGGTATGAAGCTTCATCTAAAGGACCCCTACCAAGATTGTTCAAATTATAGTGCTGGGGCCAAAAATGCCCCCGCCCCAGGGCCCTTTGGTTTTACATGGGCTTATATTGGGAAAATCTTAAAAAAAACTTCTTCTCTGAAACTGCAGGGCCCAGGTCTTTGGTATTTGGTATGAAGCTTCATCTAGTGGACCCCTACCAAGACTGTTCAAATTATAGTGCTGGGGCCAAAAATGCCCCCGCCCGTGGGCCCTTTGGTTTTACATAGGCTTATATAGGGAAAATCTTTAAAAATCTTCTTCTCTGAAACTGCAGGGCCCAGGTATTTGATATTTGGTATGAAGCTTCATCTTGTGGACATCTATCAAGATTGTTCAAATTATAGCCCTGGGGCCAAAAATGCCCCCGCTCCGGGGCCCTTTTGTTTTTCATAGACTTATATAGGAAAAATCTTGAAAAATCTTCTACTCTGAAACAACAAGGCCTAGATCTTTGACATTTGGTATGAAGCTTCAGCTAGTGGACCTCTACCAAGATTGTTAAAATTATAGCCTTGAGGCCAAAAATGCCCCTGCCCCGGGGCCATTTGGTTTTACATAGGCTTATGTAAGGAATATCTTTAAAAAAATCTTCTTCTCTGAAACCGCAAGGCCCAGGTCTTTGATATTTGTTGTGTAGCTTCATCTAGTAGACCTTTGCCAAGATTGTTCAAATTATAGCCTTTTGTTGATATTTGGTATGAAGCTTCATCTTTTTAGACCTCCCTCAACATTATGCACATTATAACCCTGGGGTCAATAATGGCCCACCCCGGGGCCCACTTGTTACTCTATGGATCAGGTGAGCGATCCAGGGCCATCATGGTCCTCTTGTGTTTTATATTAGGATCACTTTTTGTCTGTCATCCCTGCGTAAACAATTTCTTCAAACGACATCTTCTCCTAAACCACTGATCGGATTTTGACCAAACTTCACAGGAATGATCCTTAGGTGGACCCCTTTCAAAGTTGTTCAAATGGTTCCGGTCCGTTGCACATATAGGTCACAGGAGCCAAAAATAGATTTTTTTCACCAAAAACTTTAAAAACTTTCTTCTCTGAAACCGCAAGGCCCAGGTCTTTGATATTTGGTATGAAGCTTCATCTAGTGGACCCCTACCAAGATTGTTCAAATTATAATGCTGCGGCCAAAAATGCCCCCGCCCCGGGGCCCTTTGGTTTTACATGGGCTTATCTGGGGAAAATCTTTAAAAATTTTCTTCTCTGAAACCGCAAGGCCCAGGTCTTTGATATTTTGTATGAAGCTACATCTAGTGGACCCCTACCAGGATTGTTCAAATTATAATGCTGGGGCCAAAAATGCCCCAGCCCCGGGGCCCTTTGGTTTTACATGGGCTTATCTGGGGAAAATCTTCTTCTCTGAAACCGCAAGGCCCAGGTCTTTGTTATTTTGTATGAAGCTTCATCTAGTGGACCCCTACAAAGAATGTTCAAATTATAGTGCTGTGGCCAAAAATTCCCCCGCCCGGGGCCCTTCGGTTTTACATAGACTTATATAGGGAAAATCTTTAAAAATCTTCTTCTATGAAACCCCAAGGCCCAGGTCTTTGATATTTGGTGTAAAATTTCATCTAGTGGACCTCTATCAAGAATTTTAAAATTATAACCATGGGGCTTAAAATGCCCCCCCCCCCCCCCCCCCCCCGACCCCAGACCCTTTGGTTTTACATAGACTTATATAGGGAAATCTTTAAAAATCTTCTGCAAGGCCATGTCTTTGATATTTGGTATGGAGCTTCGTCTAGTGGACCTCCACCAAGATTGAACAAATTATAGCCCTCGGGCCGCAAAAGCCCCGCCCGAGGCCCTTTGGTTTAACATAGACTTATATAGAGATAATCTAAAATCTTCTTCTCTGAAACAGTAAGGCCCAGGTCTTTGATATTTGGTGTGAAGCTTCATCTAGTAGACCTTTATCAAGATTGTTTAAATTATAGCCCTGAGGCCAAAAATGCCCCCGCCCCAGGGCCATTTGGTTTTACATAGGCTTATATAGGGAATATCTTTAAAAAAAACTTCTTCTCTGAAACCGCCAGGCCCAGGTCTTTGATATTTGGTGTGTAGCTTCATCTAGTGGACCTTTGCCAAGATTGTTCAAATTATTGCCTTTGTTGATATTTGGTATGAAGCTTCACCTTTTTAGACCTCCCTCAACATTATGCACATTATAACCCTTGGGTCAATAATGGCCCTCCCCGGGGTCCTCTTGTTACTCTATGGATCAGGTGAGCGATCCAGGGCCATCATGGCCCTCTTGTATATTTAAAATGTCCAGGGGTGTAGCTGCAATGTATGCACATATGGCATACACATGTGCATACACATTGGATCCGCACGTATGAGCTAGTAAAAAAGAGTAAAATCGGCCTCGGAGAGCTCATGAATTGTTCTATTTTTCGTTTTTGTCAGGGGTGCTTTGCCCCCCCTGATCCCCCCTGCTCTGCCCGGTTAACCCCTGTTGGGAGAGTAACTGCAAACCCCACTTCTTATGTGTATACTGTTATTTATAGCCCCGCTTTGAAAAATTAGGGGCTATATTGGATTTGGCTTGTCCGGAATTCCGTCTGTCTGTCTGTCTGTCTGTAATTTGTCCGGAATTCCGTCTGTCTGTAATATTTGATAGTGGGTACCTTGTTACCGCAACTCCTCTTACAGTTCTAGGTCAATCCTTTTGAAACTTTACAGGTGTTTTCATATAGGTCTGAAGATGTGCATATTCTTTTTTCATTATCCTTAAATAATTTTTTTCACTTATTTCACCTTTTTTAACTTAGACTATTTTTGAGATCTACTAATGTTAAAATGTATAGGGAGTGGCTACCTTGTTACCGCAACTTCTCTTACAGTTCTAGGTCAATCCTTTTGAAACTTTACAGGTGTTTTCATATAGGTCTGAAGATGTGCACATTCTTTTTTCATTATCCTTAAATAATTTTTTTCACTTATTTCACCTTTTTTAACTTAGACTATTTTTGAGATCTACTAATGTTAAAATGTATAGGGAGTAGCTACCTTGTTACCGCAACTTCTCTTACAGTTCTAGGTCAATCCTTTTGAAACTTTACAGGTGTTTTCATATAGGTCTGAAGATGTGCATATTCTTTTTTCATTATCCTTAAATAATTTTTTTTCACTTAATTCACCTTTTTTAACTTAGACAATTTTTGAGATCTACTAATGTTAAAATGTATAGGGAGTAGCTACCTTGTTACCGCAACTCCTCTTACAGTTCTAGGTCAATCCTTTTGAAACTTTACAGGTGTTTTCATATAGGTCTGAAGATGTGCATATTCTTTTTTCATTATCCTTAAATAATTTTTTTCACTTATTTCACCTTTTTTAACTTAGACAATTTTTGAGATCTACTAATGTTAAATTGTATAGGGAGTAGCTACCTTGTTACCGCAACTCCTCTTACAGTTCTAGGTCAATCCTTTTGAAACTTTACAGGTGTTTTCATATAGGTCTGAAGATGTGCATATTCTTTTTTCATTATCCTTAAATAATTTTTTTCACTTATTTCACCTTTTTTAACTTAGACAATTTTTGAGATCTACTATTGTTAAAATGTATAGGGAGTAGCTACCTTGTTACCGCAACTCCTCCTACAGTTCTAGGTCAATCCTTTTGAAACTTTATAGGTGTTTTCATATAGGTCTGAAGATGTGCATATTCTTTTTTCATTATCCTTAAATAATTTTTTTCACTTATTTCACCTTTTTTAACTTAGACAATTTTTGAGATCTACTAATGTTAAAATGTATAGGGAGTAGCTACCTTGTGATCGCAACTCCACTTACAGTTCTAGGTCAATCCTTTTGAAACTTAACAGGTGTTTTCATATAGATCTGAAGATGTGCATGTGCTTTTTTCATTATCCAAAACTTATTTTTTAACTTAGACAAGGCGTAGGTACCTTGTTAGGGATTTAACCCTCTCACAAGTCTTTACCTTTAATTCATGAGTCTTTCTCCTCTGACAGGGCTATAGAGGGGCTATAGTCAGATCCTCTGACAGTTCTAGTTTGCCCCCAGCTACTCCCCTGATGTCAGTGCAAGTGAAAGGTTAATACATGTAATTTTCATTTGCTTTGTTAAAATGTTTGTTGTTATTGTTATTTCTTTTTTGACTATATACATGAACCTCTATATAACACTGTTAAATTGACCTTATAACCCAAGGGTTGTGATTTGATTCCGGGTTTCTCCAGACTTTGGGATGAGTCTTTAAGCAGAAGTCCTGTCTCCATATGATCTAAGACAAACACTGTTTTGAATATAACATGGTTTGATTCCAAATTATATAAATTACATAGAAAAATGACCATTTATCAATTTGATTCCGGGCTTCTCCAGACTTATGGATGAGTCTTTAAACAGAAGTCCTGTCTCCATATGACCTTAGACAAACAATGTTCATTGTAACACTGTTTTGAATATAACAGGGTTTCATCCCAAAATATATAAATTATATAGAAAAATGACCATAAATGGTCATTTTTCTATATAATCTATATATTTCCATAAGTTCTGTGTGTTTTAAAGGGGTAAACAATATTTCCTCCATTATTAATCAAACACATAAATTGTGGGCGATCTTTAGAGCTGTCACAATGGGACTGTTCTAACTATATTTGGAGCAGAAATAAGAAAATATTTCAGACTCTTTTTAGAAAGATATCAGTGCGCTTTGTCACACAAATGTGTTGTCATAATGGTTTGGATATAACCTGGTTGTTTAACCTTTAGCGCTCTCTAAGCTAATTCAGCAGACAACAAATTGTTGATATTTTTCTTATTTTTCCCAGAAAACAGGACTTGACATCTCATGCAAATTGTCCTATGGAGACAATTTGCATGAGATTTAAAATCCTGTTTTCTAGGAAAATTAGAAAAACATTTCAAAATGATGTCTGCTGTGAAAATAAAAAAAAAAAAAAAAAAAAAAACAGTGTGCATAGCGTTTACTTAAAGGGTTTCCACTTTTGACCCCAACAATGGTGTTATAAAGAGGTTCTGGTGTATTGATATGGTTTTTGAATTTGTACAGTTTTATTCTTTACTAGAACAATTAAGTGCATTTATTATTATTTTTATCTTTTACTGTAATAGTGTCTTCCCTGTTCTTACATTTTTGGATGTCTGTGATATTAAAATATTTCATTTATTTTTATTTCATTACATTGTTTTGTTTGTATTGGAGTTTTACGGCCCAGTCAACACTATTTTAGGTCATTTTTGAGCCAGTCAGTTTACCTATCCACACTTTTCTTGGGTAGGCTGATTCGTAATGGTTAAACGGTACAGTGCACCTTCTTTCGCCAGAAACTGACAACTGCCCTTCTTGATTGAGGGGAAGGGAGAGAATGACCGTAGAAAAGATTTCATGGTCAAACTAAAGAAAAGAATGTTACCGACCCCGGCAGGTATCAAGCCTGTGTCCTCCTGATTTCATTACATTGAAACGTTAATGGCTTGGAACACTGATGGCTCATTTACAATGGTTAATTCAAATTGAGTCGCTAGAGAATTCTTTCCATAGTTCCAGATATACATATACAGTCGAACTTCAATGGCTCGAACACCTTTGGGACCTCGAAAATCTGTTCGAAACAGGGGTAGTTCAAGCCACTGAGGATTACTGCCAGGAGGCATAACATCCTTTCGGTGTTCTATAATGAAAATGTATGCAGTGTGTACTCATTAGAATCGCCTCGTCGAGGCGATTCTAATGAGTACACACAGCATACATTTTCAAGATAAAAAATTAAAATCTCCTTAATTACCCCCACTATTTCTTATGTAGAGGATTTCCATAGGGACTCAAGAATGATTTCTACTCATCCATGGTAAACGAGCCATCGGTGTTTAAGCCATCGAAGTTCTACTGTACATGTATTAAGAATAGTTAAGCAATATTTTTTCTTATTTATCTTGAAAAGGTATGCTGTGTGTACTCATTTAAATCGCCTCTGTGAGGCAACTCTAATGATAACACATCCTACCTTTAAAGTATAACTTTTGTGGCTCAAACACTGATGGTTCATTCACCGTGCCTAAGATAAACCCATTCTTGAGCCCCTAGGGGAATCCTCTACATAAGAAGTGGGGGATAATTTAGGAGATTTTCTTCTTTGATCTTGCAAATGTATGCTGTGTGTAATCTTTTGAATCGCCTCAATTAGGCTATTCTAACGAGTACACACAGCATACATTTCATTATAGCACACTGAAAAGTTGTTCAAAAGTATCTTGTAATGCCTCCTGGCAGTAACTCTCAGTGGCTCGAACTACCCCTGTCTGGAACAGATTTTCAAGGTCCCAAAGGTGTTCGAGCAATAGAGTTTGACTGTATTTTATAAAAAAAAAATATTTCTATTATTTTCCATTATGCTTCTGAGCTGGTTCAAAAATTACCGCTCACTGGCTTGCATTCCCCCTGTCTCCAACAAATTTTTATGATCCTAAAAGTGTTTGAGCCATTGCAGTTTGAGTCAAGGCTTGAGCAAACCTACAGGAAGATGTGTTTGAATGGTAAAGACTCGGATCTTCCCGCTCCGTCACATTGTCTTTCCTGTCTTCTTGTACTTACCACAACTTTTTAGAGTCTAGAGTAAATCTATAGATGGCTGATGCAAACACTGAAGACTCCAGTGACTGGGCAGATGTTCAGGCTGAGTGTACACTGGTTTTTGTGTGATATTTTGTTTAATTCTGATATAATATTGTTTTTCATGTGTGTGACAGTCATAATTATGAAGGGAGATAAATCTTTTAACCTTATCAATGGTATAGCAGTCACATTACAAAAAAATCTAGCTTTTTTTTTTCTTTTTTTTTTGCCATTTGCAAACAACCATCACGAAAACACCCCTATATAATTTTGGTCCCTCGAACCCCACTTTTATATAATGAAACTGGAGTTTACAGGGGTAAACCTTATTTTTCTTATTTCTGCTCTAAAGTATAGAGTATGGTACTCGTTAGAACCGCCTCAATGAGGCGGTTCTAACGAGTACCCACACTCTATATTTTGGAGCAGAAATAAGAAAAATATCACAGTTTTTATCTTAAAATTTTAATTTTTTCGTTGATAAAGTTTACAATGTATTGGTATAGGCGTGTTTTCGTAATGAAAGGTGTAGATCAGCCTGCACATGTACACAGTCTGATCAGCATCCTCATGTTCATTACTTGGATAGTACAATACCTCTAAGTTCCATATCTAAAATTGTATTGCCCTTGCATGTCTATGTAGCTGAGCAGGCTACTGTGAAAATCCTAAAAATTCGGACACCTTCAGGATGCTGTAACTCTCCTAAAATTCTAACAAATTTGTTTCATAACCCAACAAGAAGTCCAAAAGATGCAGATGGAATGGCAAACAGTGTAGACCCTGATCAGATTGCTCCTTCAGGAGCAGTCTGATCTGGGTCTGCACTGTTTGCTTAGGCCTGTCTCAATATTTAGGATTATTACGTTAGTTTGGGTCTTACCTGGTTACAAACCAAGAAGATAGGTTTTCTCGTGACCGGGCTTATTTGAGCCACATGTCAGCAACACAGATTGACAAGTCTGCACGTTCATTCAGGTTTTCTGATCAGCTCTTGGGCCCAGTCATTTCGTTAGCAGGTCCATGACATGGGCAGGTCTGTATCGTGGACACCTTTGTAAACTGCACTTCATATTGAGATAAGTGATGTGGTAAACAAGGGTATACATTAATTTTTATTAGGTTAACAAGGGTATGCATTAATTTTCATAGCTTTTTTTCCAAAATCTTTGTTATGGGTATTCCTTGGAACTGGATACATGAGTACCCAGAGTTTATGAATGAGCACCCTGAATCTGTTGTCCAAATGTCAGAACTACTTTAATGGCAGTATCAACCATGTAAGTTTTTACCATTGTGATCCTAAGTATCGGGACAGATAGGCCTAGGCAAACAGTGCAGACCCAGATCAGACTGCTCCTGAAGGAGCAGTCTGATCTGGGCCTACACTGTTTGCCACTCGGTCTTCACTTGTTGGACGTATTGCTGTATCATGAAACGATTTGATTGAAAGTTTAGGATAATTACAGCAAGTCCTCAAAGCATCCAAATTTTTAGGATTTTACGGTAATATTACCCATCTATTATGTATATCCTTCTTACTCCTTATCATGTGATTGTTTGGTGACATGAAGGTGTCATGTATCTTACATCACCAGGGCAGCCAGCTGATACTGGCTTACAGTTGGGCAAGGTATGCTATCCTTGCAGAAGGTATTTGGGTAGAGGGGGAATGTTTTTGTTGTTGTTTTTTCTGTTTTTCAATTTCATTCTCTTTCCTCTTCCTCACTTGTTCCATTCTTTCACCTCCTCTACTATCTCTTTTATCTCTTTTTCTCCCTTTTTCTGGGAGATGACAGAAAATGGCCTATAAAGGCTGAGAGGTCATGAAACCCCAACAGAATAAAAAATCAAAGCATTGGCAGCCCTGGTGGGCCAATTGTTGTGCATATTGCGAAAATAAGCCTGAACAGAGGACTTAGAGCATTTCATTGAACTTCTATATTCCTGTACTTAAGACCCTGATCAGACACTCAGCATCATCTGAACTTGGTCTCCAATATACGCCAAACCCAACACATGATTCCAGTCCAGATTTTATAGATTACCCTCTTACCTCACAACAATAAGAATAGTATGGCTATTTTCTATAAATATCCATTAGCTGGATTTCCTACAAATCACCGAAGAGCTTCTGTGCTTAGTAATTTTGGGTTGATTGGCAAATAATCAACCAAAAAATACATCCTTATTTGGAAGTCTTCAGTATTGATCACATGATCGTATGATATTTTTGTTTAGTCTGTGCTATTTTGACATTAGATCTCAGAAAGATCATGTGATAAATCTCTGTGTGCACTGAGACACTTCCATGGGTTTTACTGACCTAATTGTTTCCTCTCACCACTTAAACCTTCTCTTGCTGAATATTCAGTTTAGCCACACCCATTTCTCACTCTTGAACCAATCAGATCACTTGATGTAATTTGTTCCTACAAATTCATAAATTGAATGTCAAACAGTGTAGATCCTGATCAGATGGCTTCTTCAGAAGCCATCTGATCTGGATCTACACTGTTTCCAAAGATAGGGGTTGTCATGAACAGTAGGATAAGAGTTAAAAGGAAGAATTTAACTATTCAACCTCTAACCCTGACTTGCAGATGGCAGTTACATTCATTAGAACCTCTTTATAACACTTTTGTTGGGGTCCATGTTAAATGTGAGATATCAAAACAAAAATATATAGCTTAAATGGAAAAAAAGTAGTCTATAAATTTTTGGGATTCATCTTTAAATTGTGTTATATCCATAACTAATGATATAATGAACAGTGTTATAGAGAGGTTTATGTGTGTATGACTTCTGAAGTGTCAAGCCTTTTGGTCTCAGATATACTGTAATGATCCTAAGTATTGGGGCAGACAGACCTTAGCAAACACTGCAGACCCAGATCAGACTGCTCCTTCAGGAGAGCAGTCTGATCAGGTTCTACACTGTTTGCCATTCTGTCTGTACTTTTCCGAATCATGAAACAAAATTTGTTCAAATTTTTCGGAGAATTAAAGCAAGTTCTCAAGGTGTCCACATTTTTAGGATTTATGTGGTATATAA
Source organism: Lucinisca nassula (assembly GCA_963580285.1). Taxonomy (NCBI): domain Eukaryota; kingdom Metazoa; phylum Mollusca; class Bivalvia; order Lucinida; family Lucinidae; genus Lucinisca; species Lucinisca nassula. The sequence continues at coordinate 25,417,399 of OY757014.1, read as the reverse complement.
TAATGAAAAAAAAAGATTGTCATCTCCTCTAGAATTTTCCATAGCAATTGAAGGTTTAGGGAAAAAAAACATCAGTTTCGCTAGACTTGCATCCTATTATTAGGGGTGGTAAACTTTCAGTTAACATGGTAATCTTCCAATTTACACGGTTGAGTTTCTATCATCTTAAACAGGGAGACACTTTTCATGATGTGGAAACAGAACCTATCTGAAAAGGATTTTTCTTTTACCCCTTGTCCTGCTGAATAAATTCAAATTTGCCACAACCATTTCAAACTGACCAAAGTACTTGACACAGTGTATTCCTGCAAATTCACAACTGAATGACAAACTGTGTGGAACCTGATCAGAGAAGCCATTTGATCTGGATCTCCACTGTTTGCAATGTTTCCTGGTTCAGCAGGACAGGGGTAAAATGAAAATACAGTGAAGTCCCACAACTAAGACCACCTAAAATTAAGACTCATTCTGCATTAAAAAGCTTATTTAGTAGGTTGCCGTGATTATTTCTTGTTGTTTGCTGCATATACAGTCCAGCCTGTATTAAGCAAGCACCTAAGGAATAACCAAAATGTGCTTGCTTAAGACAGGTGCTTGCTTAATACAGGTGAAATTTAATATATTTGCCCAATTTGGGAACCAAATGCTTGCTTGCTAAAGACAGGTTGCTTGCTTAATAGAGGTGGCTGCTAATACAGGTTTTACTGTAGTGTCTCCTGGTCAGAGACCACCTTTGGGACAGTTCAGAAGCTGTCTTAAAGACCACTTTTGAACAGCCCCAAAGGTGGTCTTAATATAGGAATTTTATCGTATTCACACCTATAGCCTGTTGACTTTCGGTTATATCTCTTGTCTTGCTCAACCAGGATATCCTCTTCAAACACTGTAACTCCAGATCAGGTGGCTTTAGGCCGGGAGCGAGTGGGGTCCACCATGCACCCCAACCAGGACAAATTTTCATGGGTGCCAAATTGTTCCCTAAGGTCAGTAGAATGCAAAGAATTTTTTTTCCCACGAATAAACTCATTCCCACTATATACATGGTTACCGTTTCCATGGCAACCGTTTATATTTTCAATAGTAATGGGTAGAAAGTTTAAATCAGTCATATCTTGCTCAATTCTTATCAGAAGTTGACAAACTTGGTACCAAATTAGAGCTAATGGATTGACATTTGATAAAATAAATCAGTATGCTAATTAGCTTATTTGCATATTTATGCATATTAATTAGCATGTGAATTTTTGGTCCAAATTTGGAAGAAAGTCCAAATAAAGTAATATTTAAATGCTGTTGCATTGATAAGACAGGTTGTTTTGTAGATAGATATGCTCTAGTATTCTCACTGGGATATAACTATTATATTTAAGCATTTGAAAAGCATTCATGTAACGGGTTATAGCGACAATATTCATTGTTACAGTTACCATGGCAACCAAGTTTATACTCAGTGATAGAGCATACATATGTTTAATCAGTCATATCTTGCTTCTACTTCTAGAGAACTAGAAACCATCTGACCTGGATCTTCACTGTTTGCATGGGTGTAAATTTATAGGTATAGCTTACAACAAGTTATTTGGTATGTTAATATAAAAAATTGGTGAGGCAAAATTAATTTATTCATCAGAACAAGGGATGTAATAGTATAGTATGGTTTGTGTAAGTAGTTCATACCATAATTATAAGTATTATTTCAAAGCATCCATTTCGGAAAAGTTGCCCCCTATGGAACAAACTATTTTGTCTACAGAACTATACAGCAAAGGTTTTGATGACAAACGTCATCAAATGCACCCATGTAATCATGTGTACCGTTTTCTTTCTGTCTTTCTTGTCTAATTTGGTAATGGTGCTAAGGCGATGTTTAGATTTAACATTCAAATCAACAACATACCAGTCACTTTAGATGTTGCTTCAGATTTTGCGAGATTTGTTATCCGACTCGAGATAAATGACTCTCAAGTCAAACTGCTGTTTGTTTATTTAACCCTAACTGTCCATTTAAAAAGAAAGGTTTACTCTAGGGAAAATCAATAACACTTGAGATTACTTTTCCTTGACATTAAGTTTTCAGAATTTGTATCTGCATAGGCACTACCCAATCTATCTTTTTTGTATAGCCCCTATGAACGAAATCAAACGGCTTCCTGAAGCTGTATTCCAAAGCCATTTGAATTTGCTTTGAGAATTCACATGGTCGTACATTTGTCAGTGTTCCAAAACTTATGTGATCATGATTGTGTTGTCTATATATTTGTATAGGTCTTTCATTTCATTTACTCAGCAGTTGTTGCAGTAATTACAAATCACAATATGTAAGATGTCAAGTCCGCCCCCGCCAATAGAGGCTTGAAGAAATATATGGGCTGCACGATGCTTCCACGCAGAGCTGAATCCGGCCCGCACACTAGTACTGGTAAACCGCTTAGAGGATCTAAGCCTGTCCAGGAACCGCTGTGCGAGGCGGACCGTCCATGCTAATAAACCATATTGGTTTCATTGGGTGACAGGGCTTGAGATGTCATTTCATCTCAATGTCGGGTAAAAGTCCCACAAAATTGGAAGCAACTTCTCCAAAATGACCTTTACAGTGTTGACGGGGACGTTAAACCTCAAATCAAGCAAACAAAAGATATCAAGAAGCACTTAAACTGCTGATAATAATTATTCAATCTGTGAGTAGTTATCGCATTACTCATAGGATTTTAAATTATTTTCAGTAAATACATTGTGATGCTTTTTTCTGTCCAAACACTGCAATGCTCTTTCTAAGCTGAGAGATACATTACACAGAAATGTACCAGAAAAAAATACAAACGCTCGCTTCCGATAAATAAACCACTATTTTGACAAAGTAAATAGAAAAAATAAGACACTAAAGAAACGTCAACAATTACAATACCAATGCAGAAAAAGAGACATATTTAACATATTTATGCATGTGTACTATAAGGAAGGAAACTGTTTCTCTCCCTGTCTAATAGCAAAATTTCTCTAGGTCATGGAACAGCTTTGTTTACACCAAATAGTCTTTGCCTCATCTATCAATGCTATCTTTTGCAACAGAAACTCAATAATAGTGACATTTCGATTTTTGGAAATACTAACCAATAATTACTGTTAGGATAATAATCCAGCATTCATAAAGACAGAGTATATCTAAGGCTTAATCTAGCCATGGATTTACCAACAGAACTATTTTTACTAGTAACAAAAAACCACTGACCATTGCGTCCTTGCATACCAGCTTGGTATGGAAATGAAAATAATGGATCTCCCTGCCTTACACCTATTTGAGTAGCATGACTTATGCAAAGTCATTTAATAAAGTTGTACATGTTCACAATAATTTTGCTGCCAATAAAAAACAATATAGGTTGTTAAGCCTAATTTGTTGATTAGAATACATTTTGATTTAGTGTTTTACTATCTACTATTTTGGATAGATCATAGTGTATAAATGAAAGGAAAATATCAGAAATTCATGATATTCTGATAGTTTCTAAGCTAGATCAGCTCAATATGTATTCATTATGATTTGTATAATCTCATTTTTATTACGTAAGTGTTACGAACTGCCCTTTTGAAAGGTTCTTGGATGATTTCAATAAAATAGTAAATTTTACAGAAGCGACTTACATCCATTAAAGGTGTAAATCTACAGTGTTACCGGATTCGGATTTTCATGAAATTTGGCATAGCTAAAGAAGATACATATGGCAAGTTTTTCTAGCAAAATGAAATCTTGACAAAGACTAGAACATATTTATCTTAGGGATTGAATTTTGATATTTTTTTAAAATTTTAATTAAAAAATGAGATTTTTGATAATTATTTTATCAGAAAATGAAAACTTTAATTAATTCAAAAGGTTTTTTAGTATCAAAGGAATGCCTATGGAGTTCTGCATTCAATCCAGTACACAGATCTTGAAACTAAATAAAACATAAGATTTAAGACGCACTTATTTAGAGACAGACACCAGCTAATGGAGGGAGTCAGTTAGAGTGGCCTCCTGAGTCCTATTTTGATTTATATAATTTATTAAATACATTTTTATAGCTTGTATATGCTGAGTTATTAATATACAAAGTTTAAAGAAAAAACATGCATGGGCACAAATGAAAGACCCCCTTTGAAAACTTTCTGAATGAGTTGTCTCTCACTGAATGAATATTTATTCTGCTTATCCCATTGTACACCGGTGGACTCATCCATTATTATATGTTTGATGATACCATTTCTCATTTAAGTGGTGTCTGGTCTATTTTATCATCTTTATTAATTTTTAATGTGAAACCTGTTAGTCAACCCTTTTATACCAAATGCAATATAGCAGGGTTCCATTTCAATCTTCAAAATTTATTTGGAAAATGGCTGAACTCCGTGTTCTGCGGCGACTGAGCTGGGCCTGCATTGTTTGTCAATTACCACATAAAGGGTTTCTGGTACAAAATGGGTTAACAGTGCAGATCCAGATCAGACACCATTTATGCAGTGTCTGATCGGGGTCCACATTGTTTGCTGATGCCCTTTTTACGGTTTTCCAGGTGAGAATCCCAGTCAGTTTCATCATTTATCAGGTAGACAGTCTTCACCGTCAAGTAATTTTCCATTCTGTTTAAACTCTTAAAGAGCACATGTAAATTTATTCAGCAGACAACAATTTTATTTTTTCCTTTTTTTCAGGAAAAATAAGGCTTGAGATTACATGTGAATTGTCTGCCCAGCAGACGATTCACATGTAAAATCAAGCCTTATTTTCTCAGAAAAATAAGAAAACATATTTGAAACTGACATCTGCAAAAAAAAGTCATGATTGGCAATGTATGGGTTATATGATATGAATCTGTGTTAATTTACATTCCTTATTCTCATATTTTGTAAACTTTGTTCACATCCATATTTGAATTATGCAATTTGATAAGTGTTTTGATATCTCACCCATAACAATAATATATTTTGAGCCTTTAATGTTGAAATGTTTAGACATTGTGATCTCCTATGGTCCTGTTAACACTGTAGTACACACTTGGTACACATCAGCTTGACCTGGAGGTCACAGGCTCAAATTCTGCTAGGTCAGCAATATTCCTGGGTGGAGATGCATCTTGAAATCCATCTCCCTGTTGATACAAGAAGGGCTGTTGCATTACACAGTAAAACACCCGTGTGACATAGAGCATTTTTCACATCTCCAAAATGGCTACTTTTCTGATGAAAGTCTGTGATATTATCTAAGCTTGTCCAGGCAAAGCAGTGCGAGTAGGACTGTCCATGCTTATAAACCCTATTGGTTTCATTGGGCTTGAGATGTCATTTCAACTCAATGTCAGGTAAGAATCCCACAAAATTGGCAGCAACGTCTCCAAAGTGACCTATACAGGGTTGACGGGGACGTAAAACCTCAAATCAAACAAAACAAATACTGCATAGGTTGTGGGTGCTCGTTAGAACTGCCTCAATGAGGCAGTTCTAACGAGTACCCACAACCTGTGTCTTGAAAATAATGTTTACCTGTGTATACCCCAGCTTTCTTTATATAAAGTGGGGATTAGGGAGTGTTCATTTTACGGGCTTGGTCACATGATGTCAGTTTCTGGCACTGTTTCAGTGAACAGCTTATGTAGCCTGCCCAAGAACATTGTTATAAGGTCATTTGACCAGTTTGATATGACCAACTAGTGTTGAATGGGCAATTATGTAGCCTGCCCAGGAACATTGTAATAAGGTCATTTGACCAGTTTGATATGACCAACTAGTGTTGAATGGGCAATTATGTAGCCTGCCCAGGAACATTGTTATAAGGTCATTTGACCAGTTTGATATGACCAACTAATGTTGAATGGGCAATTAAACTACATCACATTTTGTAGGTTTTGCATTGCCTGAGTTTATATTATAAGTATTTTGTTAATATCAGTACATTTGTAAGGTTTCACTTAACATTGAGCTGGTCTCAAACTGTAGCAATTTCCTATTTTTTGGTACATTAAACTTTATAAATTTATTGTATTCTCTGTTTTTGATATATTCCCATATCATTTGGATACAACACCTGATCAAATCCTGATCTTTTTATCATGAAAAATTTAATTTTTTCTTATCTTTTCTGCAAACATAGATTGTGGGTGCAGGAATCGACATGAAAAGTGGTGAGGGACTTTTGTTTTTGTTTGTTTGATTTGAGATGTAAAATCCCCATCAACACTGTATAGGTCATTTTGAGATGTTGCTTCCAATTTTGTGGGACTTTTACCTGACACTGTGATGAAATGACATCTCAAGCCCTCTTACCCAATGAAACCAGTAGGGTTTATAAGCATGGATGGTCCGACTCGCAGCACTTTGCCTGAGCAGGCTTAGATCCTCTAGTGGTTTACCAGTACTCATGTGCGGTCGGTTTCAGCTCTGCATGGAAGCATCATGCAGCCCATCTGTTTCTTCAAGCCCGATGGGCGGGGTGAAAGACTTAATGATTATCCCTTAAAATGCCATGAAAATCTGCATCTGAAAATGTTGTCTACTCAGGTCGTCTGCTTAATCTTAAATATTTTTGCATATAGGCAAACAGTGTAGCCCAGATCAGACTGCTTCTAGAGCAGCAGACTCTGATCTTGGTCCAAATTGTGCAAAAATAGCAATCAGAAGAGATGGCAAATCCCCGGACCAAAAGCCAATATAGCCTTCAGAAGATTGTTGACACAGAATTAAATACACTACTAAGCCCACAGTATATTGCTGCAAAATCTGCAGGATTTTGTATTTGTAATGTTTATTGAGACTATCTCCACCTAATGATTCTAAGGATCGCTTCTCAACATGATAAAGATCCAAGATTTCCAATGCACAAAGTACTGGTATACTGAGTTGCAGGTACAGCTGTGGCAAGTACCAGCAATATATCTGAAAGGGGAATGGAGTTATGGCCATCACAAGATTAAATTGTCAGGGGAGATAACTCGAAAACCAGGGCACTCAGAATTGTGGTTCTTGCACATGACACGCCCTGCTTAACCTCATGTACCATAAATATATCTCAAAGGGTATTGGAGATATGGTGATCACAAGGTGGTCATACAGTTATATTGGAAGGGGAGATAACTCAAATACCACAGCACCTAGAGTTGTGTTTCTTGCGCATGAATACCTTCTATACCTTGTATACAATTGTGCCGAGTTCCAACAGTATATCTTTAAGGGTATTGGAGTTATGGCCATCATTAGGTTATATTGTCAGGGGAGATAACTCAGAAACCAGGGCATCCAGAGTTGTAATCCATGTGCATGGCACGCCTGCTTAATCTCATGTACACCTGATCCAAGTACAATCAATATGTCTCAAAGGATATTGGAAATATGGTGATTGCAATGTGGTCATACTACATTGGAAGGGGAGATAACTCAAATACCCAAACACCCAGAGTTATTGTTCTTAGGCATGACAAGCCGTCTCAACCTTGTATACAGTTGTGCCAAGTTCCATCAGTATATCTCAAAGGGTATTGGTGTTCTGGCCATCACAAGCTTATATTGTCAGGGGAGATAACTCAAAAACCAGGGCACCCAGAGCCATTGGTCTTGCACATGACATGCCAGCTTAACCTCATGTACAGCTGTACCAAGTATCATCAATATATCTGAAAGGGTATATTTTATTGGAACGGGAGATAACTAAAAACCCATGGCACCCAGAGTTGTGGTTCTTGTGCACGATATGGCATCACAGCATTATGAACAATTGTGCCAGGTACCATCAATATGTCTCAAAGGGTATTAGAGTTATGGCCATCACAAGGAAGTCTTTCTATTTTATTGGAAGGGGAGATAACTCATAAACCACAGCACCCAGATTCCAGGTCCTTGCGCTTGACAAGCCAGCTCACACTTGTGAACTTTGTACCAGGTACAATCAATGTGTCTAAAACAGAATTTGAGATATGGCAATCACAAGGTAGTCATCCTACTTTATTGGAAGGGGAGATAGCCCAAAAACTTGTGTTTCTTGCGCATGACACCCCAACTCAGCCTTCTGAACAATTGTGCCAAGTACATGTACCATCAATGTATCTCAAAGGGTATTTGAGTTATGGCCATCACAAGGTTTTGTCTACGGATGGACAGATGGGCAGGAGACAGACAGATGCCTGGCTGATCGCTATATCCCCGGAACCTATTCGGTCAAAGTAAAAAAATGGCCAAGCCCCGGGGCTTATCAGCTCCCAAAGAACTACAGGATGGCCATGATGGCCCTGGATCGCTCACCTGATCCACACTGTAGCAATGAAATAGGTAGGTAATACAGTAAGGTGCCTTGTCAGAAGGAAAATACATGCCAAATATGAAGGCTCTATCTCAAATGGTTCAAAAGTTATGATTAAGTAGGTCAAAGGTCAAACTTTTTGTATGGATGTTAAGCCATTGTCACAAGGAATATACATGCCAAATATGAAGGTTCTATCTCAAATAGTTCCAAAGTTATGATTAAGTAGGTCACAGATCAAGGTCAAGGTCACAGATCAATTTTTTTTTGCATGAGTGGGTAGACCTTGTAACAAAGAACATACATGCCAAATATGAAGGCTCTACATTAAATGGTTCAAAATGACAAAAACGATCAAAGGTCAAGGTCACAGGTCAAAATTTTGCATGGTTGGGAAGCCCTTGTCACAAGGACCCTACATGCCAAATATGAAGGCTCTGTCTTAAATGGTTCAAAAGTTATGAGAAAGAAGGTCAAAGGCTAGGTCATAGGTCAAAATTTTTTGTATGGGTGAAAGTCGTTGCCACAAGAAACGTACATGTCAAGTATGAAGGCTCTACCTCAAATGGTTCAAAAGTTATGATAAAGTAGGTCACATGTCAAGGTCACAAGTCATTTTTTTTGTATGACACAAGGAAACTACATGCCAAATATGAAGGCTCTATCTCAAATGCTTAAAAATAAATATGACAAAGTAGGTCAAGGTAGGAAGACCTTTTCACAAGGAACAAACATGCCAAAAATTAAGGCACTATCTTCATTGGTTCAAAATTTATGATAAAGTTGGTCAAATGTCAAGGTATATTGTAAAGGTCACAGATCATTTTATGTATGAATAGAAAACCCTTGTCGCAAGGAACCTACAAGCCAAATATAAAGACTGTATCTCAAATGCTTAAAAAGTTATGACAAAGTATGTCAAAGGTCAAGGTGATGGGTCAAAGTTTTTGAATGGTCGGGAAAACCTTGTCACAAGGAACATACATGCCAAATATGAAGGCTCTATATCATATGGTTCAAAAGTTATGATAAAGTAGGTCACGATCAAGGTCACAGGTCAAATTGTTTTTATATAAGTTTGAAGCCCTTGTCACAAGGAACCTACATACTAAATATGAAGGCTCTGTCTCAAACGGTTCAAAAGTTATGACAAAATAACCTACTGATCTACTTTTTGATTTGACATGTCCCATATTCGAACTTAACTGAGATATTGTCCAGAAGATCATCCTGAGCATGTTTTATGATCATTGGACTAAAACTGTGGCCTCTTCACAACGTTTTTCTATAGTTTGACCAGCTGGCCTACTTTTTGACCCGACATGACCCATATTCAAATTTGACCCAGATATTGTCAAGATGATCATTCTGAGCAAGTTTGATGATGATCGGCCCAAACTGGGGCCTTTAATGCGTTCACAAGGTTTTTCTATGAGCTGACCTACTGACCTACTTATTGACCAGACATGACCCATATTCGAAATCAACCGAGATATTGTCAAATGATCATTCTGAGCAAGTTTGATCACAAGCGGACAAAAAGTGTGGCCTCTAGAGTGTTCTCAAGGTTTTTCTATGATTTGACGTACTGACCTACTTTTTGACTCAACATGACCCATAGTCGAACTTGACTGAGATAGTGTCAAGATGACCATTCTGGTGATCGGACCAAAACTGTGGCCTCTAGTATGTTCGTGAGGTTTTTTAGCTCACCTGTCACGTAGTGACAAGGTGAGCTTTTGGGATCACTTTTTGTCCGTCGTCCGTCGTGCGTGTGTGCGTGTGGGCGTGTGTGCGTGCGTAAACTTTTTCTTCAAATGACAAGTCCTCCTAAACCATGATTGGATTTTAACCAAACTTCACAGGAATGATCCTTAGGTGGCCCCCTTTCAAAGTTGTTCGAATGGTTCCGGTCCATTGCACATCTAGGTCACAGGAGCTAAAAATAGATTTTTAAAATGTAAACTTTAAAAATCTTCTTCACTGAAACCGCAAGGCCCAGGTCTTTGATATTTGGTATGAAGCTTCATCTAGTGGACCTCTACCAAGATTGTTCAAATTATGGCCCTTGGGCCAGAAATGCCCCCGCCCCGGGGGCCTTTGGGTTTACATAGGCTTATATAGGGAAAATCTTTAAAAATCTTCTTCTCTGAAACCACAAGGCCTAGGTCTTTGATATTTGGTGTGAAGCTTCACCTTGTGGACCTCTACCAAGATTGTTCAAATTATAGCCCTAGGCCAAAAATGCCCCCGCCCCGGGGGCCTTTGGTTTTACATAGGCTTATACAGGGAAAATCTTTAAAAATCTTCTTCTCTGAAACCGAAAGGCCCAGGTCTTTGATATTTGGTATGAAGCTTAATCTAGTGGAACTCTACCAAGATTGTTCAAATTATGGCCCTTGGGCCAGGAATGCCCCCGCCCCGGGGGCCTTTGGGTTTACATAGGCTTATATAGAGAAAATCTTTAAAAATCTTCTTCTCTGAAACCACAAGGCCCAGGTCTTTGATATTTGGTGTGAAGCTTCACCTAGTGGACCTAAACCAAGATTGTTCAAATTATAGCCCTTGGGGCCAAAAATGCCCCCAACCCGGGGGCCTTTGGCTTTACATAAGCTTATACAGGGAAAATCTTTAAAAATCTTCTTCTCTGAAACCGAAAGGCCCAGGTCTTTGATATTTGGTATGAAGCTTCATCTAGTGGACCTCTACCACGATTGTTCAAATTATGGCCCTTGGGCCAGAAATGCCCCCACCCCCCCCCCCTCCCCGCCCCGGGGGCCTTTGGGTTTACATAGGCTTATATTTAGAAAATCTTTAAAAATCTTCTTCTCTGAAACTACAAGGCCCAGATCTTTGATATTTGATGTGAAGCCTCACCTAGTGGATCTCTACCAAGATTGTTCAAATTATAGCCCTGGGGCCAAAAATGCCCCCACCCCGGGGGCCTTTGGTTTTACATAGGCTTATACAGGGAAAATCTTCAAAAATCTTCTTCTCTGAAACCGCAATGCTCAGATCTTTGATATTTGGTGTGAAGCTTCATCTAGTGGACTTCTACCGAGGTTGTTCAAATTATAGCCCTAGGGCCAAAAATTCCCCCGCCCCAGGGGCCTTTGGGTTTACATAGGCTTATAAAGGGAAAATCTTTAAAAGTCTGCTTCTCTGAAACCACAAGGCCCAGATTTTTGATATTTGATGTGAAGCTTCACCTAGAGGACCTCTACCAAGATTGTTCAAATTATAGCCCTATGGCCAAAAATGCCCCCGCCCCGGGGGCCTTTGGTTTTATATAGGCTTATACAGGGAAAATCTTTAAAAATCTTCTTCTCTGAAACCGAAAGGCCCAGGTCTTCAATATTTGGTATGAAGCTTCATCTAGTGGACCTCTACCAAGATTGTACAAATTATGGCCCTTGGGCCAGAAATGATCCCGCCCCGGGGGCCTTTGGGTTTACATAGGCTTATATAGGGGAAATCTTTAAAAATCGTCTCAAAAACCACAAGGCCCAGGTCTTTGATATTTGGTGTGAAGCTTCACCTAGTGGACCTAAACCAAGATTGTTCAAATTATGGCCCTTAGGCCAGAAATGCCCCCCCCCCCCCCACGCCCCGGGGGCCTTTGGGTTTACATAGGCTTATATATAGAAAATCTTTAAAAATCTTCTTCTCTGAAACCACAAGGCCCAGGTCTTTGATATTTGGTGTGAAGCCTCACCTAGTGGATCTCTACCAAGATTGTTCAAATTATAGCCCTGGGGCCAAAAATGCCCCCACCCCGGGGGGCTTTGGTTTTACATAGGCTAACAGGGAAAATCTTTAAAAATCTTCTTCTCTGAAACCGAAAGGCCCAGGTCTTCAATATTTGGTGTGAAGCTTCATCTAGTGGACCTCTACCAAGATTGTTTAAATTATGGCCCTTGGGCCAGAAATGCCCCCGCCCCGGGGGCCTTTGTGTTAACATAGGCTTATATAGGAGAAATCTTTAAAAATCGTCTCAAAAACCACAAGGCCCAGGTCTTTGATATTTGGTGTGAAGCTTCACCTAGTGGACCTCTACCAAGATTGTTCAAATTATAGCCCTTGGGGCCAAGAATGCCCCCACCCTGGGGGCCTTTGGTTTTACATAGGCTTATATTTAGAAAATCTTTAAAAATCTTCTTCTCTGAAACCGCAAGGCTCAGATCTTTGATATTTGGTGGGAAGCTTCATCTAGTGGACGTCTACCAAGATTGTTCAAATTATAGCCCTTGGGGCCAAAAATGCCCCCGCCCCGGGAGCCTTTGGTTTTACATAGGCTTATATAGAGAAAATCTTTAAAATCTTCTTCTCTGAAACCGCAAGGCCCAGGTCTTTGATATTTGGTGTGAAGGTTCACCTAGTGGACCTCTACCAAGATTGTTCAAATTATAGCCCTGGGGCCAAAAATGCCCCCACCCCGGGGGCCTTTGGTTTTACATAGGCTTATATTTAGAAAATCTTTAAAAATCTTCTTCTCTGAAACCGCAAGGCTCAGATCTTTGATATTTGGTGTGAAGCTTCATCTAGTGGACCTCTACCAAGATTGTTCAAATTATAGCCCTGGGGCCAAAAATGCCCCCATCCCCAGGGCCCTTTGGTTTTTCATAGGCTTATATAGGGAAAATATTTAAAAACCTTCATCTCTGAAACCACAAGGCTCAGGTCCTTGATATTTGGTATGAAGCTTCACCTAGTATAGCCCATCGGCCAAGAACGTACTAGAGACACTGATTCTCAGGCGAGCCATTCAGGACCCTCTGGGCCCTCTTGTTCTATGATTTAACCTGCTGACCTACTTTTTGATCCCACATGACCCATATTCGGACTTGACCTAGATATTGTCAAGATGATCATTCTGAGCAAGTTTGATGATAATTAGACTAAAATGGCAGTCTCTATAGTGTAGACAAGGTTTTTCTATGATTTGACCTCCTTTTTGACCCTACATGACCCATATTCGAACTTGACCTAGATATTGTAGAGATGATCATTCTGGGCAAGTTTGGGGATGATTCGACCAAAACTGGGACCTCTAGAGTGTTAACAAGGTTTTTCTATGATTTGACCTACTGACCTACCTTTTGACCCGATATGACCCATATTCGAACTTGACCGAGATATTGTCAGGATGATCATTCTGAGCAAGTTTGAGGATGATTGGACCAAAACTGTGGCCTCTAGAGTGTTAACAAGGTTTTTCTATGGTTTGACCTACTCACCTACTTTTTGACCCCACATGACCCATATTAGAACTTGACCAAGATAATGTCAGGATGATCATTCTGAGCAAGTTTGAGGAAGATTTGATCAAAACTGGGCTAGAGTGCCTGTCCAGGCAAAGCGGTGCGAGTCGGTCCGTCCATGCTTATAAACCCTATTGGTTTCATTGGGCGACAGGGCATGATATGTCATTTCATTTCAATGTTGGGTAAAAGTCCCATAAAATTGGAAGCGACGTCTCCCAAATGACCTACACGGTGTTGACGGGGACGTTAAACCTCAAATCAAACCAAAGTAACCATGTGTTATTACATGTGTGGTCATGTGATATTTATGACATGACGTTATCCACTAAATAACAGTGACGTTATATTATGAAAAAGTTTTTATCATATGACGTCGCGTCTGGGAGTGTAATAACGCCATGTAATATTTTCGATAATCCACTAGTGGATTAAATATGCAAATTAGCTAGATACGTTCGCAACGTTACATGTACGACGTCCTTAACGAAGTCGCGTTTATTAACGACGGAAAATTGACATTTTTGTAAACAATCGTGAATAAAATGCATATTAAATATCATATGATAAATAGAATCTTGCATTCGTGCTCATGTTTTATTGAATTTATTAAACACGTTGAGGAAAAGGGATAAAATGCTCGGCAAAGCCTCGCATTTTATCCCTTTTCCTCAACTCGTTTGATTTGAAAAAAAACAGACACATCCCTTCTCTGACCAGAAACAGACTGGAAACATCCTGACTTTGAGCAACGTTGTCTTCATCTTGTTTGTCAGCTAGAATATGTAATACATGCAATCCTTACAAATGTCTCTTGTATTTGGCCCGGTATAGATAAATATCTGTCATGTGCAGGGGTGTGAGTGTTCTTGAATAAAGTCCTTGAAATTAAATCCATCTTCACACCAATTATAAACTATGGGAAAGAGTATTGCAAAATAAAGTCTTTGAAAATTCATACTCGACATCATACCAAATATACTCGTAAGCCAAATCCGAGGCCCCCGCCAATCGGAGCTTGAAGAAACAGATTGGGCTGTATGTTCTTCCGTGCAGAGCTGAAACTGACCACACCCTGAGTACTGGTAAACCATTTTGAGGGTCTAGGCCTGAACCAGGCAAAGTGGTGCGAGTGGAACTGTCAGTACATATAAATCCTTTTGGTTCATTGGGCAAGAGGGCTTGAGTAGTCATTTAATCTCAAAGCCAGATAAAATTCCAACAAAATTGGAAGCAGCGTCTCCAAAATGGCCCATATAACGTGATGGGGATGTTAAACTTCTAAACAGACAAACAAACAAATAAGCCAAATCCAGAGCATGAGTTTGAAAGTATGAAAGCTGTAAAAATGTTTCATCAAAAATTGTTCCATAAAATACGAGGGCAAGTCAATAACAATTTTTGTGCCATCAGCCTAGAACTGAAGAAGCCAGTGTCCTTGTTTCCGACCCACTCCTCAACTGCCGCCACGACTTCTTCGTTGGACCGGAAATGACGTCCACGGATATCTTTTTTTAAGTTCGGGAATAGGAAATAGTCACTAGGAGGTAAGTTCGGAGAATAAGCGGGTAGCGGTATTAGGTCGTACATATTCCACTCAACAGCATCCATTGCAACATAAAACGCACCTGTTTTTGTGCTTTACATTGCCAGAAAAACCAACATAATAACGCATTATGCATCCCAAAATACAGTTACCATCACCTTGCCAGCAGAGGGGTGCGCTTTGAACTTCTTTGGCCTCGGAGACCCCGGCCCTACCCACTGGCGACTTTGAGTTTTATTCTCTAGCTCATAATAATGGACCGAAGTCTCATATACAGTCACCAGACATGTAAGAAAATCATCTTTCTTTGACCTAAACCGCTTCAACAATGCGCTGCATAATGATGCTCCGGTTGCCATTTACTCGTCGCTAAAGGATGTTGGGACCCAACGGGCCGTTAGCTTGCGCATACCCAAGCGATCTTGTAAAATTGTTGAAACGCTACCATGTGAAATGTGTAATGCATTCGCTATTTTTCCATCTTAATTTGCCTATCGCAGAGTACACCACATCCCGTACTTTATATTGTTACACATTTCTTCATCGATGGCATCTGATGGGCGTCCAGACCTGGTTTCGTCTACCGCGTTTGAATTCCCCAACCAAGAATTTAACTTGTGCATTATAACCTTGGTGAACAAATGGCCCACCCTTGGGCCACATGTTTTACGTAGACTTAAAGGGGAAAACTTCAAAAATCTTCTTGTCCAGGTCTTCGATATTTAGTATGAATCTTCATCTGGTGGACCTCTACCAAGATTGTTCAAATTATAGGCTTGGGGCCAAATATAGCCCTGCCTCTGGGCACACGTGTCACATAGACTTATATAGGGAAGACCTTTAAAAAATTGTCTCGTCTGAAACCAGAAGGCCCAGGTCTTTGACATTTGGTACGAAGCTTCATCTAATGGACCTCTTCCAAGATTGTTCAAATTATAGCCTTGGGGACAAAGATGGCCCCGAGCGCGGGCCGAAATTTTTACAAAGATTTATATAGGACAAAGCTTTAAAATCTATTGTCCCTTCTGAAATTGCAAAGCCCAGGTGTTTAGGTACGAGTATCAACCAGGTTAACAAACATGTTTTGCCTTTCTGTGGTTTCTTTTTTTTTTTTTTTTTTTTTTTTTGGTCCACAGTTGAGCGATACAGGGTCATCTTGGCCCACTTGTTGACATTGTGAACAGTGTAGCTTCTTCATTTTTGTAGAAGCCTCCGTGGTGCAGTGGTTACTCTACTCGCCTTGTAAACCAGAGGTCGCAGGATCGATCCCAGGCTTCTCCAGACTTTCGGATGAGTCTTTAAACCGAGGTCCCGTCTCCGTTTGACCTTAGTTATTGGTGGGACGTAAAACTCAAACACTCAGTCACTCTTCATTTTTGTTTGATCTTCATGAAACTTGCAGATAACAATGGCATGCATAAAATCTCGGACAAAATCGAAAATGGGTCAGATCGGGCAAACAACAGCAGAGTTTCATCCCCTTGATTGTCAGTATGACCATTTTTTACCTTGTGAACAGTGTAGCTTCATCAGTTTTGTTGGATCTTCGTGAAAGCTGCAGTTTAAAATGACATGGGTATAACTCTCTGTGGGATAAAATCTCGGACAAGTTCAAAATGGATCAGACTGGGCAGAGCTATGTCCCCTTGATTGTCAAGATTGCCTGTTAAAACTCTAAAGCCCATGGTTTTAGCCTAAGCAACTTCAAACTTTCTCAGAGTGGTGTCCTTGACATAATGTCAGCCAGGTTCGAAACTGGGTCATGTGGCGTCAAAAAATAGGTCACAATGTCAAATAATAGAAAAAATAAAAGAATGTTCTGGAGGTAATATTTTCAGCACAAGCATCTTCAGACTTGCTCAGAAAGATGTCGTTGACAAAATGACAAAATCTGGGTCAAGCACAAATTAGGTCAAAAAGTAGCTCACAAGGTCAAATCATAGAAAAACCTTGTGAACACTCTAGAGATCATTTTTTAACCATATCAATTTCAAACCTGAGTTGAAGGCTTTTGGGAAGCTTATAAGATGGCAGTCTGTGTCCTCTGTCAGCCTTTGTTGTTCGTTGTTCGTCTTCCAAACTTTCGAACAGAAATAGCTAAGCAACAGTGTGAGCAGATCTCAACAAACTTTTATATTTAGCTTGTCTTTAGAACGGGATTGCTTACACAAAGTGCTAACGGTGAGCTACTGTGATCAGTGAATGTCCATTCTGCGTCGTCCATCAATAATTTGCCTTAAATGCGAACTGCTCCTAAACCCTTGGTCCACAGTGGTTGAAGTTTCTACAGCGCCTAGGTAGGGGAACAAGGTCATCTGGGACAAGGCTTCAAGGAGGCGGTTTCAACGGCCACCCACCACCTATGCTTTGGGCATTCATAAGACAAATATCATGAGAATGTAAAAACGCCATATAATAAATTCGGTAACCCATTAGGGGATTAAATATGCAAATTAATTAGATGCGCCCCGTTACGTTACCTGTACATCCTTAACGACGTGTCGGCCTCGGTAGCTCAGTCGGATGATTCCTGCCGGGGTCGGCAACATTCTTTCGTGGAGATTGATCATGAAATCTTTTCTACGGTCATTCTCTCCATTCCGCTGATTCAAGAAAGCCAGTTGTCAGTTTCTGACGAAAGAATGTGCACTGGTTAACCGCTTACATATAAGCCTGACCAGGAAAAGTGTGGATAGGTAAACTGACCAGCTTAAAAATGACCTAAATAGTGTTGACTGGGCCGTTAAACTCAAATGCAAACAAACAAAATCATTAACGACGTCGTGTTTACTGATGGCGGAATATTGATATTTTTGAAAAAGAAATCGTGAATTAAATGCGTTTTAAATGTCATATGATGCATTCGTGATCATGTAATCGTATTATCAAATTTATTAAACTCGTTGAAGAAATGGGATAAAATGTTCGGCAAGCCTCGCATTTTATCCCTTTTCCTCAACTCGTTAAATAAATTCTTCAGTGCTAAATCCACGTGTCTATCACTGATTTGTAGGATATCCAGGTAATTTATTTATAGAAAATAGCATGCAGCGATAATAATTTTGTCACAGTGAGGTAAGAGTATTGCGTATTAGGGTTATCTATAGAATCTGGGCTGGAATCATGCAATGGGTTGGGCGTGACAAACAGTGTCGGCCCAGATCAGACGCTGCAGGACGGTGCATCTGATCAGCGTCTACACTCTTTGCTTACAGTACAGGAATTTAAGATTCAGATGCCGCAAAACGCAGGGTCTTATCAGGTTCTGTACCTTTTGCTTAAAAACTGGTATTCAAGGGTTGAACGAACCAGTTTAAGTCTCAGTCCAGGGGACAGTTGTTCAAAACTAACGACATCGTTAGTTAACGTATCGTGAAAACTTTGATCATTTATTATGGCAAATATGCTAATATTTTTGCTGAAAAAAAAATGTGAGCAGCTTTGCATTCGCAAAAGCTGGTCACATTTGTTCAGCAAAAATACCAAAATTTTAAATATTAAACTTGCTAGAACAGTTAACAATATGACCACTAACGAGCTCGTTAAGCTAACGATGCTTTGAACAACTGGTCCCAGGACTATTTCCCAGCCTGTTCTCAGAGAAGATTGACCCACCAGTACTCTCAGTGCTTTTGATTCATGTGTTCTGTTGCGATGAGCAGCGTAAAAACAAATGGCAGCCAATAAAACGTCGGCCTATTTGCGAATGTAACTCGACGTCTGATTAGATAACGTCAAAAATTTGTGACGCCGTATTCTGCAATGATAGTGCATTCTGCAATGTTAGTGATGTAACGTCGGTTTGGCTGACATTCGGATTTATACAAATGAGATCTTTTACTGTATCTAATGTTCAATTTTACACCTTAAAAATGAGTAAGTGCGTCAAAATGGGGATGAGCTTTGCAGAGACAAAATTTGGAGAGTTTCGCGTCCCCAGAACCGTAAAACCGCCGATTTACACCACGACGGTTTGACATCCAATCAGACGTCTTGTTACATTAGCCAATGCATTGAATGCTTCTTTATCTTATCTTAATGTACGTATTATATCTGTTAAACAACATTCACAATATATATCTTTTTTGTCGCGTTTTTCGGCGATAACATCTTTATTTTAAATTTTTGACCAGCTTATCCAGCGAAAAAGTTGCAGAGAAGCTCCGCAAAG
Source organism: Lucinisca nassula (assembly GCA_963580285.1). NCBI lineage: Eukaryota > Metazoa > Mollusca > Bivalvia > Lucinida > Lucinidae > Lucinisca > Lucinisca nassula. Next base: position 25,398,155 of record OY757014.1, on the reverse strand, counting down.
TTCATAAAAAAAGGTTTGGTGCCCCTAAGTTATCTGACCAGAGATGTAATCAGATGGGAAGTTCAATTTTGTCAAAAAAATCTGTTCCTTGATGACTTGGTTTGTCCATTTGTCGTTCAGCACTTTGACTGAAGGATAATTATGTGGGTCATATGCGTACAATATGCACATTCAAGAGTGATTTTGGATTTTATTTTTTTTTTTTATTTATTAGGAATTCTAAATTTATCCAACCACCCAAAACCTTCTGTATTGGTTTGCTGACAAAACAAAGTGTTTCATCCTTTTTTCTGTCTATACTCTAATGCTTTGTACAACGTCCCTTCGGTTTCGTTGGATGCACCTGTGTTTATACATGTACTTGCATGCTGAAAACAATTTGGTCGGTAGGTAGGAGAAACTTTTTTATTATTTTATTTTTTTTTCTCTCGGAAAAAAAAACAGGGTCGGGCCTGTACTTTTTATGTGTTTTTATTTTTGAACTTGTTTTTTGTTTTTTTGTTTGAGACTTGCACTGTATATCATAATTCAAAACTCAAAAAAGTCAGCGCTGTATTTTGGAAGGTACTAAATACCAAAAAACTACAAAAATTTACTGAAAACGCAAAATTACCATGGGAAAATGCAAAGACGACACTGGGTAGGGTCGGAAATTGAAAATGGTAGGGTCGATGTTTTTAATTTTTATTTTGTTCTTTTATTGATATAATAGTAGTGGCGCGGGGTCTGAAACAGGGTCTGTCGGGTTAGCGGAAACACGGCTATTTTTGAGCCTAAATACGCTCTTTCCATAAGTGAACAATTTTTATAGAAAATTTCAAAAATGTTTTAAAAAATGTCCATCTGATTAGAGCAAAAAGAATACAATACTTTACGAAAAGTTGGCGGAACTTTTTCGCTGGTGGTGCTGATAAAAAATTTATCGCCGATAAACGCGGGAAAAAATGATAAAAGATTGCGTTGGGAATACGAGGACTGCACACTCTCTATTCGGGCACATTTCTTCAAGCAAACTTTCATTTTACTTAAATACTGCCCATTTAAACCAAGTACTCACATGCCTTGCGATTCACGGGTCGTGACATCGTGACATAGAGGTACTAAACTAGAACATACCATATTACGTACCGTAATTTAACCCTTAAGATGTCATGCATAAATGCATCTGAAAAATGTCGTCTGTTTATATGTCGTCTGCTACAACTTCTTGCAAACTTATAAAACATATTTTGCATACAGGCATACAGGCAAACAGTGTGGACTCAGATCAGACTGCTCCTTGAGGAGCAGTCTGATCTGGGTCCACACTGTTTGCAAAAATGACTTTTGAAGTTACCAGCAGATGACATAGCAGACGACAATTGTTGTGATTGGCATCTTATGGGCTAAAAGAGTCCCTTTCCAGTTAATTTTCAATAGCACAGACCAGTAAGTGTCTTGGAAAAAGAAGGTATTGTACTATCCACGGAGCGCGCATGCACAAAGGAACTGATCAGAATGTGCGTATGCGTATGCGCGGTCTGATCTGCATCTTTTTTACTCGCATATGGCAAAGCAGGTTTTCTCAGGACATACTGGCACATCTGTACCAGTTCACGGGCTACGATCTCAAGTTTTCCATAGTCACTGACGTAAAGATTGGTTTGTTTTTTCGGTCGCGGCTTGTATAAACAGCAGGGAGAGATAAAATATGACATATGCGAACAGCGAAGACTTAACTGATACCCAGGCTGATCACAGCTGCGCAGGCTTATCTGAGAAGGCTGACTTAGAATTCTAAATGAGGGGATCGTCGCTGATCATGTTTGTTTGTTTGAGATTTAACGTCCCCGTCAACACTATAAAGGCCATTTTGTAGACGTTACTTCCAATTGTATGAGACTTTTACCGGACATTGAGATGAAATGGCATCTCAAGCCCTGCCGCCAAAATATGGATATCCATTATTCCGCTGATTTATAAATATCCATAATTCGAATTATAGATATCCATAAATCGAATTATGGATATCCATTAATCGGGCTGAATTAATGATATCCATATTTCGAATTATGGATATCCATAATTCACCTCAAAAGCATTTGGTTTCAGTCATTATTTATTGTATTTTTTGCAAAGACGAATTATGGATATCCACATATCGAATTATCGGTATCCATAAATGGACCGAATTATGGATATCCATAAATAGAATTAAGGATATCCATAATTCGAATTATGGGTATCCATCAATCGATCTGAATTAATGATATCCATAAATCGAATTATGGATATCCATAATTAGACTTATGGACATCCATAATTCGAATTAATGATATCCATAAATCAGCCGAATAATGAAAAACCATAATTCGAATTATATATATCCATAAATTGAATAATGGCTATCCATAATTCGATTTATGGATATCCATACTTCAGACTACTTATAGATATCTATAATTAGAATTATGGATATCATTAATTCGAATTATGGATATCCATAAATAATTATTGATATCCATAAATAATTATGGACATCCATAATTCGAATTATGGATATCTATAAATAGGGAATAAATAGTAAAACGCGCCCCATACACAAGGTGTCGGCTTCAGAAAAGATCATTAGAAGGCCTACCCCTGCCCCAAATACCCACGGCATACTGAAACTGTGCGGTGTAAAACGCTTAACTTTTCTCAGTTATTGGGTCAGTTATGTGTCCAAATTGATCCAAATTTAAGAAGCACTGCAGCTTTTCGTTGCTGCTGTCCACGTGACTATCACTGAGATATGCAATACACGTCAAGCGATTTTGGTACTTATCGCCTATGCGAGCAGCGAAGGTTCGCCAGAACCTTCGCTGTTCGCTCATACAAGCAGTGAATCAAGAGGAACCTTCAGACAGAAAGCCATATCCCTGGCCCCTCTGAATGGTTGGGCATGCGCAGTTAAAATTTGTCATGGCGGAATGCTCGAAGACACAATTTCGCTCGGCGGGGCTCATTTATAAGAAATAGCCACGCTATTCTCATCGCTGCGAGGTCGGAGTCTTACGTAAAAGAGGCTGGAATGAATCGGTAGGTTTGGCAAATAACGCAGACCCAGAGCAGACATCGCAGAATGCGGAGTCCGATCGGGGTTTACTCTAATTGCTTACAGTTCAGGAATTAAGGGTAAAGTGAAACAATCTGTCCAGATTTTGGACATTTTTTCCATCCTATACAGAGACAATCGACTCACCTTGCCGGCCCCGGTAGCTCATCGGATGCGCGTCTGACTGGCGATCAGGAGGACGCGCGTTCGATATCTGCAAGGATCGGCAACATTCTTTCGTGGAAATTGATCATGAAAGCTTCTCTGTAATTCTTGTCATTCTCTCCCTTCCGCTGTTTGGGCAGTTGTCTGGCGAAAGAATGTACACTGTACTGGTTAACCGCTTACGTATAAGCCTGCCCAGCAAAAAAAAAAAGTGGCTAGGTAAACTGACCGGTTCAAAATGATCTAAATAGTGTTGACTGGGCCGTTTAACTCCAATAATTGTACCAACAATCGACTCAACGGTGCTGTCAGTGCCTTGGTTAACTTTTTCATAGAAAGGAAATTAAATAAGCCGCCTTATGAAAAAGCCCGTTTTGTCATTAACATGTAGTGTTCAGACACTAACCCATTTCGTCCATTGCTATATGTTGGACAAGTCCATCTGTCATATAAGGGATGGTGTGTGTTTGAATGTGTGTGTGTGTGTGTGTGTGTGTGTGTGTGTGTGTGTGTGTGTGTGTGTGTGTGTGTGTGTGTGTGTGTGTGTGTGTGTGTGTGTGTGTGTGTGTGTGTGTGTGTGTGTGTGTGTGTGTGTGTGTGTGTGTGTGTGTGTGTGTGTGTGTGTGTGTGTGTGTGTGTGTGTGAATTCGGGTTTAACGTCGCTTTCAACAATTTTTCAGTCATATCACGACGGTGTCTGGTTGCGACAGGGAGCTCAATGTTCACTTTTATAGTGCTGCCTCACTAAAGTATCATGTCCCAGACACACTACATGATACCACACCCAGTCACATTATCCTGACACTGGGTCGACCAGTCCTAGCTCTACCCCGTAAATCTGAGTGCCAAGCAAGGAGCAGCTAGTACCATTTTTCACGACTTTGGTATGTCGCGGCCCGGGATCGAACCCGTGACCTCCCGTTCCCTGGAGCGGACACTCTACCAACTGAGCTATCGGGGCCGGTTATATAAGGGATGGTAGGCTTATTTTGTCGTGTTTTTTTCTCCATTTTTGACGGAAAATTCTGTTAGCAAATAGTGCAGGCCCTGATCAGACGCCGCGTTCTGCGGCGTCTTATCTGGGCCTGCACTGTTTTCCATGGTACCCATTTAGGTGTTCACCGCCTGCAATGGATTAAATTACAGGTTTACCAGTATGTTTCCTATGATATATGGTGACATCGAGCTTAAGGGAAATGTTTAAACCAAACAAATTTTCTGCCATTAGGCCTAAAAATAGCCGTGTTTCCGCTAACCTTACCGACCTTACTTCAGACCCCACGACTCTACTATTTTTATCAAAATTCAAAAAATTCAAATTTTATTCAGATTGCCAAATACATTTTAGCGCATCTCACATAAAACATATACAAACGCCACAACGGCCCCCGCCCATCGGGGCTTGAAGAAATATATGGGCTGCATGATGCTTCCACGCAGAGCTGAATCCGACCCACACACGAGTACTGGTAAACTGCTTAGAGGATCTAAGCCTGCCCAGGCAAATCGGTGTGTCGGACCGTCCATGCTAATAAACCCTATTGGTTTCATTGGGCGACAGGGCTTGAGATGTCATTCCATCTCAATGTCGGGTAAAAGTCCCACAAAATTGGAAGCAACGTCTCTAAAATGACCTTTACAGTGTTGACGGGGACGTTAAACCTCAAATCAAACAAACAAACAAAACAAACGCCACAATAGTCTTACAAAATACAAGAGTAAGCAAACGTCGGTATTATTTGTAAGTTATGTATGTTTTTTTTTATGTATTTTTATTTTCTGTTAATAAAATTGTCATAGTGAGACTTGTACGGAACCCGGGAAGGGACATGATTTTTTATTTTATAAGTTGTGCGTGCGGACAAGATACTATCTTGTTCAGACAAGATATTATCTTGTGCGCACAAGATATTAAGTTGTGCGAACAAGATATTATCTTGTTTACACAAGAAAATATCTTGTCTGCACAACATAGATCTTGTGCGGACAAAATATTATCTTTTCGCACAACTTAATATCTTGTGCGCACAAGATATTATCTTGTCGGCACAGGATAATATCTTGTGCGCACAAGATATTATCTTGTCGGCACAGAATAATATATTGTGCGCACAAGATAATATGTTGTGCGAACAAGATAATATCTTGTCAGCACAAGATGATATCTTGTTCGAACAACTTCCCAAGATCTATGTTGTGCAAACAAGATAATATGTTGTGCGAACAAGATAATATCTTGTGCGCAGAAGATGTTAAGTTGTGCAAACAAAATATTATCTTGTGCGTACAATATAATATGTTGTCCGCACAAGATAAATTATGTTGTCCGCACAAGATAATATCTTGTGCGCACAACATATTATCTTGTCCGCATAAGATATCTTGTTCGCACAACTTAATATCTTGTTCGCACAACATATTAAATAAAAAAATCATGTTCCTTCCCGGGTTCCGTAGTACAACTTGCACTGTGTATCATAATTCCTTTTAGATGCTCAAAAATGTCAGCTCTGTATTTTGGAAGGTACTAAATGCCAAAAACTACAAAAAAATTCTTAAAACACGAAATGACTATGGCAAAATGCAAAGACGACACTGGATAGGGTCGGAAATTGAAAATGGTAGGGTCGGTGTTATAATTTAATTATCTTGTCCGCACAAGATATTATCTTGTACGGACAACATATTATCTTGTCCGCACAACATATTATCTTGTGCGCACAAGGTATTATCTTGTGCGGACAATATATTATCTTGTGGAGATAAGATATTATCTTGTCCGCACAAGATAATATCTTGTCTGCACAACATAGATCTTGTGCGGGCAAGATATTATCTTGTTCCCACAACTTAATATCTTGTTTGCATAAGATAATATCTTGTCCGCACGAGATAATCTCTTGTTCGCACGCCTTCCCAAGATCTATGTTGTGCAATATTATCTTGTGCGCACAAGATAATATGTTGTCCGCACAAGATAAATTATGTTGTCCGCACAAGATAATATCTTGTTCGCACAACTTAATATCTTGTTCGCACAATATATTAAAAAAATTCATGTCCCTTCTCGGGTTCCGCACCCACCTCCCGACCAATTTTTTTTAACATGCTAGCGGAAAAACAGCTATTTTTACGCCTTTGTACACAGCAAATACTTTTGTGATATAGTTTGGTCTTCCCTGCTACCTGAGCTCTTCGGGAGAAAAAAAGGCATTTTTCCCCGAGAGACTCTTGAAGGAAAAAAATGCTCTTCAGGAAAAAAACTGCTTTTCTTTAAGGGTAGAATTCGTGCTGAAAAGAGACGCAGACCTGTTTTATAAATAGTAGTCTCCCTTGAAAGTGTATGTTTTACCCTTTACTATCTTCTTTCAGATGATCACCGGTCAAATTGTCACGACAAAAATGCATGAAAGATACAGTACATGATGACATCGAGCTTAAGGCGAATATACACACTCATGTATGTTCTGCAAATATTTTAGTGATTTCTTATGGTTTCTCTATAGGAGCAATATACAGAATATTATAAGAGCAGTAGCGACCCTTGAGAATGTCCCGACAAAAAAAAAGCGTAAAAATAAGGCTCCAATAGAGCTTACATAAATCACCCAATATTCGTCTAGAGAACTCAGTTGCAAAACAGCCTCGTTGCGTCTGTCCAGTACGATGGAAAAAGTCACGAAATGGGAAATACTAATATCCGCTGAGTGAGGACTGGGCACACTCTAATGGGACTCAACATCTTTTCAAAAGTTATTTTGTTTTCCCTTTTTCAAAAGGGGCTATACTCTTGTAAAGGAAAGAATTTGCTCACAAAGAACAAATGCTTTACTTTAAGAGCAGATCCTTTTTTGGAAGGGGTACAGAATGTTACAAAAGTTGTCTCTCATGGAAAAACGATTGAAAAGTTATTTCGGCATTCACGTAAAATAGTGAATGCGGGAGAAAGAAAATCCTTTCAGCCTGAAGTGAGGACATATTTCATATAACTACAGATAATTGAGGGAAGTGTGAATTTTCGGATCCTACAAACATCCTAATGGATGTTGTTACATCCTAAAGGATGTTGTTTCTATCGACGCCGGTGTTCCCAGAGGGTGCTTCTGTGGAATATTAAGATGTGGACTAGAATGTGGGATGGTGAAATTTGAGAGCGAGAACGACCTAAATTTGTTCCTAGGGGCTTGGAATTGCATTTCATTATAAACCAACCATAGTGCCTGGATGCTTGCTTGTTAAAAACCAACCACAGAGTCTGGATGCTCGTTAAACTCGCGTAACGGGGGGGGGGTGCACTTGCGACATAGTGCCTTCTTTAATGCTTTTAAAACTGACAAAAATTGTTATATTTCTACTGCAAATACACAGTATCAACATTCTATGAACATATAACAAACATTCGAAAAATAGTTTACAATGTTTATCCTTGCAAAAAGATGGGGTTTCCAAGGATGTTCACTAAACAGACTTGCTAACGTCATCTTTTCCTAATTTGAGATTTTTATGGACTTATGGTTAATACTAATTTATTTCAGTTCGATTGCGATGAAAGCTTCCAGCGTATTTGAATCGCTCTCGAACACTCATTCCAGCGAGAGAGAAGTAGTGACTTTTACACCAATGCTACCCCATTACACTTGAGTGGAACGAGGCAGTGGCATTACATGTCTTGCCCAAGGACACACCTCTCCTCCGGTGGCCGGATCTCTCGATCATATGTCGAACATGCTCTGAACTATCGATGCTGCCAATATGGACTTGCAGAAATAGTTTGGTTTTGTAAATATGCGCAAGCATTATAATCAGTTATAATGGACTTTTTTGTGAATATGCCCATGCATTACCATTATTTCAGCTGGAGATTTTTGTGAATTTGTTCATATATGATGGAGTATTTTTTTGTGAATTGCCCATGCATTATAATCCGTTCAGATGACGTTATTTTTGAGCCGATCGACTGTCAACTGACCCAAAGTTACTGACTACAGAAGCTTCGCGTGCGTTTGTCCATGTGACTATCGCTGACCATATACACAATTCAGATACTGATTATTTTAGCAGGCCTGGCTGCTCCATGTGACGTCAGAACGCTGCGTAAAAAGTAAATGGTGTACTGGGACAATGGCAAACAGTATGCACCCAGATCAGATGCCACATAACGCAGCGTCTGATCATGTAGGATGTACACTCCAAGCCTACACTCAGAGACAATCGATCCACCAGTACTTTCAGTGTTTTGTTTGGCAGTAAGCTGAGTAAAGCCTGTATGATAAGCTGCATTCTGGGAGACAGTTTGACAAGGGTAGGCAACCCTGACAGAATAGTATTTTCTCTGAAGCAAATAGGCATAGCCCCAGATAAGAGGCGGTATCCACATATTATTTTTCTTATTTCTGCATAAAAACATATGTCGTGGGTATTCATTAGAAGCGGCGAGGCGCTTCTTATAAATACCCACGACATATGTTTTCATGGAGAATTAAGAAAAAAGGATTGACTACTTTTCGGATGAAAGAAAAGAAAACACCCCATCTGTAGCTATAAAATAGGGGTTCTACTCTTAAAGGAAAGAATTTGCTCCTCCTAAGGAGCAAGTTCTTTCCTTAAGGAGCAAGGCCCTTTTCAGAAGGTACATGAAGGTAGTCAAAGAAGTTGCCTACCTTTGAAAAATGGCAGGAAAATCTGCAAGGTGTATTCCGTTCCCTCAATATTAAAAATAACTACCTTTTCTGTCTTTTTCATGGAAACATTTTCTATCGATTTAAGCCCATTCTACTGACGTGCAAAGACGGTTCTTCTGTTGTGGATTTTTAGTGTTATAGTTCGTCTTTGCATGTATGTATTGCTAATGTCTTTTATTTTGGATAGCCGTTTTGACAATTTGGTGGGAAAGTAACTGTCCTTTTGGCTTTCCGCTTGTTAAGTTTTCATTATGGTGTTGGTGTTGCTTTCCCTTTGGTGTCTTGAATAGGAGGTGTGAGGTAATTGCATCGATATTGCCTTCACTTCTATTTTTTAATTCTTATTTCTGCTCAAAACCTTGACTGTGACAAAATTCTACGTACTTGGTGGATGAGGCATTCAAAAGAGTACCTCCGATCTAGGCTTTAAATAGAAATAAGAAAAGATAATGTGTGCATATTTTTCATATATGTCTATTTAGTAAATTATGGGTAAAAGCGACATATTTGTCGTTTTTGTTTGTGTGTGTGTGGGTGTGTGTGTGTGTGTTTTGTTTTGTTTTGTTTTTGTTTGTTTGTTTTTTTCTCTCTCAGAAGGGATTTCTTGTGCGTGCTTTATTGTTAAATAAACCACTATAAAAAGGGTCTACTCTTAAATTAAAAATTTGGCTCTACAGGTTTCTAAAATACATCCTTTTTGTTGAGCGCGAAATAAGCGTCATGAGCGCTTCGACCACAATTCCAGTCCAGTCCGTGACCTAGAGGGTTCGCGCCTCGTTCGGGTCACATGCGCGATGCCAAGGTCTGGTGGTTTTCTACCGGCACTAAGATTCCCCCCCCCCTCACACACACACACACACACACACACACACACACACACACACACACACACACACACTCTGATTCAATCGATACAAATGAAATTATCTTGAAATGGTAAAAAAATCCAAATAAAAATAATCCCGATAAATTTGGGCATTCACATTATCTCCTTCAAAAGCAAGAGATTCTTAATTGTGGTGTGAAGGTTAGGTGTTTGTCTGTGTTTGAAGTTTAACGGCCCATTCTATCACTAAAGCAGGCCTATATAATTTGGACCCCATTGAACCCCACTTTTATATAGTAAAACTAGGGTTTGCAGGGGTATACATTATTTTTCTTATTTCTGCTAAAAATCATAGATTGTGGGTTCTCGTTTCCAGTATCCACAATCTATGTTTTGATCAGAAATAAGAAAAATATCGTTTTTTTTCATCTGAAAATTTTCATTTTTCAGTGGTAAAATTTACAATGTATTTGTATAGGCGTGTGTTCGTAATGAAAAGTATCGAGGTCATGTTTAGCAGCTTAGCTATCCTAATCGTACTTTTCTGGATTCTTTAACTCAGTGGATGCCAATGCTGAGCGGAGCCGATTCCGCTCAGCACGGTCATCCCGAGGGTGGGAAACGCCCATCTACAACAATTACAGAACACCATTATTAGATTTTTTTATTTTTTTTTTCTTGCACATCACTACCAAAAAATTTTATTTTACTTTAAAGTTTTAATTTTTCGCACAATATGCTTATGCAGTTTGTCTGAGTAAGAATACCGGAGTAAGAACCGAATTTCTACCCCAGACTAAAATCACGGATTTCCTTATCTGTTGTTGAAAAAAATGTATGATCATTCTCCACGAAAGAATGTGATCGGGCCGTAGAGGGTCGAATCCGCGACCTGGTCACAAGTCAAACGCGCATTTCACTTGGCATTGAACTCTCAGTGATAAAAAAAGGTTACGGTGAGTTTTTGTATTCCAGTGTCCTTTATTTTCACTTATATAATCAAAGGACTGAAAGCCCCTGAAGTCGGTGAAATTTACAGGGACAGTTGTAACAATTTCTCTTTTTGAAACATATGTGGTCTAAACCAGGGGTCGTGGGTTCAATACCGGGTTTCTCCAGGCATTTAGCTGAGTCTTAAAACCGAGGTCCAGTCACCGTCTAACCTTAGCTGTTGGTGGGACCTAAAATTCAAACACACACTGATTGCGGCGGTCGCAAAGAGTACCCACAGCATATATTTTAAGCAGGAATAAGAACAATAAAGTATACCCCCTGTAAATACCCCCTTTTCTATATATACAACACTGCCAATCTAGATGGGATGCATGCTGCTTCTACGCAGAGCTGAAACCGACTGCACATGGGTACTGATAAAGGATCTAAGCCTGCTCAGGCAAAGTGCGAGTCTGACTGTCCATGCATATAAACCCTATTGATTAATTGGGCGATATGGCTTATTTCATTTCATTTTGATTTCGTCTCAGTGTCGGGTAAAAGTCCCACAAAATGGAAGCAAAGTCTCCAAAATGACCTATATGGTGTTTACGGGGATGTTGAACCTCAAATCAAACAAATTTTTTTTCTATATAAATCAAGACTTAAGAGTTTCATAATTATGTACTTGTCTAACCAAAACCCACATAGAACACTACTTCAATGAAAAGCATGCCTGGTTTATTTCATAGAGATTAACACTGGCAAAGTAGTTTGACAGCAAAACCCACACCTAATTATATTGTATCAGCTTCGATGTCGCTCCAGTTATAAAATTCAGTGTATACATGCGCCCAAAAAGTCCGACTAATAATCACCCAGCATTCCATAGACACTTCATAATTATGAAAAAATGGTCTGTTTGTTGTAAAATATTGAAGATTTATTATTGTCTTGAGAAGTAAATGCCTAAAATTATATAAGCTGACAACTTTCAAATAGCCTACACATCTCATTTGGCAACCTGGAGTGTCAAGGAATCATCTGTTGATGACTCATAAATAAAGAAGTGATTAGGCGGAAGAAGTGAGAGCACAATAAGGAAGAAAAATACGACAGCTAATTTAGATTTGCATGGAAAGGTATAGTCTGCGAAATCACGAAAGTGATGTCACCGACTAAATATATTGTACCCATTTCATACCTAAACGGGGCACTGGCAAATCAAACAGGACCAATTCAGTAGGTTGCGTTTGAAAAGGCCCTAATAATTCGCAACAAGTTAGGCATTTTGTAAAATTAAATTCTATAATATTTTAATGTGATTTTTGTTTCCTTTTACGCTAGCTTAACTGCCCGCTTCCTTAATGGCGTTCCTGGGCCGTTTAACTCCAAAACAAACAGACAAAAGCCTCTTAATCAAATGGGCAAGGAAAATAAAGGCTCCTTAAGTCGTCGCTAAACGAACTTTCTCTTCGCGTTGCTTAATTGTAATACAATAAAATTCGTGTATTAAGACCACCTTTGGGACTGTTCAAAAGTGGTCTTTAAGACCACTTTTGAACAGTCCCAAAGATGGTCCCTGACCAGAAGACACTGTATGCAGAAAACACAAAGAAGGCCGGAATAACTGCACCCTTCTTAATAAGTTTTTTTAAAACAGAATTAGTCTTAATTTTAGGTGGTCTTGATAAATAATAATAAAGTAAAATTCCTATAATCAGACCACATCTGGCCCTTTTCGAAAGGACTTGTCAGAGCACATCCGAACCTGCTCTTTAAGACCACTCGTGATCAGTCCCGAAGGTAGAATCTTACTAAATGACGCTGGATGTAGAAAAAAAGAAAAACTAAAACCTTTCAAATATGATTTGTCAAGAAGAATTGTCTTTTACCTGGTCTGGATAGTGAAGTTTCATTTTGCTTAGTCAAACCCATGAAAACGGGAACCGGAGGACAATCATCATAAAGATATCAGATCTGTATGAGATATGCCTTTTAGGTGGCCTTTTTCTGATGACAATTTTGTGAAATGTTTATTTATTCTACACACATATAGATAATGGGTGCTCGTTAGAACCGCCTCATTGAGGTTCTAACGAGTACCCAATATCTGTTTTTTAGCAAAATAATAATAATAATATATACCCTTGTAAACCCCACTATAATCTATATACGGCCCCGCCCATCGGGGCTTGAAGAAATATATGGGCTGCATGATGCTTCCACTCACAGCTGAATCCGACCCACACACGAGTACTGGTAAACTGCTTAGAGGATCTAAGCCTGCCCAGGCAAATTGGTGTGAGTGTCGGACCGTCCATGCTTATAAACCCTATTGGTTTCTTTGAGCGACAGGGCTTGAGATGTCCTTTCATCTCAATGTCGGGTAAATGTCCCACAAAATTGGAAGCAACGTCTCCAAAATGACCTTTACCGTGTTGACGGGGACGTTAAACCTCGAATCAAACAAACAAACAATATACTCTATATGTCGTGTGGTTCTCAAGGGTGTCCATTCCGCGGATTTGTTAACGTAATGGAAATGTACTGATTAACCGGTGCAAACAAGCGTTATCTATATTTTTCTCTCATTTAATGTTGATATATGCAGTTTCATGTAAATGTAACATCAAAGGAAAGAATAATTTCATTTGATGTTGAGACAACTTGCAATCGTAGCATCAAATGCAGTAACCCTTTCAAGCGTTCCTTTATCTTTATTTTCTTTGTTGCGATCCCGTAAAGTGTACTTAAGCCAACAAGTAATCTATTGTTGACCGTTCAAGTCCATGCTTTGATTCTTGTTTTTGTTATTAGCTTAGGGGTGTCCGTCGTCCGTCCGTCCGTCCGTCTTTAACTTTTCACATTTTCGACTTCTCATCAGAAACCCTGGGGCCAGACTTCAAACTCTGAAACCATGAGGCCCAGACTTTTTATATTTAGTATGTAGCAGTAATGTTACGATTGCATTTTGTCCCGACATCTTTCATTTGATGTCATACTTGCATGAAACTGAACATATAAACATTAAATGAAAGATTTTTTCATTTGATGTTACGTTTGCGTGCAACAAAACACCAAATGAAATAGTTAATTCATTTGATGTTACATTTGTTTGCAAGTGAACATCAAATGAAAGATTCTTTCATTTGATGTTATGTTGGCAAGCCGCTCAACATCAAAACAAAATATTCTTTCATTTGATGTTATGTTTGCAAGCAACTTGATCTACCATGTTTGTTCAAATAATTGCTCATGGTTGGACTTGGTCTATTTTGCATCAAGGTCATATAAATTCTTGATTTCTATATGCCAAAAAGGCACAGTAGTGGAGTTTTTGGAGTTTTAATTAACCTGAGCTGTTGTTTGTGTCGTCAATGACAAATTCAAAACTTACCTCTTGGCCAGTCGAAAAACCAAATTTGCTTATAGCGGAATGCAGATTTTGTTTCTATTGTTGTCGTTGATGTTGTTGTTGTTGTTTATATTGTTGTTTATCGAAAATATTTTGCAGTGATTTAAGGTAACAACAGAAAAACATTAACCCATATATGCCTTGCGACCCTTTTCTAGGACTAACAAAAACAAGCCTGAATGGAAAACACTAATCTAATAAGGTGGGAGATACCACTGTTATATATGAGTTAGAATCTCCAATTGTCAAAACCCAATGGTGAGAGATTGTTCTGTTAATAAAGCATGGCAATATTAAAGATGGCTTGAGCTTAAATGAGCGTATTGACCAATGTTTAACATCCCTCTTTCTAACTTTCTTTCTTTCTTTCTTTCTTTCTTTCTTTCTTTCTTTCTTTCTTTCTTTCTTTCTTTCTTACAAGTTTAAAGATAACACACTGTTTAAAGCAATAAATATAAATTCGTTTTGGGGAGGATTGTTTGTCAAGCGACCCAAAGTTACTAAGCACAGATTTGTAGGAAATCCCTGTAACGGCTATTTATAGCAGTAGCCGCGCTATTCATTGTCGTTGTGACGTCAGAGTGCTGTGTAAAAGAAAGTTTTTTGTATAACATTTTCCAGGCGGATGTTATGCAAACAGTTTATAGACCAGTATCAGACGTCTCGGACATAGCGCGGCGTCTGATCACGATCTAAACAGTCAGCCGAAAGTACAGGAATTTAAGCAGCCAATTTCTCCGTTCAGGACAACTTTCCAAGCTCAGAAACAAGAGACGCAGCCGTGCTGTTAGCACTTTGATTTTTTTTTTGACCACGTGAAAACGTCTGTGAAATGAACACCCAGAAACCCCACTTTATATAGAGAAAATTGGGGTTTACGGGGGTTTACGTTAGGTTTCTTATTTCTGCGCCAAGACAAAGGTAGTGGGTACTCATTAGAACCGACTTCGTTAGAACCGCCTCAATGAGGCGGTTCTAAGGAGCACCCACAACCTATTGTAACGGTCATTGATAAATACCACTTCGACGCGGGTAGTGTTGTTGGCTTATTCACGAAGTTAAGCTCCGTGTTGCTTGACTTCGTGGACGACGCGGCTTACGCTACATTGGTGGCAACAGGGCCGCTGGTTTGTCCTCGAGTTTGCCTAAGTAGGCATGCGAGATGTTGGGGAGAAATGTAAAGATTATGGATAAATACCACTTCTAGGAGAAATGTAACGGTTATGGATAAATACCACTTCTACATCCTTGCTGAAGGAGCCGGATCTTGTGGCGACGCGGGTAGAAGTTAAGCAACGGATGTCGCGGCTAGTACCTGGATGGTTGTCCGCCCCCGCCCATCGGGGCTTGAAGAAATAAATGGGCTGCATGATGCTTCCACGCAGAGCTGAAACCGACCCGCACACGAGTACTGGTAAACCGCTTAGAGGATCTAAGCCTGCCCAGGCAAAGCGGTGCGAGTCGGCACGTCCATGCTTATCAACCCTATTGGTTTCATTGGGCGACAGGGCTTGAGATGTCATTTCATCTCAATGTCACAAAATTGGAAGCAAGGTCTCCAAAATGACCTTTTCAGTGTTGACGGGGACGTTAAACCACAAATCAAACAAACAAAAACCTGGATGGTTGACCGCATTGCTTGGCTTACGCTGCATTATGTTTTCAGTATCACGCATTTTCATCGCAATGCATGGAGTTGTACATTGATCATCGTGATAAAAACGAAATGAAAATTATTTAACTTACGATTGAAAAGCTTTACAATATGAGTCATATCATGACAAACTTCTTTCAGACAAATAGAGAACAAGAAAACTGGAGGTCAGCCTGTGCATCTAAGCAGTCTGATCAACATCTAAATGCTCATTGGTAGCATCGTACAATACCTCTTCTTTCTATTCCTAAACTATCCAGCCGCTTGCTTTTCTGTGCAGCTGTGCAGTGTGGTCTGTTTCTTCCATATGACAGTTAACCCACATATGACAGTATAGAATCTCCCAGCAAATAAGTTTAGAGTGTTTTATTTTCCATTATATGGGTGCCAGGTTTGTCATTTTAGCGCTAAGTTTTGCGAAAATGTATGTACTTTCAGCAAACAGTGTAGACCCAGATCAGACGCCGCATTTTGCGGCGTCTGATCTGGGTCTGCACTGTTTGCCAATGTCCCCAAAAAGGGCCGCTGGGCATATATGGGTTAATAGAAATCTTACACTAGCCCTTTCAAGCCCCTAGACCGGAACAGACATTGAAACAAACTTTGTGTAGATCCAGATGAAATTCATGAGCCATCTCATCAGGATATACACTGTTTACCATGTTGTGAAATAGTATTGACTAAACGTCCAGTCCAAGTTGTTCAAAGCATTGTTAGCTTAACGAGCTCGTTAGCAGTCAAGTTGTTAACTATTCTAGCAAGTACAATATCATAAATTTTGGTATTTTTGCTGAAAAAAATGTGAGCAGCTTTTGCGTCCGCAAAAGCTGCTCACATTTTTTCAGCAAAAATTTCAGTATATTTGTCATATTTAATGATCAAAGTTTTAACGATACGTTACCTAACGACGTTGTTAGTTTTGAACAACTGGCCCCTGGTATTTTTGCTGGAAAATGTGCGGAGCTTTTGCAATTGCAAAAGCTACTCATACTTTTTCGGCAAAAACGTTAGTATATATGCCACATGCAATGATTAAATTTCAATGATCTAACGACGTCGTTAGTTTAGAACAACTGGCACCTGGTATTTTTGCTGGAAAATGTGAGGAGCTTTTGCAATTGCAAAAGCTACTCACACTTTTTCAGCTAAAATGTTAGTATATATGCCAAATGTAATGATTAAATTGTAATGATCTAACGACGTCGTTAGTTTTGGACAACTCCCCAAATTCAAATATTACGATTATATACCCGTTCGACATAGTACATTTTTGCACATCTCCAAAATGGCTTCTTTTCTGATGAAATTCCGTGATATTTTTCTTATTCATACTGCAAACATGGATTGTGGGTGCTCGTTAGAACCACCTCATTGAAGCGGTTCTAACTCGTTCCCACAACCTATGTCTTGGAACAGAAATAATAAAAATTATATATGCCTCGTGAACCCCAGTCACCTCTTATAAAATTGGGTTTAGGGGTAGTTATTTCACGGACTTGTTCATGTAATGGTTTGAATTCTCCAGTTCAGAACCTCGGGGCTGAAAGTGTTAAAATAAGTCGCGGTAGGGTCTTTTTTCAGAACAGATAAATAAGTTCTGAAGGATAAGCATGACCGAATCGGCACATTGGTTATACAGAACAGGTGAGCTGTCATAAACGGGGACACAGTCTTGTTTTTAGAACAAATGTCGTCGTGGCTTACGTGCGAAAACCACCATGGACCACCAGAAGGAATTAGAACACGGGGCGGCTAGGACGAGTCTGTTTCATGGCCTCATTAGACAAAATCCACCACTTACCACCAGTCGAACTTTATCGGCAGAAATACATCAATGGAAATGACGCTTCAGGTAATTCTATTTTGAAATGAACACGTGACTGTTTTGTGCTATTCGTATACTGTCAGCACACACTATTTTGAACTTTCCTAAAATAAACTTATGACAGCTTAAACGCTTGTAAAACAATAGAAGTTCATATCTGTCTACAAAAATAGGATTAAATAACCCATCCCGAGTGATTTCGGATCGGACTTCCAGGCAGAGACTCACCATTCCTCGTGCCTGGTTGCAAATTTTGCCCAGTAACCCGCAAATTTGGCACTAATGATGGGTTCCCATATACTTACATTAGTCTACTAATGATGGATCCTTATATACGTTTATGGGTCTAAAACTGCTTTATGGACAAATAATGGATCACCCTGTACTTCCATTGCTCTGAAACTGTAATATGGGAAAATGATGGATTCTAATATCCTTTCATTTTTCTAAAACTGCTGTATGGAAACTAATGATGAATTTCATGGCTCTAAAACTGCTATATGGGTAATAATGATGGATACTCATATCCTTTCATTGCTCTGAAACTGCTATATGGAAACTAATGATAAATCCTCCCCCTATCCTTTCATGGCTCTAAAACCGCTATATGGATAAATGATTGATCCTTGTATACATCCATTGTACTGAAACTGCTATATGGGCACTAATGATGGATCCTCGTATACTTTCATTGCTCTAAAACTGCTATAGGGACATTAACCCTTATCTTGCTGAGTATTCATTTAAGCCACACCCATTTCTGTCTATCAACCAATCAAATTACTACAAATTCATAAACTAAATGCCAAACAGTGTAGATCCTGATCAGATGGCTTCTTCAGCCATCTGATCTGGATCTACACTGTATGCAAAGATAGGGGTTGTCGTGAACAGCAAGATAAGGGTTAATAATGGATCCTCATATACGTTTTAATGGTTCTAAAACTGCCATAAGTCCTCATATACTTTCATTGCTCTGAAATTGCTGTGTTGACAAATAATGGATTGTAATATCCTTTTGTTGCGCTAAAGCTGCTATATGGACACAAATGAGGGATCCTCATGTATAACTGTTAAAAGCGCAATATTGATGAATCCCCATATACGTTCATGGTTCTAAACTGCTATAGCATTGCTCTAATACTGCTTTATGGACACTGTTGATGGATCCTCATACACTTGCATTCCTCTAAATCTGCTATATGCACACTAATAATGGAGTGAGTGAGTGTTTTAGTTTTACGTCCAACCAATAGCTAAGGTCATACGGAGACCGGACCTCGGTTTAAAGACTCATCCGAAAGTCTGGAGAAGCCCGGGATCGATCCTGCGACCCCTGGTTTGTAAGGCAAGTAGCGTAACCACTACACCACGGAGGCTTCTACACAAATAATGGATGCTTATATATTGCATGGCTCTAAAACTGCTCTATTCACACTAATGATGTTTTTTTACTTACTTGCATTGCTCTAAAACTGCTTTTATGCTTTCTAATAATGGTCGCCCCAGCCAATCGGGGCTTGGAGAAGTAGACTGGGCTGCATGATCATTTCTAATGGTGGGACATCATATACTTCCATTGCTCCAAAACTGCTACATGGACACTAATGATGGACTAACATATACAGTAAAATTCCACTATTAAGACCACCTTAAAGTAAGACTAATTCTGCTTTTATAAGCTTAATGAGACGGTTTCAGTTATTTTTTCTTTGTGTTTTATAGACCCAGCGTCGCCTAATAAGAGACCACCTATGGGACTGTTCAAAAGTGGTCTTAAGACCATTTTTGAACATTCCCAAAGGTGGTCTTAATATAGGAATTTTACCGCACTTGCATCTGCTCTAAAACTGCTATAAGGACTGTATGATGGATCTTCATATACTTTATTGGCCTTAAAACTACTGTATGGAAACTAATGATGGATCATTATATACTTTAATGCCTCTAAAACTGCTATATGGACTCGTAATGGATCCCCATAAACTTCTATGGCTCTACAATTGTTATAGGGACACTAATGATAGATCCTCCTACATTTTCGTGGTTTAAAAACTGCTATATGGACGCTAACGATGGATCTTCATATCCTTTCATGGCTCTAAATCTCCAAATGGGCACCAATGATGGATCCTCATACGAGCTGCTTATATATGCACACTACTGATGGATACTTATGTACTTTCAGGACTCTAAAATGCTCTTTGCCCACTAATAATGGATCCTCTTATCTTTTCATTGCTCGAAAACTGCTATATGGACACTATTGGTGGATCCTCATATATTTACATTGTCCTAAAACTGCTAAATGCACACTAATGATGGATACGCATATACATTCATTGCTCTAAAACCGATATGTGGACACTATTGATTGATCCTCATATACTTAAATGGCTCTGAAATGCTATATAGACACTATTAATGGATCCCATATTCTTTCATGGCTCTAAAATGTTATATAGATACTATTGATGGATCCTCATATACTTGCATTGCTCTAAAATGTAATATAATATAGACACTATTGGTGGATCCTCATATACTTTCATGGCTCTAAAACCGATATATGGACAGTATTGATGGATCCTCATATACTTTCGTGGCTCTAAAATGTTATATAGATACAATTGATGTATCCTCATATACTTGCATTGCACTAAAATGCTATATGATATAGACACTATTGGTGGATCCTCATATACTTGCATTGCTCTAAAATGCTATATAGATACTATTGATGGTTCCTCATATACTTTCAGTGCTCTAAAACGGCTCTATACTGTATTAGTTCGTCTGTCATTGCTGACAATGACCAATCTTAATCACATTTGAAAAGTGTTACTGTTTGTGTGTTCTAAGATGACTGATGGGAACAATTCTAGTTCTGAACTCTCTGTTGCAGATAGAGCAACAGAGACTAGAGGAAGACAGCTCTGTTGATGATGCCTTAGATCTGGCTGTGCGCGTTTCTGCTCAGCTTTCAATGATTTGTTTTGCCTCGTACCCACTGGTGCCCACTGGCACCCACGCCACTTTGCTCTGTCCTGTGCAATTTGTTCCCACGACTTTGCTGGAATATTGAAGTCCATGGGAGAGGCTTTGTGGATGTCCTTGTAGCGCTTCTCCTGACCGCCATGGGAGCGTTCGCCCATTTCTAGTTATCCATACAGAATTTTCTTTGGCAAAGGTTCCTCAGGCATTCTGGTTACATGGCCTGTCCATCTTAACTGTACTAATTTCAAAAGAGTATGTACACTTTCCATCCCTGCCCTGTTCAGAACGTCCGTGTCTGAAATCTTGTCTTGCCACTGAATCTTTAAGACAACTTTCTAAGACAACTTGTATGGAAATGATTCATTTTTTAGCATGGCGTTGGTAATCAGTCCATGCTTCACATGCATACAATAGTGTTGGCAGCATCACAACTCTTTAGACTTTCTGTTTTGTGTCAAGTCTTGATTCATTCGATCCCAAACAGTACCACGTAGTCGGCTAAATGCTGCACTAGCTTTGGTAATCCTGGCATTGACTTCATCACCAATGTGCACGGGTCTTGACTTCGCCATGATTTCCCAAAGACCTTCATGACTAACTGTATCAAATGCTTTGGTAAGGTCAACAAAAGTCATGTATAGGTCCATGTTATGTTCCTGGCATTTCTCTTGAAGCTGCCATTCTGTGAAGATCATGTCAATTACTTCTCTGTCTTTTGTAAATCCACACTGGCTTTCTGGTAGAAGCCCTGACTGTTTAACGTGGTCATTCAGTCGGTTACGTAGCACTCTTGCAGGGCTTTTCCAGCAATTGACAATAAAGAGATGCCACGATGATTATCACAGATCTGAGGGTCCCCTTTTCGTTTGAATAGGTGGATCCTTGAACTCCTGGGGGTTGGATTATTTTCTCCACATAGTGTGAAATAACTCTGACATCTTCTTTGCAAACTAGATTACCTCCTTTTTGTAGATTTCGGCAGGTATTGCATCTGATCCTGGGGCCTTGCCAGATGCCAGAAGTTTTATTGTTTTCCCTTTTTCAGTATCGGTTGTGAACTTGTCAACCTGCAGATTACATTCAACCCCTTGTAGATTGTTGATAGCATCATCATTGATAGAGGAAGGCCGATTAAGAACACTATCAAAGTGCTCAGCCCATCTTTTCAAGATAGCCTCTTTGTCAGCCAGAAGACTAGATCCATCTGCACTGAGAAGAGGAGTAGAGACCATAAACAGTCTTTAGTGCATAAAAGAACTTCTTCATATCCTGGGGATACCTCAGTGATACCAGCTCGGTATCTAATAAGGCGGCCTATTCAGGTATATTCAGTCCTTTGCAGACAGAAAGGATATGAAGAAGTTCTTTGATGCGAGAAACTGGATCTAGGGATCAAGAGATCATAGCTGAAGAGCGAACAGTGTCTCTGAACACTATCCGGTTCTCTTGTGGATCATCTGAACTGAATTCTATTTCATCTAGTTTGCTGTAGATGTCATGGATGAAGGCTTGCCTCTTGCTGTCTTGTTTCAGCTTTGAAACATCCAGTCGTTCGGGTACTTTCTTGCCTTGTGGTCGCCGTGCAGGCTGGATGCGCAGGTTGAGTTTGCTGGCAACAAGCCTGTGATCTGTCCAGCTGTCGACACCACACACAGCCTTTGTCATTCTGACATCCTGTTTGTTCTTTCTTCTAACTATGACATAATCAATGCGATGCCAGTGTTTGGAGCGAGGATGCATCCATGGTGTTTTGTTGCGCGTTGGTATACCGAAGAATGTGTTGGTGATCGGCAGTTCCTGCTCTGCACACTTCCACAATGGAGGAAACCATTGTTGTTGCACTTTCTTACTCCTTCATTCCCAATCACTCTTTCCCAGGCTTGGTGGTCTGTGCCCACTCTGGCATTAAGTCTCCCAGGATGATGAGTTTGTCTCCCCGGGATGTAGCAGAAATCATCATAGAACTTGTCTTTGACCTCATCTGGGTTGGTCATTATGGGTGCATAGGCACTTACAATAGCTGCATGTCTCTTACAAGATAAGGGTAGTCTCGGCGGTCATTTATGCCTTTTGGAAGACCCAAGAGCTTGCTGGTAAGGTGTTATTTGATGGCAATGCCTACTCATGCTTCCCGCCGCTCTTCTGTTTTGCGTCAACTCCAGAAGAAAGTGTAGCAAGCACCAGTTTCTTTAATTAGCCCTTCCTCTGCAAAATAGCTGCAATCTCGACTCATTGCCTCCACTTCTATTTTGTAACGATTAAGTTCACTACCAACTAAAGTTGTAACCAGCCCTGTCCATCAAGGTGCGCACATTCCATGCGCCGATTTTAAAGGTATCA
The DNA here is from genome assembly GCA_963580285.1 of Lucinisca nassula. Lineage (NCBI taxonomy): Eukaryota > Metazoa > Mollusca > Bivalvia > Lucinida > Lucinidae > Lucinisca > Lucinisca nassula. The sequence continues at coordinate 25,375,240 of OY757014.1, read as the reverse complement.
CCCTAATCTTCTTCTTTCTTGTTCGACCGCTAGATGGGATTACTGCTAACTGCGGTTTACTGAGCATGGAATTGTTTTGGGTACCTTTTCCAGCCCCTTCCAGATGCTAAGGGATGAGCAGTGGGATCCTAAAAAGGTCTGCTTATTCACTCAGTTCGGCTGCCGAATTCCCCGTACTGCTTTATTCTTAAGGAAAGCGACCATACAGTACCAAGCCGCCTGAGTGTGCAAGTCTGCAACAACAGCTTCCATAGTAACCTGCTGCTTCGCTGCTCGCCCACCCCCACATGGCTTTTTTTTTAGTTTCATGCATATGTGTGACTGCAGTGGCTGCGCTGTGAATTGGGTTATAATGAGGAAGAGGCGCGCAGAGTCAACCTCACTCTTTCGTTCTGACCTAGCTGTATCCGAAGGCAAGACAGTGTCAAGACATCTGGAGCTAAGCTCGGTTGCAGTGGATGACCATGACTTCTTGTCATGCTCTTCATGCTCCACAACATGCTGCGGACCGTTGAATCAGAGCAATGATTTCTTCTGCCCGTGCTGCCGAAACACACTTTACTGGCAAATCCGGATATGTAGGTTTTTGTTTGGAGTTGCCTTCTCCTAGATGGATTGCTGACCAGGGCTTGGGAGCTCCAGCTACGCTAGCAATGGTAGAGCAACCACGAGTTCCATGTGTACAGCCGGCACCTACACAGGGTTTCGGACCACCACAGCTGTGCACAAAGGAACGCGAGGCCAGTCCGCCCAATAGGGGGGACCAGTATCCAATTAAGAAAAAGTTAGCCCCCCCCCCCACCCCCGCCACAGGCTAGGTTTTGTTTAGGTGGGATTGCCGACTAAGGCTACGGGTTCCACCTACTCATGTTTTTTAAATATCTAGCAACTTCTAGATGGGGTGCCCTCCCGAGGTATCGGGTCACATCTGCCTGCATGCAACAAGTTGTACTGGTTTACATGTAACCAGTAGCAGCAATGAACCTGACCTGACATCTATATACACTAATGATGGATCCTTATACACTTTCATTGCTCTTAAACTGGTATATGCGTAGCATAGTGATTATGGATCGCCATATACTTCATTGCTCTAAAACTGGTATATGCATAGTATACTAGTAGTGACTATGGATCGCCATATACTTCATTGCTCTAAAACTGGTATATGCATAATATACTAGTAGTGATTATGGATCGCCATATACTTCATTGCTCTAAAACTGCTTCATAGACGCTTATGATAACCCTCATATAAAACTGCTATGAGGGCGCTTATGGATTACATCTCAAGTTACAGATGAAAATAAGAGAGAGAGAGAGAGAGAGAGAGAGAGAGAGAGAGAGAGAGAGAGAGAGAGCGAGAGAGAGAGAGAGAGAGAGAGAGAGAGATAGATAGAGAGAGAGAGAGAGAGAGAGAGAGAGAGAGAGAGAGAGAGAGAGGTATATTTGAGAGCTAACTGAGTGCGGGAGGTCTGTGGGAGAGTTGTGGGAGTGCTAGGGGTCTCAAAGGAAGTTGGCAGAATACTAAAGGAGGAGGAGAGGTCTAAAGGAGCGTAGAATACTAAAGGAGGAGGAGAGGTCTAAAGGAGCGTTGATAGAGCAGTAGAGGTCTGGCAGAGTACGAGAGGTCCAAAAGAGATTTCTTAGAGAAATAGAGGTCTGGCAGAGAAGGAGAAGTGATAGTGTAGTAAGGGTCTGTCAGAGTACGAAGTCTAAAGGAGCGTTGTTAGAGTAGTAGAGGTCTGGCAGAGTACGAGAGATCTAAAGGAGAGTTGTTAGAGTAGTAGAGGTCTGGCAGAGTATGGGAGGCCTAACGGAGCGTGGTTAGCGTACTAGACGTCTGGTAGAGTACGAGACGTCTAAAAGAGCGTTGTTAGAGTAGTATAGGTCTAGCAGAGTACTAGAGGTCTAAAGGAGCGTTCTTAGAATAGTAGAGGTCTGGCTGAATACGAGACGTCTGGAGGATCTGGCAGAGAACGACAGGTCTTAAGGAGAGTAGTTAGACTAATAGAGGTCTGGCAGAGAAGTAGTCTTAAAGAGCGGATAGCGTAGTAGAGATCTGACAGAATACGAGAGGTCTACAGGCGCATTGTTAGAGTAGTATAAGTCAGGCAGAGTACAAGAGGTCTAAAGGATCTGGCAGAGAACGAGAGGTCTCAAGGTGAGTAGTTAGAGTAATAGAGGTCTGGCAGAGAAGAAGTCTAAAAGAGCGTTGATAGCGTTGTAGAGGACTGGCAGAGTACGAGAGGTCTAAAGGAGAGTTGTTGGAGTAATAGAGGTCTGGTAGAGTAGGAAAAGTCTAAAGGAGCGTTGTTAGAATAAAAGAGGCCTGGCAAAGTTCGGGAGATCTAAAGGAGAACTGTTATAGAAAAAGAGGTCTGGCAGAGTAGGAGAAGTCTAAAAAGCGTTGTTAGAGAAATAGAGGTCTGGAAGAGTACGAAAGGTCTAAAGGATAGTTGTTAGAGTAATAGAGATATAGTAGAGTACGAGCGGTCTAAAGGAGCATTGTTAGATTAGTAGAGGTCTAGCAAAGTACGTCATGTCTAAAGGAGCGTTGTTAGAGTAGTAGAGGACTGGTAGGGTACGAAAGGTCTCAAGCAGCGTTGTTAGAGTAGTAAATGTCTGGTAGAGCACAAGAAGTCTAAAGGAGTGTTGTTAGAGAAGTAGAGAACTGGCAGAGTACGAGATTGTTAGAGTAATAGAGGTTTAGCAGAATACTCGAAGTCTAAAGGAGCGTTGTTAGAGTAGTTGAGGTGTGGCAGACTACGAAAAGTCTAAAGGAGCGTTGTTAGAGTAGTAGAGGTGTGGCAGAGTACGGAACATCTAAAGGGGCGTTGTAGATATCTGGCAGAGTACGATTGGTCTAAAGGCGATTTGATGGAGTAGTAGAGTTCTGGCAGAGTACGAGAAGTCTTAAGGAGCGTTGTTAGAGTAGCAGAGATCTGGCGCAGTACGAGAGGCCTAAAGGAAAGTTGTCAGAGAAGTAGAAGTCTGCAGGAGAAATCGCAAAGTACGATAGGTCTGCATGAAAACTGTTAGTGTACGAAAGGATTGAAGGAATATTGGCAGAGTACGAGAGACCAGAAGAAGAGTTGGCAAAGTACGTGAGGTCTAAAGGAGTGTTGTTAGTGTAGTGGAGGACTGCAAAAGAGATCGCAGTGTACGAGAGGTCGGCTGGAGAGGTTGTGGAGTACGGGAAGTGCGTGCGTGCGTGCGTGTGTGCATGTGTATATGTTTGTTACGTCTCACACGCTACTAATTTCATATGGAGACGGGAATTATTCGAAAATCTTAAGCATGGACTCGAACCCATGACCCCAGTTTTATGTGGGAAGTAGCTTAACCACTATTTATAAGGAGAATTGGCAGAGAACGAGAGGTCTGAAGGAGAGTTGGTAGAATACGAGAGGCAAGTACAGCAGACCGGCCGAGGACCTGTGACTGGGCTTGGATAATTTTATTAATAAACTTCAATAAAATGTTCTTAGTTAACTCTCCTTCGATCGGCGCAATGTGCACATGTTTGAAATTCTATTTTTCATTCATTTATTTCTTTACTCTTTTGATGGGAATACCAAGCAAAACCAGTGCTTCTGCTGAAGTGCACGACCCGACGGATGCTTTTAGCTTTATGAGTGTTACCATATATGGGTATGGCGGCCATTTTGGTCATGTGACCTGGACCTAAAACGGTTCTCCGAATAAATGCGCCGTTTCGTAAGGAGCAAAAATATATCTTATACTTTAGTACTGTATTCTGAATCGTTTGCAGGATAAAAGCATTCTCACTGTTCCAATACAAAAGCATATGTGTCAAAGTTTGACCTAGGCACAAAGAAGGTCAAGGTCAAACCAGGGTCACCATTTTAGCAATTTATGATGGGCCTACGTCCCAGATGCTATTTATCAAGTTTCGTGGAAATCTGCCCAGTGGTTCTGGAGAAGACTATTTTTGAATGGTTTTTACCATATATGGCTTGGCGGCCATTTTGGTCATGTGACCTGGACCCCATGAGCAAATTTTGGTTTCCCCCATCCCATAGAGGCTCCATATGAAATTTGACTTCAATCGGCCCAACGGTTTCCGAGGAGAAGCAGTTCGAAAATTTTCACATTTTTCGCCTCGACGAGGCTATACTAAATGGAATGTAATATTTCGCAAGTTCATTGGTTAGATCTCATTGATATCCATCAGTATGCCAAAAATTGTTTAAATATTCCAAGCGGTTAAGTCAGTATCACCAATTTTCACAAACGGGTTACGGACGGACAGACAAACAGACCATATATGGCTTGGTGGCCATTTTGTCATGTGACCTGGACCCCATGAGTAAATTTTGGTTTCCCCCATCCCATAGAGGCTCCATATGAAATTTGACTTCAATCGGCCCAACGGTTTCCGAGGAGAAGCAGTTCGAAAATTTTCACATTTTTCGCCTCGGCGAGGCTATACTAAATGGAATGTAATATTTCGCAAGTTCATTGGTTAGATCTCATTGATATCTATCAGTATGCCAAAAATTGTTTAAATATTCCAAGCGGTTAAGTCAGTATCACCAATTTTCATAAACGGGTTACGGACGGACAGACTGACAGAATGACACGGTGATTTTAGGGCACTCTTAGAAAATCAACCGACTTCAGTCGGTCGCTTTTTCTGCGGGTCGTGCAATTTGTTCCAGTAAGCGGTGTCACCATGTTGTTTTCACTAAATACGAATGAGTATGCTGTATCCTAGGTCGCATTGACCCCGTTTTTCTGTATTGACACCCGTTTTTCTGCATTGGCCCTGTTTTATGTGTTGATGTATGATGCAGGGGTGTTTACAATATAAATGTTTTACTTTCGTAGGTATTTAAGAAATGAAATTTATTTTTCTGCAGTTCATGGAAGTATGAACGCAGTGGGTCGCGTGCAAAGTAAATGAACCCCGAAGGGGTTCATGTAAACTTTGCTAGCGACCCACTGTCGTTCATACTTTCATGAAAAGCAGAAAAATTAAGTTTATTTTTTATATTTACATTATTTGCCCCTCATCATTGGGCGAAAAAAATGCTTGTAGGGCAAACTTTTAAAGCTGAAAAACATTTGCACGCTGTTTTTCTACAAAGAGCGGAGCAGCGTTGACGTCATCAACGCCCGTAGAGAACAATGGTTTAGAATGACGTCATTTAACGTCACTGAAAATCATGTGATTCGATGCGTTCATTGACGTATGAACGCAACTGTTTTCTATAGGTTTACATTAGACTTTACACTGGAAATGTAAATATTTTATAATAAACACTTAAATAAATTTCGTTTCTCATACCCAGACAGAGAATAGTTGACAGGTACATCCCAGTTAATGTTGGAATCTAGTTTTTATAGAAGCAATGGTATACATTGCGTGCGTGCGTGTGTGAGTGTGTATGTTTCATCACGTGAACAAATCCGTGACATGGACACCCCCTAAACCCCGCTTTATATAGAGAAAACTGAGGTTATACATTATTTTTCTTATTTCTGCTCCAAGACATAGGTTGTGGGTACTCGTTAGAACCGCCTCAATTCTAACGAGCACCTTCAATCTATGTTTGAAGCATAAATAAGAAAACTATCACGGATTTTCATAAGAAATGTAGCCATTTGAGAGATGTGAAAAAATGCTCGATGTCGCATGGCTGTGATATCGTAATGTAAATGCTTGTTCTTGCATAAAAACCTATGCGCATGGCTGTTTGAAGCCGTTGTCAAATGGACCGAAATCCGTGCTCAAACAGCAAAACCATGTTCAAATCATGAAATTCGCGTGCTGTTTGAACATGGATTTTGAACTTTTGATATCACAAGACGGATACGAGTTGCATAAGGCGAGCGCTACATAGCGCTTCGTAGCGCTACGCTATGCAACGGTACGTTACGAAAAAGCGCTTCGTAGCGCTACGTGGCCATTTTGAAAGCGCTCTCACGAAACGGATCGTTGCATAGACCACACGAATTGCTACAAAGCGCTACAATAAAGCGCTCGCCTTATGCAACTCTCGGGACTTGCTTTGTTCACGTTACGTTGAGCGACGTAACGTTATCGCCCTGAACGTAGCGTTTTAGGGTTCTTTAATGACGTCACTGCATGACAACGTCATTGTAAACAACATTCTGAACTGGCCGCCATTTTGGTTTGCCTGTCGCATTTGAAGTGTTTATATGGAATTTATATGGAGCTTTTGGGCGTTTTCGTCAAAATTTGCTGTCGGATTCGTAAGTTATGCAAGAACAACGATCATCCATGGTTATTTCATTGCATTAACATTTGCCGGATCCCTCGGAAGATATTTGAACATTCGGCCTAGTGGCCTCATGCTCGGGATCCGGCAAATGTTAATGCATGAAAAAACATGGTTGATCCCTATATTCATATCCCAACAGGCACGTGACGTAATTGTGACGACACATCAACGCCTGTAAAACGTCATGACGTTTATGCAACGTGACAAACATCTTGACGTGGTACCGACGTTGATTTGATGTTGCCCGATCGACGTGTGCCTGCTGGGATGCATTTTGTGCAAAGAAATAGCTACTGATGTCTGCATTATGTATCGAATTTCTGACCAACATTTATGGAAACTCTTATCTAAATATTTTCATTCATTTCATTCATTGAGATACTATTTACAAACATGCTCGGACGTCCTTGGTTAGTAAATAGTAAGTTTTCATTGGTCAACTAGACACACCTCCGTACATCAACACCAATAAAAATGGAGGTGTGTCTCAAAGCGCTACAACAGATTTCGATTTTTTCCATACACGGCTAAGCAGATTGCAAGGCTGGTAAGTCGATTTTTTGTGTGTTTGTGTATTTAATTCGTATTTACAGAGCACCCAGTAAATGGAGTTATCAAACACAGTAGACCCAGATCAGAATGCGGTGCCTTACGAGCTTCTAAACTATTTACATTATCAGATATTTCTATGAAAAGATTTAAAATTAAAACGAACCAGACAGCTGAAATAAAAGTAAGACATTTGACATTAACTGGATGTAATTTCAGTTAGATGACACAATAATGCATAATTATATAATAAAAAATAACTATTGTAATGAAACTAGCGTAATGGCATGTGTGCGCCGGCTTATACTAACCAAAACAAAATGTCATACCGCACAAAAAGGAGTACGGGCCTCCGTGGTTTAGTGGTTAAGAGCGCTGATTCTTGATCATTAGGTCTCTCACCGCTGTGGTTCGAGCCTCGCTCGGGTCACATGTGAGACGCCAAGTTCTGCAACGGAAGGTCAGGTGGTTTTTCTCCGGGTACTCCGGTTTTCGCCCACCTCTGATTAACGATCGGCTCGATATGAGTGAAATAATCTTGAAAGGGCCGTAAAACAAAACCCCAGCCCCCCCCCCCCCCCCCCCCCGCACAAAAAAGAAAATACCTTAATACCTCACAATCGGGCTTGAAGAAATAGATGGCTGCATGATGCTTCCACGCAGAGCTGAAACCGACCCGCACACGAGTACTGGTAAACCGCTTATAGGATCTAAGCCTGCCCAGGCAAAGCGGTTCAAGTCGGGTCGTCCATGCTCATAAACACTATTGGTTTCATTGGGCGGCAGGGTTTGAGAAGTCATTTCATCTCAATGTCGGGTAAAAGTCCCACAAAATTGGGAGCAACGTCTCCAAAATGACCTTTACATTGTTGACAGGGACGTTAAACCTCAAATCAAACAAAACCGCACTACAACATGCATCCATACTACCCAACTGATTTTTTCTGCATATTTAGGGGAATGTATACACCTTTAGGAAAGGTAACTCCTGCAAAAGTATTTTTGTCATCCATGACAATTGGGGTCAACTCTCAAAGGAGTGAATTTGCTCCTGAGGAGCAAATTCTTTCCTTTGAGTTTATACCTCTTTGCCAGTGGGGCTAAGTTTATAGAAAAGGAAACGGGAAGTCCCGAAAGTTGTCTCGCTTTGAAAAATGGCGGGAAAATCTGCCAAGTGTAACCATTCCCCTGAAGAATGTCGTATTTCAAAAATACAACGTTTACTTGTCGCGCAAACATGCGTGTGAACATGCGCATACCTGTCGATACCTGTCGATGTATTGTCCAATTAACAGACAGTCAGCTTATGAACCCGTACCATTTTATATGAGATACCCCACAGACCGCTAGGGACAGTCCGACTCACACCACTTTGCCTTGGCTGGCTTAGACCTTCTAAGCGGTTTACTTAGTGCTCATGTTCGGTCGATTTCAGCTCTGCGGGGAAGCCGCATGCAGCCGAAGCTATTTCTAAAAGACGTGCAACCCCATTTGTAGCTAAAGGGCTGTTTTATTCGGCTTGTCTTTAAATATTTTCATTGAAATGTTTGTGTAACATAACGGCCCCGCCCATAGGGGCTTGAAGAAATATATGGGCTGCATAATGCTTCCACGCAGAGCTGAATCCGGCCCGCATACTAGTACTGGTAAACCGCTTAGAGGATCTATGCCCGTCCAGGAACCGCGGTGCGAGGCGGACCGTCCATGCTAATAAATCCTTTTGGTTTCATTGGGCGACAGGGCTTGAGATGTCATTTCATCTCAATGTCGGGTAAAAGTCCCACAAAATTGGAAGCAATGTCTCCAAAATGACCTTTACAGTGTTGACGGGGGCGTTAAACCTCAAATCAAACAAACAAAACTGTGTAACGTAAAAAGCTAGTCCAAACATACGTTGTAAGCGCTCGTAAGTTCCAGCTAGTACACACAAACTATGGTTTCGATCAAAAATAAGAAAGCCAATGTCAATCCCTGTAATCCGCCATTTTCCTCTCTATAACGAGATTTACGGGGTGTTCATTTTTTTTTTTTTTTTTTTTTTTTTTTTTTGGTTTGGGTTTTACGGCCCTTTCAAGATTATTTCACTCATATCGAGCCGATCGTTAATCAGAGGTGGGCGAAAACGGAGTACCCGGAGAAAAACCACCTGACCTTCCGTTGCAGAACTTGGCGTCTCACACTTGGCCCGAGCGAGGCTCGAACCTACGGCGGTGAGAGACCTAATGACTAAGAGTCAGCGCTCTTAACCACTAGGCCACGGAGGCCCGTACGGGGTGTTCATGAGGAGTCAATTTCGAAATCTTGGGATGCCATTTAGAAAAAAAAACTTTTACAACAATAAAGATCCTGATCATATATAGGCCGCATGCTGCGGCTCAGCTTGTAGTGACATCTAATCTGGGTCTGCACTATTTTTGGGTGGTACGACTTGACCCAGCAGGCATATTATGTAATTGCGACGTCACATCAACGTCAGTGTAAGGTCATGACTCTTATGCAGCGTCACATCTACGTCGGTGCATGATGTTACACCGACGTTGATTTGACGTTACCCTTGCGACGTGTGCCTGCTGGGGACATGATGTTGGGTAAAAGTCCCACATAACTGGAAGCAACGTCTCCAAAATAACCTAAAACGTCAAGAAGTAGGATTGTCTTGAAGAGTCCACTCGACATTCATTACGCAAACACGCATATACAAATACATTGCCACCTTTATCGACGAAAAAATGAAAATTTTATCATGAAAAAAAATGTGATATTTTTTCTAATTTCTGCTCAAAATATAGATTGTTGGCACTCGTTAGAACCGCCTCATCGAGGCGGTTCTAACGAGTACCCACAATCTATATTTTAGAGCAGAAATAAGAAAACTAAGGTATACCCCGGAAACCCCAGTTTCACTATATAAAAGTGGGGTTCAATGGGGGTCAAAATTATATAGGCGTGTTTTCGTGATGAATGGGTTGATTTCAGTTGGGTGACACTGTAGTCGACATAAACGCTGTTGTATTGAAACCAGTAAAAAGAGGTTTGAAAATGGCGTAATATTATCATGCACAAAAAGGGTTAATCTAAATAAAATCTTTATTCGAGATGATTCACTTTTTCTGCCAATATTGCATTGCGCACATATGCGTAATTGAGGTTTACCGTCCCCTTCAACACTGTATAGGTCATTTTTGAGACGTTGCTTCAAATTTTGTGGGACTTTTACACGACATTGAGACAAAATGACATCTCAAGCCCTGTCGTCCAATTGAACCAATAGGGTTTATAAGCATTGGCGGTCCGTTTTGCACCGCTTTGCAAGGGCAGGCTTAGATCCTCTAAACGGTTTACCACTACTCGTGTGCGGTCGGTTTCAGCTCTGCGTGGAAGCATCATGCAGCCCATCTATTTCTTCAAGCCCCGATGGGCGAAGGCCTAAATGTGTAATGGGTGTTACGCTTATGGCATGTACATGAACTAGTAATATCACACTATATTCCTGTTTTGTGTTTTTTGTTTGTTTGTTTGTTTTTGTTTTGTTTTTTCATCTTAAATAACCTAAAACCATTGTTACTACCCGGAAATTGCATAAAGAGGAACATTGCTCAAAAGCTGCACATTGCAGTTTCAGCAAAGCGGCAGCATGTGGAGTCCGTGACGGTGTCTTCACGGGCCTTTCTAAGCATAACTTTTAGAGCATCTCAATATTTCGAATTCAAGAATTTCTATAAAAAAAAAATAGCCATAAAGCTACAAAAGTGCCGGAAAGTTAGAAATTAAAGAGCCCATTTGACATTACCATGTGAAAGGAATGCAGTGGAGTAGCCAAGCACAAAAAAAACTAGCAACACAATGTCATGTGGGTTGACTGTCTCTCAATTTAGCCGCAAAATGGTCCTGAACGGAGACTTGAGCTGTTTCGTTTTAACACTTAAAATTTTAATTTTAAGCAAATAGTGTAGACCCTGATCAGATTCTACGTTCTAGGGCGTCCAGTCTATGTCTACACTGCTTGCCAGTGCCCCAGCATGTGACGTCTAAGCAGAGATAGTCATGTTTACAAAAAGCTCATCATTTTTTTTTCATGAAAAAAATTGAATTCATAGATATCGAATCGTACAAATATGGATGCTACAGCACAAAATAATACTTTGAAACCTAAGAACAAATAGGGTAAGTATTTTGTGATAATTGAAGGATATTTTTTTTTTCAGTTCTCCATAAAAACCTAGGTTGTGGGTATTCATTAGAACCGCCTCGGCGAGGCGGTTCTAATGAGTACCCACAACATAGGTATATATAGAGAAGTAAGGAAAACTATCCTTCAGTTATCTCAAAATACTTACCTTATCTGTTGTTATGCTGGTAGAGCCCACTCAACAGTAATATGATAAACAACATGAAGTTAAACCCTGCCCTGTCGGGGCTTAGAGAAATAGATTGGGCTGCATGGTGCTTCCAGACAGAGATTAAACCGACCGAACACGAGACCTGGTAAACCGCTTAGAAGGCCTAAGCCTGCCAAGGCAAGGTGATGTGAGTCGGACCATCCGTGTGTATAAACCCTAGCGGTTCCTTTACGCGGTATGGCTTGAGATGTCATTTCATCTCAGTGTCGAGTAAAAGTGCCACAAAATTGGAAGCAACGTCTCTACAATGACCTCAGTAGTGTTGACGGGAACATAAAACCTCAAACGAACAAATAGGCAGCATTATGTAATTTCAGGTAAATGGCATTGTTATGGAAATAAAAGCTATTGTATTGAAACCAATATTAAGTTATTGGTTTGATTTGAGGTTTATCGTCCCCGTCCACACTGTATAGGTCATTTTGGAGACGCTGCATCCAATTTTGTGGGACTTTTACCTGACATTGAGATGAAATGACATCTCAAGCCCTGCCGCCCAATGAAACAAATAGGGTTTATACGCATGGACGGTCCGACTCGCACCATTTTTCCCGGGCAGGCTTAAAACCTCTATTATAGCAGTTTACCAATACTCATGTGCGGTCGGTTTCAGCTCTGCGTGGAAGCATCATGCAACTCATCTATTTCTTCAAGCCCCGATGGGCGGGGCCGCCAGTATTAAATTATCAAACAAAAATATTATCACTGGTAAAATGGAGACTAAGTAGAATCATCTTTGGCTACACTTTAGTGGAATGGGAACACCTGGCACATTTTTCCGCCATTTTTCAAAGGGAGACAACTTTCGGGAATTCCTGTTCGCTTTTCTGTAAGCCCCGTCAAACTGAAAAAAGTGGTGAACTTTTAAAAGAAAGAATATGCCCCTCAGGAGCAAATTCTTTCCTTTAAGAGTTGACCCCTATTGGCATGGGAAACGAAATTATATTTTGAAGGTGTTGCCTCTCCCGAAGGTGTATCCATTCCCCTTTAAGAAAAGAATTTGCTCATTCTCTCTCGTCGAGTGAGCAGAATCTTCGTTTTCTTCAAGAACAGCCCTCGTGTTTTGTAGTAAATTTTGTTTGTCCCAGTATCGTTTCACCATTTCACTGCTGCGTTTGTGAATTCTTGGTTTAGTCTCAAAGTCTCAATTACATCACTGAAATAGTCTCGCAGCGTATATATTCAAACTCGATCATCACTGATGGAGATATCTACAATGATGTATAATGTTGAAAGGGTAGGGGAGGTATGTTTTCTCCAAAGTTTAGTTAGTTCGGTCGCGATCGGGTTTGAAAATGACCTTTTTCTGATCTGTGTCAAATTTAGATTGCTCATGAAGACAATATCCGATTCAGTGACGCCACAAGAACAAAAATATTAATGCGTACTATGTATAATCTTAACCTATATATGTCTATAGACCCTTTTCTGTGGCATTGACAAACAGTGCAGACCCAGATCAGACGCCGTCTGACTTCTGACTTCAGCGCCTGTCCTGGAAAAGCCTGGTTAGGTATTCTGACCGCCTCGATATGGTCTAAATAGTGTTGACTGTGCCGTTAAACTCCAGACCTGCCGGTCAGCTTAAATCTTAATTATGCACTATATGGCAAATGTTACAATACGAGCTACATACAGTTTAAATTATAAGCAGATATTAAAAAATTATATAGGCATACATTGTATTTTTACCACAAAGAGGCGATAACGGTCAACAGGAATGGAATTAACGTTGGTCTGTTGTTTCGTAACCCAGCCGGGTTGTTATGGCATGACCGAGCCTTAACCGAGTCCACAGTAGCCTATAAGCCGCGTCACATGAAAACCTGTTTTGTCTTTTTGTGAAACATCAAAGGTGCAGATAGCCTGCGCATGCGCTCAGTCTGAACCGCACCTTTGTGTGTGCTGCTGTCATAGGACAAAACCTCTAGTTTTTATATCTAAACGAGACTCCTGCTGATCTAACAAGCTGGCCGGCCTGTGTCAACACCAAAGACAAGTTTTGTCGATACAGGGTTCATAATGTATAAGATAACTCTCTTTTCATATATGAACATTAATGCATTCTCTTTGCTAATTCCCATTTTTACGATACAAAGTGACTTACATACTATTACGCATAAGCATAAGGGAAACCTAGAAATAAATGAGTTTTTTCGAGAGGGTGTGGTGGTGGTGGTGGTTTTATTTGTGTGTGTTGAGGTTTTACGCCCCCTTCGACACGATTGCTTCTAATGTTGCGATTTTGTGGGACTTTACCCATAGAAATGAAACCTACCGCGCAAAGAAAGCGCCAGGATTAAAGGAAAGATCCGACTCGGACCACTTTTCCTGGGCAGTCTTAGCCCTTCTAAGCGATTTAGATGGTAGTGGTGGTAGCTACTTTTAAAGGGAATAATCAGCAAATACTTTTCCTTTTAGTGTAGCACCTATACATGTACAGTAAAATTCCTACATAAAGACCACATTTGGGTCTGTTCAAAAATGGTATTTAACACCAGATGACATTATATGCAGAAAAAGTGAAGAAAGAGTATCAGCACTCTTCTAAATAATTTTTAAAGCAGATTTAGTCTTAATTTTGGTTGGTTTCACTGTAATATGTAAAGGAAAGTGTTTTAAAACAACGTAACTTCTCTCTTAAAAATAAACATTTTTATTAGTCGGTGAATTCACAAAGTGATTTCTTAGACTATAGCGGTCGTCGCGATGGCGATTCTTGTCCTCCATCTTTTGAAAGGTTATTTTTGTTTCCGGCTTATTACTACGATCTTGAAATAGTGTGAATGTACTGATAGTATTATCGAAACAGGTCTATAAGAGTAATATCACTTAATAATGCCATAGGTTTTAGATAGAAATCCTTTTTTTCCGTTGCCGACCTCGCTCTATTTTCACTTCACGGCACCGTGTAATCTATGGATATGAGTGATGGAGTGGAATGTTGGAGTGGTTTGGAGTGGAGTTTGGAGTGGCGTCTGAAGCCATATTTTGGAGTTTCATTTGTTATGAAAGCCGCATTATTATTAACCATAATGAGGCAATATACATGTTGTAAAGTCAAGATCAAATGTTGCAGTCAGGATATAAACTAAGACTTAGCTGAGCCTTACAATACATAAGTAAGAGTGCAAAACAACAGATCGGAAACTAAACTTATTTTCATCTCATAAAAGAGTGCCACTCCAATGAATAGATAAAAATAGAAACACCTTAACATGGCAACTGTTCTAAGCAAGTTTTTAAACCTTACTGGGTTGTTGCTTAGGTGACCCTGTAACAAAAAAGCTTCAACGTTTCTACGCCAATGAACAAGATGACCACAAGAGTTAAATATAGGAAACTAATTCATTAATCCATAAGATGGCAATCACGACAATTGTTGTCTGCTTTGTTGTCAGATGGTAACTTTAAAAGTCGTTGTTGCAAATAGTGTGGATCCAGATCAGGCTGTTCCTTTAGAGGCAGTCTGACCAGGGTCCGAGCTGTTTTCCTGTAACAAATACAAATTAGAAAGTTCAGAAGAAAAATGCAGCATACAAAATAAACAGACATTTTCATAAATAAAATAAGAACGTTAAGAATAAACCAAAAAGATTTATATGCAGGGACAGTCCGACTCGTTCCACTTTACCTGAGCAGGCTTAGATCCTCTAAGCGGTTTATCAGTATCCATGTGCGGCCGGTTTCAGTTCTGCATGGAAGCATCATGCAACCCAATCTGTTTCTCCAAGTCCCGATGGGGGGGGGGGGGGGGGGTTTACTTAAAACGAGATATGATGAACTGAACTGCCGTTCGGGGCATCAACAAGCAAGTTTTGCAGAAGGCGACCGGTCCGTTGGGGCTCCAGAGGAGCCGCAAGACAGGGATCTGGAGATAAAATGTTCAATCGGCATGAATGACATGTCTGTTGTGTGCTGTCGTGTTGTTGTTGTACGGCCCGTCAACAGTAAAGATAATATCCGTGTTTCCGGCCAGGATTAGATCCTCATTATAGTAGTTTACTAATACTGTAACTGACAACAGCTGGTGGATCAACAGCCGAGTCTTTATGCCGTCTCCAAAGAGATGGGGAATTAGAGAAAGTAAAGATGTGACAGTGTAAAAGAAAACACTATGAAAAGCCCCCACCCATCCTACACTTCTACCCCCCAGGCCAGGCCATAAGTAACACCAAGTCTATGTTTGAGGGTAAAAATGTAATAATCAGCTTATATAGGTTAAGTGAAAGATGAGACAGGTTGTTAGGCTACCAGGAACATGCCTGCTTTTTTATTACAAAAGTTTGGTTTATCTTAGCATGTACCTTCATTATTTGATGTGCCTTATACCAGAGTCTATATGTTTAAAATGTTCTATAAAAGGGTTATCCTTTGATAGCAAGGAATACATCACAGAACTGGAAAATATGAAGTGGGCTTGTTTTCTGGGCTAGACTAGCTAGTTTCGGCCAATTAGGTCTCATCAGTGACCCTCAAGTATTTTCAATATTCCACAATGGAATCAATGATCCCAAAGGACAAGAAAATATGAACTACACTATGATGTAGGGCAGGAAGACTTTTACGGCCGCCACACATATCCAGACACCAGCTGTAGTGACGTTAAATATGTTCTATAAAAAGGTTATGCTTTGGAAGCAAGGAATACTTGCTTTAACACTGCAGAAAATTCTAGAGCAGAAGACAGTATGTTTTCAGCAAACTTAAGGTAGTATTTATTTACTGTCCACAACTAACTGAATACACGCTGTAATTATGATAAAGTGATTAGTGACTAGTGACATCACGAAAGCACTCCTATATACTTTTGACCCTAAAACCCCCTTTTTATATAGTAAAACTTGGGTTTACAGGGGTATACTTTATTTTTCCTATTTCTGCTCAAAATCAGATTGTGGTTTCTCGTTAGAACTGCCTTGCCGAGGTGATTCTAATGAGTACCCGTAATCTATGTTTTGAGCAGAAATATGAAAAATATCGGATATTTTTTATACCCCCGGCATAGGAAGTATGCAATGGGGGTATATAGTTTTTGTCTTTTCCGTCTGTCTGTCTGTGTGTCCGTAAACAATTATTTTGTGTCAAAGATATCTCAGGAACTGCTTCACATAGAAACTTGAAATTTTGCACACAAGAACAGTATGACTACTTGTATTGTGGGAAAGAAAATAAGGGCCAAGGGGTCAGGCCTTTTAGAGTTATTTCCCTTTGTAGTTCTTGCTGTTTAATAGTGTATATTTTTATTTTGTGTCAAAGATTTCTCAATAACTACTGTACATATTAACTTGAAATTTTGCAAACATGATTAGTATGACTAGTTGTATTGTGGGAAAGAAAATAAGGGCCAAGGGGTCAGGCCTTTTAGAGTTATTTCCCTTTGTAGTTCTTGTTTCAGCTGAGGTGATGGCACTGGCCGGGGGTATACGTGCCCCACTGGGCACTTTTGTCTAGTTTTGGAAACGTTCATTTTTTGGTTGCAAAATTCTCAATATTTATGTATTTGAATAGGCGTGTTTTCATAATGCATTCATTTTTTCTTGGGGCGGTTGGGTGAGGCAAACGAGTGCCACTGGGACGTCGAACCGATATTGGCCTACAGTTGAGCAAGACCTGCTGTCCCTGCAGCAGGTACGTGTAGAGTGGGGGGGGGGGTGTTATTTCTTCTATTTATACTTTATTTTCCTACTTTCTCCTCTGTCAATTCAGCCGTCTGATCTGGATCTACACTGCTTGCCAGTGCCCTAGCATTATGAGCCCTTTTCATGTTTTCTAGTGTTATACAAGAACAGCATGGCCATAAATAACCCCATAACCTGAATTTCATCACAAAAACAAGCCCATTTTGACCCCCTTGAACACCACTTTTATGTAGTAAAACTGGGGTTTACAGGGGTAAGCCTTTTTCTTATTTCTGCTCTAAAATATATATTGTGGGTACTCGTTAGAACCGCATCGAGGAGGCGGATCTAATGAGTACCCACAATCTCTATTTGAGCAGAAATAAGAAAAAAATCACTCCTTTTCATCTCTAAATTCGTTTTTTACGGTGGTAAAGTTTACTATGTATTTGTATAGACGTGTTTTCGTAATGTTGTACGTTGCAGCAGGACGCTTTCGGCCTATTCGCAACTGAAATGTCGACGACATTGACAGATGGGTGTGTTAATATGATGATTTTAGCTGGAAGCCCCTACACCATTCTGAAACACCCCATTCCTCGTCATGAATCCACCCCACTCATTATATACCAATGTAATATATATATAGCCCGCAAACTGAAGGCTACAGACAGAAGTCCAGTCTAATTTAGAACAATGCTCTGGCATTTTATCTCATATATCATAAGCATCTGCTTATCATCAGATGCAAATTAAGAGCAATGTGACAGATACGTTTAAAAGTAGTATCACTGAGAAATGTGCTGTATGCCTTGCACAAAACAAACACCACCACCAGCCACCAACACCAATAACAAGTATCCCAAGGGAAACTTGATTTTTTCCTTTTTTTACCTTTTGGGTTCATTGTTTATTTAACCCCCCAACCTCCCACCCCCACCCCCACCTAAGGGATTTACCCACTCAAACGGTGAGGCATGGACTTGCCATATGTACTGGTACATCAATAAGTGGTGTAAACCTAGATCAGATGAGCGGCATTTGATCTTGGTCACACCGTGGCTTGGGAGTTTTGTGTGAAGAGGATTATCTGTAAAACATGGGCATGGTTCATGTTTTGCGAAAATGGCAAAAGTGTAGACCCAGATTAGAAGCGGAGTAGCACAGCAGCTTTTGATAGACTACACTAATCGTTGAAAATACAGGAATTTAAGGGTTTAATGAAACAATACCAGACACCATCAGAACCATTCACTACATAAATTAAATTATGTTGCTAACTTCACTAAATCACGGTTTCTGTTATTTATCACGAATCATATTCACGTCAGAGTGTAAACTGAAAAATGTGGACTGGATCCATGTTCAGGGGCATTGCCAAACGTTTATGCTACAGAAGGTAGCACCAGGTCAGAATCTACACTGTTCGATAAAATACTGGAAGTTAAAGGTAAAAAAAAACCCTCATAAGTCCCTGTTTAAGACCGATTTCGAGCCTATACTCCGAGTCAATTGACCAAACAGTGATGTCAGTGTTTTGTTTTATGTGAAGGGAGGTTAACTACATCTTTGTATACTGTGACCTGTTGTCTGCCATTCTTATGCAAGAGTTGTCGTTAATGTTTCACCTCAGACAACCTGCAGACCGATTTCATCTAAGTTAGCAACATTCCTGTATATAAGTTTTGAATAGTTAGATCCTTTGGAAGCAAAGGCTACACCAAATAAACGAAAATATCGGACTCGGTTTTATTGAGTCTGTTCATGACCAGTACTGAAATGTGCAGCACCACCCCCACACGGCACAACACCAGCTGCAGTTCAGATAAGTTCTGAATAAATAGATCATTTCGAAGCAAAGAATACACCAAATAAACGAAAATAGCAGACACGTTTTTTTTTAGTCCGTTTTGGAGTTACCTGCCCTTGAGTATAAATAAGAGCGAATAGTAGTGTCTCCACTTTTTCTCAGCTGTTTTTGATCTGATCTTTATCAGACATGCAGATAACCAGGGGAAGCATATGGTCTACGTCGAGTTCGACGTTGCGCCTCGCAGGACGAAGGGCTTTGGAGTTACCTGCCCTTGAGTGTAAAAATAAGCGAAATATGGTGTCTCCACTTTTTCTCAGCTGTTTTTGATCTTATCTTTTTGAAACTTTTAGTAAACAAGGACAAGCAGATAACCAGGAGAGGCATACAGTCTACGCCGAGTTCGAATTTGGGCCTCGCCGGACCATAGGCTTCTTCTGTCGCGGTTTATTTTTGTTATGGTTTGTCTTTGAGTGTTTGTATCGCTTGTGTTATGTTGTTTCGGATAGCCAATTGGCCATTTTGTGGGAAAGTAACTGTCCTTTTGGCTTTCTGCTAATGATGTTTCCATTAGGGTCTGTTGTTTCATGTCTGTGTTTCTTTCCCTTTGGTGTCTCTGATGGGAGCTGTTGGTTAATTGTATCGATTCCTGATCATTGCCTTCACTTCGGTTTTGCAATGGAAAACCGACGTCTCCTTTTCTTAGCCATTTATCAAACTTGCAGATAACCAGGACAGGCATACAGTGTACGTCGAGTTCAAATTTGGGCCTCGCAGGACCAAGGGCTTTGGAATTACCTACCCTTGAGCGTAAAAAGCGAAAAATGATGTCTCCACTTTTTCTCAGCTATATTTGATCTGATCTTTTTGAAACTTTTAGTAAACAAGGACAAGCATAATATCTCAGACGAGTTCGAATTTAGCTTAATCTGACTACCGGTTGCCCATTTACGTTCCCTTTAGCGTGGACAATTTTACCATAGACTTACAATGGAAATAAGACGTCTCCAACTTTTCTCAGCCATTTCTGATCTGATCTTTGTCAAACTTGCAAATATCCAGGAGAGGCATACAGTCTACGTCGAGTTCGAATTTGGGCCTCGCTGGACCAACGGCTTTGGAGTTACATGCCCTTGAGCGTAAGAATAAGGTGAAAATTGTGTTTTGATCTGATCTTTTTGAAACTTTTAGTCAACAAGGACAAGCATAATATCTGAGACGAGTTCGAATTTAGCTCCAATCTGACAACCGGTTTCCCATTTACGTTCCCTTGAGCGTGAAGAATTTAACCATATGCTTACAATGAAAAACAACGTCTCCAATTTTCCTCAGTCATTTTTGATCTGATCTTTATCAAACTTGCAGATAACCAGGGAGACATACAGTCTACGTCAAGTTCGAATTTGGGCTTCGCAGAACCAAGGGCTTTGGAGTTACCTGTCCTTGTGCTTATAAAATAAGAGAAAAGGCTGTCTCCATTTTTTCTCATCTGTTGTTGAAACTTTAAGAAAACAAGGACAAGCATAATATCTCAGATGAGTCGGAATTTGCCTTGAATCTGACAACCTGTGCTATTTCTCAGGGGAGCGATCGTTGCCCGCTGGGCGACTTGTTTCTATTAATCTTGTTCATTGGAGCAGAGCCGTTTTAGCTATTTGCTAAGGGGGTCTCCTGTTCATTTCAACAAAACCACACCAGACGTATAGGGAAAATTGACGGCCCTACCCATCGGACCTTGAAGAAATAGATGGCCTGCATGATGCGTCCATGCAGAGCTGAAACCGACCACACACGAGTACTGGTAAACCGTTTGAGGATCTAAGCCTGCCCAGGCAAAGCGGTGCTAGTCGGACCGTCCGTGCTTATAAACCCTATTGGTTTCAATGGGCGACAGGGTTTGAGATGTCATTTCATCTCAATGTCGGGTAAAAGTCCCGAGAAATTGGAAGCAACGTCTACAAAATGACCTATACAGTGTTGACGGGGACGTGAACCTCAGAGCAAACAAACAAACTATCGGGAAAATTGTAATTTTAAGGTTTCTGTTTTAGCTCTGGCCGCCATCTTGTTCAATTGAGCAGAACATTTGACCTATTTTTGACCTATTTTGGTATAGTCACCTAGCCAGGATTCCTATGAAGTTTGGATGAAGTGGGGCCAAGGTATATTGTCATTTTTTTCTTGCTCTGGCAACCATCTTGTTCACTAGAACAGAACTGGTTAAGCTTCTTTGGTAAAGAGTCACTAAGAAACATTCGCTTGAGTGTGAATGAAATTGGACCAAAGATGTAGGAGGATTTTTATTTCTTCTGTTTTTAGCTCTGGTGACAATTTTGTTAATCGGAGTGGAACCGTTAAACATGTAGCTATTTTGATTAATGGTCACCTAGACAACATTCAAGTTTGACTGAAATTGGGATAGAGGTACAATAGTTGATGCTTGAAGATTTTTTTCTTGTTAGCTCTGGTGATCAGCTTGTTTATCTACGCGGAATGGTCAGCAACTATGTACATCTCAGCAGGACAATTTTAGCTAGTTTGGGCAATATTTCTGTGAAGTTTGAATCATTTGATCCCAGCGTTTTAGAGGAGTTGGTAGTTAAAGCAAATTATTAACGCCGCATGACGGACAACACCTGGCAGATGGTGCCCGACATACATTGACCAATTACAATAGCTCACCATCAGCTAAGAGCAAGAGCATGCGAAACAAATGTGACTACAATCCATAGATTACACGGTAGATTCAGGAAGAATGCGGCTATCAGGAGTAATTTTAGGGAGCTTTCCACTAAATGTTTTCCATAGGCGGCAATAGTAACCTTTTACCTGCTCCCACAAAAACTACACATACAAAACGTTTCAAACCTTACTTGTTTATAGAGCCATCTTAGCCCAACAAGTTAATGAGAAAAAATCCACATGTTGATCTGCTCCTTTTCAAGTTACAGTCAACCATGTTTGTTTACCTACTAGAACGGAATAAATACAAACCAACATTTTAAAGGAGGGGTGGCCATATAAAATCAGCAAAAATTTCTTTGAGCTTGTCGATATATTTATAAAACATGCATCATTTTAGTCCCTTATACCTATTCTTTTCTCACGTTGAAATAAAACAACATGGGATGTATAACCAATGGAAGCAAGTCTGATATTTAGAACGCAACTAAAAGCTCGGTACAAAAGTGATAAAACCTAGTACCTCCCAGTATTTAGTGCAATGCTACCTTTAACAACATGGAACTTTTTTTCAACCCCTAGTTTTAACAAGTATAGCTTTTACAAAAGCTATAGGTCTACGCTTTGCAGCTTTTAAATGTGAATGTCTGCAGTTATATCCCAGAAATGTCTTCTATTCATTTAACCGTTTTGGCAATATTCTAATTGCCAGTCTGTACCGAGGATCCTGCCAACTCAAGTATATTGTCTGAATATCAAAGTTGCAAATACTGCAATTTTATCATAAATGTACTTTTTCATCTTTGAAAAGGCACAGGTGCAACTTCAATATGCTTATAACATTGTCTCAAATGGAATGCTTGAAAACTGATAGAGAAGTTAATGGTCTGATCTTTTTGAATATTTTAGTAAACAAGGACAAGCAGAATATCCCAGACAAGTTCGAATTTGGTTCGAATCTGACAACCGATTTCGCATTTACTTTCCATTGAGCGTGAAAATACCATAGGCTTACAGTGAAATCGCAAGGCCCAGGACTTTGATATTTGGTATGAAGCTTCATCTAATGGACATCTACCAAGATTGTTCAAATTATAGTCCTGGGGCCAAAATGCCCCCGCTCCGGGGCCATTTGGTTTTACATAGACTAATATAGGGAAAATCTTTAAAACTATTCTTCTGCTCTGAAACCACAAGGCCTAGGTCTTTGATATTTGGTATGAAGCTTCTAGTAGACTTCTATCATTATTGTTCACATTATAACCCTGAAACCAAAAATGCCCCCGCTCCGGGGGCCTTTGCTTTTACATAGACTTATACAGGGAAAATCTTTTTTAAAAGCTTCTTCTCTGAAACCACAAGGCCTAGGTCTTTGATATTTGGTGTGAAATTTCATCTAGTGGACCTCTATCAAGAGTGTGCAAATTATAGCCCTGGGGCTAAAAATGTCGCCGCCCTGAGACCCTTTGGTTTTACATAGACTTATAAAGGTAAATCTTTAAAAATCTTCTCTGAAACTGCAAGGCCCAGGTCTTTGGTATTTGGTATGGAGCTTCATCTAGTGGACCTCTACCAAGATTGTTCAATTATAGCCCTGGGGCCACAAATGCCCCGACCCTAAATAGACTTATATAGCCCCGGGGCCATTTGGTTTTGAATAGGCTTATGTAGGGAACATCTTTAAAAAAATCTTCTTCTCAGCAACCGCTCGGCCCAAGTCTTTGATATTTGGTATGTAGCTTCATCTAGTGGACCTTTGCCAAGATTGTTTAAATTATAGCCTTTGTTGCTGTTTGATGTGAAGCTTCACCTTTAAGACCTCCCTCAACATTATGCACATTAAAGCCATGGGGCCAAACATGACCGTCCCTGGGGCGCACTTGTTACACTATGGATCAGGTGAGCGATCCAGGGCCATTATGGCCCTCTTGTTCGTTGTAACCCGGCAGTAATCGGCGAGTACAATGGTAACCCTAGAAATAAGGCTTCTTTAGCGAGCATCCATCTTTAATCATTTGGGTAGAGTTTTTCTTTATTCCGTGTTTTAATATTTGCAATATCTTTACCATTTCAGTAAGAAATTAAGTCAGACAACATTCTGTTACCATGGTACAAGTGCTCACAGGAAAACTGACGTTCGAGTCGAAGACTCCCCCGGACCTCAGCAACTGTACAAGAGAGTAAGATATCATCTCATATTCACTACCGCATACACTCTATTTTTATTCGCCCGTTTGAAAAAAAAAACGGTTGTATTATGTTATGCACCCCCTTCCCGGCGTCCGTCCGTCTGTCCGTCCATCTGTAAGTTTCCGGATAACTCCTCCTACAGTTTACATCCGATCAAGCTGAAACTTCATACATAGTTAGACGATGAAATGGGGCAGCGTATATTGTTTCGAGGTTACGGACCACCAAATATTAATATTGTTATGCCCCTTTGATTTTTGTAATATTTTCGTTTCCGGATAACTCCTACAGTTTACACCTGATCAAGCTGAAACTTCATATACAGTTTGACCATGATGTGGCGCAGCGCAGATTGTTTCGAGGTTAAGGTCCATCAAAGAACAATAGAGTTATGCCCCTTTGAATTTTTGTAAACTTTTCGTTTCGGGATAACTCCTCCTACAGTTTACATCGGATCAAGCTGAAACTCCATACATAGTTTGACCATGATGTGAGGCAGCGCATATTGTTTCGAGGTTACGGTCCACCAAATAATAATAGAGGTATGCGCCTTTGATATTTTTGTAAACTGTTCGTTTCTGGATAACTCCTCCTACAGTTTGCATCCGATCAAGCGGAAACTTCATACATAGTTAGACCATGATGTGGGGCAGCGCTTATTGTTTCGAGGTTACGGTCCATCAAATAATAATAGAGTTATGCCCTTTGAATTTTTGTGAACTTTTCGTTTCCGAATAACTCCTCCTACAGTTTACACCGGATCAAGCTGAAATTCCATACATAGTTAGATCAAGATGTGGGGCAGCGCATATTGTTTCGAGGTTACGGTCCACCAAATTATAAAAGAGTTATGCGCCTTTGATTTTTTTTTTTTTTTTGTAAATTGTTCGTTTCTTGATAACTCCTCATACAGTTTGCATCCGATCAAGCGGAAACTTCATACATAGTTAGACCATGATGTGGGACAGCGCTTATTGTTTCGAGGTTAAGGTCCACCATATATTAATAAAGTTATGCCCCTTTGATTTTTTTGTAAACTTCTCGTTTCCGGACGACTCCTCCTACAGTTTACATCCGATTTAGCTGAAACTTCATATATAATTAGACCATTATGTGGGACAGCGCATATTGTTTCGAGGTTATGGTCCACCAAATAAAAATAGAGTTATGCCCCTTTGAAAAATAATGTAAACATATAGTTTCCGGATAACTCCTATATTTTAGATCCGATGATGTTGAAACTTTACATACAGTAAGACCATGACATGGAACAGTGCATAATATTTTGAGGTTACGGTCTGCCAAATATTACCAGAGTTATACCCCTTTCACAGATTTTTCTAAACATTCCGTTTCCGGATAACTCCTCCTACATTTTACATCTGATGGAGCTGAAACTTTACATATAGTAAGACCATGATGTGGAACAGTGCTTATTATTTTGAGGTTACAGCCCACCAAATATATAATGCCCCGCTTGCGGAGCTCTTGCTTTTTACTGGTTAGCTCAAATATCGCTTGTACCATCAAAAATAGTCTAAAATATCGGCGTATACTCGAACGTTTATGTCCCGTCGTATTATAATTTTGAAAGCGGGTGTTTTAGTGACAACACATACCCCAAAATAAAAAGCCATGAGTTAGAGCGATGGCAGTTTTAGAGGTAACGCACAAGTAGACGAACAACTGTTGCAGTCTCCGTGCATTCTTTCAAATCTCTAAATTTGTGATACTATTTCTTATTTATACTCCAAACATAGACTTACATCCCCTTGATTTCCTAATTTTACTCAAAATGAGCAGAAATAAGAAAAATAACGTATACCCCTGTAAAACCCAGTTTTAGTATGTAAAAACTTGAGGGGTCTAAGGAGTTAAAAGGGGTCTACTCTTAAAGGAAAGAATTTGCTCCTTAGGAGCAAATTCTTTCCTTTAATAGTTGACCCCTATTGACATGGTAGATAAAAATATTTTTGGAGGAGTTGCCTCCCCTGAAGGTGTTTCATTTCCCCTTAAATCTCCGTTCAGGACTGTTTTCTCAGCCTACACACAGATACAATCGACCGACGAGTGCTCCTAGTGCTTTGATTTTCTTTCATCCTGAAAACGTTTGCTTACTGTACTCATTAGAATCGCCTCTATGAGGCGAGCGTAATGAGCACACACATACCTGTTTTATAGAGGAAGGATATAAATTTATTTTACACTTAGCAGTGAAATCAATGCATATCTGCAACAAATAAAAATGATTATTAGTGTGAAATTATGATATTTTGAGTGTTATTTTCACGGTAGCAGCCCGGACTACTTTTTTGGTTCGTTTTTCGTACATAATAAATAGAAATTTTACTCTCTCTTTTTTTTATAAAGACCAATATTTCATCAATGTGTTGAAAACATATTTCATAAAGTGTGTTGAAAACACCAGAAATGTTCACGAGCGCGAAGCATGTTAGTTACAGTACATCGCCAAAACACGTATGAAATATAAAGTAAATTTCCTGTTTTGTTTCGATAAATACCACAAATATTTCATTTCGTGTGTTAAAAACATCAGAATTTCACTTGTGCTTCGCACTCGTGAAATTTCTGATGTTTTAACACACTTTCGTGAGTTACAAACATCAGAATTTCACTTGTGCTTCGCACTCGTGAAAGTTTTGATGTTTTTAACACACTTGTGCTTCGCACTCGATGTTTTAACACACTCGATGTTTTGATATTCATCTCAAAAAAGTAAATATCCTCTGTTCATTCCCAATATGCTTCCGAGCCTATTTCTACGAGGAACCCCCAATAGCTCGAACTCCCCAGTAGCTGGAACAAGTTTCCTAGCCCTAAAGGTGATCGAGTCATTGAAGTTCAACTAGATAAACTTTTTTCAGAATAGCTGAGAATATTTTATTACTTTGACATGAGATGGGGTACGCATATCAGTTTTAATCCAGGTTGAATCTGCAGCTTTCTGGCCACATCATTATGAAAACACGCCTATATAATTTTATATAGTAAACTTGGGGTTACAGGAAAAAACCTTGTTTTTCTTATTTCTGCTCTAAAATATAAATTGTGGGTACTCGTTAGAACCGTCTCGATGAGGCGGTTCTAACGAGTACTCACAATCTATATTTTGAGCAGAAATAAGAAAAATATCACAATTTTTCATCTTAAAATTTTCATTGTTTTCGGGGACAAAGGTTACAATGTATTTGTATAGGCGTGTTTTCGTAATGTGTTACTACAGAAGACCCTCGTTGTATCGACAGTATTTGTTGCCTAACAGTTTGACGTTGTTAAGAGTTTGCCGGCATGGGGAGATCGGCCTTAGCAAACAGTGAAGATCCAGATCAGACTGCTCCCGAAGGATCAGAGCCAACACTGTTTGCCAGATCTTATCGCAGTCAACACCGGGAGTTTCCGGCTTTCTACGATGTTCACGGATTATTGTTAATCAACCACAATTTAGTCAAAACGGTCTGCACAATACTGCTGACAAATAGAGCCAATACAGAAAAGGTGGGCCAATACGGAAATAACAGGGCCAATACGACTGTTTATTGAAGTTAATTAATAAAATTGTCATTAAGCAAGTAATTTCGCATTGGTCCTGTACAGGTCCTTGGTTTGCCTTTGGCCGAGGGCCAATGCAGCAGACGAAGGCCCTGTAACAGGGCCAGTACAAAATGACTTGGTTGATATCATTATTGTACAGTAGGTTCCCTTAATTAATCTAAGAAACCATTGTCGTGGGCATTTGTTAGAATCGCCTTTATTCTTCAGATATCAACAACATTTGTTTCTTGGATTATTAACCCATTGCATGCAGGAAACCCCTAAAGGGGTACCTTGATAAAAAGGTGAATGTCCAGATCAGACGCCGCAAAACGCGGCGTCCGATCACGGCCCGCACTGTTTGCTAACAGGATTTTCCATCAAAAACAGAATTTAAACGAAAAATAGGCCTTACGCCCCTTATATGACAAATGCACTTGTACACTATATAGCAAAGGAAGAGTCCACTAGCATACAATGGGTTAAATAAACTATTCTTGATGTCTCGTCATCAGCCAAGGATTTGTTCTGTTGCAAACCGTCTTTATAAAAAAATGTTTTTTGTTAAAATGAATGTCTGTATAAAGAGGGAGATGCAATACATTCGCCGTCCCCGCCCATCCGGGTTTGACGAAATAGTTGGGCTGCATGATGCTTCCACGCAGAGCTGAAACCGACCCGCACACGAGTACTGGTAAACCGCTTAGAGGATCTAAGCCTGCCCAGGCAAAGCGGTGCGCTTCGGACCGTCCATGTTTATAAACCCTATTTATTTCATTGGGCGACAGGGCTTGAGATGTCATTTCATCTCAATGTCGGGTAAAAGTCCCACAAAATTGGAAGCAACTTCTCCAAAATGATCTTTACAGTGTTGACGCGGACTTTAAACCTCAATTCTAACAAACAAATCTATTACAGAATGTCTTTATAAAAGACTTTTTTTGTTATATTGAATGTCTGTATAAACAGGGTTGACTGTAGTTTGTCTTGTTTGAGTTGAGGTTTTACGTCCATGTCAACACTTTTAAGGTCATTTTGGAGACGTTGCTACCGATTTTGTGGGACTTTTACCCGACATTGAGATGAAATGACATCCCAAGCCCTACCGCCCATTGAAACCGCTAAGGTTTAAAGAGCAGTCCGACTCGCATCACTTTTCCTGGGCAGGCTTAAACCTAAGTTGTTTACAAGTGCTCAAGTTTGTTCGGTTTCAGCTCTGCGCGGAAGCACCGTGCAGCCAAATCTATTTCTTCAGGCCCCGATGGGCGGTGGCGCGGATCACCGTAGTACAGATGCAATAAATTCACTGACAACTTTACAGAATTTCTCCGTATACCAGTGTTGTAACATTTATTTTGTTTACAGGGAGCTGCTAGCATACTTTGAGAACAGCTATGAGCTTAATGAAAGTCTTTTCACTGCACTTAATGGTTTGTATTTGTGAAAAATGAAGGAAACCCCGCATATGATTTTGTATGAATATTGCCATTTGAAGTGCCGTAATTATCCTAAATATTGAGGTAGACAGGCCTTAGCAAACAGTGCAGACCCAGATCAGACTGCTCCTGAAGGAGCAGTCTGATCAGGGCCTACACTGTTTGCCATTCTGTCAGCACCTTTTGGACTCCTTGCTCGATCGTGAAACACATTTGTCAAACTTTTTGGAGAATTACGGCAAGTCCGTTAGGTGTCCGATGATTTAGGATTTTATGGTAGTTAGGTAAATTGGACACGCCAATGGTTGGTTGGTTGATTTGAGGTTTAACGTCCCTGTCAACACTGTATAGGTCATTTTGGAGACGCTGCTTCCAATTCTGTGGGACTTTTACCCGACATCGAGATGAAATGAAATCTCAAGCCCTGTCGCCCAATGAAACCAAGTTGGTTTATAAGCATGGACGGTCAGACTCGCACCGCTTTGCTTTGGCAGGTTTAGATCCTCTAGGTACCAGTACTCGTCATGCAGCCCATCTATTTCTTCAAGCCCCGATTGGCGGGGGCCTGACGCGCCAATGGAAAAGTTTCTTCGAGCACGTCCGTACAGCAATGCCTAAAATCAGCCTGCACTTAGTAAGAATATAATTTTCCCAGACTACATGAAAACATTCATATAGCACGCTGTAAGGCTCTGGTCAGATTGCGCGGAGTTGCAGGCTGATCTGAGTCTTTACTGAATGCACATTCTTAAAGACCTCTCTTTGCTTGGCGCGGCCAGAATATAATTATAGCCGTATTTGTCTGCAGCACCCAAATTTTACACTCCGATGAAGTTGAAACTTGATATATATATATATATGTATATTGGCTCTACGTCCGTTCGTCAATTTTTACGTCAAAGTTTTGTGTTAAACCTTTTTATTGCTCATATCTATGTAACCACATACTAGATTCTCTTCTTATTTGGTACTGTATATCTCTATAGCATTACCTTTTAATGGAATAACTAAGCTTCTGGGTCTCACATCTCTGTAACCTATAGCATTTCCTTTTATGGAATGTGGACTGTATATTCATTGAAGCTATAGACATCGCCATTTCTAACCATTGGACACTTTGTCTAGTCTTGCATACCTTCCATTTCTTGGCGTGGAATTTTAATACTGCAGACACTTTGGTTGCCGACGTCCGCCTTATTGTAATGTCACTACAGTGATATTTAGTGACGTCATGGTAACGTGCTGTGACGTCAACCTTAACGACGGCGCATATCAGGTTGTATTCAACCAGTGCATATGAAACACGAGAGAATATTCGATTTTTACTTTGTCCCTGGTAAGGGGAATGAACAGAATATCTATCCCAGGCTAAAACTACGTATTTCCTTATCTGGTGTGCAGGAAATGATATTATTATACCTCACGTGACGTTTTTATCCGAAATGGTGGTATTTTAAACGTCAAACATATCAACCCACGGTGTTAATCGAAAATATCACATGCACGGAATTAGATGCGCGTATGGTTCGCTATAACATAAGGGCAATAATCAAAATAACGAATTTGTGTTAAACTGGAAAGCTGTTGCAATGTTATCCAAAGAATTCTTTTGTAGCGGATGTGTTTATATGTGACGTCATCAAACGCGATCTTCTGCACGCACTACGTTGACCACGGTGCTCAGTGGGAAAGTTAACGTAATGAAAGAATGAGAATCAGAGTTTGATATCAGAAAACAATGTAGCTAAGTATCGAATGAATGTAAAACAATCAAATGTTTTTGCTGGAATGAAAGTATCGGTAAATCCAAGATGACGAACATCGTAATATATTTTTGCACTGGTAAAGGCAAGCGCGCAGGATAAGAAACAAACACACCGGGTAAGGAAATTTTTCCGCTCAGGATAAAAAAGAAAATGGCGGAATCGGCATCACTTGTGCAGGTTTGTTGTTTTTCTAGATCTCGTGTTATGGTTACTAATCAATACGGCTGCTCATATTAGCTTCACGGAAGACACATATTATTCACAAATTTATCTTCCATGGTCCGAATTCGACAGTCACATCCAGTCAAACGGAGAACTGGACACAGTGGAGCTACTCCACCGCGAAATCTCATTATTTTACGTGAAACGCTCTTCTGGGAAGATGGCATGCACTTTTTTGTTGGTTGTATACATACATATGATAAATCGGACTGTTGCAAATACGATTTAAGGAAAATTTGAAATAAGAAGGCCCACAGTGATAATTCTTAGTTCAATTTTCAACACAACGCCCACGGGCAAGGAAATGGGTACAACGCATATGATAAGTCACAAAATTGTCCGGGGAAAATGGTTGTTGTATGGTCGTAGCACTAGTAAATTTCCAGATCAGATTAGGTTTTACGATATTAATAATTAGTCCTACATAGTTTAAAGCACAAATTGCGACCTTTAGGAAACGTCCAAAGTTTGTGTGCATTGTCTTGGCATGCGCATTGCTGTGGTACTAGCAATATAATCATCCCCTATGGGGGGATAGATGGATTTGGTTCATCGCGATCATGAATTAGAGAAATGATGTATTTGTCCATGCAGTATTTCTGGTAGAAAATTGTATGCTTGTTCTTTTGGCTGAAAATAAGGTAGATAACTTCGCCAAATTCGTGAGACATACCTATTATATGGTCATTAAAGGGCCTGATATGATTTGGCTTCTTTTTTACCCTCACTCAAATCCTCTTCAGTGTGCGACGTTTCCCTTGCTAACAGACTTCGTTAATGGAAACATACACAGAAACGAGTTGTTTCGTCGTCCAGTTTTTTCAGAATAACTTGACGTTTGATGTGTCTGTATTGAGTTAATAAATTATGACGAAAATAGTAAGAAAAGTGTGATAAAATTATACCCCTTCGAAAGAAAAAGACAATAGAAAGTGCCCTTAGAAACCCGGTTTCAATTGGCGCATTAATATATCAGGTAGCACTGCCCATCGTTTGTACACTAAGTGAGTCGTATCTTGTTATCCCACCCACTTGCGTTATCATGGAGATATGCGAAAAATGAAAAATTACATGATCAAAATGAAACAGGTATCAGTTCACCCTCATTTTGTTTTATATTTTCACCACATGCTAACATATCAAAAGTTTATCAGTATACAAAATATAAAATATGTACAGGCAAGGCTAGGCTGTTATACTTTGAAAGCCATAAAGGTGAAAAATTTTGCAATTTTGGTCAAAATCAGCTGGGGATAGGGTTTTTTGTTTGATTTGAGGTTTAACGTCCCCGTCAACACTGTAAAGGTCATTTTGGAGACGTTGCTTCCAATTTTGTGGGACTTTTACCCGACATTGAGATGAAATGACATCTCAAGCCCTGTCACCAAATGAAACCAATAGGGTTTATTAGCATGGACGGTTCGCCTCGCAATGCGGTTCCTGGACAGGCTTAGATCCTCCAAGCGGTTTACCAGTACTAGTGTGGGGGCTGGATTCAGATCTGCGTGGAAGCATCATGCAGCCCATATATTTCTTCAAGCCCCTATGGGCGGGGGCTTTGGGGATATGGGTAAAGGGGTAAAGTCATGGTAAAAACATACCTTATTTGTGAATGACCAAACATTTTATTGATTTGTTTTTCTTTGAAGCTGTATCTTTTCATATAACTTCCTTTGGCTATCAATCACCATACAACATTTATGAAACAAATATTCCAGTGGGGGTGGAGGGGGGGGGGAGAGATATAATTGCCGATCTTAACAGGACCTTTGTACGCAGTTCGTCGTCGGATATAAGGCAAATATTGTTTGTTTGATTTGAGGTTTAACGTCCCCGTCAACACTATAAAGGTCATTTTGGAGACGTTGCTTCCAATTTTGTGGGACTTTTACCCGACACTGAGATGAAACGACATCGCAAGCCCTGCCGCCCAATGAAACCAATAGGGTATATAAGCATGGGCGGGTCGACTCGCACCTCTTTGCCTGGGCAGGCTTAGATCCTATTAGCAGTTTACCAGTACTCGTGTGTGGGTCGGTTTCAGCTCTGCGTGGAAGCATCATGCATACTATCTATTTATTTCGCCCCGATGGGCAAGGCAAATATTAAAGTATGTACATGTATTGGTAACTGAATGATTATGCCGACCTCGGTAGCTCAGTCGGATTCGCGTCTGCTGGTGAACAGGAGGGCACGGGTTCGACACCTGCCGGGGTCGGCAACATTCTTTCTAGGAGATTGATCATGAAACCTTTTCTACGGTCATTATCTCCCTTCCGCTGATTCAAGAAGGGCAGTTGTCAGTTTCTGGCGAAAGAATGTACGGTGTACTGGTTAACCGCTTACGTATAAGCCTGTCCAGGAAAAGTGTGGCTAGGTAAACTGACCAGCTCAAAAATGACCTAAAATAGTGTTGACCGGGCCGTTAAACTCTAAAACAAACAAACAAACCAAGAGGCGTTACTGAAAACAAACCCAAAACATCAATTTGCACAGGACATTATATTAGCCTTGCCAAGTTGTCCTACCCAATTTTTTTTACGGACCACATTCTCCTTGGCCGAATTCTCCTAGGTCAAATCGTTCGGGCCAAATCGTCCTAGATCCATAGTGTATATGTATGTGTGTGTTGGGCGGGGGGGGGGGAGTGGAGAACATTGCTAGTACCACAGCAATGCGCATGCCAAGACAATGCACACAAACTTTGAACGTTTCCTAACGATCACAATTGGTGCTTTAAACTATATAGGACTAATTATTAAAATCGGAAAACCTAATCTGAGATGGAAATTTACTAGTGCTACGACCATACAACAACCATTTTCCCCGGAAATTTTTGTGTCTTATCATATGCGTTGCACCCATTGCCTTGCCTGGGGGCGTTGTATTCAAAATTGAACTAGGATTTCTCACTGTGTGCCTTCTAAATTCAAATTTTCCTTAAATCGTATTTGCAACAGTCCGATTTATCATGTGTATGTCTACAACCAACAAAAAAGTGCATGCCATCTTCCCAGAAGAGCGTTTCATGTAAAATAATGAGATTTCGCGGTGGAGTAGCTCAGTAGTAATGGTATTGGGCGAGTCTAGCGCAACATAAAAAAAAAAAAAAACACCTCGAGAAAAAAAAAAAAAACTTCAAAAAAAAAAAAAAGGGTAAGGGAGTACAGTGGGAAAAGTGATGAAAGGGGGGTGGTGAAAAAAAAAAAAAAAAAAAAAAAAATACACCCCTAAAAAAAAAAAAATACACCCCTAAAAAAAAAAAAAACACCTCGAGAAAACAAAAACACACCTCGAGAAAAAAAAAAAAAAAAAAAAATGCTTTTTCTCCTAACACAAAAAAATAAAAAAGTGAAGGGAGTACAGTGCAAAAATGATGGAGGGGTGGGGTGAAAAAAAAGTGAAGGGAGTACAGTGGTAAAAATGACTGATGGGGGTGAGAAAAAAAAAAAAGATAAAATGAAAAAAGTGAAAAAATATAGAGAAAGTAAAACTCCGATAAAGTGAAACAGAACTTACCTTAATCACCGTTTTCCGTAATAATAGCTTGCAATCTGTTCTTTTCAGAAATCAATTCACTGATTTTAATTTGCAAAGATGTTTTTTCTTGTGTTTCACATTCGTTCTTCACTAACAATTTGTTTAGATTTCTTTTCACGCCAGCTCTTTGCCTCGTAAGTTTTAACCAAACTTGTCTCTTGTTTCTGTCATTAAATTCGTTTTTAACTTTGACTATTCTTTCAGTTAAAACTTCAATTTCTCTTTTTTTATTGTCTATATCCCTAGTTTGAGAATTTATCTTAATTTCACTCTTTGCCAACAATGATTCAAATTTTTCTATTTCATTTATCACTTTCACAAAATCACGTCTGTTTAACTCAGAAGCCATTTTAGAAGTATCTCATTTTTTGTTTTGTATTTGTTTACCCGTCTCCATTTCGTATCTAAACAGATGTTTACCCGTCTCCATTACGTTCCTAAGCAGATGTTTATTGAAATGTTTATCGCCTCAAAGCAAATGTTTTCCGCAACCATGCGATTGTTTATCGTCTCTATGCAAGGCTATGCAATATTTTTTTTTATCAGTGATACAGCAAAGAAGTTTACTTATACTATATATATTTTCGTAAGCATATAACATTTCTCCATACTGCGTTTACCCTAAATATCTGGACACCTCCGCAATTTCTTTAACAAACTTTACCATCTCCAAATTTGGACATGTCCATTTGTCCTTTCCTAACCTGTCAACCAACCAACATGGTAGACCTTGATGAGACATCTTCCAAGTCATATCTGGGTTTACACAGTTTAGTCAGGCATCACTGTCCCAATATTTAGGGTCAATATGGTATTTTTCAACCTAATAATCTTATCAGAGGAATTTCTAAACCCCATTCATAAAACTAAGTATAGCTAAAAAAATAACATTATTTCTTACTGTCATTCCCTATTCAGAATATTTCAATAACTATTCATTGGAAGCATTAATCAAATTATTGGATCAATACACATTATAGCAGGAAAAAATGTACCTTTCTCGAAACCACAAATAAGAGAAAGTGTGCCTTCAGCCAGTCTGACTGCTACAGTAAGGCAGATTGAACGCATATGATTGATGTCATGTGAAAAAGGTATCTTTTAGCATTTATGAATAGGGAAGACCCTGACCAGACAACGCAGTCTGGCGAGAATGTTTTCTTTTATCACAGGAAATCAATGGCTCTGGATGAATCTATTTAGACAAAAACAAATACTTTTTTAATCAGCCAGTGCCTATGTGCAGGTTGGTCTGGGTCTGCACGTAAAAAAATGTATGGTGTACATTCTTTCATATTTCGGGTAATAAAGGTCTGAAAGTCGTAATCAAAGTACAGAAAGGCTTGAAAGTCGTTATGGATATAATCAAAGTACAGAAAGGTCTGAAAGTTAATCAAAGTACAGAAAGGTCTGAAAGTCGTAATCAAAGTACAGAAAGGTCTGAAAGTTAATCAAAGTACAGAAAGGACCGTGTATGCGTAGCTTTTAACAAATGCATATTTAGTTTATGTGAGAGTTAAAAATAGGTGGGAGGGGGGTCGTTTACTATTATAACTTTATTCAATAAAATCAAGCATCTCCTATTTTTTTTTTACCTCAGCTAAAGCCTGGGCCTTGCCTTCATCAATAAGTTTTTTTCTTTCCGTCTCACTTAATCCTGTTTGTTTTGAATGTATGCTATCTTTCAGTTTATTATATTTGTCTAATTCATCTAAAATCAATTTAAATTCATTTTCAGATATTTCCCCATCTGTCAAAGCCTTGGAAATCAAGTCTTTAATACTATTCAATTTACTATCAGCAATAGTTTTAATCTCATAATGTTTTTGTGTTTTTGCATGTAATTTACGTCTCACTAACTTAACACAAACGCCAAGAGATCCACACACAACAGCAGCAATTTCCAATGGCAACATAATTGGAACAGATAAACCAACACCAGCCATAATAACACTTGAAGAAATTAATGCAGTATCAACACAATCAGTAATATTAATTCCACGTTTATACTTTTTGTATAATGCCTTTCTTACATCTCTCTCTTTTATTAATTGTTTTTCTATTTCTGATATCTTTTGTAATCTATAATTTTGTCCGTCTTCATTAGGTAAATCTGGATATAAATTCGGGGCTGTAGGTTGCTTCATTTTTATATATATTTTTTGAATTCAATTAATAACGAGGCAACACTATTAACTACAGTTTGATTAGCCCCCAGACTTATAAAATTAATAACACTTCCGGCTTCAACTAAAAATGGTTTATCAAAATTATCATGTTTTCTTGATGCTGTAAGCAAAGTAATCTCACACCCCCTCATAACCACCCCATCCACCAACACACCAACTCGCACTTCACCACTTGACCTTTCACTCGACAGGCTAATACCTGTAATATGACCACGTCTCATCATAACATAACCAACTTTTGGCTCTCTACCTGCATTTCCAAATGAAAACACCTCACCTCTAATTAAAGGGCCTTTTGATTCAGCACTTATTGTAATGTCTTCATTTGTATAAGCGTTTTGTAATCTATTATTTAAAAGTGTAAAAGATCTATACAAATCATTAACACGTAAAGCCAAATCATTCTTATCTGTTGTAAATTTTTTAACACCAAATATACTCATTTTTATACAATAATTATTTAATTTCTAACACACAATTAATTGGCAATCCATTGTTGTTTATTTTTTCTCCAATAGAATCACAAACGCTTATACTTAATTCTGAAATATCACCATGTGTCAATTGTTTATATTCCGGATTACTAAATCGTGTATGAACAATATCACCAAACGATTTATTTTCAACAGAAACAACCCCAAGAATATTACTAGGAGCACCATCAAAGAAATTGCAAGCACTGTTTATCTGCTCAAGATGAACATATAGTTGTTTATAAGGCGCAAAATTTAAAGGCATTTCTCCTTCATATGTTTGATTTGCATTAAATCGTCTTTTATTTCCGAGGCCTAACATCTCTTTTAATCCTTTGCTTATTTTTAAATCAACGGTCGACGTCAAAAACACTATGCCATTTGTTTCATTTACAGATAATACAATATTATTACTTTTTAATATATCTGCTACTTGTTGGAAACTGTAAAATCCTGAAGCTAAACGTATTGCTTTATCTGTTCCTTTTTGGATGTATTCATCAATTAAGTTATACCAACCTATGGTGTAAGTAAAACTCTTCAATCCAATTCTCTTATTTCCACATTTATTATCTATATATTGTTGTAAATATATTGTTTTATTAATATCGGAAATTGTGTGATACATTTTTTTATGTATAAAAATGATACCAAAAGAATACAAGTTAAACAAGGATTTATCATATAATCCCAATACTAAATATAAAACCAAACATGCAGCTGGTTCTTTACTTGTAAAACAAAAAATTTATGCTAATGAAAAGGATAATTTTCCAGTAACGTTTCTCAACTTATTTCAAAACTATCAAAATCCAACATTACACACCAATGAACCGTGGAATACATGGCTTCATTCATCATTTGACTGGTGGCAATGTCAATTAAATTTTGCTGTTTGGTTAGCTACTACAGGATGTGGTGTAAGTTACCAAGACCATTTACAAGCTGATTCTCTACAAACTAGAACATTATATATATTTCATGTTTATTATTGTGTTGCTCGTATTTTGAAAGAACTTAAAACACCTTTCCCAACAGATAATACATTCTGTTATTACCAAAACCCATACGATAAAAAAGCTTATCAAAATATCTGCCATGAATTCGGTATTTCACCTAGCACGGATTGGAGGCAAAAACTGGAAAGTAGTTCTAAATGTAGTGGTCTCGGGAGTTACACACAATACTTTAAGCCAAGTGGAAAATATAGATACGATCATCAAAGTGATGGGCCATTCTTTAATATAAACGACAAAATAGAACATACAGTAGATATAAGTGATGCATGGACAACGTTTATATTAGACAAATCAGAAGGCTTCACAAGCCATGGGGTTGTACGAATTAATGAAAGTATCAGAGTATTTGTATGGGCTCTATTAGCAGCACAATCTCAAACACGAGCATCCGTAACAACCCTAGGAAAAGGATTAGATGCGCAAAAACAATTCGTAAATAATATTCAAAAATTTATTAAGGCTCCGGAAGATATACCTACCCAAGTAAAAAATTATGAAGATCTGTTAGAACACGCAAGCAGTAAAGTTGATTATGTTTATGGCAATGGTCTCTATATGGCCCCTAGTAATATGGTATTACAAATTGGCGTTATCGTCAATTATAATAATAAAATTAAAATTGCTGACCCAAAATATAAATTTGAACTTGGCTACAACAGTGATGTAAATGTTAAGCCTGTTGTTCCTACAACACCATCTAATACCATAAATGGTACACCAACAAAGAAATCTCTGCCAGAACCAAATATGAGTAAATTAAAAAATATGCCAGAACCTCAAGATACAAAACCAAAACATCACCATCACTCAAAGGGAAAGAAACACGAAGACAACAAAACAGCAATAATAGTAGGAAGTATTGTAATAGGTATTGTTGCACTCACTATCTATGAGATTTACTAATATACTCTCTTGCGGCTGTATACAATAACCCCACAACAAGGAGAAGCAATGCCCAGAGATGTTCGCCAAACCAGTTAACCACTTTTCCAGTAGTAGACAACAGCCAAGACACAATGGCACCAATAATACCCGGTAGTGCTGCTG
The DNA here is from genome assembly GCA_963580285.1 of Lucinisca nassula. Lineage (NCBI taxonomy): Eukaryota > Metazoa > Mollusca > Bivalvia > Lucinida > Lucinidae > Lucinisca > Lucinisca nassula. The sequence continues at coordinate 25,336,472 of OY757014.1, read as the reverse complement.
CTGCTTTACCTGCTAGATTAGCTAATAGTTTAGCAAGTTTTTTTACCCATTCTTTTACTCCACCCTGTGATGAAGGTGGTTTAGGGGTTATAGATCCACTACCAGTAGTAGGAATAATTGCCTCAACAATAACACCAATAATCATTCTAAAAGCAGTTAAAATACTAACAATTGTAATTCCTTGTTCTCTAAATAATGTTTTAATTCTCTCACCTAATGTAGTGTCTTCTTTTAATATCTTGTTTATTGTTTCCTTTATTCTATTTACCTGACTACGTAATTTATCTCTATTAATATCTATTACTTCTAAGTAACCACTTCTCTCAATCTCTAAATCTCTTATTCGGCCGCTTATCCTCTTTATTTGATATTTATCGTTGTCTGCTTTGGCTCGTTCTAATTTTCTCTCTTCTTTTGCTATATTTTCGTTAGTGTTACTTAGTTTTGCCAAGTTATTCGTGAGCTCTTCTTTAATAGTTGTCATTGCTTTCATAAGACCATCATATTCTCTTTTTGGCATAAATGACATTTGTTCCCCATCTTCATCAATTAATGATGTTTCCATTTCTTCTATTTCTTTAACAGCAGTTTCGGCTGCATTAGGCAAATTATCCATTTCTATTGTATCAACATCAGGTAATTCATTTCTTCTGTTTTGTAATTTTGCAATATTCTGTGGTGTTAATAATGGTTTTTGAGTTTTGTAATCAGGTAAGTATAATAATTCTCTAATTGCTTGTGTTCCGCCCATGCCAATTTTACCCGCTAAAGTACTCAAGCTTATAAACTTATCACCGCCTCTTTTGTTAGAAATTTGAATTTCTCTATCTTTATATACTAAATATAGTGTTTTTGTATCAGGACCAAGTTCAAAGTTTGTATAATCAATATATTCAGGGTCTAATTCATACTTTTCTTTTATAAACTCGTAATAACTTTTAACTTTAGATTGTTTCTGTTCTACTATTAATTGTGTTCTTGTATCAATATCACTGCCGGCAGTATTAATAGCATCAATTCGGTTTTGCGTAGTTCTATCAAATTCTTTATCTTCATCTTCATCACCATAATCATCTTCTTTAAATGTAGGATTATCAATTTCAATTCCTTCCGCCATTTTTAATTATTAAATTTTTCCTTTAAAAAATGTCGACCTATGGAAATAAATTAAACCCTTACAGAAAAATAAGAGAACCACGTGGGGTAAGAGGAATCCGTCAAAGTGTAGTGATAACCAATAATCCGTCAACTATTGATCAAAATCAACAATTGTTAGTTAGATTCCCCAATCTCTCCGGAAATGATGTTATTGTTCCCGGAACAGTCAAATTAGCATTTGAAATTGAGTTAGATTCTAGAGATGTAAATGCCACTATATTTCCAAATATAGGAAGAGCAATAATTAAGAAAACAACAATTCGTATCTCTGGAAATGAAGTTATGTCAATTGATGATAGTGACATCTATCATTGTTATACTGATCTCTGGAAGACTCCTACAGAACGTATAAATATGGCATACCAAGGCATTGGCAAACCAAACATGTTGAAACATAGAGTTGGGGCAGAAAATGCGACAGCGGATAAAGAAGATCAAGCCATCGCAAAAGCATATGGAAACAGGTTTTGTATTCCACTTGATTTCGAATTATTGGAAACCCATATGCCTTTTTATCAAGCAGGACTCGGCGATAGACTTGAATATGAACTTACATTCAATGATTATAACAAAGTAATTCAATCAGGCGACGCAGGATCATCTTATATAATCAAAAATATTTGTTTAGAATTCGATGTAGTTTCTGACCCTTATTTATCAAGAGAAATAAGACAGCAAGTTGATGGTAAAATGGTTATTTTGTATGACCGAATACTAAGACACAGAAAAATACCAAAAAATAAATCTGATACACTATGGAATATTAATTTAAATGTCCCAGCTAGAAGTATGAAAGGGATTCTATTGTTATTTGAAGATCCTGAAAGGACAAGTACAGAACACTATTACAATCCAGAAATCACAAAAGTAGAAATGACAATAGAAGGAATCCCAAATCAATTATACAGTCAAGGAATGAAAGCATATCAACAGTGGGATGAGATAAATAAATTCTTTGCGTTAAATTCAAAAAGAAATAGAGAAACAAGTATGGTCATTAAAGATTTATATTTTACTGATACAACGTTAGAGAAATATCTAACGACCAATTATGCATTATGGTTAGATTTACGTTCAACGGATGATAATACACTTCACGGTTCAGGAAGAAGAATTGAAAATGCATCAGAAGGCATCACAATACAAATAACGAAAGAAGCAAAAGCAGATGCACCAATAAATGTTTATCTATTTGTAATACAGGATGCACAAATTAATTTTGAAGATGGTAGATTTAAAGAAGCCAATTATTAATCAATTAAAATGGAACTACCTAAATATCCACACAGTGCAATTATTTGTGGCCAAACTGGTTGTGGAAAGACTGAATTTGTTTTAGACTTACTTGAAGATGAATATAAAGGTATATTTAGTTATATTGTTATACTTTGCCCAACCATTCAATGGAACAAGGCATACAAAAATCGTGATTGGATTGGTGATGTTGGAAAACCAAAAACAAAAAATATTATAATCGTGAATCCTGTAATAAAAGATGGAACAGAGAAACTTCAAGAGCTGTTACGTTTGTTTTTTAATAAGTTTGCAGGTAAACCAACCCTGTATATCATCGATGACTGCAGTGCCACAAAAGAACTAACAAAGAAAAAAGACATGTTGTCTGAACTTGCTTTTTCAGGCAGACACGCAGAACAATCAGTATGGGTTATATCGCAAAGATACAATTCAGTTTTGAAAGATTTAAGAGAACAAACAAAATGGTTATGTATTTTCTATATGAAAGATAGAGATAGTTTTGAAAATTGTTTAAGAGAGAATGATGTTATTCCTACTTTGGAAGAACGACAGAGAATAAAAGAAGAACTGAAAAAAAAGAAGCATCGTAAGTTAATTTTGAAGACTGACCAGCCTACTGGTTATTGGTTGATTGATTAAGTAATGCTTAAGTAATGCTTAAGTAATGCTTTAGTAATGCTATAGTAATGCTTTAGTAATGCTTTAGTAATGCTTAAAAAATAAGCAATAAAAAAGCAATGCTTCTTGAAACACTAACAATTATAACAAACACTGCAGTCTTATCAATAGTTGGATATATAATATTTAATTATTTTAAAATTAAAAATAAATTTTATAAAGTAAAAAATAAACTATATAAAATGAACGCCGAAGAATTATTGAAAGATGTTGAGTTACCAGAACAAAAAGATGACCATGAAGACAAAAAACGTGAAAGATTATCAGCCCTTGTTGCTGGTGGAGGAAGTAAACAATATCTTGGTAAAGACTTACAAATGTCAGACATTGATACAATGACACCAGAACAAATAAACAAGCTATACCGTAGATACGAAGCAAGACTTGGTGCAAGTATGACTAAGACGTTGGGTAATTCTTTTATTAACTTATATGTAATGGGTGTGTCAAAGTATCTCAATGTTACTAACCCACCTAGGTTGATACAAGACTTAGAGGAAGACCCTTTTATCAATCATGCTTTGACAAGTACTTGTTGTGAATTGTATTATAGATATGGAATGTATCTTGCTCCTTTTACTGCAATGTTAACAACAGCGAGACATATTGATTTCACTGATAAAAAAAATGAAAATATTGACTTAAAAAAAGATGAATGAAATTGTTGAAATTGAAGAAAAACCTAAAATAAAAAACCCAAAAAGAGTATCTGCTGGTAAAAAAGGTGCAGAAGCAAAAAGATTAAAAGCTGAATTAAAAAGAAAAGAAATAGAAACAATGAAAAAAGAAAACATACAATTAAAATCTAAAACAAAAGATGATTTAAAAATAACAAAAGATGATAATGAAGTTTCAAATATAGTTAAGGATGAAGTTCAAGAAGTTCAATACAAAAATTATATACCTTTATGTCTTGTAGTAGGGGTTGTTGGTTTGGGATTATATATATATACTGCTAAATCTAATAAACAAGTTACTACACCAGAACCTGTTCCAAAGAGAAAGGAAAAGAAAGAAATAGATCCATTTGAGTTTAAGTAATCAAAAATTATCTTATAAAAATGGCAACACAAATTGATGGAAAGCAAATAGTAAACATGTTATATCATGCCGGAGTGGAAACAGTATTAACGGTTGGATACGCAGAATTAGGAAGAAAACTATTGAAAAGACCACCACCAAAAGTAGATTTAAATATGGCCGATATTGGAATGTTATCTATTGATATATTACTTGCAATGGCAACAAGAGATATGTTGATTAAACACAATATTATTCCTGCTGATATTATGAAGTAAAAAATGGCGAGTGCAATTGCGATGATGATTGGTGGAGCAGTAGTAAATGCCTTTTCTTTTTCGGGTAGTAATTATTTGTTTTCACATATTGGAAAAGATGATTCAGAAGAAGAGAAAGAAAGGCATGATAGAGCAATGGAACAATTAAGCAAAGCACAAATTGAATGGAATGAAAAAAGATCAGGAAGACAAGATTTTCTTAAAAAACAAAAGGAAGAAGAACAAGAAGTTTATCAGATGTACGACGATGGTGATCAATCAATGAAGTTATATCAATATGCTACTAGTAAAAATCTACAAGCAAATCCTACATTAAATGATTATTATACCCCATCTGAATCCACACAAAAAAGAGAGATTTTATTTGTTGTTTGTGGTATGGCATTAACTGGATTTGTTGCATGGAAATTAAATAAAATATAAAGATTCAATTCCATAAGGTTTTGTATCTATTCCATTATCACATATATATCTTTTATCATCAAAAGGGGATAAAGAAATTTTATTTATTTCATTTATAAACATATTATGTTTATCAGAATTTAATGTGTACATCTTATTCATTTTTGTTTCATTGTTAAATAAACAATTTTTATAATCATTAAATTTTATATCTTTTTTAATTGTTGTTTTACCAATACCTTTTAATTTTTTTCTTCACTAAGATCAGTTAATGTAAAAGAATATGCTTTACTCCTCAGAAAAACTATTTCATTCATAATTTTACCATTTAATTCATCTTTAAACTTCCCTATTTTCTTTTTATTATCTATTGAATAAAGATCATGATCTTTTGGATAGTCACATGTATCAAGTTCGTCTTTTATTTTATCTTTCATATCTTCGTAGATGTCTTTAGTTTTAATTGATAAGAATATACTATCCGTATTATGGACGATCAAAGGAAATCCACAATTAAAATTTTCAGTTGCTGTAGATAAATCATAAACCACCCTTTTTTGTTTACCTAATGGTATTATCTTTTTTACGTTAGCATATTGTTCTTTTTTTGTTATATTTAATTGAAACACATTTGGTTTATCTTCTCTAGTATTGATATTACTGTTATATCCTAGAGAAGTTATAAGATAATGTAAACATGAGAATGTAATTTTAGATTTTTGTGAAAAACAGAATTGACAATTTTTTCCTTTTCTATAACCATCACCTTGATAAAATCCTCTGAAAAAGAATAATTTATAATTGTAATCTTTATTAAGAATTCTATAAGGGATGTATTTCTCTTTTTTATCAGTATAAAATTTTTCAAATTTAATTGCCATTAACTTATGATTTCCTTTTGGAATAATTCTATATACTTTAGATGAATTCATACAATCTATTATTTTAAAATCACTTGGATATAATTCCTTACAGTATTCTAAACATTTACTTAAAAGATTCAGATCTTGGTTATTTAAATTCCAAGAATATTTTATTCCCCATTTTGTTTGATAAATTCCACTAGTTCCATCAGCTAAAAAGAAACCTTCAATAAAAGCTCTTTTTTCTTCTAAAGTTGATGGTTCTAATTTTAGGAAGTCTTCTTTTAAAGGAGGATTATAATTGGTATTTTTATAACTATCATTGAATAAAAGATTAGTATTTAACGATAAATCTTTAGGTTTAATAATTTCATTATTATCTTTTATTAAAGAATGATCTTCTGTTACATCAACAAATCCTAATGGTGTAACAACTCTAAACATTTCTTTTTCTGTTTCATGTTTAATGATAGTTTTAATTTTATCAAATCCTTTACTAGTCCAAACTTCAATATCAATATCTTTTAGTTGATGATAAAATTTATTATTTGAGTATTCATATTCATCAGTAATGTTTTCTATTTTTTCAATAAATACTTTATTTTTATATCTTAAAATAATTGGAGTATCGCCAGAAACGGAGTCTGATGCAACTAATTCATTTTTTGGCCATAATTCATTAACTGTATTATAATAAAATTGATACATTAATAATTTACTGTAATCTAATACAACTTGTCCTAAATAAATAGGTTTATCAAATTTAACAGAAGTAACATTATTCACAATTGCAACAAAGTTTTTATTGAAAATTATTGAATCTTTAAAATTAGGTTTGCTAATATATTTCTTTACTTCTTTTTTACTAGTTGTTAATTTAATTTCACTTCTCCTTCTTATGTTTTCTAATGTCTTACCGTAGAAACTATTATTCATTGATTTCCAGAGGTCTTCTTCAAATTTAGATTTAGAGTTTTTTCTTTGTGTAGTATTAAAATCAATGTACTTTTTTAACCATTTACTTTCTTTAAATGATATAGTTCTATAAACCTTTTTTACTTTCATTCCAAGTTTAATATTTTCTTTTAGAATACTATAATGAATAACATATTTCTTTTTATCATTTAGTGTTAATAATAATTTTTCTTCTTTACCTAATGGCTTATCTCCTAATAATTTTCTCTGGTAATTTGATAAATCTTTTTCATTTATTTTCATTTTCTCAGGAGCTAATGGATATTTCATTGTTTTAAATTTACAATTATTGGGATATTCTAAATCACATTCTATTATACATCCTCTTCCTTTTGGAATATTTAAATAATAGTCTGGATTACTTTCCCATTTGAAATCACTAGTTGGTAGTTTCTGTGACATTGCCCAACCATATAAATTATTTGCATCAAGATACAATAAATATTTTTCTGTTAGAAAATCATTTAAATTTTTACCATTTTTTAAGTCTTCCAAACATTGTTTCATTTCATTTTTGTCTATTATTCTAATATCTCCATCAATATAGTTGGGTGTATATTTATTATAAGCCTTAACATGTCTAGGTCCTAAAACTCCTGAAAACCCTCCTCTAATACCATTTTCAATCATTAATAACATTTCATAATCAGTTAAAAGTTCTAATTCTATTTTTGTATATTTTAACCCGCATTGCCAGGTTAACCCAGGTGCGGAGTAACAATAACATGGATCTATTTCATGGTGTTTTAAAAAAAAGTTTCTGTAATTTTCAAATGCATCAGCTAATAATAAAACATCAGTTTTTAGATATAAATTGTGGTAATCTAAAAGTGGATCACAATTATAATAGTTCCATACATTTTGTACGTGTTTATATTCTTCAGAAGAGATTGATTTTTGTGTTAGTGTTGAATAAAATTTATCTATAGAAGATAATTTATTTTCTTTCAATCTTTCTACTGAATCAATGTATTCATAAGGATAAAATCCTTTTTGTTTTAGTAAAGAAATATCATCATTAAATTCTTGTTTTAAAATAGGAAAGTCAGTCATTGATTCAACGATATCTGATAAACTTTTTAACATAAACCTATATGAATCTAGAAATCTTAGTTTTTTATAATATGAACCAAAATCTATAGAAATATAATTTTCTGAATTTTTGGATAGAAGTTTTACTTTGTTATAATCATCTTCATATTTCATTAGCTCCTCTATTAAAAAGTGGAAATCATAATTTGAACCATTATGAAAGAAAACAGGTATTAATTTTGTTGTTTTACCTTCTTTTGTATTACATGATTGACAAGCTGCTCCTCTATATTTACCAGAAAGATGATTATGTTCTCTTACTTTGTTTTCCTCTTCAAATTTTTTTCCACATATATAACATTCTGTTGACTCTTGAAATTCTTTTTCTTGTTGTTCAGTTAAAAGTGGTTCTTTCTTTTCATTAAGACGAATATTATAATTTATTTTCTTAAAAAATTTTATTATTTTTTCTACATATTTTTCTGCCGCATCATCACCAACATAAGAAAAGTATTGTGGTTTATAAATTTCTGGATAGTCAGACTGAACATAAATACCATAACTATTAACTGTTTGTTTTCTTATTGGATTAACATATGATTTATTTGGGTCAGGTTGAGAAGTAGGTAAAGGGATATTATTTGATTCAAAATCTGAATAGATAACAAAAGGTAATCTATTTTTGAAATGATGATTTTTAAACTTAAGAATAGTATCTTTCTTTGGCATATTAACTTTACAATAATCATGATCTAGACATATCTCTTTATGTTTTTCTAATGTTTCTGGTCTTCGAAAACCTTGTAAACAGTTTCTACATGTATGTTGTTTATGTCTATTTTTATCACATAGAAAACTATCAAGATCTTTGATTAAACAATAGTGTGTGTTTTCATTTTCTTCTATATATAAAAGATCAATTATATTTTCACTTTTCATATTTGAAATATAAACTGGGTATAAAGATTGTTTATTTGTTGGATTTTCTAATGCAAAAACATTTATAGTTAAATTATTTTGTTTTTCTACTTTTGGGATATCTTTTATTAAAACAGGGTAATCAATTTTATTCATATTAATTTCATTTTCATAAGGTTTATATTTTGTTACCCTCTCTTTATCTCTAACAGCAGGATATAGTTTTGCTAATATACACCATAAGAAACATTTGTTATCTTTTATGTTTTTAACATTGATAATATTACTTGATTTAAACTTTAAAGGTATATAAGACGAAGCTTTCTGATAATCATATTTATATGTTTTTACTTCTACACTTTTAATATTTCTAAAAACAAAACCAGAACCTCTTTCTTGATACTCATCAATCCATGCTTCAAATTTATCTTTTAGTTTATTATAAAATTCATCTACATTATTATTTGATTTAATAACTTGAACAGGATGAGAGTAATGACTTTCTATTATATCAAATGCTAATGGGGTATTAAATTCAGAAGTAATTATTATCTTCACTTTAATGGGAAATGATTGTATTTTAATTTTATCTTTTAATTTATTAATATATTTAGTTATATCATCTTCTTCTATGTCATCAATAATAGTCTCATTAATAACATTTTTAAATACTTTGGATTTTTTACTTGCCATTTATTTAGGAACAATTTTAATTACCCTGTTTTTATATTCATTTACATAATTAGGATTTCTAATTAAAAATTTTTGAAATGCTATTTTATATTTTTCTTTATTATTTTGATAATGTAATCGTTTTCGTTCTCTGTCACAATCTTTACATTTTCCTCTATGTCCATCTGGGCATGTTTTCTCTTTTGCAAATAAATTTAAGAACTTAAATTGATGACATGTGTTACAAACTTTTCCTTCACTCATTTTTTAAGAATCAATTTTTAATATAATTAAAATGGAGCATCCAAAAATATATTGTTTACGTTGTAAAAAGCATACTGAAAATGATTCTGTGAAACAAGTAACAACAACTAATGATAGACAAATGTTAAAAGGTAAATGTTCTGAGTGTGGATCTACCAAAAATAGATTTATATCCAAAATAACAAATAAATTAGCAGATGAATTACATCATAGAGTTATAAAATCTTTTCCTAAAAGACGTGTTTATGTTGATTCAATAGATCAAACATGGGCGGTTGATTTGGCAGATATGCAACAATATTCAAAACAAAATAAACACTATAAATATTTATTAGCTGTTATAGACGTTTTTAGTAAATATGGTTGGTTAATTCCATTGAAAAATAAAACAGGAGTAACAGTAAGTGAAGCATTTAAAACATTATTTAAAGAAAGAAAACCGATGTATATTTGGTCAGATAAAGGCTCTGAATTTTATAATCGACAAGTAAAAGAATTATTAAAAGATAATAATATAAAATTATATTCAACTGAGAATGAAGAAAAATCTAGTGTAGTGGAACGCTGGATAGGAACAATGAAACAACATATGTATAAATATTTTACTGCAAATGAAACTACTAAATATTATGATATATTAGATGAATTAGTTGAAAATTATAATAATACAGTTCATTCTTCTATTAAAATGACACCTGTTGAAGCGAGTAAAGTAGAAAATGAATTAACAGTGTATGAAAATTTATATCCAGAAAATGATGAGAAAATTAAAAAACCTAAATTCAAAGTTGGGGATAGAGTAAGAATAGCAAAAAAGAAAGGTAAATTTGAAAAGGGTTATACAACTCGTTGGACAAGAGAAATATTTGTAATTGAAGAAGTTTTAAATACAAATCCTGTTACTTATAAAATAAATGATTTAAAAGGCGAAGAAATCAAAGGTAGTTTCTACGAACAAGAATTACAGATTACTGAGTTTTAGATCTTTTTTCATTTTTTTTTTTCATTTTATCTTTTTTCATTTTTTTTTCTCTCTCCCCCCTCCACCACTTTTCCCACTGTACTCCCTTTTCCTTTTTTTTATTTTTTTCTTGTGTCCCCCTCCACCACTTTTCCCACTGTACTCCCTTTTCCTTTTTTTTATTTTTCTTGTGTTGGACCCGCCCCTACTTTGTCACTGTACTCCCTTCCCCATTTTTTTTTTTTCTCGAGGTGTGTTTTTTTTTTTTTTTTTCTCGAGGTGTGTGTTTTTTCTTTAGGGGTGTGTTTTTTTAAGGGGGACCCAGAGGTGCTTTTTTTAGGGGTGTTTTTTTTTTTTTTTCACCCCCTTTCATCACTTTGCCACAGTACTCCCTTCCTCTTTTTTTTTTTTTTTTTTTAGGGGTGTGTGTTTTTTTTTTTTTTTTTAAGGGGTGTGTTTTTTTTTTTTTTTTAGGGGTGTGTTTTTTTTAGGGGGTACGAAGAAAAAAAATTTTTTTTGGTGGGGCCCTACACCCGGTCCATATTGTGTTAGCTCCATTGTGTCCGGTTCTCCGTTTGACTGGCTGTAACTGTCGAATTCGGGCCATCGAAGATAAATTTGTGAATAATATGTGTCTTCCGTAAAGCTAATGTGAGCAGCCGTATTGATAAGTAACCCTAACAAGAGATCTAGAACAACAACAAACCTGCACATGTGATACCTATTCCGCCATTTTCTTTTTTTATCCTGAGCGGAAAAATTTCCTTATCCGGTGTGTTTGTTCCTTACCCTGCGCGCTTGCCTTTACCAGTGTGTATGGAAAATACTTGCCCTTGCGCTGTCAAATCAAAAACTTTCCAATTTCTTTGCAGTATAACAAATGAATATCATCCTCGGTACACCAGTTGATATTGATATTCAAAAACCTCAGGGTGACATTTCCACCACTTCGCCGAGGTTTCTAAATACATCAGGGTGACATTTTTGACTTATCGCTTTCTATTGAATGTAATATTTATATTTTATACTTTGAGATGAAACGAAACGGAGCAGTCTAATATTTATTTTACATGAGGTTTGAAACCGTTAAAGAAAAAAAGACGTCCTACTATAGTGCAGTTTTAACAAGTGCATTAGATTGGAATATCTGTATTGGGGAGGTAACTCGTCGGTTTTACGGTCGCAAATTCCGTTTTACGGCTCCGCTATCGCGTCGCTGTTAAACATGTTAAACGAAATTTCCGTCGTAAAACCCCGATTTACCTCCCGATGTGACTGTTTTGAACACATACATGTATATCTCTTTAATAATCATATAAGGTTGCACATATTCACAATCTGAACAGGCCCTTCGGTGTCTGCATAAACTTATGGAAAGTCTATCTTTAGAATGGACAGCAAAGCCTTGGATCAAACTTAATGGATACACGGATTGGTCAGAGTCTCCGAAAGATGCGCACAAGTTCGTGTAGGTTTGGTCGTTCCTCGGCTCACATACATTTTTTGTTGTTGTTTTCTTTCAGACGAGTCGGTCTTCTACAAGTGCCCGGATCGTCTCAGGCTGCCCTTGATTTTCTATTATGCCCATACAGCTGTGGTCTACGTTAATAAGCTTATGTTGGCAGGGCTAATGAAGGTATATAATAAAATCTTTATTTTTGCCTTTCAGTTTTCATTATCTTGAAGCCCTTTCGTTAATGTTTCAATGCAAAAAAAAGAGAAGAAAACATTCTCATATGCATGACTATTTGGGCATGTCAGTGTAAATGCCTGGGTCCAGTTGTTCAAAGCAACGTTAGCTTAACGAGCTCGTTAGTGGTCATATTGTTAACTGTTCTAGCAAGTTTAATATTTAAATTCATGGTGTTTTTGCTGAAAAAAATGTGAGCAGCTTTTGCAAATGCAAAAGCTGCTCACATTTTTTCAGCAAAAATATTAGCATATTTGGCATAATAAATGATCAAAGTTTTAACGATACGTTAACCAACGACGGCGTTAATTTGAACAACTGGCCCCAGATCATCGTCGGTAAAAATGCATGATGAATTTCTTCAGTCAGTTCTCAGTGCATGTTTGGTATATTTTGTCTTAGGATGCTCTTGCACGCAATATAGCAATTTCCCGCGCTTCGAAATTCATGTCACATTAAAAGGACCAAAGTCCTACGTTTTGACCTCTGGTGACCCCCTGTCATGCCCCGGGCAAATATTTTGCACCACTGTATTCTACACTTCATAACCTTTGATTTGATATGCAACATGACATGGATTTTTGGCACAGCCCCCTCCGAATGCGTTCCTCAAGATGTCGTCCATGGGACTACTGCCTGTGGCAGTTTCAAGAGCCTAGTTCAAAAAGCCTTGTGTGACAATCGAAAAAAAGGGCACCCCATATCCTACATTTTAACCTCTGGTGACCCCGCTAAATACCAGAGGGCGACATTTTATCTACCCTTCATTACCTTTGATTTGATATGCAACATGACTTTATATAAAAAAAATGGATTTTTGAGTCCTTCTGTCGTGGTTTATTTTTGTTTTGGTTGTCTTTGAGTGTTTGCATCGCTTATATTTTTGTTTTGTTTTGTTTTGGATAGCCAGTTGGCCATTTTGTGGGAAAGTAACTGTCCGTTTGGCTTTCCGCTATTGATGTTTCCATTAGGGTCTGTTGTTTCATGTTTGTGTTTCTTTCCCTTTTGTGTCTCTGATGGGAGCTGTGGGTTAATTGTATCGATTCCTGATCATTGCCTTCACGTCTGTTCTCCTGGCCTCACCCCCATAGAGGTTGTATGTTTGGTGGGAGGGGTCACATGAAAATTCCGAATAGATTCCTCCTGTTTTCATTCATATGGCTATTACCTGTGAAAGTTTCAAGAGTCTAGCTCAAAAACCTAGGAGAAGATTTGTGACAATCACAAAAAAAGATCCAAAAACCTGGGTTTTGACCTCCGGTGATCCCGATCCATGCCTCTGGGGATAATCGTTTTGCACTAATGTGTTCTACTCTTCATTACCTTTTATTTGATATCCAAAATGACTATGTCTGTTCAAAATAAATTTTGACCCCTCGGGCAGTGTTGGGCCCCACCCCCGCAATCTTGTCAGTCCTTTGGCGTTCACCACTATAAGCTATGCATATAAGTCCACATCAATTGTTCGATCAACGTAACCATGGTAATCACCACTGCCTCTTTCCGAAAGGACGGTCATCGTTATCAGCATCCAGCCAATTGCATCCTTGATATCACCATGTCTCAAAAATTGAGTGGAGCCAAAAAGACGAACATTGTTAAAGAAAGCAACCACTACCTCCAGATCACCAAATTGCAGCTTCTCTGGCGCCCAAACCCACGGACTGATTAACGCCAAATGATGCCCGACTGCACAACGTTGTAACTCGTTCTTATTTGGATCGAAGTACGACAGTTCCGTTCGTAGTACGGTCATCTCGTTTCAAGTACGTCCATCTCGTTCTAAGTACCTTGTCACTCCGTCTCGGGGTGAACGCATAGGATTCTGAGCAGGCTCAAAGTTCTGGAGCACCCTTTCTGCCCAAGCCCGTCCATGAAGTTCGCAAACAGATCGCAAACGGTTGCTACTGCGTCCACCCCGTTCGGATACAGTTCGAGTCCGTTTACTGGCAGTTTTCATAACCTAGTGAGAACTAGTTTTGTGTGACGGGAGTGTAAGAAAAATAATGTATACTCCTGTAAATAGTTTTCTCTATATGAAGTGGCGTTTATTTAGGGAGTGTCTATATAATGGACTTGTCCACGTGATGCGAACTCGGTCTTGAGTCCTTCGATAATCGTGGAGCGTTAGTGCATTTGCCTCTGATACTAGAGGCCTCCAGTTCGGTTCCCGATAGCGGGGCAATTTCAGTCTCCGAACACGCTCCATTGGCATCATTTGCATGGATAAATGTCATTAAGTGCACCGTCTTTCGGAAAGAAAAAAAGAAATTTTTACCTGTAGCTCTAGGTGTCCAGGATCATTAAGGTTTTTTTTCTTCTTAATTTATTCTTTAAATCATCGAGGCGGACCCCGCCCATCGGGGCTTGAAGAAATAGATGGGCTGCATGATGCCTCCAAGCAGAGCTGAATCTGACCGCACACGAGTACTGTTAAACTTCTTAAAGGATCTAAGCCTGCCCAGGCAAAGCGGTGCGAGTCAGACCGTCCATATGCTTTAACAAAAAGCTTATGTCTACGCTTAGCACACAATAATTTATGTAGTCGTTGGAATGGAAATAAAATGACGAAATTGATAACAGAATGTCCGAAAGTATGAAAGGGTTAGATTTCAGAACAAAGAATATAACATCATCTTCATCTGTTCCGTCCTGTACAACATAACAGATAGTTGGTATATTTTATTGTGGTTTCTAAATGTTCACGCCTGCATATAAAATTAGCCCCCGCCCATCGGGGCTTGAAGAAATAGATGGCTGCATGAGCTGAAACCGACCCGCACAATAGTACTGGTAAACTGCTTAGAGGATCTAGGCTTGCCCAGGCAATGCCCTGCCAGTCGCTCCGTCCGTGCTCATAAACCCTATTGGTTTCATTGGGCGACAGGGCTTGAGATGTCATTTTATCTCATAGTCGGGTAAAAGTCCCACAAAATTGGAAGCAGCGCCTCCAAAATAACATAAACAGTGTTGACGGGGACGTTAAACCACAAATCAAACAAACGAACAAACAAAAAGCATAGAGGCGTTTCTTATAAGCACACAGATTTATTTTTCAAAAAGTCGAAAAGATATCGCTGCGTCAACATCACAATGTCTCATGACTTGATGCTATATGATTTACCATTGGTGGCTCAAACCAAACTCCCCCTGTCTTGATCAAACATTCATGGTCTCTAACGTGTTTGAGCGATTGAAGTTCGACTGTCTCATGTTTCAGGAACGGATCAACTTTGAGTATGAGAAGCTGTTTGAAACTGGTGTTGACGAGATGTCTTGGGACGACACGGTAAGGCACATTAGATTACGGTATTATCGGTATGAACAATGACGTCTGTGCCGGCACTGCTAAACCAATATACAAACCAGTGCGATCAGCGAAGACTCAGATCAGCCTGCGCTTCCGCACAGCCTGATCACAGTCTTCTCTGTTAGAACGAGCATTCTTTTGCCTCTTGGGTATCCAAAGATCAAGGTCGTTTGTTTGTTTGAAGTTTAGCGATCCGGTCTACACTACCAGGTCATAGCGAACCGACCAATGTACCTTGCCCAGACTTATTAATGAGCGGTCAACCCGTACAGTGAATATGCTTTCACCAGAAACTGACAAATGCCCTTCTTGAATCAGCAGACGATTGAAAAACGAAATCTTAGTCTCTGATGGTAACACAGTTCTCCTGGTAGGTCATTTTTTTGATACAGTGAAAGTCCGCTATTAAGACCACCTAAAATTAAGACTAAGTATGCTTTTAAAAGCATATTGGTACATTTTCTTTGTGTTTTATGTCCCACCAACAACAAAGTTTATGTGGAGACGGATGATTGTAGGGTTTAGGAGGAAGTTAATAGTTAATAGATGAAGGCATTTTTAGCATTCATTGGGTCACGAGCAAAGTAAGTAGGGTTGTTTGTGACTCAATGTTGTTCATACTTCAATGACGTAAGATAGAAAGCCTGTATTACATATACAGCAGAATTCCTATATTAAGACCACCTTTAGGACTGTTCAAAAGTGGTCTTTAAGACCACTTTTGAACAGACCGAAAGGTGGTTCCTGACCAGAGGACCCCTGTACGCAGAAAACGAAAAAAAATCGATTACATTCAATCACCAAATAAGTTTTTAAAGCAGAATTAGTCTTTAAATTTCACTGTATATGCATTATTTTCCATCTATTATTTGTCAGAACATTCTGGATTAAAGGCTCAAATGGAAACAAGAAAGCA
This sequence comes from Lucinisca nassula, assembly GCA_963580285.1. Lineage (NCBI taxonomy): Eukaryota > Metazoa > Mollusca > Bivalvia > Lucinida > Lucinidae > Lucinisca > Lucinisca nassula. The sequence goes on along the minus strand of OY757014.1, from coordinate 25,320,078 downwards.
CTTACACACAGTTTTCCAATATAACGTCGCCATCGTCCAATCAGATGGGAGAGAACATTGTTTATTTTGACGCTGGCGCGTCGCCGTAAACAAAAATTTCCGATCACAAAACCACCGATTTACCTCTTCTATTGACAGTTTTGAATACAGTACCTTCTAAATAACTCGAAAACAGATGGAACATTGGCCTCAGTAGTTTCTAACTTGTTAGAATAAGAAATGTTACTGGTGACACGCCAGATGATATCCATTCACCAGGACCGTGCATGACATAGCAACAGATAGGGTTGGTATTTTTTGTCATGACGTTGCACCGACGTTGATTTGACGATGCATAAAAGTCATGACGTTGTCCCAACGTTGATGTGACGTCACAATTACGTCATTTGCCTGCTGAGAGGTTTATATGGAGAATTGACAAAAACTACCCTTCATTTATCACAGAATACTTACCTTATCTGTTGCTGTACTTGAGCTCTAGAGAATTCTTCTCAAAGTTCCAGATATTAATATTATCCCTTTTTGTACCAAATGGAATCTTCCTCCTTATATAAAACATGAGTCCATTTCAAAATTTAGCTGTGTCAAGTTGTGTTTTCTTCAAATTTTATTTGGAAAATGGCTTAACGTTCCGCAAACAATGTAGGCCCTGATCAAACGCCACGTTCTGCGGCGTCTGATCTGGGCCTGCTCTGTTTGCCAATTACCCGTTTTGGGGTTTCTGGTACTTAATGGGTTAAGGGGAACTTCGGGAAGGTTTTTCTTCTTTAATGTTCAAAATGTATGCTGTGTGTACTCGTTAAAATCGCCTCGATGAAGCGATTCTTACACGTACCACAACATACTTTTATTTTATAAAAGATCAAAAAAAGCATTTCGAAACGCCTATCAGTTGATCCTCAGAAGCTAATACCCATTTTCGTTGTCCGTTTGAATCCTAAATTGAAATTATACTGTTTGTTAATATTTAGTGTAGAAAGGTTTCAGTTTGGTTTTAGTTTTTCCAGTGGTCGTTTAAGTTTTGTTCTAACTTGTACATGTATTTTGTTAACAGGAAAATTATCGCATGGGTGGCGCCTTCAAGTGGCCTCCACTGGGAGATGTTGTAGAATATCGAAGAAATGTTCGCAATGTTGTCACCAGAATCATCAAAGAGACACCCCTTCAGCTGCCAATTACCATGCAGAGCAAGTGGGTGAGTATTTCTTTCTAATTTATATCAGTTGTCAGTCTCTGGTAACTATATTTACCATAATATTATGGCATTCACACTGTTTGTTTTACTTTGAAAGCACCAAATGGATTTAATGGGGATTTGTCTTTCTGACAAAAAGGGGGCGGTCATTGAGATAGTCAGTGAATTGCATGTACCTTGTACGCAGCAAGACAGAGGTTTTTTACAGCACGAAAACACGCCTATATAATATTGACCCCCTCTAACCCCACTTTTATATAGTAAAACTGGGGTTTGCAGGGGTAAACCTTATTTTTCTTATTTCTGCTCTGAGATATAGATTGTGGGTACTCGTTAGAACCGCCTCAATGAGGCGGTTCTAACGAGTACCCACAATCTCTAGTTTGAGTAAAAATAAGAAAAATATCACACTTTTTCATCTGAAAATTTTCATTTTTTCGGCGATAAATGTGTCAATGTATTTGTATAGGCGTGTTTTCGTAATGAACAGCCGGAATCCAAATGAGCTTAAAAGTGATTTTCAAGCATTCAGGAAAGCGTGAAGATATTTTGATACATATAAATTGCGCATCAGTTTAAAGTTTGGACAGCAATCGTTTAGCGTATAACATTATAAATACATTCCATGAAAATTATTTATATGATTTATTTGCACCCATACAAGTAAAATCGCGTGGTTTGAAATACCGCGGCAGGTTATATTGCAGTCTGTGGAGCATTTGTTTGTTTGTTTTAGAGTTTTACGATCCAGTCAACACTATTTAGGTCATTTTTGAGCCGGTCAGTTTACCTATCAACACATTCCTGGGCAGGCTAATACGTAAGCGGTTAACCAGTACAGTGCACATTCTTTCGCCAGAAACTGACAACTGCCCTTCTTGAATCAGCAGAAGGTGGAGAATGACCGTAGAAAAGATTTCATGATCAATCTCCTATAAAGAATGTTGCCGACCCCGGCGGGAGTCGATCCCGCGTGTCTGTGGAGCAAAGCAAAGGTTTTAAAATGCAAAAGAAATCAATAAGATTTATACATACTTATAAAATGCATCGAAAGAAAACCCAGATAACCAATGGACCTACACCGCTCACCTGAGTGCTGAGTGTATAAGGTGCCATTTGTTTTTCTTATAATAGTTTTGAACGGCTTTTACCTTGGCAGAAAATACAGTTTTGACTTTTTCCCATACAAAAGCCTATGTGGCAAAATTTGACCTTGATCTAAAAAGGGTCAAGGTCATCCAGGGATCATCATTTGAACAAACTATTATTGACCTAAATCCCTAAAACTACATACCATGTTTCAGAAAAATCAACAAGCTGGTTCGAAAGAAAAAAAGCTTTTTGAAGGGTTTTTACCTTATTTGGGCCTGGTGGCCATATTGGTCATGAGACTGAACTAACATTAATTTTATTTTCATTTTCTTGTTTCTGAAGCTTACAGATGAGGTTACAAATGGTCCAGTGGTTCCTATAAAAAATGTTTTATTTTTCATATCTCCATGACCTTAGGTCAAGGAATGATCAAGCAGAATCCAATTGGAGAGTTTGCCTCGGCGTTTTTCACGGATCGCAGTTCTCAGTTGGTCGAGCAAATTTGCATAATACGCACCTGTTATTATACCTTTCTTTGCTAATAACATTTATGCGTCCCAAAATACAGTTGCCATCTCCTTGCCAGCAGAGGGTTGCGTTTTGAACTTCTTTGGCCTCGAAGACCTCGGCCGTACCCACTGTCAACTTTGAGTTTTAGTCTCTGGCCCATAATAATGTTCCCAGGTCTCATCTACAGTCACCAGACGTGAAAGAAAATCCTTTGACCTAAACCGCTTCAACAATGCGCTGCATACTGATGATCCGGTTGTCATTTGTTCGTCGCTGAGGGATTTTGGGACCCAACGCTCCGTTAGCTTGCGCAAACCCAAGCGATCATATAAAATTGTTGGAACGCTACCATGTGAAATGTGTAATGCATTCGCTGTTTCTTCCACATTAATTCGACTATTGGAGTACACCAGATCCTGTACTTTGTTACACTGTTTTTACCGCCGCCACACGGCACTGAACACCAGCTGCAGTGAAATAAAATAAAATGCTAAAAGGTTGCCTTTGGAAATACGTTCTTTTGAATTCCCCATATAGCCTACCGCGTTTGAATTCCCCAGATAGCCTACATACTAGTACACCAGATCCCGTACTTTGTTACACACACTTCGTTACACGGCATCTGATGGGCGTCCATACCTGGTTTCGTCTTCTAAATAAAGAGCTAAAAGGTTGCTTTTGGAAACAAAGAACACATAAAAGAGGTTTTACTGAGTCTCTTCATACACAGCACTATAGTTTGCAAATATGTTCTATAAAAGAGTCTTTTTACGGCTTAACACCAGCTGCAGTGAGGTAAAATAAAACGCTAAAAGGTTGCCTTTGGAAAAACGTTCTACCGCGCTTGAATTCCCTAACACAGAATTTAATTTGTGCATACGATGGTTTAGAGGACCCATAAACATTGGTCAACTCACAATGTATTCCCTGACCTGTTTTTCCCCTTTCAAATACAAGTACTGAATTACAGCTCAGTACTCAACTTTTGACGAAAAGCTTGCTTTTGCATCGCTAGCCATGTTTGACGTTCAATATCTTATGAGTGAATGACACGATAGTGGTGCAATTTTGCCTCCCTGTCTAAAACATGTATTGAAACAAGGCACGAAAATCTTGAAATATTGGTTGTCATGGAATAGGCTGGTTACTTATCGATTTGTCCTTGTATAAGCTCACTTATGAGCCTTCGGATTAGGTGAGCTAGTAAATAATTTTTGTTCACCGCTGCCAATGTTATAACTTCAACGACGCTCTTCTGCTGCTAAAAGAAACATAAACATATGCAGTTGTTTTCTTGTTTTAATTTAAGCACTCAAACCAGAATTTTTCGTCACATTATCATGATAATGGAGGAAAAATAATGTACATATAACGATTAAAGAAGGATGAACAACATCAGAACACGATGATACCTCATTTACCAATTACTTTCATTTAGGAGATATCGTTTGGGGAGGTACACGATCGCGTCGGCTGTTTTATGGTCTGAACTTTCGACATACACTCCCTTCCGTTGATTCCAGCAGGGTCGTTGTCGGTTTCTGGCGAAAGTCTTGCACTGTGCTGATTCACTGCTTATGTATAAGTCTGCCAAGTAAGAAGTGTAGTAAGCTAAACTGACCGGCGCAATATGACATAAATAGTGTTGATCTTAACGCTAAACTCCAAACAAAGAATGGCCCCCGCCCATCGGGGCTTGAAGAAATAGATGGGCTGCATGATGCTTCCACGCAGAGCTGAAACCAACTGCACACGAGTACTGGTAAACCGCATAGAGGATCTAAGCCTGTCCTGGCTAAGTGGTGCGAGTCGGACCGTCCAGGCCTATAAACCATTTTGGTTTCATCGGGCGAAGGGCTAGAGATGTCATTTCATCTCAATGTCTGGTAAATGTCCCACAAAATTGGAAGCAACGTCTCCAGAATGACCTATAAAGTGTTGACGCGGACATTAAACATCCAATCAAACAAAAACCAAACAAAGAAACAAACATTTATTTTGTTGAAAGAAAAATGTGCTGTCTGCAAAATGCAGCAAGCACTATGAGCGTCATAAAGGAAATGCTAGCCAATAAAAAGCAACGCGTTACATACATATGTGCGATAGAAATATTACTTGATGCAACTCAAATAACTTGTTACATTCTACAGTGGGGACTGCTGATGGGCATGGAACATGAACGCATACATCTGGAAACATCATCTGTCCTCATTCGTCAACTGCCTGTCGAGATGTTAACAAAACCAGAGGGCTGGGTTTATGGGCCCATTAAAGCTGGTAGGCACATTTTATCTTCACTCACTTGTTAAACGCATAACGAAACAGACATACAAAAATCTGAATACGGTCTGCTTAAATGGCAAAAAGTGTTTCATTCTGCTGAACTTGTTAGATTGAAAGTAAAATGGTGTACGGTATATTTCGCAGCAGATCTTCAATTCCATCATTGTCTTCAAAAGAATGCATATGAATTCCTTGTCAAAAAGTATATCTGTGTAGCTTGAGTCTCTCTTGTCTTTTCATTCAAAACAAGTTCACACAATCTTTTATGTTTGGCTGTCCTTTAACTTTTTGACTGCATGCGTGTTCATGGAATTTCTTGTCACTAGAGTTACGTTATCTGTATAAATCATAGAAACAGACAAGGTGCGTATTTTGTGGTAACTGAAGAACAATTCTTGTCAGTTCTGCTGTGGGTATTCATTAGAACCGCCTCAATGAGGCAGTTCTGATGAAAACCCACAACATATTATCCCAAACTACCTTCCTTATCTGCTGCTATGAATATGCTAACACAGTAGTTGATTTCGTAAAATCATTCTTCGATATAGAGATATTGGGTACAACATAAATGTTAAACGAAAGACTGCAAGCATGGTCGTAAACACAGTCAAGGTTGATAACTTTGCTTCCTTTTTAATTGCACGCCGGCGGGTCAGGCCTCAGATTCTATGACGGCTCCAGCCTAAAGACTTACTAAGGTAATGTCGGTTGATGCATGATACTCTGCCTTTGGGTTGGCCCATGGGAGGCTAACTGTTGGGCTTCTTTTGCCCCAGCATTTCGGTTATTTCATGCTGTCGAGTCCTCATCTTTGTTTTAGCTCTGTAGTCGTTTGATTTTTGTGTTCTCGGAGATTTTGCTCTGATTAGTTAGAAATCCTTCATGCGGACTGAACAGATGATTTGTCTAAACCACGACACACACAGGGCGAGGATTGTTACCATGTAAAATCGATATAAGCCCCCAAGTAAATAACTATTTACTGGCCTTTCCGAGGCGGTTCTTCTGTCCTGTTACATTTTTGTTATAGTTCGTCTTTGCAAGTATGTTTTACTAATATTTTTTTCATTTTGGGTAGCAGTGTGGCCATTTTGTGGGAAAGTCCTTTAGTCTTTCGGCTTGTGACGTTTTCATTATACAGGAATTGTTTTATGTTTGTCTTTCCCGTTGGTGTTTTGGATGGGAGCTGTGGGGGCGTCTATCGATTCCCGATCATCGCCTTCACTTCTATTAGTACTAATCAAGTCGAGGCGGCCATGTCTTGTCTCCTTTGTATTTATTGGCTTTGCATTGTTTGTTGTAAGCGTTCTGTGTTGGGTTTTATATTATATAATGTTTTCTGTTATGAACTATTGATGTTATTTTAGATAATTGTTTTTTTATGTCCCGATACCGGGGACATATTGTTTTTGCCCTGCCTGTTTGTTGGTTTGGACAACTTTAACATTGGTCATATCTTTTGAACCGTTTGAGAAAGCCTTCATTCTTGACCTGTAGGTGTCTTGTGATAAGAGCTTCACATTAATACAAAAATGACCTGAGACATTGCCCTTGACTTGTGACCTACTTTAAAGAAAAAAATAACATTAGTCATTACTTTTGAATGATTTGAGATAGAACATTCACATTTTGCATGTATATTCACATTTTGCATGTATATTCCTTACGACAAGGATTTTAAGCACATACAAAAAATTGACCTGTGAACTTTAACTTCAGTTAAAAGAAAAATTTAACATTGATCATAATTTTTGAACCGTTTCAAATAGAACCTTCATATTTGACCTGTAGGTTCCTTGTGGCAAGAGCTTCACACTCGAACAAAACGTTTTGACCTGTGATCTTGACATGGACCCACTTTATAAAAAATCATTGTCATAACCTTTGAACCGTTGAGATAGAGCCTTCATATTTAGCCTGTTGGTTCTGTGTGACAAGGGCTTCCAACTCAAACACAAAATATTGACCTATGACCTTCGCACTGACCTGTGACCAACTTTGAAGGAAAAAATTGACCTTGCCCGGGGACATATTCTTGATTCACAAACGCATTTTGTCAGACTCTAAATAAAGATTGTCGGTATTCATTAGAATTGATCTAAACAAGTACACTCTAGAAGCAAAAAAGCTATGTTTTGGAGCAGAAAAAGCTAAACAATGTTTCTATTTCCAACCACACACATAATTTGCGATTTAAAATGGTATGCAATTAATGGTTTTATCTTTTATGTCTTAACATATATCTTTATTCTATTTCTTAAGGTAAAACCGTAACGGTGAAAGATCAATGACAAATTATGTAAAATATTGTTCAGATATTAATAAAATAGAAAATTAATTTGACATTAGTGTTCAGTTGTCCAGCCAGTATTTGTTAATTGGTCAGCGGCATCTGGATCAGTTGAACATTTGATATCTAGAAAAATGTCACATTGACCTTTCACCTTCATCTTTAAAGAACATATAAAACGTGGATATCAGCAACTTGAAGTAACTGTCACGGCTTAGTAAGTTTGCGACAATCGACTCAAAAAGCTGCATTACTGTTGATTGATGCAAATAAAAAATAGAAGTGAAGGAAATGATCAGGAATTGATACAATTAACCAACAGCTCCCATCAGAGACACCAAAGGAAAAGAAACACAATCATGACGCAACTAGACCCAAATGGAAACATCAGTAGCAGACAGTCAAAAGAACAGTTACTTTCCCAGTTACTTTCCCACAAAATGGTCAATGGTGATCAAAAATAAAATAATATAAAACGATACACACACTCAAAGACAAACCATTACAAAAATAAACTGCGATAGAAGAACCGCCTTGGAACGGTCAGTGAAACGAATTCCACTGGGGGCTTAAACTCCATGATCAATTTTTCTATATATTTCAGTCGTTTTACAAGCATGCGTCCATCTCGATTTTATAAAAAATACATATAATAAAGAAGAGCATTAAAAATAGTTTGATCAATGTCTAATGGAACATCAATAAGCAGCAGAAACTGATGGTCGATCACAAAATCTGAGCACAAAACTCAACCAAGATAAAAATATCCTCAGCAGAGATCTAAAACGACTACATACATTTTCCAATCCAACGACTACATACATTGTCTTTACTTCTATTTTGTGAGCATGATGACAACAATTTCTTATAATTTTCTGACCTTCAGTGGATGGCGACAGTCTGGAAAATGCTATGATAAAGGTCGAGGGGAGAGAGATAACATTCGGAAAGCCAGAGCATTTCCCATCGTATGGATGGGACAATGAATACGGAGAAGTTACACGATTGTGAGTAATCGAACTTAACTGTTCTATTATTTTACATGAATACAGATTGTGGAACCAGTGAAGCTTTAGATGAGTTGGAATATTATTAATCAGACCTTTCATATGAGCCAGATAACACCTCTGGGATACCCAAAGATGGGTTCGCGAAAACTCTGACCAGTCTGGGTGGATGTAAAGGCTGGTCCATGTTTTAGTTGTCGCCCAAGTATTTTTGTAGGTTGGTTTTTGAAAACTCTTAATTTTTCTTCAGTTATGGCCCTTTGAAAATTTCGATATTTATGGTACAAGCATATGGCTGGGGGCATAATGTTTTACCAGCATCATTTCTAGTTGTGTACGAAACTTAAAAGTTCTACTAGTGTATGGTCTGTTTCTCTAGCAGTTTTATATTGTATTGTCTCGAAAAAGTAAGCCTTTACAAACGCTACACTTAACATCACGAAAACACGCCTATATAATTGTGACCCCTCGAACCCCACTTTTATATAGTCAAACTGGAATTTATCTTATTTTTGCTCTAAAATATAGATTGTGGGTATCGAGGTGGTTCTAACGAGTACCCACAATCTACATTTTAGAGCAGAAATAAGAAAATTAGCACAATTGTTCATCTTAAAATTTTCATTTTTTCGGCGGTAAAATTTACAATGTATTTGTATAGGCATGTTTTCGTTATGAATAGTATTGAAGCTAGTTCCTCTGGATCTTTAACCAGTAATCGGGAGAGTAATTTCGATGGTCCTAAATATTTTGGGCATTATTGGCGAAGGTGATGTACCCTGACCAGGAATCTGACCATGGTGTAGTAGTCGCAGATAAAATTGACTAGGCGGAGCTATTCAGGTGCTGTCACTATATGTCAAATTCGCCGAGACCACCAGAAGATTTGGTATGCTTTCTGCAAGCGGGCCACATGAACCTTCACGCCACAACTTTGTTCGTGTCATAGTTGAATTCATACAACTGGGTGACTTGGTTTACCTTTTGTTAATAGAATATTCTAAAGGCAGGTACAAACGATAGCTCCGCCTAGTCAGTCTTATCGGCGACTAATATATTCATCTAGATATATTGAAGTTTATTATTTTGGGGGCTTATAAATCAAGAGACTTATGATGTGGCGGAAACTCTGAAGCTCATTGCATGTTTTTCCCTGGCATATATAGATAATTATAAAAGGTGCCTTCTGTGATGTTAACTGTTTCTGATTTTTATTCATTATTATTCTAACTTTTTACTTTTAATATCCTCATAATTCTTCATATTGTTTGACCATTAACCACTTGGCGCTTATGACCCACAACGAGGGTTGACGCGTCGTTAAACATGAAATCATCATCATCATCGTGATCTGCGATGCACTGTTTTAAAGTTTGATCTGCTGGAGTAACTCCCAGACAGGAGTTGAACTATACATACATGTCAAATATTAATGTGAGCTGGAGGAGCTTGGGAAGCATAACTAGAAAATCTTGAATCCTTGACCAGCCAAGGCATTGTGTAGAAGCTTTTATCATTTACCTAACTGCACATCTTTGACCTGGTCATATCCTTCTCCTTGTTTTGAAGGGGAAAAATAATCAATAAAAAGGACATTGTACTGTCCTGGTGCAGTCTATATGGAGGACTAGATGTCATGTAGGGAGAAAGTTTTCTTCTTTCTTTCTTTTTATATATACATGTAAGTACTATATACTTCCTGCAAAGACAGCACTCAAACAGCACTAGGAAAAGAATGATTCTATATTGATATAAGGTTGTTATCTTTGTGATTTTTTTTCTATATTGATTGTGACATATATGACCTAAAGGGTTGAAATAAAATTATACAACCCACAAAAAAGTTTGTCACACCCAAGCTGTCATTTTGCATTATTGTCTACGTTCCTGGGCGTAAATAATCGAAAAATTTGTAGTTGACTTTTGCTCCGGAAGGTTTTTAGAAAAGGTCATGACTGGCTGAATGCCTCTATAATACATATACATAACATATTGTGCTTGTTCGTTTTCATTTTTGTTTTAAATAGTAAGGCTTGGATGATTTTGTTTCATTAGCTTAGCCAAAATGCGAAACAAAAGAAAACGTAAACGTGGGTAGATGTACACGGATTGATGCGTTTGTTAGTATGAGAAGATAAAAAGATTGGATGGTTTTTATATGCAAAAGTGAACATTTAGAAACCACAATTAAATATACCAACTGTCTGTTATGTTGTACAGGACAGAACAGTTGAAGAGGATGTTATATTCTTTGTTCTGAAATCTAACACTGTCTTACTTTCTGACATACTGTTAAAACATACAAATGATAAATTTCGTCATTTTATTTTCCAATCCAACGACTACATAAATTAATGTATGTTAAGCATAGAAACAAGCTTTTTGTTAAAGCTATTACTTGATGAGCTGGCTTCTCTGACTTTTTTCTTCCTCAAGGTAGGAGGTCTTAATGCGGACTGAACAAATTATTTATCTTAATCGCGACGGAAGTAAGGGCGAGGATTGTGGCCACGTGAGGTCGGTTTGAACCCCCCAGTGGAATTCGTTTCCGCTGACCGTTCCAAGGCGTTTTTTCTGTCGCGGTTTATTTTTGTTATGGTTTGTCTTTGGGTGTTTGTGTTGCTTATATTATTTTATTTTGGATAGCCTTTTGGCCGTTTTGTGGGAGGGTGGCTGTCCTTTTGGCTTTCCGCTGATGGTGTTTCCGTTAGGGTCTGTTGCTTCATGTTTGTATTTCTTTCCCTTTGGTGTATCTGATGGGAGCTGTGGTTTAATTGTATCGATTTCTGATCATTGCCTCTACTTCTATTATTATATCATCTCAGAGAAAATTGCTTAAATCAATGTTGTATTCAGCCGCAAAAATTAAATACAGAATAAATGTGTTATTGAATGTGGTAACACAGTTATCTTGATTTTGATTTTAACAAATTTGGTATGACTAGAGATAGGTGTTTTTTTACCTTAATTAATGCCCATTTGTTGCAAAAAGGTCTGCTATACAACCTGAGTTCTCAGCTTTTACAAAATACTGTTTAAAGTTTAAATAATATAAAGAAATTCGCAACAGGACGATGTCGTGCTTGTTAGAATTACTGTTGAGCCCTAATAAAAAGTTAAAAGCTGTTAAAACGTACATATTAATAAACTGTGCAGCGACAGAGTGTTTGTCGTGGTCAAACATGTGTTAGATAAAGCAGCTGTATATACAAGATACAATTTACACTTAGTTGTGAGTGGGTTAAAATTGTGAATGGACTAGCTAGCTGACTGATTGACTTACAGATGGGTGACGAATGGTCACACATTTTGATGACAAACTACATTCATACTTCATAACATGAACAAAAATAAAAAAGAGTAATAGTTTGGACACTGTGCCCCTAATTATCTTTCCTATATAAACAGAATGCAAATTTTGTAGCCTTTTGTCTGATGCAATATCTTTTGCGTTCTCCTAGTGTTCCAACTTTTGAGGCGTCAAAGTACGTGGTAACAAACAAGGAATTCCTCCAGTTTATCCAAGATGGTGGTTACAACAAAGAAAACTTTTGGACAGAAGAGGGGTGGAAGTGGAAAATCTTCAGACAGTCAAAGCATCCTATGTTTTGGATATGTAACAGTGGTAAATGATAACACGTTATTTCTATGAGCAGAGAATTTTCAGTTTATTACATTAACATACCAGTTTAGAGAGAAGGTAAGAAAATGTTTGTCAGGGAAAGATACGTGATAAAAAAAAGCCTTTCTCAATGGAAAGAAATTGTACTTAGGGTAAATCACAGAAACAAGAGAAAAGGCCAGTGACTTGAACGCACAAACAGAACACAAAACGCACTAACAATAAAATCCAATAGACATATTGGAAGCCACTCTCAAGACAACAAAACAATACCAGCAACATTAAACTAAATAATATGTTACACTGCGAAGGAACGACCGGCTTGGGACAGTCAGTAGGAAAACTACTGGGAGAGCCTCCTTAACGGCGTTTCAAAAAATGAAGGTAATTATCAGGAATTGGTACAATAGCCTTACACTTTCCACCCAAGACACCAAATCTAAACCTTAACTCTCATTCGGTCTGACATACAGTCACAATGTCAGAATGACCCGCATGGGGCACACTGGTCGAACAATAAATCATGATAGCAGCATAAAGAATAAGCAATTATATCGGAATTATGACAATCATATAATGCTTTTGTTTGTTTGTTTGATTTGAGGTATAACGTCCCTTTCAACACTATTTATGTCATTTTAGAGACGTTGCTTCCAATTTCTTGGGACTTTTACCCGACATTGAGATGAGATGACATCTCAAGCCCTGCCGCCCAATGAAATCAATATAGTTTATATGCATGGACGGTGCAACTCGCACCACTTTACCGTGGCAGACTCCTCAGCAGTTTACCAATACTCATGTGCCGTTGGTTTCAGCTCTGCCTAAAATCATCATGCAGCCCAACCTATTTCTCCAAGCCCCAATAGGCGGGGGCATATCGTATTATGTAAACAACACAGCAAAAAATAAGGTAAATATTTTGTGATATTTCAATGATAGTTTATGCCATTTGTATGTTGTAGGTATTAATTAGAACCGCATCGCCGAGGGGTTTCTAATGAGTACCCACAACATTGATCTATACTTCTAATCACAAAATACTAACCTTATCATTTGCTATGTAACAAGCCTGTGCAATGAACGCCCCCTGTGAGCCCTGTTTTACATGCAGAAAAAGTTGGGTCCACAGGGGCATACATTGTTTTCCCTTTTGTTCACTCAATCTAACCCTAGGATTGATGGGCCCCGCCCATCGGGGCTTGAAGAAATATATGGGTTGCATGATGCGTCCACGCAGAGCTGAAACCGATTGTACACGAGTACTGGTAAACCATTCAGAGGATCTAAGCATGCCCAGGTAAAGCATGCGAATCGGGCTGTCCATGCTTATAAACTGTATTGGTTTCAGTATGCGACAGGGCTTGAGATGTCATTTCATCTCAATGTCGGGTAAAAATCCCACAGAATTGGAAGCAACGTCTCCAAAATGACCTATACAGTGTTGACGTGGACGTTAAACATCAAATAAAACAAACAAAGCATCATTTGTTGTTTCTTTTCGTTCTTTGTCTATACTATTTCAATTAAATACTTGGTCACCAGAATATAAATTTTATACCCACATTCCTACTTCGATAACGTTTTAGAGAAAAGAAAACCTCTTCCTTTTTTTCAGGTTGTAAAAGCGGCTGTGGTTCTGACTTGGCATCTTACAGCCATTGCAGTTTCTCAGCAAGTGAAGAGAATGGGGTACCAAATGGCAACGGTAACATAGTTGCCAATGGTTACCATGATGCAGCTGATGATAGTGATGACACGAATGACATCGGGAATGATCTACTTGATGATAATATCTCAGGGAATAATGCCAATGAACAAAAATACAAGCAAGTACTCTTTTGTCATAAGCACATTTAGATTCTAATTTACTGCTTCAATGTATGATTTTAATGTCGAGTCTGCCAAAAACGCATCTGGCCTGAAACCTTGTAAGCTATCGAATTCGTGGTCCAAAACATTAACTGTTGTTGCAAGTGCAATATTTTATGTATTGGAATTTGGCTTACAAAATGTAATTAGCTAACTTTTTCAATAGAAACTGAAGGTTTTGCCGTACTGAATGATTGAAATACAGTTGGTTGTAAAGTGTCACTCATATATTCGTTTAATTACAATATCGGGATCCTTAATTCTTTCTTCAAAGGCGACAATCTGTCTAAATCTTGTGAAAATGCTACACTAAACACTACAAGTAACATTGCTTTTCCTGAAAGAATGTCGAAGAGTATGACGGAAACATGAAGGATGCCTTTGAATAAACAAGGGGCAGTGCACAAGAAGAGCTTGGCTTTCATATTAAATCTTGCTCTTTAGGAAATAAAGCATTTGATTGATTATTATCTTCAATGTAGAGCAAAGATATGTTTAACTCATTTTATACGGTAAACCCAGTGAGGGATCATTTGTTAACAGTGCAGACATAGATCAGACGGCGCGGAACGCGGCGTCTGATAGAGATCTTCGCTGTTTGCAGAAAGTTCAACCATTTTCTTAATTAATTTTTAAACATTACTGATCCTGCCACCCCTTAACTTTGAAATGAATTCCTGCTGTATATTAGGGGTTAATCATCTATAATCACTTAACAGAATGACAAGTGTACTCCGGTAAACCATGATCAAAGAAGAGAGCCATCTCAATCCAACAGAAGAACAGAAAAATATAGTGACACGAAGGGCTCATAAACACAAACCAGTTCGTGCACCAACGACACCAAGCCAATAAACATATAAGATTGCCCTCCCCCATTGTATGGAGATAGCTCTGCATGATTCCTCCTCGCACATAAGCACTGGTGAACACGGATCGAACATAAGCACTGGTGAACCGCTTAGAAGATCTAATGTTCTATAATAAAGGTAATCCTTTGGAAGCAACGAATACAACACTGAACTATAAACCGTGGAGTGTTCAAGTTTTTTTTTCTGAGCCAGACTAACTAGTTTCGGCCAATTGGGCATCATCAGTGACACGCAAACATTTTCAAAATTCCGCAGTAAAATCAGTGATCCCAAAGAACTAGAAAATAAAACCCACTCTCTGATGAAAGTCAGTGTGACTTTTTACGGCCGCCAGACATTCCCTTAACACCAGCTGTGGTTAAGTAAAATGTTTTATTTTATACATAGCAGTGAAATCAGTGCATATCTGAAACAAATAAAAGTGATATTTTCACAGTGCGAAAATATAAGTGATATTTTCACAGTGTGAATGTTATTTTCACAGTAGCAGCCAGGTCTATTTTTCACCTAAGTCACAAGAAATCGATGAAATAATTCTTTAAAATACCTTGAAAAAGCATTCTTTGAACTGTAAAAATGCTGTTTTAAAAATGGCGGTCTGTTTCTGTTTTGCAACTGACAGTTATGACGTCATAGTCAAGTCGAAAATTGTGACGTAAGATCCGATAGATCAATTACAGTAAATGTCCCAAAATATTATAAAATGAAAAGAAAATTTACTTTTTTTCGATAAATATCAAAAATATTTCATCTCGTGTGTTGAAAATATCAGAATTTCCACTCGTGCTTCGCACTCGTGAAAATTCTGATATTCTCAACACACTCAATGAAATATTTTTTACATTCATCTCAAAAAAGTAAATATCCTCTATCTATAAAAGGGTAATCCTTTGGAAGCAAGGACAACAGCACAGAACTGAAAGTCATTGAGTGTTCACGTTGTTTAGGGGCCAGACTAGCTAGCTTCGGCCAATTAAGCCTGTCCGAATAAAGTGGTGCGAGTCGGACCGTACCTGGTTATAAACCCTAGCGGTATCTTCGGGCGGCAGGACATGATATGTCATTTTATATGAAAATCTGATAAAAGTCCCACACAATCGGAAGCAACGTCTCCAAAATTACCTAAATAAATATTATTGACGCGGACCTAAAACCTCACCATAAAAGACTGCAAGTGAAAACTGCCTTTGGGACGGTCATCAGTAAAACTATTGGAAAGCTTCAACGGATATTACGAACTTCTTGGTAATGTCATCCAAAAGATCCGCATAGAAAAACCCTAGTTCAACAGTAAGTCATGACAGAAACATAATAAGTAAATTAACCGTGTATTAACTGAAAGAATCATGAATCAGGGTTGAGGACTCAACCACAAGCTGACACCAGAGCAGAAGAACGGCGCCAGTAAATTATCTGAGGGCAAAACACAGAACATAACGCTTCTTCCATCCCTCCTAACCATTTTATACTGGTGGACTGTTGAACTGTTACGTGTTTGACGTCCATTAGTCATTTAAAGGTCGTCAGGTCTATTTTTCGTGCTTATTGAAATTCTGTTCGTGTCAGAACTTCTTTTAGCAAACATTGCACTGTCTTTATATGTCTTTTGTAGGGTTTTCCTGGTACGAATGGGTAAACAAGGGTTAGAATGGGACCGCCTTAGAGTCCAATTAGCGGCTTTCTGCCGTACAACCACAGAGCATAGTAAAGTTGTCCACAAAGTTGACCCAACATAATTGCAAAAGTTAAAATTATGAAACAATCGAAACCCATCACGTTCATAAGTATGTGAAATGAACACCCCCGTAAACCTACATTATATAATTTTACTTATCTGTGGCCCAAGTCATAAGTTGTGGGTACCCGTTAGAACCGCCCCAATGAGGCGGTTCTAACGAGCACCCACAACCTATGTTTGCACTATGCATCATGGTCGAAACAAATGCTTACCTTTCATCAGTAGAGTTCCAGGTACAATACATTTTGAGCTATCATGGCGACGCAAATTGTTTTCATTTTGTGATGCCTGGAAATAATTCTTAGATGAATATTTAGGCCAGTCGAACGGACTTCTGTGTTCCCCTGAATAATGTCTTATGGGTAATGGGAACTCCTCCAAAAGTATTTCGTTCTCTACGTAAATAGGGGTCAACTCTTAAAGGAAAGATTATGCTCCTGAGGAGCAAATTCTTTCCTTTAAGAGTTGACCCCTTTTTCGGCGGTACAGAGCATAAAGAAAAGCGAACAGCAAGTTCCGAAAGATGTCTCTGCCAGGTGTTCCTATTCCCCTTATATTAACAAACATATTTTTTTCTGCAGGTATCGTGCAATGTTTGACAATCTTGACATGCCGTGGTCTTGGCCAGTCGAGATAAATTACCATGAAGCAAAAGCCTACTGCGCATGGAAAGGCACTGATTACCGACTGCTAACGGAGGCGGAACATAACGCCATTAGAGGACATCAGGTAGATAACCATTACATCATATAGTCTCAACTGCATAATAGAACTATACATAATGCATCAGACAAAATTATATAGAATTAGCTTTTGTCTGTAACTGATATCTGGATTGCCGTTTGTAATGAAAAATGCGGATCGGGCCTCAGGATCTATGAGCGCACCGGCCTAAAGACTTTCTCAAATTTTATAAGTAAAGTCAGTTGATGTCTGATGCTCTTTCTCTGGTAGAGCCCACCGGAGTCTAACTGTACAGTTGGTTTTCTTTTGCTCCGGCATTGTAATTATTTAATAATGTTGAGTCCTCATCGTTGCTTCATCTATACATGTATATTCGTGTGAGTTTTTTTACTGATAAGTTTGAAATCCTTTATGCAGACTGAACATATGATTTGTCTAAACAGCGACAGAACCAAGGACGATGGCCATGTAAGATTGATTTGAGCCCCCACCCACCACCCCAGTTAACAGTGTCGATCCAAAAAGATGAAATATAATTAACCGTCTCATCAGGATCTAGTCTTTTAAGTTTAGTTTGAATTTCGATTCAGTCTCTTATTTGGTGAAGCAGTTTTGTTTCAAAGAAAAGCAGATGGAAAAGTCCAGTAAATGCAAAGATCTAGAATGTTGTTGGCTATTTTTAGGCACTACCGTCAACTGGCACTGTCTGTGATGCTGTGTTTGGCAAAGACTACGACTACAATTTCAACATGAAATACGGATCCTCAACGGTAAGAATAATTTATAAGTGATCAAAATAGCAGATTAGGATATGGCAGTGATTAGATCAAATTGAAATTGTTGGACCGGGTGGTATTATGAACGTTTTCGTTTTCAGGTAGTTTATGTTAATTAGGGTCGATTGCTACGATATTTGTGTAAGGAGATATATCTTTCCAACGAAGCTGCACCTGTTTTATATGAATCGACAGAACAAAAGGAAAAATAATTTATGAGAAGCCACGATGATACAAAACTGCCAGAATAACCCACCGAAAGTGCAGAAAGAAATGTACCCGGATAAAAAACACCTGACCTTCTGTTGCAATACGTGGCATTTCTCATGTGGCCCGAGCGAGACTTGAATCCACAGCGGTGAGATACTTAGTGATCAAGAGAGTATTCTTACATACTACGGAGGTCTGTGAATTCTTAGTGAACCTGATCCGGATGACAGGTTCATTTTAATTTATTTGTAATTTAACCGTATTCTGTCTACAATGCCAGCAGTGAAGACCTAGATTAGACGCCGCATTCTGATCAGGTTTTTCTGGTTCCCTGATTTGAAAGCTAAGCAAATGGTTCAAAGACGAAATCAATGTAAACAGAATTTGTTTCAGCCTGTAAACATGTTCCCTAGCAACGAATTTGGTTTCCATGATGTTTTCGGCAATGTTTGGCAATGGCAAGAAGATCACTTTAATGGTCTGTCTACAAATACACACTGGTTTTATGACGACTTTTCTGGGCCCTGTTATGATGGAAGACATAACATGATATTGGTATGTATTGTGTTTTCTCTGTAGTCTTGTTTCTGATCGGTTAATTTTACTTCAATAATTATAAGATAACTTTATACAAAACATGTCATTTGGGGGTTGAGGCGGCGGTTATAAAAATCGTCCCATTCTACTTGTTTTGCTGTAAAACAATCGTCGTCTTGCTCAAAATGGCACGCGCAGTGAACTGCTCGTAATGCTCAGATGTGAGCGAGTAGCAGTAATAGGAGAAAAAAAGAGAAAAATGCATAAAACTAAATCCCAACCAATGAAAAACGGCGTTACATGCTGACGCTGGGTTTCTGGCAGTATATCGCAGAATATTATATTGTCGCAAATTGTTGAAGCCAACCAAGCTGACGACGTCGTATTTCGTACGCAAATATATTAGAATGGTATAATATGAAACATCTGTATGATGCTCTAAAACACTGAAATGGCCAGAATGATTAAAAAGAGAAACGACATAAACTGCAATATGATGGAGAAAGAAGAGACATTGTAGCGCCACCAGCCGAGTTAAATCAGATCTACAAAGATTGACCTTGGGTGTATACAAGTCAGCGAGTGAAGTCAAAAAATGACACTAAAAACAAAGAGTTGAAATACATTTACGTATACGAGTATTGAAGCGCCATGTATAATTCCATTTCTTCGTTTTCTTTGTAATGAATTATTTATATAGTAGTTCAGGTTTACTTTTGGTCCTTTGAGATCAGCGTGAATATTCTGAGAAATCAGAAATAAATTATTAGTTTAGACTCAAATTCTAGACAGGTTTTTAATTATTTGGACCTCATTTTGATTTATATCGGTCTTTGAGTCGACTGCCTATTCGAGATTCGTAAAATTGCAGTATGCTTCCTCTGGCTTTCGTTGCCGGATCGTTGCGGGGTCGCTGGTGAGGCTTTATTAGCCGAAACTACGTAGTATGACCCATCTTCTTTCTTATGAATATTTTCATTGCTCTTAAGGGAACTCATTTTTGATTTTTATTAACCCTTTCAACGTTATAGACCGGAACAGATACAGTAAAATTCCTATATTTAGACCACCATTGAGACTGTTCAAAAGTGATCTTTAAGACCACTTTTGAATAGTCCCAAAGATGGACCCTGACCAGAGGACATTGTGTGCAGAAAACACGAAGAAAGAATAACTGCATCGTTCTAAATAAGCTTTTAAGCAGATTTAGTTTTAATTTTAATAGCGGAATTAAACTGTACTTGTTCAAGCAGTGTACATGAAGATGGTATGGCTCATAACGACCTTGATCAGCACGGTGTGCTATCCTTATAATGATTTTGTTACACTCTATTTTTTTAAATAATGGACGTGTCAATAAGCAGAGATGGAAGGGTCAGAAACTCGGGAGTAGAAAGATTAACATAACTGCCATATTTGGAAACATTTGGTCTGTATGCAATAAACGGCACACATATAATTAAATAATAAACCCAGCAGGCACATGTCATTGGGGCAACGTCAGATCAACGTTGCATCGACGTTAATCTGACGTTGCATAAACGTCATGACGTTGCACCAACTTGATGTGACGTCACAATTACGTCATGTACCTGCTGGGAAAGAACAGAATAGGCCCAAAGCTTGAAAATTGCTGTTTTATTTTGTCTGCTCTTGAGAGATCACTAAAATGTACAAAATATTACCAGCCAAGTAACAGAGACTGTATTTGATTCTGTATGCCCTTGAGAGATCCCTGGAATGTTCAAAATATTTCCACCCAAATAAGAGACCTTCACTGGAAAGTCAGTTTAAAACGCCAGACAAAATATATCTAGCAGCACCATATTGAAGTGCATGAGATGCAATACGATCGCTATATAAACACCAATGGCAGTTGTTGATTTGTTTGATTTGAGGTTTAACATCCCCGTCAAAACTATATAGGTTATTTTGGAGACGTTGCTTCCAATTTTTGGGACTTTTACTCGACATTGAGATGAAATGACATCTCAAGCACTGCCATCCAATGAAACTAATAGGGTTTATACGCCTGTTTGTTTGATTTGAGGTTTAACATCCCCGTCTACACTATTTAGGTCGTTTTGGAGACCTTGCTTCTTATTTTATTGGACTTTTACCCGACATTGAGATGAAATGACATCTCAGTCCCTGCCGCCTAATGAAACAAAAAGGGTCTTTGTTTTACTTCTACTTTTCAAAGCAGGTCCGTCCTGTTAGTTAATGCACGTTTAAAAGTTTTTGAGATTTTTAAGATTTCAGAGTAATTAAATAGCGAAACAATGATAACTAAGATAACGCTTGGCTGTACGATTAAAATAAAATATGTATTCCACCAGAATTTCTTCCTCAAATACCATAGGTTTTGTGACTTACCTGGTGTTAGAAAGTGGCACCTAATCAGCTGCTAATACTCACTGGACAACAAGAGACTACCATTTGAGGCGGGGCACAGCAATTCCTAAAATTTACATGTGCGCCCAGCGAAGACTTAGATCAGCCTGAACTGATTCTTCGTTTGGTGCACATGTAAATTGTAGGAAATGCTGTGACCCGGCTCATTTTCGGGTCACAAATTTTTATTGTGTTACTAGACGCGTCAAAGAATTTCTGCTGTTTTATAATTAGGGGATAACTGTATCGAAAATTGTCATTTGGGGAGGTAAATCGGAGGTTTTACGGTCGGAAATTTCGTTTTACGGCGACGCGTCAGCGGAGCCGTAAAACGTAATTTGCGACCGTAAAACCGACGATTTACCTCCCCAAATGACAATTTTCAATACAGTTATCCCCATTCTAATGCACTTATTCGGTTGTTTTGTTAAAAACTGAACTATTTTGCACAAAGCGGCAAGCGCTGTGAGCTGCGTAAAACCAAATACTAGCCAATGAAAAGCGACGTTACGTGATGACGTCGGGTTTCCGACAGTATATCGCAGAATATACCGTCGCAAATTTTTGACGTTATCCAATTAGACGTCGCGTTACATACGCAAGTGCATTAGAATATGTGGGTCAATTTGCAAAAAAACGGAAAAGGGCATTAGTCACAGCTTTTTCAGGGTTTTTTTTTGCATAGTAGAGACCTAGCTAGCTTTTCTTTTATAGTTAATACCTGTTTTTTTTTTTTTTGTATCGTTGTTCCTGCAGGGCGGGTCATGGGTGAGCACTGGAGACGAAGCTTCAAGATTTGCGAGGTTTTCCTTCCGACGTCACTTCCTACAGCATGCTGGGTTTCGCTTGGCAAAATCAGTCATTGACTCGAATGAGCCAGTGCGCTTGCCTGTTCGTCTAATAAATACAGAAGTTTATGTCATTGGAACTGGAACAGAAGGTTCGTAATTGAGTGCATTGAGGGATACATCTGCATTATTTTCTACCATTTAGATATCGGAGAATTTTTATTTTGCTTTTCTTTAGCCTGAATTCCACTGAATTAAATTAAACAACTATTTCTATTTCAGAACAGATCGATTTTAATAAGGAAAATAAAAACTAATACATTACGAAAGAGATGCCCAATCTTGAGGCATATATATTCCCCTAATATTTTCAGCATGATTAGTCTATGACACTTTTGAAAATGTATACATAATAATGATAATGATGATAATAAAAATTACTAACATGAGAATAATGATATATTTATTTTAGTCTATCAATCTGATCAAAAGTCGATCGATCTAATACGTATGTTCTTTAAGAAAATAGGCCTGACACGAGAATGACAATTATGATTTACGAGGACTGTTCAAATATGAATGCAACTAAGCACATAAAAATGATTCCGTGATAGATTTCGATAAAAAAATTATTTTGTCCCCTCAAAGTATTCCCCTTTAACAGATATACAAACTTTCAGTCTTCTGATCCAATCATTGAATGCATTTTGGTAGTCTTTTCGAGGTATACTATGAAGGCACTGGAATATTGCAGAACCGAGGTGTTTGCGCTGTACAAATTTTCGACCAGAAAGGTATTTTTCAGCCGCGGGAACAAAAAAAGTAACACGGGGCAAGGTCAGGGGAATACGGGGGGTGAGGGAGTTCAACAACCTTTTCCTGCTTCAGATAGTCTTGCACAATGAACGCCTTGTGCGATGACGCATTGTCATGTAGCAATCTGACATTGGCCAAACAAGTTAGGGGTCTTCGTTCTTTGAAATATTTCTTCAATTTTCGAAGAACTTT
This sequence comes from Lucinisca nassula, assembly GCA_963580285.1. Classification (NCBI taxonomy): domain Eukaryota; kingdom Metazoa; phylum Mollusca; class Bivalvia; order Lucinida; family Lucinidae; genus Lucinisca; species Lucinisca nassula. The sequence continues at coordinate 25,297,200 of OY757014.1, read as the reverse complement.
ATTCATGTAAAACTTCGCATTTACAGATGTGCCTTTAGGCACAGCAACCTGAATAGCAGGGCCCTGATTTGAAAAGAATATGGCATACATTACCTTCTTGACGCTCATGGTCCGCTGTGCAATGCATGGTCTTTTGCAATACTTTGCTGCCCATATTTTGTTCTGAATCTTTCGTTTTGGCTAAAAAAAGTGAACCCATGTCTCGTCTCCTTTGATGACATTAGCGAAAGACCGTGCATTGTAATTTGGAAACTTTTTAAGCAACTTCTTGGCGCATTGAACGCGTGTCTTTTTCTGCTCATCTGTCAACAGATGGGGAATCCATCTAGCACAGATCTTTCTCATTTTCAAATCCTGTTTCAGAATTGTATGAGCTGCTCCTAATGAGATGCCAACCATACTAGCTATTTGCATAGTGGTGTATCGTGCATCGGTAGCAACCATTTCTTTCACTCTAGCAACCATCTTGGCAGATGTTGATCTTTTCGGCCGACGATCATGTGGTGCATCTTCTGTTGAGCCTAGCCCACAGCTGAATTTCTTACACCAACGAAAAACTGTCGGAAAAGACATTTCATTATGCCCATAAACCGAACATATTTCATCAAAAATGTCTTTGCACCGTATACCAAGAATACAACGATTCTTAATATAGGACCGTATTTCAACGGCGTACTCTGACCTTCTTCCAACCATGTTTTGTATTAGTATACAAGTGTAGACAGTGTTTATCGAACGTTATACATGGCTAAAGTGGACGGAATTTAACAGGTTTGGTATCAATGTATAGGTAAAATGTTTTTCTACGCTGTGATATTTATTTCCAGGTGATTTTCGCATTAGTGCATGAGAAAACGTTCTACTTGCATTGATATTTGAACAGTCCTCGTATGAAAACTTGAATCCCGATTTTGCATGTTTTGAAAAATAGTTTTACCCTTGCGAAAAATATTTAAATCATCGCGGGAATTATTGATTGGTCAATTTGTATGAGTGATAACACGATTAATGTAAAATTCTAATGGCTCAAACACTTTTGGCCCGTTTACCATAGGTGTTTCAAACTTGTAATTGAGTCCCAAGAATATTTTTCCCATATCTCCAGGCAAACAAATATTTAGGGAGTTTGGTAATTTTATCTAGAAAAGGTATATTGTGTGTACTCAGAATTGCCTGGATGGTGATTCTAATGAGTCTATACAACGTACCTGTATTTTATAGAGCATCTAAAACGCATTACTGTATAACCCTAACCTAATTCTATGATTAACTCGCAGTGGCTCTATCTATCTATGTCTGGAACAATTTATCACTACGGGAACAAGTCCGTGAAATGAACAGTCCCTAAAACCCATTTTATTTAGAGAAAACTGGTGTTTAGAAGGGTAAGCAGTATTTTTCATATTTCTGCTCCAAGACATAGGTTCTAAGGAGCATTCAAAACCTATGTTTGGAGTATAATAAGAAAAATATCACATTTTTTCTTCATAATATTACTTTTTGTGTGGTATGAAAAATGCACTATATCACACAGATGTGTTATAGTAATGTTATTATCCTCGAGCCATAGAAGTTCAGCTACATTATTGTATGTTTCAGAAAACAAGATTTATCTGGACCAGAAGATCCAACCAGAATTCCACCCTTCAGCGAACATACAGTACAGATTTGAGACGGAGTCAGCATTATATGGAATCCTCGAGATGGAATTTGGATTCCGCAAATCATTTCCTGTCACTGTTGCTGAGTTTTGCCAGAAGCTGGAAACCAGTAATGGCAAACATCCCAAATCAGCCCTATGGCTAGGAGCTGGCTCCGGCAGAGGGCCGTTTAATCTAAGCAGAACCTATGAAAAGGTACACAAGCACCTTTCTTGTCAAAAGTTGCTTTTATATGTATGCCCGAACAGATTTATTGAAATAAAAGTATAGCTTAGCTATAGTAAGACTAATATTACTTGTTCCACAAAGTCTCTTAGGCTCTGTAGAATGAACATGCACTATGGACCCTTTGACATGATCTTTCTCAAAAAGTTCTGAAATAAAATATACTTACCCTAAAATATAGCTCTTCATATCATAAGTACCTTTCACAAGCTAATTGTGGTGTGAAGTGGTAAGAAACTGGCGTAGCTTACACATTATATTTACATTAAGTAAGATGTTCTATAAAAAGGGTAATCCTTTTGAAGCAATGATAACAGCACAGAACTGAAAAACGTAGAGTATACAAGTTTTTTCCGGGCCAGACTAGCTACTTTCGGTCAGTAAGGCCTCATCAATGACCCTACAATATTTTCAAATTTTCGCAGTGGAATCAATGATCCCAAAGAACTAGAAACTAAACCCACCCTTTTTGAAGTGCAGGGAGATGTTTTATGGCCGCCACACATTCCCTTAACACCAGTTGTGGTGAAGTTAAAATGACCTATAGAAAGGGCAATATTTATAAGTTTAACATAAGTACTATTCGTTAACGGATGTTTTCCATTGAAAAATCTATATTTATTACCGTTTATCGCGACAAGTTAATTATGTCTGGGCACTGTGTATGCTGTATGAAAGCCGATCGACTCTGTCAGCGAAGTCAAAAATGGACACACTAGCTAATTTTAGACTTCGATGAGAGCACATGCCCCAAAAATACATATATCACATGACGTGGCACTTACCATACCAAAACACATCTATATAATTTTGAGCATCTTGAACCTCACTTTTATATAATAAAACTGGGGTTTGCAGGGGTAAACCTTATTTTTCTTATTTCTATTACAAAATATAGATTGTGGGTACTCGTCAGAACGGCCTGATGTGGTTTTAACGAGTGCCCAAAGTCAATATTTTGAGCAGAAATAAGCAAAATATCACATTTTTTCATCCAAAAATGTTCTTTTTTTTCAGCGGTAAAGTTTACAATGTATTATGATATGTTTATTTCTTTGCAGATCCTTGCTATTGATTATTGTGCTCGATACATGGAAACAGCTATGAAGATCCAAAATGGCACAAACGTAACATATCCGGCGTCAAATAATACAGCTATGACAGCCCATCTTGATCCCTCTGACAGACCTGAAAATATCAGGTTTAAACAGGTATATTAAACTGGGGAAATGCAGAATGAGAGAGAGAGGGAGAGAGAGAGGGAGAGAGAGAGAGAGAGAGAGAGAGGGGGGGGATCAGCTCCATCTGATAACAACGTCCTTGCACCTTTTATAGACAAGTTCAACATATAGGGGAGACAATTCATTTAAAAGCATTTTTGTTTTTTTCTCGATACGGAAGTCCCATTGAAAAGATAAAATTTGCTCCTCATTTAGAGCTGACCATTTTAAGATTGGGGAAAACCAATAGAAGTCACACTCATATCTTCTCTTTCTTGCGGCAAGCAGTCGTTATGCTTTATATCCATTTATCTGGGGAAATGCAGAGAGAGACAAGCTCAACATATAGGGGAGATTTTTCTCGATACGGAAGTCCCTTGAAAAGATAAAATTTTCTCCTCATTTAGAGCTGACCATTTTTAGATTGGGGAAAACCAATAGAAGTCATACTCATATCTTCCCTTTCTTGCGGCAAACAGCCTTTATGCTTTATATCCATTTATCTTGATAGTACATAAAACTTGATATAACACACGTAATCCAGGTTATGTATGGTTTAAGCTTGAAAGCACCGTATAACTTCCTGATAATAAAGTAAATTGCGGGCCACACTAGTCTAGTGTTTTGGGGGTATGGGTACACTTGCAGGGTGCTCAGGTTTTCAAAAGATATTTTGTCTGCTTAAGGCAGTACCTCAAAAAGTATGTTCGTTTTTGAAGCAACATTTACGTTGTCAAGCTTACAAAAAGGGATGACGACATGCACCGATTCCCCTTACCTAGGTTCCTCATTACGATTGATCCAAAATAGTTCCGTTTCACAATGTTCTTGAAACGAAATCTGTCAGATTGCAATTGAAAATATGTTGTATGAAATGGAAACCCATTGATAGCAAAAAAGCACTACAGAATTGGAAACTGTCCAGTGTACTTGTCTTTGGGCTAACGTTACAAAAACATGCCTATACAAATACATGTATATTTTACTACCTAAAAACGAAAATTGTAAACGAAATTTGGGATATTTTTCTTATTTTTGTTCAAAGTATAGATTGTGGGTCTGTTACCCAGAATCTATATTTTGGATCATAAGTAAGAAAAATAAGGTTTACCCATGTAAACCCCAGTTTTACTATATAAAAGTGTTGTTCAAGAGAGTCACGTTTTTGCGTGATGACTAGCTATTTTTGGCCAATGCAGTCCATTTTGTGACCATCGTTCAACTATTGCCTCAGTGATACCAAAGAACTAGAAAAGGTATTGTACTTTATGGAGCCAAGATGAGTCGGTTATATCTATGGACTTTGGGATTTGCCCAACATTTATTAAACTGGTACACCTGAAATGTTATAGAAGCCGTGTTCAATAAAACGTGAAAAATACTTAATATTGAGCGAGTTCGATATAAGAATCGCGGTCACTAATCTGTGACTAAAGTAAGATTGAATTATATTTGGTCAGAGGAAATGACGTCAGTTCTGTTTCCTCGGTTCAACCGATGTTAGGTTGGTTTAACAAAGGTTGACTGGTTCCCAGCTTTCCCTAAAGCCTTGCAAAACACAAGAACCAGTAATTATTTTCGTTGGCATTGATTGGTTGTTATACTGACATATGGGGAAGGTGCAATAAAAGTAACCGCAACCAAACTAAACTAAACTTGGTCGAACTTCCTCATTGTGATTGGAAAATTCTGTTTTCAGTTCACATGGATTGCCAACGAAGTGAAGATTGACAATGACTTGACAGTCGTAACATTTCTGGAAAGGACAAACGAACCAAAAGGTGAAAAACACTTTGCCGTTCTGACCGTTTAACTCTCCATACACTCCGAATCTCATGGCTCGTTGAAAACAGTTGCATGTCACTTATGGTTTAATCTGTTTTAAGGGGAATTGATACATATACATCTGAAGGGTAGGCAACTCCTGCAAAAGCATTTTTGTCTCCCATGGGGAGCGTCCAAATATTTACCCTAGATGAGGATATGTTTTGAAAACACATAAATATAGAAGTTTCCTTACTCAGTGATTATCACCGAAAACAAGGTTATCAAATTAAATCAATGCGGTGAAACAAATAGGGCACCTGGCAAACACCCCAAACTGAAGAAATAGAGGATCTTACTTGAGTGTTCATGTATTTAATATTGAATTTATTAACTAAGTCGAGTAAAAGGAATAAAATGCGAGGCATCGCCGAGCATTTTATCCCTTTTCCTAAACGAGGATATATGAGCATGAATGCAAGATTCTGTTTATCATATAAAATATGAAACGAATTAAATCAACGATTTTTGTCCAAACATGTCAATAGTCCGCCATTAGTAAACGCGACGTCGATAAGGACGTCGTGCATGTAACGTTATGAAGCGTGTCTAACAATTTTGCATATTTAATCCATTGGTGGATTACCAAATTTAATACACAGCATTTTTAACATTCTCAGACGCGACATCATATGATAAAACCAGTAATAGAAAAACAGAGGGCAGGTCAACTACATAACATCAGGCGCCAACCTATTAATGTCGGAGTCCTCATGAAGTCTAAAACCCGACCCACCGTCGAGCAACTAAAGAGAATATATATCTTATTTTAGTCTGGTTAACAAATAGCATAGTTTACATTGTACATTTCACTTTACTGTGCCACAGCAAAAAAAAGAGGTTTCTACTTTGTTATCTTTTAGCTTGGCTTCTCCGTCTCGCCGAGGTAACGAAGTCTACAGGCATTGTGGTGATTGCCTCTCAGGATGGTTCCTGGGGAAAAGCACAACTAGAACCAATACTACTGGAGAAAGGGTAAGTTAAATGTAAAATCTTTATATTTGTCAGAAGATTCATATTCTGATCAATTTTTCTGTTGTATCTTATTTCAGAAAGTAGAGGAAAAATACTCAGGAAAAGCCACAAACAAACCCTCAGCCATCTTAACCCTTGTCCTGCTGAAAAAATTGTCACGCCTATTTCCGACATTCAAACCAATCAAGTCACCTGATATAATTGATAAAGATAAATCCACATACCGAATGAAAAACATGCCGATTCTGATCAGTTATGACCTGGATCTACTATGTTTATCAAATGACACTTACTTGGTTGGAAGAGGGTAGGGACGAGGCTTTGGCTCCGGATTTTTTTACTTTTCATCCCAATTATGAATCAGATACAATTAAAAAGAAGAATGAGCACATATTGAATACCTAGTTTCTTGCAAAATTTATAATAAATGCGATGATTTTGATTTTGAGATTGTAAACTTTCCTTTTGTGGATGGTGATGTTCCTCGTGTGCCATCCTATGGCATTTATATTCCGCGATTAATTCGATTTGCCAGAGTGTGTAGTCATGTAACTGACTTCAACACTCGTAATAAATTGTTAACGGCTAAACTTCTTAATTAGGGTTATCGGTACCATAAACTACTCAAAGCCTTAAACTAGGTATTCAAGAAGTTTGTTTTTGCTCCAGCTGATAAGGCCGCTAACAATGTGGTCGTTGTTTGACGGCTTCACTATGTTAACACTCTTCAGCAAGAACTTGGTGATACTAAGGCCTATAAACTCCAGGCTTTAAACTCACCGTTGTCTCACCTCTGTGGTTCTTTGATTTTTGTGTTCACGGAGATGTTGCACTGATGAGTTAGGAGGCCTTCATGCGGACTGAACAAATTATTTGTCTAAATCGCGACGGAAGTAAGGGCGAGGATTGTGGCCACGTAAAATCGATTTAAGCCCCCCAGTGGAAATCTTCCACTGACCGTTCCAAGGCGGCTCTTCTGTGGCGATTTATTTATGTTGTTGTTTGTTACTTACTGTGTGCATCACTTGTGTCTTTTAATTTTGGATGGCCATATGGCCATTTTTTGGGAAAGTAACTGTCCTTATGGCCTTCCTTTGTTTAGGTTTCCATTATGGTCTGGTCGCTTAATGTTTGTATTTCTTTCCCTTTGGTGTCTTTTATGGGTGGAGTAAGTTAATTGTATCAATTCCTGATCTTTGTTTTACTTCTATTTAGCTGTAGAGAGGGCTTTAGTTGATGACCACATTTGTCATTTAGCCACCAAGTTTGCTGTCTGTGTCACAGAAGGCCAAGAAAGCTTCCTACGTTATATTGGTTACCTAAACTTCATAAAAGACCATACAAAGCACCAGCACTGAACTCTCCAAATTTTTAACTTCATGTTTTACTAGCATAAAAAAACATGTGATAAAATATTGCGACAAAGTCTTCGAAAGATCAGGTAGAAATCTGTTTTGGTCTATAAAAAATTCTAATGAAGTTTTAAATAAATTGAAACACAGGCGTTTCGTGCTTCAAGTCTTTCTACTTTTGATTTTTCGACACTTTACACTACACCTCCTCATAATCTTATAAAAGATTTAATTGTATGGACATTTCATAGGGAAGTCTCACTCTATCTTGCATGTATTGTAAAAAAAATGCTTTTTTCACTTCTGAAGAGCATAAAAACTATACTCTATGGTCATGTCAGATAGTGTGTGAAGCCCTCACCTATCTACTTGACAATATTTACTTAAGATTTGGTACTAAGTTATTTAGACATGTTGTGGGTATTCCGATGGGTATTAATTGCACACCACTTGTGGCTGATCTGTTTTTGTTTTGTTATGAGAGAGACTTCATGATGTCCCCTCTGCTGAAAACCAGTCTGAAATCATTGAAGCTTTTAGCTCCACTTCTAGTTATTTGGACGATTTATTAAATATTGATAATACCTATTTCGATGGTTTGATGAGTCAAATTTGCCCCCAGAACTTCAGTTAAATAAAGCAAATTATTCTGATACCGAGGCCCCGTTTTTGGATTTACATTTATCTATTGTAGATGGGTTTGTTTCTTGCAAAATTTATGATAACTGCGATGATTTTGATTTTGAGATTGTAAACATTCCTTTTTTGGATGGTGATCTTCCTCTTGTACCATCCTATGGCGTTTATATTTCGCCAACTTCTTAATCAGGGTTATCGCTACCGTAAACTACACAAAGCCTTTTCATATTTTTTTAGACGTCATTCTGATTTAATTTCAAAATTCAGTATTGGACTTAAATCTCTTCTGCAACAATGTCTATCGGAACCCGAATTTTGTGGTGACTTAGTATATAAATTCAGAAAAATATATAACCGCAATGACTTCAGCACCCAATTTCGTAAAATCATTCTTCGATATAAAAAGATTGGGTACAACATAAATGTTATACGACAGACTGCATGCATGGTAGTTAACCCAATCACGGTTGACAACTTTGCTTCCCTCTTTAATTGCTTGCCGGTGGACCAGGCCTCAGATTCTATGACAGTTCCAACGTGAAGGCTTATGTTGGTTGGTACCTTATGCTCTGTCTCTGGTCGGGCCCATCGGAGTCTATCTGATGGTTTTCATTTACTCCACATTTCAGTTGTTTCTTGCTGTCGAGTCCTCACCGTTGTTTCATCTCTGTGGTTGTTTGATTTTTGTGTTCACGGAGATGTTGCACTGATGAGTTAGGAGGCCTTCATGCAGACTGAACAAATTATTTGTCTTAATCGCGACGGAAGTAAGGGCTAGGATTGTGGCCACGTAAAATCGATTTAAGCCCCCAAGTGGAATTCGTTTCCGCTGACCATTCAAAGGCGCTTCTTCTGTCGCGGTTTTTTTTTTGTTATGGATTGTCTTTGGGTGTTTGTGTCGCTTATATTATTTTATTTTGTATAGCCTTTTGGCCATTTTGTGGGAAAGTAACTGTCCTTTTGGCTTTCGCGGTTGGTGTTTCTGTTGGGATTTGTTGCTTCATGTCTTTGTTTCTTTCCCTTTGGTGTCTCTGATGGGAACTGTGAGTTAATTGTATTGATTCCTGATCATTGTCTCCACTTCTATTCAGATAAATTCCAAACGGCATGCATATCAAAACAACAATGAAAAACAACATTATTTTTTTTCAGGCTAAAATGCGTTGATACTCAACAGTTACACTTCGAATGCCAGGAAGGAGACAAAACCGCTACAGTGACCATGTGGAAACATGTTTAAGTTGGTTGAAGAAACAGTCAAAGAAGATGCAAAAGATTTAATATATATATTTTATCAATTAATTTTCATTTTGTCAACTGTATATAAACCAGTAAGCATCAAACAAAGTTAAGTAGTCAGGACAACATTTCCTAAAAGATAAGACCAGGATTATCCTGTTGTCTGAATCGTCTGCCATTAGATGATTCACTTGAGAAGTCAAGCCTTTTTCCATGAACAATAAATTTGAAAGTTGTGATTGGTGCTGCAACTTTTAAAGGTTTTAAGCAAATATTAACCATTAAGATGCCGAGAAAAACTGTATCGTAAATGTTGCCTGTCTATGTCGTCTGCTGAATCTTCTTGAAAACTTCATAAAACATATATTGCATACAGTGCGGACTCTGTTCAGACTGCTCCTAAAATCTGGTGTGGGTCACACTATTTGCAAAATTGACTTTTAAACTAACTTACAGACAACAAAGCAGACTACCATTTGTTGTGATTGGTGTCTTAAGTGTTATAGTGCGAACTATAAAACCACAGCAGCTTCAAGCTATTCTTAGCAATCTCTATTGAAATGTGATAAATGAAAAATCACTGAGAAGCAATTTCGAAATAACCGACAAGTTCATTAATTTTTGGCATTATGAGTGAATAAAGGACGTAATCTCAAGTTCACGTGGTCGCAAACAATTGGTGTATAATCATGACAATCGCCAGGTAAAGACAAACAGGCATGTCAGAAACGTTGAAAATGCAAACTCAGCCAGCAACAATATTGGGCCAATGACGGCCAACATCAATACAATGTGATAATGTGTATCCAGATGTCGGCTGGATGTTAGCGTACTGTTTTGTGCTCGCTGGCAACGTTTGTGATAGGCAAGCTTCGTGTCTGTAACCCAGCAGCCATTTTATTTATTTATAACAGTTTTTGCTTTACAAATATTTTGTTACATGGATCGATTAGAACACAATGTCATGATTTTTGCATTTAGAGAAGGGAAGCTCAACTTTAAAGTTGTTCATTTTCAAAATCTCCACACACATTTAACACTTATCTTGCTGTTCACGACAACCCCTATCTTTGCAAACAGTGTAGATCCAGATCAGATGGCGAAGGTTCTACACTGTTTAGCATTTACTTTATGCATTTGAAGCAATTAATTACATCAAGTAATTTGATTGGTTGATAGACAGAAATAGGTATGGCTTAAATGAATAATCAGCAAAAAATGAGACATGTGCTACAGTTTGGCTTTTATTACATTTATTATTTACAATATGATGTTCTTGTAATCTTTCATAATGTTAATGAAACCTTTTATTGAAAGTGTTCTTATACAATGTAACATGCATTTACTGACTTTTGTAAAGTTCATATATTCTTATGTTCATAGCGTAAAATGATTTGCATAATTATATTTTCTTATCTGAGATGTTATATTGTTATAGTGAAAGGTATTTTGGGCTAGTTGTATTTTGTCATGGTGTCTAAAGTTTGGTTTGGATTTCTATATGTTTTAGAGAATTATTTCGTGCATCACTTTTATAAAGTGTCTAATACTTTTCTCAGATCACCTGATACGGTGTATGTTTGTTTATGTGGTATTTGTATCTGAAATATGAATCCAGTTATAAAACTTGCCTTCGTGCTCAACTGAGTTTGTCATGACAATTTTATTCTGCTAAAAATATAAAGCTGAAAGCAATTAATGGCAAATTGAGTGAATTATGCAAGCAAAAGCGTGTAAATGTTAACAGTATAAAATTGTTGTCAGTGAATTGAGCATAAGCATTTCCATAGTTGTGAAAATGACACTTATGCAAGCAAAAGCGTGTAAATGTTAACAGTATAAAATTGTTGTCAGTGAATTGAGCATAAGCATTTTCATAATTGTGAAAATGACACCCCTGTAAATCTACTTTTCTATATATATAGACTGGTTTACAGGAGGCTTCATCTCGTGATGCAAAATGGAGTCTGGATAAAGTTTGTTTGTTTGATTTGAGGTTAACCGTCTCCGTCAACACTGTGTAGGTCATTTTGGAGACGTTGCATTCGATTTTGTAGGACTTTTACCTGACATTCAGATGAAATGACATCGCGAGCCCTGCCGCCCAATGAAACCAATAGAGTTTATAAGCATGGACAGTCTGACTCGCACCGCTATGCCTGGGCAGGTATAGATCCTCTAAGCGGTTTACCAGTACTGTGTGATCGGTTTCAGCTCTGCGTGGAAGCATCATGCTGCCCATCTATTTCTTCAAGTTCCGATGGGCGGGGGCCGAGTCTAAATATTGTTTGTGCCAATATGTTTGAATGTTGAAATTAATGTTCGGTAGGTTGATTATAACGTAGCCACACTGTGAAAAACTGTGCTCTATAACACATTCAGCAGAGACTTTGGAATGTGCAGGCTGATCAGATTCTTCACTGGCCACATAAAGCTCAAATGCACCCACTATGATCCTAGGTCAAACAGCAATGACACTTATCTGTTTATAGAAATGATGAGGTCGGTCTGTTTCATCAGTCATCACTGACGTGATGATCCCGACAGCTGGTGTTCTTGTATTTTGCTTTGTAAGCTGATGAGGTTCCATCATTTCTTCTAAAGATTATTACACTGATCATTGACCACTCCGGTTTTTACCTGGAGATTTCAACATTAAATCAACATTGAAAAAACATTGAGGACTTTGTTTCAATGTTGAATGAACATTTCGTGGTGTTCATAATCAAAATTGAAGTTTCAACGTTAAATAAACGTTGTTTGCCCGCTGGTATGGTGCGAAAAATGGTGGTTTAAGAGGGAATTTTCTGATACTTTTCTTGTTATGCCACAAAATATCGATTGTTGCTTAGAACAATCTCATTGACATGCCTTAACATACATCCAGAACCATTGGGGCTTGGAGAAATAGAAAGGGGTGCATCGTGCTTCTACAAAGAGCTGAAACTGACCACACATTAAGATTGTCAGCGATAATAATAATAATAATAATTATAAGTTCGTTACAAGAGAATAACATATTTGGCACGAGTGCCAGTCCAACATATGGTCCTTATTGTAACAACTATATGAGCATGTGTGTATTGTTGATAACATTTTCCGCACCCAATGATACAAGCTGAAGTTAAAACATATTCACAACTATATACATTTAATGTTAAAAGGACCTTGCCTATCAAGGCTGGGCCGGAAACCAATGTCCAAAATAGCACCCCCCTACTCCCACGCTAGTTTGATAGTCCCTTAAATCGCAGACGTCGTCTAGAATACTAGCATACGCTCTCTTTGTTTAGCAAAGAATATAATTCTTTGCTAAAGTAAATTATGGATATTTTAACTTTTAAATGTAACGTTGGCACTTTACTCCACAGGTCCCAGGCTTGTCCATTGGAGCTATCTTAAGCAAAAAGCCCCGATGCGTGGGAGTATGTCGCACGTACCGAGGCATCGAAAAATGTCAAAAGAGCGGACGTGAGAGAAAGAATGAGGCGGTACCCCATAATTTGCACCAGTCAAGGGGGTTGAAGGGGGTGGGGCGCAAATCAGCACGTCCTCTCACGTCCCCGAAAGAACAGAAGGTAAAACATCGGGTAGCTTTGGACCCTAGATTTTAGAAGACCCCAGAGGCCGCGGGCCATCCAGCCGTGGTTGATCTAGTCTTGCGTCCAACACAACCCCAGCCAGTCCGCAAACCGTCCGAGGATATAAGCAATCTATCGGTGATCACAATAGACATAGTTTTAACGATAAAGGGGAATGGATACAGATTCAGGATAGGCAACTCTTAACTCTTAAACTATCAATACGGTCTTTTTAAGGGAAAAAAATCCCGATGACCAAATTAATTCTTTGAAGAGTAACCTACTTTTGGGAGGTGTAGAGCGTATAGGAAATCGAGTGGAGTTCCAAAAAGTTGCATCCCCACCCCTCAACTTAAAAGGGCGGAAACATACCATGTATATCAATGGTTGAGTAATAAATAGAGAATACCAGGCGAGTGTTTTTTGAAATCAAGTTTATCAGACAAGGCTTCGAGAACGCTTGTAGAATCGCGAGGCTTGCCGAGCGATTCTACATGCGTTCTCGAAGCCGAGCCTGATAAACTTGATATCAAATGACACGAAGCTGGTATTCTATTTATCAGTTTATCCCCTTGTACACTCTTAAATTAACAATTTACGATCAGTTATTGATGATCCTTAGTGCATCACAGCATTCTAGCCGTCGATATATTTAGTATCAGCTGACCATATTTTCCTATGATATTTTTTTTTCAGGTAATTTTTCCATTTTTCCATGTAACAATAACATTTTTGTCATTTTTCCAGTAGTCCGGTTCATTCATATAAGTGCAATGTCACGTTGACGTGATAAAGCTCACTTGTCCTGAGATAGCATATCTTTATCAGGTCAATGCGTTACAATGCAATATATAACGGGGGTAACGGATAAATCACAGTTTTGAGGCAATTTGTAAAGTAGATCAAATCACAAATCAACTGACTGGCAAACTGTGATTTATTACTCAACCGCTGATCAGTTTTGATTCTAACACACTGAAATTCGGCAATTATGTTGTTTTCTTCATATTATCCAAACCTTTCGCCATTGCTAGAAGATATACCCCCAAAATTATTGACTGTAATGCATGCATTTATGTTTCGATGCGAGAAAATGACGTTACATGGTCTAACGTCAAATAGTCTAGGAGTGATGTCATAAAAAGGGCTATTCGCGCCATGCCCTTCTTCCATGTAGAATAAATCACGGTTCCTTTCCATTGCCTATCTAGGCGTGCTATGTTAGAATAGCGGATGAAACCGCATTAGCCTACAACCCGACATAAGATCAGTCTAAGCATCCGTGAAGTTTGTTCAAAGTCTTCCTTTATCGCCCACCCCCGCCCATCGGTGCTTGGAGAAATAGATGGGCTGCATGATGCTTCCATGCAGAGCTGAAATTGACCGCACACGAGTATTGGTAAACCGTTTAGAGGATCTAAGCCTGTCCAGGCAAAGCGGTGCGAGTCGGACAGTCCATGCTTATAAACCCTATTGGTTTCATGTGGCGACAGGGATTGAAATGTCATTTCATCTCCATGTCGGGTAACAGTCGCACAAAGTTGGAAGCAACGTCTCCAAGATGACTATAGTGGCCTCAAATCAATCAAACAAACAAACCAACAAACAAATTTCCTTTATCGCACAGTCGATAGCAAAAAGCTCGTGTGGGGAGGGAAGAATAATTATTTATCAAACGAAATGAATATGCATTACGATAATACATCTGTTTAAAACTTCACAACTGTTATTTTTCTGACGAAAATTTGATATTTTAAAATTTTTTACCTCAAACATAGGTTGTGAGTGCTCGTTGAGTTCTAGCGTGTACCCACAACCTATGTTTTTGGGCAAAAATTGAAGAAAAATAATGTATACTCCTGTAAATCCAAATTTCTCTATATAAAGTGGGTTTTGGATGGTGTTCTTTCACGGCGTTGTTAATGTGATGCAAGCTGCTTTTTACATGTCAATTTTACATGTCAGCCATGTCAGCTTTTCTCGACTTTTATCTACATTGATGTTATGTTTTTCATTGTATTTTATTGCTATTATAATAAAACTTTCATCCTTGTCAGTAATTGTTTCTCATTAGAATGACATATTTAGGGGAATGGATACACCTGGCAGATGTTCTGCCATTTTTCAAAGGGAGACAACTTTCAGAACTTCCTATTTGCTTTTCTATTAACACTGAAAATGGGATCTACTCTTAAAGGAAAGGATTTGCTCCTTTGGAGCAAATCCTTTCCTTTTAAGAGTTGATCCCAGTTGACATGGATACCCAAATACTTTTGCAGGAGTTGCCTCCCCTGAAAATGTATACACTTTCCTTAATTTTCCTAGGAATGACAGCTTCCAGATAAAATCAGAGTGCCGATAGCACTGGTTCTATTGTTTCAGAATGTATGCTGGACAAATAACCCTGAATGGTGACATAGACTGCAAACATACATTCATGTACTGTAAGCAAAGTGTAGACCCTGATCAGACGCAGTGTTATGTGGTGTCTGATCTGGGTTTACCCATGATTTCAGTCCAGACAGTATAGGCGATAAGAATAGCGTGGCTATTTTCTATAAATAACCGTAACCTGGATTTCCTACAAATCGGTGTTTTTTTGTTGTTTTTTTTTTTTTTTTTTTTTGATTTGAGGTTTAGCGTCCCTGTCAACACTGTATAGATCATTCTGTCTGGAGACGTTGCTTCAACTTTGTGGGACTTTTACTCGACAATGCGATGAAATGACATCTTAAGCCCTGTCACCCAATGAAACCAATAGAGTTTATAAGGATGGACGGTCCGAGTCGCACCGCTTTGCCTTGGCAGGCTTAGATCCTTTAAGCGGTTTATCAGTACTCGTGTGCAGTCGGTTTCAGCTCTGCGTGGAAGTATCTTGCAACCCATCTAGCCCGTTATGCGGGGCCAACAAATCAATGATAGTCATGTGAACATCAGCACTGATGAACTTCTGTACCTTAGTAACTTTAAGTCGATTGACAAACAGTCGATCCAAAATCACATTTTTTTTTTCCTAATTTCTGCTTTAGAAGCCTCTGTGGTGTAGTGGTTATGCTACTTACCTGTTAAACCAGAAATTGCAGGATCGATCCCGGGCTTCTCCAGATTTTCGGATGACTCTTTTAACTGAGGTCCCGTCTCCTGCTCTGAACAAATAATGCATCCCAGCCCCCTTTATTTCTCTGACCAATAGTTTAATGAATCAACATTTTTGTATACCCATTGTAATTTAACCCATATATACCGAGCGTCCCTTTTGGGGGATAGTGGCTAACAGTGTAGACTCAGATCAAACGCCGCAGAACGCGGTGTCTTATCTGGGTCTACACTATTTGCTTAAAGTGCATTCTTTCTTGTAAAACGCATCACAAACAAAAACAAACCTGATAGCCCTATAATTGAAAATTGACCACTCCAAACTTATTTCCAATCCGGCCGATAGAATTTGAAGGCATGTATCTGTTAATAAGTGCAAAAGATCTTAGTTTAGCATTTCGTCTCCATGCAATGAACACCCTGGCAAAACTCACGCAATAAAGAGAAAATTGGATCTTACGTGGGAATACATTAGCTTCTTTTTGACTCAAAAATAGATTAGGAATGCTTGTGATTATAGGTACTTGTTAGAACCGCTTCGTTTTTAAGGTGGTTCTAATGAGTATCCATAATCTATGCAGACATATCAATATTTTTGTCTGAAAAGAATGCTAGTTCTAGAAGCATGAAAGTGTGTGTGTGTGTGTGTGTGTGTGTGTGTGTGTGTGTGTGTGTGTGTGTGTGTGTATGTGTGTGTGTATGTGTGTGTGTGTATTCGGGTTTAACGTCGCTTTCAACAATTTTTCAGTCATATCACGACGGTGTCTGGTTGCGACAGGGAGCTCAATGCTCACTTTTATAGTGCTGCCTCACTGAAGTATCATGTCCCAGACACATTGCATGATACCACACCCAGTCACATTATCCTGATACTAGGTCGACCAGTCCTAGCTCTTCCCCGTAAATCTGAGTGCCAAGCGAGGAGCAGCTAGAACCATTTTCAACGACTTTGGTATGTCGCAGCCCGGGATCGAACCCGTGACCTCCCGTTCCCCGGAGCGGACACTCTACCAACTGAGCTATCGGGGCCGGTAGAAGAAGCATGAAAGGCTCCACATATTCTATTACACGTGTATGTCAATGTATCATGGGAGGAATTCTAGATTGTAACGTGTGTATTGGCGAGTTTGACATAAAAGTTGGAAACGGTTCTTTTCACGGATTGGTATCTCTTGTACGATGCTTGTGTCTGACGTGGTTCTGGCAATGTGTCAGCTGAAGTCAGACGGTTGACATGGACATATCCTTCTACATGAAACTGAAAGGTCCTGCTTTAGAATGAAGTATATTTTTCCTTTAACCCTTGTCCTGCTGAGCCGGAATATGCCTTATCTTTGAAACAAAGTAGATCCAGATCAGATGGCTTCTGAAAAGCCATCTGATCAGGATCTTCATTGTTTGCTATCCAGTTTATGAATTTTTTGCAATAATTTGCATCAAGTAATCTGATATGGCCGATAATCAGTAGCGGGTGTGACATATATTTAAATATTCAGCAGGACAAGGGTTAAGAGCAATCCTAGTGCATCATCAGAAAACTCGATTTTGCCATTTGCTAACAACAAAGCTGCAGTTCAGCCTGCGCATCCCCGCAGTCTCAGCAGCACATAAGTTTTCGCTGTTTGGACTGCACGAAACGTCTTGTTTCTAACTAGTAAGAAAAGGTCACTCAGGAAAGGCCACAATCTAAGAAGTCATCTATAGAAAGTGACACGGAGGCACACACAAAAACAGACGAAACATAAACCAACGGCACAAAACCAAATAACAGTTAAGACACTGCAAAAGAACGACCGCCTTGGGAAGGTCAGTAGTAAAACTACTGGGGGGCTTCAACTCCGGAGTTTATGAAATTTCAACCCTCGCCCTCAGTTACAATACAGTATCAAACAAAATAACAATAACAAATTGATCCACATGGAACCTTTCTAGCTCTGAGAGAGACACTAGTGAGTCATGTATATAGTAAGATGTCGCTCCAATAAAATACCTGGAAATACATGGTTACATGGTTATGTATAGATTAATATTTTCATGAATCGGGGTTGAGGACTCAACAACAATCCGACGTCAGAGCAGACGAAAACCACCAGTAAGATCACGGAGAGTCGAACCCATGAAATATCCGACTCCACACTTCCCGAATTCAAAGGATTTAAGCTGGGACCGACATCAAAGAGTCCGGAGTCCGGCCCACCGCCGTGCAACCAAAGAGCGAAGCAAAGTTGTCCACTATAAAATGGTCGACAACCAAACACACGCTCTGTCGCATAACATCCATGTTATAACAACTTTTCTTGTATTTAGCACTGACCAGAAAAATTATCAGTACCTAGTATTCTTCTGAATTTATAAATTAAATCCCCATAAAACTCAGGTTCCGACAGTCCTTGTTGCAGAATTGTCTTCAAAGAAATGCCATATTTAGAAATAATGTCGTAATGTCGATTATACAATTTTGAAAACGTTTTGCGCAGTTTATGATACCTATAGCCTTGTTTTAGAACTTTAGTTGTTAAAATTCTGTTGCGATCATTAAAGTCATCAACATGACAGCAAGCTCTAACAAAACGAATAAGCTGTGACTTATAAACCCCATACGACAAAGCCTTCCAAGAAAGGAAAATTTACAATTCCAAAATTAAAATCATCTCCACCAAATTTGCTGTTTGTGTTACGGAAAGCCAAGACAAGCTTCCTACGCTATATCGGATGCCTTAACTTCAATGGTTTGATCTGTCAAATTCTTGTGATACCGAAGCCCCGTTTTTTTGTTTTTCATTTATCTATTGTAGATGGGTTTGTTTCCTGCAAAATTTATGATTAACGCGATGATTTTGATTTTGAGATTGTAAAATTTCCTTTCTTGGATGGTGATGTTCCTCATGCGGCATCCTAGGGTGTTTATATTTCGCAATTAATTAGATTTTCAGAGTGTTATGCAATGTAACGGAATTGAATACTCGTATTAAATTGTTAACTGCTAAATTTCTTGATCAGGGTTTTCGGCTTCAGAGACACGAAAAGCCTTTTCCATGTTTTACAGACGTCATTCTGATTTAGTTTCTAAATTCCGTG
Organism: Lucinisca nassula; assembly: GCA_963580285.1. Taxonomy (NCBI): domain Eukaryota; kingdom Metazoa; phylum Mollusca; class Bivalvia; order Lucinida; family Lucinidae; genus Lucinisca; species Lucinisca nassula. The sequence continues at coordinate 25,278,310 of OY757014.1, read as the reverse complement.
TTGGACTTAAATCTCTTCTGAAACAAGGCCCATCGGAACCCGAATTTTATGACGACTTAGTACATAAATAAAGAAAGATATATGCTTGGAATGATTTCAGTACCAAATTTCGACTATAAAAAGATTGGGTACAACCTAAATGTTGTACGACAGACTGCATGCATAGTAGTTAACCCAATCACGGTACTTTACTTCCCTCTTCAGTTGCACGCCGGCACGTCAGGCCTCAGATTCTTTTACGGCTCCAGCATAAAGGGGGACTTTAATTTTAGGTACTGTTGGTTGGTACCTGATGCTCTGTCTCTGGTCGGGCCCACCGGAGTCTACCTGTCGGTTTTCTTTTATCTCCAGCATTCCAGCTATTTCAAGCTGTCGAGCATTCATCGTTGTTTCATCTCTGTAGCCGTTTGATCTTTATGTTCTCGGATATGTAGCACTGATGAGTTAGAAAGCCTTCATGCGGACCGAACCAAAATAATTGTCTAAACCATGACAGAACGAAGGGCGATGATTATGACCATGTAAAATCGATTTAAGACCCCAACGAAATACCCTTTACTGACCTTCCAAGGCGGTTCTTTTGTTGCAATTTATTTTCTAGTTGGTCTTTCCATGCATGTATTGCTTATATCTTTTAATTCTGGATAGCCGTTTGGCTATTTTATGAGAAAGCAAATGTCCTTTTGGCTTTCAGCTTTTGATGTTTTCAATCAGGTTTAGTTATTTCGTGATCGTGGTTCTTTCCCTTTGGTGTCTCTGATGGGAGGTGTGGGGTAATTGTATCGTTTCCATATCTTTGCCTTCATTTCTGTTCTTTACATTCACAAACAGGTTAACTCCCTTTATTGTATGTTCACTACACCTTTGTCAGGTCTTTGAAAGAGCTCTTTTCAAGGCATCACGAAAACACGCCCCCCCCCCCCCCCCCCACACACACACACACCACCACCACCACACACACACTTTGGGCACGACTTTTATATAGTAAAACTGAGGTTTACAGGGATAACCCTTATTTTTCTTATTTCTGTTCTAAAATATAGATTGCGGGTACTCGTTAGAACCGCCTCAACGCGTACAAACAATCTATATTTTGAGCAGAAATAAGAAAACTATCACAATTTTTCATCTTAAAATGTTCGTTTTTTGCCGGTAAAGTTAAACAGTGTATTTGTATAGGGCCTGTTTTCGTGATGGCATCGTTTTTAGAAGGTGATGACCTTTCAGGTCTCACCTTCTTATGGCAACACTCGAAAGAATTCCCTTGATACGGCATCACTCCTCTGTTTCAAACAAATAGGTCCTCATAAATCAGTGAAGAGACGCGCCTGTATCATTTGATATGTGAAAATAATATGCAGATTGGAAAAAAACTGTGGATGCAAAATACACAAACAATGAACTTCAGAGTTAAATGTCATAAAATGGATCTAGATTTGAAATTGGTCTCGTTTCGCAGCTATTAAGAGCGAGTTCGGTTGACTTTCTAGAGTTAACTATAGTTACACCAAAACACGCTGGTAATGGCTCGTGTCGCATTATTAGAGTTAACTTGAGTTCAATCAAGCTTGCTTTAAGAGTTGGGAGTTCTGTCTAGCAAGAACAAAAAACACGACGGCAGGGGGATAATCGTAGTTAATTAAGAAATGAATATAAACTTATTAGAAGGTGATGACCTTTCAGGTCTCACCTTCTTATGTCAATCGACACTGGAGCCCCTCGATGACGAATCACTCCTATGCTTCAAGAAAAATAAGCCTCCATATATTTATCAATAGACGCGCATGTATCATTTGATAAGTGAAAATGATATGCAGATTGTCAAACCGAGGAAGCCAATTACACAAACAACTAACTTCAGAGTAAAATGCCATAAAATTAACCCTATGGTTCAAACTGGTCTCGATTCGCAGCTTTGTCATGACCTAGTTTGCTTTGAGCGAGTTCAGTTGACCAACTAAAGTTAACCCAAGAAAAGTAGGGGAGACAGTAGGCTTACTCTTGTACAAAGTTGTGCAATGACTTTATCCCACCCCACCGCCACTCCCCCGCCCCACTTCATGATCCCCAAATTAGAATCGACAGGAAGCATCAAATGCCATTTGATGCGCCACCAGTAACGATTCAGATTCAGCTTCAGAACTCTACTGACGTCAAGAAAATGTCATCGTTTGCCCTCGAGTAAATCGAAAGTATAAAAATGTTTTCACGTTGGATGTGATTTTTCCAACACGTGGTCAAAATTTCAAATAGTTGGAAATAATCGATTTTTGGATTGCATTTAACTTACAATTTTCCATTACTAGGCAAGGCTTCCAACTCTCAGACAAAGCTAATTCAAGCAGTCGCAATATTCCTACACGGCGCGTTTCAGTGGAGCAAGTAAACTCTTGTTAAGTCTAGTACGTCAATTGAACTCGCTAAAAATCTAGATCGCGGATTAATAATTCAATGAATGAGTTGACAGTATGAATGGAATACTACGACTTGCTATACTACAGATAGAGCGAAGTTCTGTTTGTTTGTTTGATTTGAGGTTTAACGTCCCCGTCAACACTGTAAAGGTCATTTTGGAGACGTTGCTTCCAATTTTGTGGGACTTTTACCCGACATTGAGATGAAATGACATCTCAAGCCCTGTCACCCAATGAAACCAATAGGGTTTATCAGCATGGACGGTCCGCCTCGCATCGCGGTTCCTGTACAGGCTTAGATCCTCTTAGCGGTTTACCAGTACTAGTGTGCGGGCCGGATTCAGCTCTGCGTGAAAGAATCATGCAGCCTTTATATTTCTACAAGCCCCTATGGGCGGGGGCGGATAGAGCGAAGTTACTTTCACTGTTGCATTTGTTTGATTTGAGGTTTAACGTCCCCGTCAACACTGTAAAGGTCATTTTGGAGACGTTGCTTCCAATTTTGTGGGACTTTTACCCGACATTGAAATGAAATGACATCTCAAGCCCTTTCGCCCAATGAAACCAATAGGGTTTATAAGCATGGACGGTCCGACTCGTGCGCACCGCTTTGCTTGGGCAGGCTTAGATCCACTAAGTGGTTTACCAGTACTCGTGTGCGGGTCGGATTCAGCTCTGCATGGAAGCATCATGCAACCAAATATATGTCTCCATGCAAGCCCCGATGGGCGGGGGCCGATTCACTGTTGCATGGATATATTTCTGTGATCCATCAGGAAAATGACTTTTTAACTTAAACACCTTAATCTTAACGTTTATAGTACGGGCTAATACATATTTATTCCGGGCGGTCGGTGCTTGTTTTTTTTTTTTTGTTTTTTTTTTTGAGCCGAGGTCAGAAAATATCAGATTTTGTTTCCTCTTCTTCTGTATCTGAAAATTTCCCCTTTTTTACAGAGGTGTATTTGATTTGTTTGATTTGACGTTTAACGTCCCCGTCAAGACTGTATAACGGCCCCGCCCACCGGGGCTTGAGGAAACAGATTGGGCTGCATGATGCTTCCACGCAGAGCTGAAATCGACCGAACATGAGTTCTTGTAGACAGCTTAAACCTGGTTCCGATTCTAAGCCTGCCCAGGAAAAGTGGTGCGAGTCCATGCATATTAACTCTATTGGTTGCATTGTGCGGCAGAGGCTGAGTTGCCATTTCATCTCAATGTCGGGTAAAAGTCCGACAACATTGGAAGCGACGTCTCCAAAATGACCTGAAAAGTGTTGACGGGTCGTTAAACCTCAAACCAAACAAATGAACCAAACTGTATGGACGTGCATCGAATTTCGTTGGACTCTTACCTAACATTGTGATGAAATGGCATTTAAGGCCTTGCCACACTATGAGACCAATGGACTTTCCGACTTCAAATGATAGCCCTCGGGCCAACATTGCCCCGCCTCGGGGCCCTTTGGATTTACATTGACTTTGAAACCATTTGAAAATCTTCTTGTCAGAAACCAGGAGGCTGAGGTGTTTGATATTTGATATGAAGCTTTGTCTATTGGACCTCTATCAAGATTATTAGAATTATAGCCCTGTGACCAAACATGCCCCCGCCCTGTAGCCTACTGGTTTTACATAGACATCTCGCGGGAAAATCTTCAAAAATCTTCTTGTCTGAAACCATAACCCTCAGATCTCAGATATTTGAAATTTGGTATGTAGCTTCGTCTTGTGGACCTATATCAAGATTTTCAAATTATAGTCCTTCTGCCAGAATTTGTGCTTTTTTCACCTCTCCAAAACGGCTAGTTTTCTGATGAAAAGCCTTGATATTTTTTATATAAATGCTCAAAACATAGGTTGAGGGTGCTTTTTAGAACCGCCTCAGTAAGGCGGTTCTAACGAGTACCCACAACCTATGTCTTGGAGCAGAAATAAGAAAAATAATGTATACCCTCGTAAACTCCAGTTTTCTCTATATAAAGTGGGTTTACGGGGGATCATTTTACGGACTTGTTCACGTGATGCTGAGCAAATTCATCTCCATTCACTAGGACATGACCCTCAATGTCCGGAAAATGTCCAGATAGTAACATATAAGTCAGCTCTTTAGAAGGGAACTTTGAAAAGACTTCATCCTCATGCAGAAAGAAAATAATTTGGAAGGAATGTTCCATGGGTGACCCTCTGACAAAGTTGATCAAAATAGTCTCGCTCTACTGAACATAAACTCCACCAAACGAACAATAAACAGGCTTTATAAACTGACTTTTCATAACGACAACACACCCATGCGAAATGGTGCATTTTTAACATCCCCAAAATGGCTACTTTTCTGATGAAAATCCGAGATATTTTTCTTAACAATGATCAAAACATAGGTTGTGGGTGCTCGTTAGAACCGCCTTAATGAGGCGGTTCCAACGAGTACCCACCACAACCTATGTCATTGAGCAGAAATATGAAAAATAATGTATACCCATCCACCCCCACCCCCATCCCGTAACCCTAGTGTTCTCTATATGAAGTGGGGTTTAGAGGGGTCTTCATTTCACGGACTTGTTCACGTGATGTACTACTAAATAGGTAGACTGATTTTGAAATAATTTCACAGGAATGTTCCTTTGGTCACTCTCAACCAAAATGGCTCAAACCATCCACTTCACCTTATATTACCTACCACTTTATCTGTACAACTCGGATCAGGTGAGCATTCAAGGGCCATTATGGCCCTCTTGTTTAATCCAGGTTTCACTGGGTCGACGGACGTCTTTCAAACACTTGACAAAACATAGCAACCAACAAACTTTTAAACTTGTGATCGAAGCCTCAGATAAAAACCAGCCAGTGTCCCGGAATATTGGTGTAAGAAATTTTTGTTTGCATGATTTGAGGTTTAACGTCCCCGTCAACACTGTAAAGGTAATTTTGGAGACGTTGCTTCCAATTTTGTGGGACTTTTACCCGACATTGAGATGAAATGACATCTCAAGCCCTGTCTCCCAATGAAACCAATAGGGTTTATTAGCATGGACGGTCCGCCTCGCACCGCGGTTCCTGGACAAGCTTAGATCCTCTAAGCGATTTACCAGTACCAGTGTGCGGGCCGGATTCAGCTCTGCGTGGAAGCATCATGCAGCCCATATATTTCTTCAAGCCCCTATGGCCGGGAGCCGTTGGTGTAAGAAAGCCATTTGCTAGCACTTATAGAGTGTTGAGTAAATTATCTTGTTTGCTAGAGTCTATGTATGTAATTGTCTCCAGAATTATTCTCATCGACACAAGAAGGGATTCACAACATGTGCCGTTCGGTCCTCAATTTTGTGTTTGACATTTCATTTGTCTGCTCCTCGCGTTACTACAATCATACATAACCATTGACTGTTTTAAAAATTAAAAACAAATAAAAAAAAATGAAATGAAATGGCCTAATGTAAAAACTAACAGTTTTCTACCATCACCTTCTATTAGTACTTTCAGTACTTTGATTGTTAACCCCTATTTATGAACCAAGCCATGAGAAAACCTAGTTTTGACATTTCTGAACATCAATGGTGCGGAACAGCCTGTATATCTGGGGTCAGTTGTTCAAATCCTCGATAGCTTAACGAGCTCGTTAGTGGTCAGGGGCCAGTTTTTCAAAGCATCGTTAGCTTAACGAGCTCGTTAGTGGGCATATTGTTAACTGTTCTAGCAAGTTTAATATTTAGAATTTTGGTATTTTTACTGAAAAAATGTGAGCAGCTTTTGCGAATGCAAAAGCTGCTCACATTTTTTCAGCAAAAATAGTAGCATATTTGGCATAATAAATGATCAAAGTTTTAACGATACGTTAACTAACGATGTCGTTAGTTCTGAACAACTGGCCCCAGATTGTTAACTGTTCTAGTAAGTACAATATCTACAATATCTAAAAGTTTGGTATTTTAAATTTTAATGAAAACATGTGAGCAGCTTTTGCACATTTTTCAGCAAAATATAATAGCATATTTGCAATATTAAATGATCAAGGTTTTAACAATACGTTAACATACAACGTCGTTAGTTTTGAAAAACTGGCCCCTGATTTCTATGATTCTTGCGAGTCTGTGTAGCAGAGTAGGCTTTTCACGGTTGCGCAGGCTGAGCTGCGTGTTTGCTGTGCGCGCATGTCCGAGTATACACGTACATGTTCGCATGTAAGAACTCAGAAAGCTGCTGTCTGTTTAACCCTGTTTTTACCTCGAAATCCGTGAGATATCTCAGAAAGTGTGCAGGCCCGGATCAAACGACGCATAGCACGTCGTCTGATCAGGGTCTACTCTGTTGGCTAACAACATTGTCCATCATAATAGCCATTACGATAACATATCTACGAGGCATAGCTTTTTTTTTTCCTGTCTCAAAAACGGACATTTTTTCTGGTGAACAGTGTGATATTTTCAGCTAACCTGGACCAGAGGCTCCAGGGGAGCATATAGTATTGCGGGTCGTCTGTCGTTCCTCCGTCCACACATTTGACTACCTATGTCTCTGCAACCTGCAGTCTAATCTCAACCATTTCTTGCCTGTAGCATGCCTCTGGTGAGACATTGGTGACATAAACATTTTTTTCGAAATCGAATGAAAACATGACTACGGCAACCAAAGGGTCCCATAGACTTACAATGGGAAAATGTTTGTCGTCACCGTGGCAGCTTCAGTTTAGATCGGATCTTTCTAAAACTTATATGTAAGATGGCTGGGGATGAAAACCCGGATGAATTCGGGAACCGACCAAGTCGGCCCATTAATCATAGAGTTACGTCCCCTTGATTGCTGAAAATGCCTATTGTTGACCTTGCCATCACTGTTGCCCCTTCAGTTTTGATTGGATCTTCCTGATACTTACATACAATTTTTGTTTGTTTGATTTGAGGATAACGTCCCCCGTCACCGCTATGTAGGTCATTTTGGAGACGTTGCTTCCAATTTTGTGGGACTTTTACCCGACTTTGAGATGAAATGACATCTCAAGCCCTGTCGCCCATTGAAACCAATAGGGTTTATAAGCACAGACGGTCCGACTCGCACCGCTTTGCCTGGGCAGGCTTAGACCATATAAGCGGTTTACCAGTACTCGTGTGAGGTTGGTTTCAGCTCTGCGTGGAAGCATCATGCAGCCCATCTATTTCTTCAAGCCCCTATTGGCACGGTCCCACTTACATACAAGTAAGTCAGGGTTAAAAGCTCGGGTGTGTTCGAAAACTGGCAAGGTCGCCCTATCTATCATAGAGTAGCATCCCCTTGATTGATGAAAATGCCTATTTTTGACCTTGTCATCATCGTACATGTAAGTAAGGGATAAAACCTCGGCTAATTTAAAACATTGGTGAGGTCGGCCTATATTTCAGAGAGTTATGTCCCCCCTTGAATACAGAAAATGCCTATTTTGACCTTGTCACCACCGTAGCTCCTTCAGTTTTTATCGGATCTTCTTGAAACTTACATGTAAGTAAGTCAGGGATCTCGGTTTTAACATTTGGGGTGCCAAATCGGTGATAATTATTCAATTTGGGGGCGAATCAATGTTCTTTAAACAACATCCTTTGTCTGCCTAGGTGCAAAAGTCACAACACCTTCGAACTCCCGACAGGCAGATTAGGTTCGATCATTCACTACACCAGCAAATTTTGGAGCAGGTTCAATCCGCCAAATATCTTTATATCACCGTCACTGATGATCTTGACTGAGGCCAACATATTTCAGAGATAACATATAGACCAACTAGCATTTTAGTTTTCTTAGACGTAATTTGGCTTTTGCGCCTAGGCAGACAAAGGAATTGCGTATGAAACTTTGGTTTGTCCTCATCATGAATATGCATCGCTCATTTGTTATCCCTCTGTTAACCCATTTAGTAACGGAAACCCCAAAACGGGTAGCAGGGCAAACAGTGCAGGCCCAGATCAGACGCCGCAGAACGCGGCGTCTGATCAGGGCCTCCACAGTTTGCTAAAAGTTCAGTCATTTTCCAAATAAATTTAAAAGAAAACAAAACCTGACACCCCTAAATTTTGAAATAGACTCCTGCTATATATAAGGAGAAAGATTCCATTTGGTACAAAAAGGGTTAAAACTCAGATTCAGCAGGTGGAGAAGGTACTAAGTACAGCCGCTCGACGAACCTGCAAGCGATGACGAAACAGAAGTAGCGTCGGTGACATGCTTAATGAGCTAGAATGGCCATCTCTTGGTGTTCGTTGTGAACAATCTTCTTTAACCGTCTTTTATAGTTTACACTCTGCTACAGTACCTGTTAATAAAGACAGAAACTTCACCCTTGCGACAGCTTCAATGCAAACAAGGGCATCGAAATTAAACACACAATATCGTAGGTACCAGTCATATAGTGGTGCCTTGAAGATTTTTTTTCTTGCCTAGAACTATTCCTCAGTGGAATAGTCTTCCCTCTTCTGCGGTGGATGCCAAGCCCACAGAGGAGTTCAAAGCCCGTACAATATAGATTGGTACTCAAAGGTATGCCGCTGTAATTCAGATTGTAAAGGACTAAATTCAGTGACCCTTTGTAACTAAATCTAAATTTAGCACCCCCCCCCCCCCCGACACACACACACACACACACACGCACACGCACACACACACACAACTGAGGAAAATGTGAACTGTCATTCCGGGAATTAGGACCTGGGCCCAGGATTACAATCGTTCCTTAAGTTAAGGTCGACTTAACGATTTAAGGAGGAGTTCTTATCTTAGTAAAGTATTTCCTTAAAAAGTGCATATTTCATTTACTTAGCTAAGAATTTAACTTCGGATGAAGTCGTAATTTTGACGGAAATTTTCACGAGGATTAGCACGTAAGTTTCAATTACACATTGATGTAGGCGGCCCACAAATTTCCCGCGATCTGTCAAAAATCTCTGCTTCTGCTTGAATGGATGGAGACAATAGAAAATATGATGGTTTAGTTTCCATTTCACTGCATAAACCATGAAAAATGTTTTATATACTATAAAACCTGTGTAATTGAAGGATCACACTCGATCTCAAATTGTGCGGGCAAACATTGGTCAACAAAGTAGCACCACGACATATTCAAAACGTTGTTTCTATGTGGTCCCTTCTGAAACAAGAACTCATACAATATTTGAATATGCAAAGCTCGGTTTTATGGAGTCTTATTTGAATGGAGGTTTAACGTCCCTGTCATCACTATGCAGGTCATTTTGGAGACGTTGCTTCCAATTTTGTGGGACGTTTACCGACTCTGAGATGAAATGAAACCTCAAGCCCAGTCGCCCAATGAAACCAAAAGGCTTATATACAGTGGACGGTGTGACTCACACCACTTTGCCTGGGCAGGCTTAGTCCTTCCAAGCTGATTACAAGTACTAAGGCATCGGGAAAATACGCTTATATACTTATGACCCCCTTGAACCCCACTTTTATTTTGTAAAACTGGGGTTTGGGGGTGGGGGGGGGGGGGGTCGATCTTTTTTTTACTTATTTCCGCTCTAAAATATAGAATGTGGGAACCGGTTAGAACCGCCTAACGTGTACAAGTTTTCATCTTAAAAATTTCCTTTTTTGGAGGTAAAGTTTATAATGTATGTGTATAGGCGTGTTCACGTTATGTGTGGTCAGTTTCAGCTCTGCAGGGAAGCACCATGTAGCCCAATCTGTTTCTTCAAGCCCCGAGGGGCGGAGGCAGAATCGGTTTTATGGAGTCTGTCCATGATTCAACCCTTCTCATGCCGTTAGTCGTATTGGATAATATTCAAAACAATCTGGTAGAGTCGATAATTAAGAAAATAAACATATTCTGGGCTATGGTGAAGAACAGGGAAGACTCCGGCACTTAACCCCAGCTACGATATTGTTTTCAGATGTCATCATTACATGTATGTAGTTGATATAGTCATTACGGACACGATCAAACATCGTACAAACAAACACGGACAAAACCATAGCTCCAGTCGGAGTAATAAAAAAAAAATAAAAAAATAAAAAAAATAAAACATGAATATAAAATCACTGTACATTCGATCTTGGATTTCCCCGTCTTTTTATGAGTGAGGTGAGACATAAAGCGCTCACTCACTCACAAACACACTTAATTACTCATATGCACGAGCTTACAAAGGGAGGTGGAACGCCTCAAACTCATTTTTATTGAGCATTTCCAGGCAGGGAGAAGAGGCAAATGATTGGATGTCCAGAAACAGGGGAAATAACAACATTCCCCTCTACCACTACCTGCTGCTAGGAAAGCAGGCCTTGTCAAAATCAGCTGGACGCCCCAGTGACGCAAGATACACGTCACCTTCGCCTCACCCAACCAGTACACAACGACCACACGCGACCTCCAGTAACCGCTTAGAAGGTCTAAGCCTGTCAAGGCAAAGTGCTGCAAGTCGGGCCGTCCATGCATATAAATCTTGTTGGTTTCATTGGGCGACAGGGCTTGAGATGTAATTTCATCTCAATGTCGGGTAACAGTCCGACAAAATTGGAATCAACACTTCCAAAATCAAACCTAAATAGTGTTGCGAGGACGCTAAATCTCAAATCAATCAATCAATCAATCAATCAATCAATCAAAAAAAAAAAATGTATTTCATTAATTTTGATATCGAGAATCTTACACAAATGGTCCTTTCATATGAAAGTTACGAAACGGGCCTTCGAATTGGATTTTAAATAGGATTTTATTGTCTTTACCTTGACCATTTGCCCAACAAATGTACATCGTTGACATACGTTACAGTTGTTCACGCCAAAATAGTTAATATTTACATTTCAAGTGTAAAACCTATTGTAAACCTATACGCCTGTTCATACTTCCATGAACGCATCGAATCACATGGTTTTCAATGACGTCAAGTGTCGCAAGTCTACACCCTAAACCATGGTTCTCTATGATCGCAATGGGCGTTGACGACGACAATGCTGTTCCGCTCTTTGTAAAAAAAAACGGGTGTAATTGTTTTTCAGCTTTAACAGTTTGCCTTATAAGAATTTGTTCGCCTAGTGATGAGGAAAAAAGGATGTAAATATAAGAAATATTTTTTCGGATGTTCATGAAGGTATGAACGACAGCGGGTGGCTAGCAAAGTTTATATGAACCCCTTCAGAGTTCATTTACTTTGCAGGCGACCCTGTTCGTTTATACTTTCATGAACAGCAGAAAAACAAGTCATTTCATAAATGCACGTGGCGTCATACTATTTCATGACTTTGAATATAAAGACGGCATATGAACGTTGTGAACAGTGTATGCGTAACACAAGCAGGGCATAAGCGTAGGAGCATGGAACCGATGTGCCACAGGATCAATGGAACCGATGTGCCACAGGATCAGTTTTTAACTAACACCCCCCCCCCCCCCCCCCCCCCCACACACACACACACCTACCCTGACAAAAACAACCAAGTCATTTAGGATCCCCTCTCACGTATAATAACCTTCCCGCACCAAACAATTAATTATTGCCCTGTCACCAGTATTATATAGAGGGTCTTACACGAGTGGTCATATGAAATTTATGAAACGAGCCTTTGGCGAGTTTCATAAAATTCATATGAAGTGACCACGAGTGTAAGATTCTGTTTATCATATGGCCACTTGAAATTAGATTTTATCGCCATCAAATTTGACACTTTGCTTCACAGAAAATGCATGGTTGACATGGACGTCGTCATGGCGTTACGTAATCCCGCCAAAGTGTTATTACCCGTGTGGTCATACGATTTTTATTACACGACATTATCCACTGCTTATCAATAACGTCATATGATAAACAGTATTATGTAAAAGGAAGATTCTACACAGCTCTGTTCGTCGCACACTTTGACACATCAAGGGAGAAATACAGCCCAGCACCTATATGGCAAGTAGACTTGCCCCACAGGGAGAAAAAAGGGGGGGGGGAGACAGGAACTCGAACCCGGGACCTCTCGCATAGCAAGAAAACACTCTACCGTTTGAGCTACCGAGCATCACTGATGATCTCGAACAAATAAAAGGCCTAACGTTTGCCGTCATTGATATATACATTCATGTGTGAGGGTCAAATCTTAAAAGTTAAGGTACCTACCTGGGTTACCTTAAATATTTAAGTATTTTCTTGTTTAAGTATCGACTTAAACGAACGAATTTCTTTGTAGTTCACTTTATACGCCAGTTAAGAAAATACTTAGTTTAAGTAGGTACTTAAAATTTAAGTACGCATTGTAATCCTGGGCCCAGGATTCAATATCCAAAGCATTGCCTATAATGACTGCTGTAAATATATACAAGTAATAAAGTTGTTTTAGTACTATAGTCTTTCAAAACGCAGTGAGACATGAATGCACTTTAAATTTTGGACTCGTAAATCGCCTTCAGTTGGGATTTTATAGTGGGCGATATAGTTTTACTGAGGATCGTACTGCATCATATTAACCACTTGGCCACGAATTCTACTTAATGGCATTATAAAAAAACTTATTTATAATTTTAAAATCCTGTGAAAAAAGAAATCCGAAACCTGCTTCCCCTAAAACATGGAATTGTCTTAGCACGCTTGAACGTTGAACTCTCAAAGGTCGTTGATAAACTATACACTGGTGAATATATTTACACGTGATTGGCTCTTATTTGCATATTTACATCAACTGTCTGTTTTTCAACTCTTTAACTCGGAATGCTGTTGTCCTTGTGTGGTTTTTGAACACATACTCTCTGGTTTGAAGTTCAAGCAACCCCCACGTATTTTCTCCCTTTCAAGAACTGCAGATTATCCAATGTTAACTGTGTCAAGAGCTCTGGTTTCTGAACATGTGAGACTAATCAATTTTGAAGGGCTGGACTTTTCAGAAGATTTTCTACATATGTCGGTCTTTCAGATTGAAGGTATGATCACTCGCTGATAAAATGCAGTCTAGTTTGTTAAGCACAGATGGTATGTTGCATCAACTTGAAATTGATTAAAAGTTATCTACAGTAGAACTTCGATGGCTCGAACAGCGATGGCTCGTTTACCATGGATGTGTCGAATCCATTCTTCAGCCCCTAGCGAAATCCTCTACATAAGAAATAGTGGGGGATAATTAAGGAGATTTTAGTCTTTTATCTTGCAAATGTATGCTGTGTGTACTCATTAGAATCGCCTCGATGAGGCGATTCTAATGAGTACACACAACATACATATTCGTTATAGAACACCGAAAAGATGTCTAAAAGTATCTCGTTACGCCCCCTGACAGTAATCTCAGTGGCTCGAACTACCCCAGTCTCGAACAGATTTTCGTTGTCCCAAAGTTGTTCGAGCCATTGAAGTTCAACTGTATTTCCTTGCAGGATATGAGTTCCAGCTGGTATGTTTACATTAAATCTGTGCTCGTCCGCTGTACACTACTCCTAACTGGAGACCATGCATGGTGGCTTTTTCCCCACTTTCAGAGAGTCAGTATTCACATATTTACGAGAGGATTTGTTCTGCATACCAGAATTCAATGCTTCAACGCATTACGAAAACACGCCAACACAAGTACATTGTAAACATTACCTCCGAAAAATCGAAATTTTAGATGAAAAATTGTGATTTTTTTTCTTAATTCTGCTCAACATATAGATTGTGGACACTCGTTAGAACCTCGATGAGGCGGTTCTAACGAGTACCCACAATCTATATTTTAGAACAGAAATAAGAAAAATAAGGCTTACCCATGTAAACCCCATTTTACTATATAAAAGTGGGGTTGGAGGGGGTCAAAATTATATAGGCGTGTTTTCGTGATGAGCACTGTGTACAGTTTCATTCACGAGCTTTTTCCATTCGTTTTTCGATGGCGGTTCGTTAAGTAGGTGAATTTTGCCTGCTGTACATGAACCAGCTTTAAGCATTCTCTTCTTTCATTTTCGATCGACTTTATGCTTGGTCATGTTGATGAATGTAGTGAGGGCATTCTTGTGTATGACTGCTTCGTGTGGTAAAATGCCTAACAAGGCCAAACTGATGGAATCTGAAGTTTTATCTGGGAGCCCCTGAATTTGCTTTATACACTGCCTTTGAAATCTTTCCAGGTTATCTATATCCATAAAACGGTCTTCAAACGACAAAGGCTGCCCAAATATGCCCGTTTTGGGATGTTTTCAACACCGTGGAACCCAGCATCCCATCAGTTTACATGTAGTTTTTTCCCAATTTCGGTTTTCTCTCAATGTCCACTTTCCCAGAAACCAAGGAGTGTAATACTTCTACTGACCTTTATTTACCCATTATACATTTATCAAGCTTTGTTTTCTGTTTGCGTGCTCTTAACAGGTTATCTAATAATAGGGCTTTTAGATGGATTCACGAAATAGCTTTCCCTACTAGCATTGTTTTCAATATCCCCGACCATCCAATGTGCCTCTGTTTTACATTTGGCCAATAGGGCTAGTTCATTTGCAACAGTGATATGTGGAATACATAAGAGAAAGCGAAAGAAAAACAAACATGAAATAACTAGACCCTAATGGAAACATCAATAGCGGAAAGCCAAAAGGATAGTTGCTTTTCCACAAAATGGCCAATTGGTTATCCAATACAAAAATATAGGGGACATACACACTCAAAGACAAACCATAACAAAAATAAACCGCGACAGAAGAACCGCATTGGAACGGTCAGTGAAAGAGGGGGGGGGGGGGGGAGGGGGGGGGGGCTAAATCGATTTTACGTGGCCGCAATCATCGCGCTTACTTCCGTCGCGATTTAGACAAATAATTTGTTCAGTCCGCATGAAGGCAACCTTACTCATCAGTGCAACATCTCCGAGAACACAAAAATTAAACAACCACAGAGATGAAACAACGGTGCGGACTCGACAGCAAGAAACCACTGAAATGCTGGAGCAAAGGAATACTAACAGTTAGACTCCGATGGGCCCAACCAATGCTTCTTTTTCTGTTGCCGAATATTTTTTTCTATGTCAGATAAAGATCGACTCGCATAGCTTATGGCCTTCTTTTGTCCACCATATTCCTGCATTAACACAGCTTCTAGTCCTACACCGCTTGCATCCCCTATTAACTGTGTAATTTTCGCATTAAGTCTAAAATGTCCCATTGTATATGAAAGCTACATGGAATGCATTACGTTTCAAGTGTTAAGTGTCTGCAAAATGCTTGCTTAAAAATAAAGGTCCAAATAAGTACGATTGTTTATATATTGCTTGTCATATTTATATATGCTATCATTTCCAGGACAGATAGATATACATGGTTTATTCTTGTTTCTGCATGATTCTATTTCAAAAGAAGCAATATTGAACAAAAAAACACACAGGACGGGGTTCCCAATAAATAAAAAAGGCAGGATCCATTTCTTGCGTTTCTTGAAGAAAAACAAACCCAAGACCGTCACAGCCCCCCCCCCCCCCCCCACACACACACACACATCCCCGGCCTAATAAAAATCCAATGGTCACTCCCTTATACGAACACACAAGATACTACAGGGTCGAGATACCCTGTCACCTTATACAGGCCTCATCCTGACCAAGCTTTTCCATGCCTGAAAGTCCAGATTTTACCGTCTCAACCCTTATCCTGCTAACATGACAACCATTACCGTTGCAAACAGTGTAGATCCAGATCAGATGGCTTCTGAAGAAGCCATCTGATCAGGATCTACACTGTTTGTAATACAGTTTGTGAATTGAATGAATATATCATATCAAGTAATTTGATTGGCTGACAACCGGAAATAGCACCTTATAGGGTTAACTGTGAAGTAAATAACATTCTAGCCTCGATAGCGCAGTGGTTAACGCGTTCGACTCATGATCGAGAGGTTGTGCGTTCGAATCCGGCACCCGGTATCGAGGTGTGTCCTTGGGCAAGACACGTCATGACACTGCCTCACTCCACCCAGGTGTAAATGGGTAGCAGTGGTGTAATAGTCACTGCCTCTCTCGCGCGCGTGAAAACATCCGGAATGAGTGTTCGAGGGCGATTAAATAAGCTTGAAGCTTCCATCGCAATCGAACTAAAATAAATTAGTATAAACTAATTAATATACTATTCTTATGTCTGGCGCTCAGGATATATTCCAATACATTTAAGACCACCGGGTCACTGTTATCCTTCTGTAATTCCCCGGGTTACTAACATTCCCGTTCTTACGTACAAACACCGGATTGGAGCGTGCCATGGGACTTTCGTGGGGCTTTTTCGCAGGGTTCTGTTTTAGGGTTAAGTCCTGGTCTGAATATTGTATGAATGTGGCTTATTTTTTTGCAGTGCTTGAAAACTATAATAAAAGAATAATTTTATACCGTATTGTTCCGTCACTGTGTATTTGGGTGTCACGTGTGAAGTAGTTTTCCGGCAAAGCAAGAGACAGCTCATGGTGCAAAATTAACCCGGAATTCACCTCTGTGAGGATTTGAACTTTTCTATGCGGAAACTGAAAAGGTTTAAACCCTGAAATTAGGAGTTTCTAGTGAGAGACTTCACATGTTTTGTATAAAAAACGTCGGAACTCTTTCTGACTTCTGATAATTTTGATTCATTTATTTATTTTTATTATGATTATGATTATTTATTAAGTAAAATTTTCAGTGCACATGAATTTGAAATATAGATTGTTTTTGTAATAGACCCCTTAAGTGACATGGGGTGCAGTCATTGTATAGATGTATTTGTTTCTTATAAAATGTATGATAAACAAGATGATTTTGATTTTGAGATTGTAAATTTTCCTTTCTTGGATGGTGATGTTCCTTGTGCGGATCCAATCTCTAATGGACCGTGGGAAGAATAGTTTAGGTCGTAGTACCAAAGCGTTAATCCTAAATCATTAATCCATAGACAAATGGCAAATATCAATGTTCAGACCAACAGACATGGACCCCAGAACAGTGTAATCAGGCATCCTAGGATAGTAAGCATTACTTGGTAAGCAAGCTTCGCCCACCATGCCTATCGACCTGAACGAAGAAAGGGAGTAAATGCCGAGAAGGGTATGTCCGAGATTTCGAAAGTCTTCCTATGGCTTTCCATTGGCAAACACATCAGAAATAAATCTGGAAATTGCCACATTGTACGGATCAACAAGAATGATCCTTTATTATTGCCAGTTCTTGCAGTGAGGGTCTGTAACGCCAATGAATGATGATTTCTACAGTGCCTAGCTAGGGGAACAAGGTCATCTGTTGGAATGCTGGCAGCACCCTTTAGACCTTTGAATAAAAGTATGAGCCTTCCGTCTTTTCTCCTTTTCTTTAGAGACTCCCATCTTAATTTCCCTAGTATTTCAGCCATGCTCCCAGTTTCAAAGCAGTAATTGCTTGTTCAAATCTGGCAGCTCTATTCTGAACTTTTTTCGATTTCTTCATTAAGGACCACTCCACTGGGGTCCCAAATACAACTACCATATTCCAAGATTTGACGAACAAGACATTTATATGCTGCCTCGTTTTACATCCTGGTGATAATGATGAAGATTTCGCCTCAGGAAACCAAGCGTTCTATTTGCCTTAGTACACATGTTGCTAATATGTGTATTCCATCTCAAATTGTGTGTAAGTGTCACACCAAACTGCCGATGCGCATGAAGTATTTAAATATTTCTCTGACCCCAGCCTGACCCCGCTGGAGTCATGGCGTGAGGTCAAATGTCAAATTTTCAAGAAAATGCTTGTGAATGCAACTACCGCTTTTGGACGGGTTTTTTTTTTTTTTTTTTTTAAATCCGTCCTTTGAAATAGCACACATACACTCATACATGCATGCACTCACACATGCATGCATACACTCACACATTCATGTACGCATACATGCACACATGGATGCACAAGTGACTTATGCATGCATGCATGCATACAAACATGCACTCATGCATACGTGCATGCACGCACGCATGCATACATGCTCATACTAACACATGCATGCATGCACACACACACACACACACACACATGCATAATTGCACACTCACACAAAACCAATGCACACACACACACACACACACACACACACACACACACACACACACACACACACGTATGTATGCACACAGTCATGCGGGCAAGCATGCACACACATGCATGCATTCACTCACACATGCATGCATGCACTCACACATGCATGCATACTTGCACACATGCATGCATGCACATGCATGCTGTCTAATGTTAGAAAGCATTTGTCAGCGCTGTAGTGCTTCACACAAATGTTGGGTATGTATTGCTGCAGTCTATTGAGCTCTTTTACAAAACAAAATGTCATTTTTGGAAAAACCTGCATAATTGGAATTGTATTGTTTTGGATAACGTGTTCAACTTAGGCCCCAATAGGCGAGCTATGTTGCCTCCCGCCAACTCTTGCAGGTTGCAGCTTTGCTGACGTCAAAACGGTACTGTAAAACCGTCCATAATGGCAATAGGCATTTTTTTGTTATTTCTTGGTCTATGGTGATCAAACTTGCTACACACATTGCTTAGGGATTGCTGATATGCATGAAGGTATCCAAATTTTGATCTGACCCCTTGGGGTCATGGGGTAAAGTCGAAGGTCAAATTTAGAAAAGACGGGTATTTGCGATGATCAGAATTTCAGAATTGCTATTGGTTTCATTGGGCTTGAGATGTCATTTCATCTCAATGTCGGGTAAAAGTCCCACAAATTTGGAAGCAACGTCTCTAAAATTACCTATACAGTATTGACGGGGACGTTAAACCTCAAATCAAACAAACAAACAAATACTGGTGACACGTCAAATGACATTTATACCTAGATGATGGTGCACCATCTCCATTTTTCGATATTGGAATGAGGAATAAAGAATAGAATATCGAAGAAAAGTGACCACAGCACAGAAAACCAGCTCCAATCCGGTCCCATCCGCTAATTGG
The DNA here is from genome assembly GCA_963580285.1 of Lucinisca nassula. Taxonomy (NCBI): domain Eukaryota; kingdom Metazoa; phylum Mollusca; class Bivalvia; order Lucinida; family Lucinidae; genus Lucinisca; species Lucinisca nassula. The sequence continues at coordinate 25,259,031 of OY757014.1, read as the reverse complement.
GTCCGATCCGATCCTGTCCTAAAATTTGCAAGAGAGAAATACTTTAATGGTCATTCAGACGCTCGGTCTGTCCAGGAGAACTTTGATTTGATAAAGTCTTTCATTCATGCTTCGTCCGAAAATCATAACCCCTCCAAAACTAGCAGGTTTGTATCTTCAATTCCTTGGATCACAACAGAAATAAGAAGAAAAATTCGGAGGAGAAATAAGATTCATGCTAATGCAAAAAAGTTGGGAAGTGGAAAACTCAAAACAAAATTTGAAAACTTGAGACGAAAATTAAAAGTGACATAAAAAATCAGCATGATCTGTATGTAAATAACTTGGTAGGTGATGTAAAGGCAAATCCCAGAGACTTCTACAGATATATCAATAGCCAGAAGAAAGATAGGCAAGGTACCCCACCCCTTAATAAAAGAGGAGGGAACGGGGTTGCTGAATCGGACTCTGAAAGGGCAGAGGAATTGGTTGGTCAATTCAATGATGCATTTAATAAAACTGAGTTCAACGAGGTTCCATTGACTGGAAGACATCACGAAAACACGCCTATATAAGTTTGACCCCCTTGAATCCCACTTTTATATAGTAAAACTGGGTTTAAGTGGGTATACATTATTTTTCTTATTTCTGCTCAAAAACATAGATTGTGGGTACTCGATAGAACCGCCTGGTCGAGGCGGGTCTATCGAGTCCCCGCAACCTATGTTTTGAGCAGAAATAAGAAAAATATCACAATTTTTCATTTTCAAATTTCTAACTTTTGGCCAAAAGATTGGCAATGTATTTGTATAGGTGTGTTTTCGTAATGTCGGCCCTTTTCATGGAAAATATTGTTGTATCCTCGGCGGGAGTGACCAAGTTACTTAAAGGCTTGAACCCGTCTAAAGCTTTAGGGCCTGATGGGCTTCATCCTAGAGTCCTGTAGGAACTAGCAAACGAGTTAGGTCCAGTTTTTGCTCATCTTTTCCAACAATCTCTCGATACGGGTGAAATTCCCAAAGAATGGCTCCTAGCGAACATCTGTCCACTTTTCAAAAAAGGAGACTTGCTCTTGCTCGTAATTATCGCCCGGTGTCACTGTCACTGACCTGTGTTCTATGTAAATTGCTTGAACACATAGTCTGCTCAAATATCATGGCTCACTTGGATGAACATAAACTTTTGTCAGACAGACAACATGCATTCAGAAAAAGGCATAGTTGCGAAACTCAGTTGAGCACGGTTATTAATGATTGGGCAAAAATCCTGGACAAGGGGGGGGGGGTGGAGGTGGACACATTTATTCTGGACTTCGAGAAGGGTTTTGACACCCATCCGCATGAACTACTCAAATCTCAAATGGATAGATTCCTTCCTTTGCTACAGAAAACAGCGTGTTTTTGTTAATGGTGAATCTTCAGTATGGGCACCAGTTTTATCCGGGGTCTTCCAGGGGACTGTTCTTGGTCCGCTGCTATTCTCCCTGTACATCAATGATATTTCCAGTGACATTAACTCGGAAATAAGACATTTCGCAGACGACAATGTTTGCTATCGGGAAATCAGAGATACTGAGGACTCAATGAAACTTCAGAAGGATATAGATAGATTAGGGAGTTGGGCACGAAAATGGGGCATGAGATTTCAACCCGTTAAATGTAATTTTGTGCAGATAACTAGGAAAAGAATAAATAAAATTGAGGCTTCCTACCCCATAGAGGGAACGGTCCTCGAAAATATGATTTCCATTAAATACCTTGGTGTGACAATCACTCACGATTTGAGATGGAATACAATGTACACATATTAGCAACATGTGTACAAAGGCGAATAGAACACTTGGTTTTGCTGAGGAGAAATCTTCACCAGTGTCCTCAGGATGTGAAAGAGACAGCATATAGGGGACTTGTTCGCCCAATCTTGGAATATGGTAGTTGCATCTTGGACCCAAGCGGAGTGGTCCTCAATGAAGAAATTGAAAAAAAAAATCAGAATAGAGCTGCAAGATTTGTAACAGGCAATTACTGCTTTGAAACTGGGAGCATGACTGGTATTCTAGGAAAATTAAGATGGGAGTCTCTCAAGAAAAGGAGAAGAGACAGTAGGCTCATACTCTTGTACAAAGGTCTAAAGGATGCTGCCAGCATCCCAACAGATGACCTTGTTCCCCCAGCTAGGCACTGTAGAAAGCACCATTCAATGACGTTTCAGACCCTTACTGCAAGAACGGACATTTATAAAGAGTCATTCTTCCCCCGAACCATTAGAGATTGGAATGCCCTTCCCGATTCGATTATTTCGACGGCTGAAGGTGCTGAGAATTGTGTAACTAAGTTTATCTCTTTGGTTAGAGATAGGGCCTAACTTCCCATATCACAGGTCCTGGTGTATGAATGTCATTTGACTTGTCACCAGTAATGTTCAATTCTCATTCTGATTCTGTGTTTGTACGAACCTCAACTGGACGGTTCCGTAAAATATCACCACTGGCACGACCGTCGTGTGGATAGCCACTCATCTCTCTCGACTTGACTATCGATTTTAGCAAAACACTTCGAGGAAAAGATTTGCCAGCTGTCACGCCCGTTTTTCATTTTCAGCAGCTCAAAAAATTAAAGGATCGGCTGTAAGTATTGGAATTTTGGTCCAAAAATTTTGCTTCAGTAGCTTTTACGCCGCACTGCGATATCGGAACCAAGAGGGATGGGTGGGGTTGCTAGGTTCAGTTGATTTTTACGTCTCACCTTACTACACAAGTCATACGGAGATTACCATAAGTTACCATAAGTCCTCTTCTGATAGAAGGTCCTCATCGACCTCATTCATCAGCTCTACATTCTTGATGTGCCAGGTTGCAATGTCCGATTTGAAATTGTACACAATGTCTTGCATATGCCAGTATTTGTCTAATCGTCTTTCAAATGTTAGCACAGTCTTTGCACTGACAACACTTTCTGGTAAAGAATTCCACGTGTCGACAACTCTATGGCTGAAGGAGTATTTTCTAATGTCTTTTCTGGGTCTTTGTTTAAAAAGTTTCTTGGTATGCCCCCTTGTTGTTGAGTTTTCTCTTTGTGTTAGTAACTTTGTTTTGTCATAGTAATACATGTCATTTAAGATTTTGAAAACTTCAATCATGTCTCCACGGAGTCGCCTGTATTTCAGTGTTGGTAATTTCAGTGTTCTTAGTCTGTCTTCATATGAAAGGTTTGACAGTCCTGGTATCATCTTGGTTGCCCTTTTCTGAATATTTTCAATTACCAGTATGTCCTTCTGAAGGTATGGGTTCCATACGGAATGTGCATATTCGATGTGTGGTCGTACGAGAGCAGTGTATAGTTTCTTAAATGTGTCTTTATCAAGAAATTCAAAGGAGCGTCTCATTGCTCCGAGAACAGAATTTGCTTTATTCACTTTCTCTGACATATGTTGACAGAATGACAGTTTATTATCTATAACTACTCCCACATCCTTTTCAGCTGTACTTATTTCCATAGGTTGTAATTCTGGTCTTAATTTGTATTTTCTTTCAGTTCTACAGTTACCAATTGACATTGTCTTACATTTATCGGGGTGAAACTTCAGGAGCCATTTGTCGGACCATTTACACATACTATAAATGTCTTCTTGTAATCTTTCTTCATCTTCTGGTGTTGAAATTTCTCGGAAAATTTTTGTGTCATCTGCATATAAGAACAGCTCGCTATTATTTGGTAGATTTTCAGGCAGATCATTTATGAACAGGACAAAGAGCATTGGTCCAAGCACGGACCCTTGAGGGATCCCACTTGTTACTGAGTGCCAGTCTGATCCACTACCATTCACAATGACTTTTTGTTGACGATTTTCCAGGAAGTTTTTGATCCAGTTGATGTAAGAATCTCCTAGAAGCCTTCGTGGTGCAGTGGTTACGCTACTCGCCTTGTAAACCAGGGATCGCAGGATCGATCCCGGGCTTCTTCAGACTTTCGGATGAGTCTTTAAACCGAGGTCCCGTCTCCGTATGACCTTAGCTGTTGGTGGGACGTAAAACTAAAACTCACACACACACTGTAAGAATCTCCAAATCTGTATATTTTTAACTTGTGTATGAGACGACGATGGCTTACTTTATCAAATGCCTTCATATAATCACAGTAGGCTACATCGATTTCTCCACCCCAATCTAGAATTTTTGTCCACTGGTCTAATACTGCTAATAGCTGTAGTACAGTTGATCTACCACTAATAAATCCAAACTGTTTTTCACTGAATAAATTATACTTCTTCATGTGGGCAACCATATTTCCTCTAACAATGCTTTCAAGTGTTTTGCAAAGTATACTTGTCAAGCTTACGGGTCTATAGTTACCTGCATACTTTTTGTCTCCTTTTTTAAAAATTGCTGTGATATTTGCTGTCTTCCAAGCATTTGGCAGAGTACCTGTTTTTATACTATTTTCAAATATTGTAAACACCGGTTTTGCTAGGATATCACTCAGTTCTTTAAGAATACGAGCACTAATTTCATCAGGGCCCGAAGATTTACTCACGTTCAACCCTTTGAGCTTCTTTTTGACAATTTCAATACTAATGTTTATGTTATTTTCTTCTGGTATATCTTTCGGTTCAATATCGGGGAGTTCATCCTGCGGGTCTACTGTGAAAACTGATGAGAAAAACTCACCCAAAACATTTGCTTTTTGTTCATCAGTCTCTGTCACTTCTGTTTTACTTTCGTTCTTATAAAGATCTGAAATTGAAACTTTAGTTTTGGACTTTGACTTAACATAACTCCAAAATTTCTTTGGATTTTCCATGGATTTATCTGCTATTTGTTTTTCGTAATCTCTCACCGATTGACGACAGAGTCTTCTCACTTGGTTTCTAGCTCGCTTATATTCTTCATAAACAGATTCATCACCACTTAGCCTGTACCTTTTCCACAACCTTTCCTTCCTTTTCATTTTAGTTTTGAGCTTTCTACTAATATGAATATTATTCTTTTTCTTGTTTCTATTTTTTATGACTTTCTTTGGTACAAACTTATCAATAGCTCTAATAAGTCTATCAGAAAATACTTGCCACTGCTTTTCAACATTTTTACCACTTAGTATTCCATCCCAGTCTACATCTAACATTTGTTTCATATCGTCAAAGTCTGCTTTCCCATAATTCAATCTAGTCTTTTCCCTTGTTTCTTGTACATATCCACAGAATTTGAACAATATTTTGGAGTGATCACTTTTACCCAGTGGCTCAAGAATATTGATATCATTGACCATATCTTCCTCATTGCTCATTATTAAGTCTAACAAAGATGGTGTAGCGTCCCCTCGTGCACGAGTTGGCTCTGTCACATGTTGTGTCCAGAAACAGTCCCTCAATGTTTCTATGAAATCAAACTGTATTTCACCTGGTTCAGCCGGAGTCGAAAGAGTATTCCACTCGATGTTTGGTAAATTTATATCACCTACTGTAATATAATGAGTGTATTTCATAGCATATAATTTTTTTAAGAGTGTACACAATTTCTGACTTTCTTCACTTGTGGAGTTTGGACTCCTGTAGACAGACGAAAATAGGAGTTTATCATTTCCAGTCAACTTTATCTCAATACTAAGATATTCATTGAAATCATTGTCTACATTCACAGATGTGTATTTCAGAGATGACTTGATGTAAACTAACAACCCTCTTCCAGGGCTATTTTTCTCTAAATTTTTATGTACTATTTCATAACCATCCAAATTATATTCAGCTAGTAGTCTTTCAAATTTAAAGTTTTTTGGTTTTACCTCTTGCAAAGCAATTATTGTTGGTTTTTCATTCAGAGTTTCAAGGTAGCTTTTTAATTCACATAATTTCTCATTTGTTAATATATCTACATTTGAAAAAAGTATCATGAACGTATTTACATTTCTATTTACATTTGCACGCTGGTCACTGTTTTTCTTACTTACGCCGGCTGTAGGCCATTGCCTGCTGCCTGAATGGCTCTTTTCTTCACTTTTAAGATCTTTCTGTCCCACATGGGGCCCCTGACCACGTACTGAAAATTTTCATCCTCACATTCATCTTGTTTCTTCCTGGCTTCTCTTCTCAGTTCAGAATCCTTCATGCGTTCGTCCTTTGTCATATCATGCTTTATTCCAACTTTCTTCCATTCCTCCGATCCTGAAAACTGAAGTCTGAAAGCATTTCTCATTATCATTGATTTTACAGTTTCTGAAAATGTGGCAATCACAATTCTCGGTACAATCACCTCTTCACCATGCACTTTTTTCTTAATGTTTTTCTTACCTACTCGTCTTAGCCCTAGTATATCATCTTCTTTCAGTGTCACACCTATTTCCTTTGCAACAGACTTGATTGCTTCAACATCATGTTCACGGAGCTCATCTTTCAAATTTCCAGAACCTTCAGCAACATTATAGAAAGCAACATTGTTTTTTCTTTCCAAACTTTCTTGTAGAGAGCCAAGAATACTCCCTTTCTCCAATGGTTTAATAACAGTGCTTGAATCCGAGGCATAAGCCCCAACAGGGTTAGAACCCATAATAGGCAGTGTCTCAGTTACCTGCTTTACAATGTCTTGTTTCACAGTGTCCAGTGACGACATCCCAATCAGATTTTCTTGCACACTCTTGGCTATGTCCTCTTTCATGGAACCCATACTTACTTTAATGTCACTAATGTCTTTCTCCATGGTGGCCATCCGTGCCTCCATTCTCTTTTCAAAATCAGAAACAAACTCAGAACATCTATCTTCAATAGTTTTTGTTTCACGAATGACATGCATGGTTTTTGGTACACAGTTCATACAAACAAATGGGAAGTCCATGCGCCCACTAACTGCCTTATACACTGCTTTCGTCATATCCAGGCAAAGAATACACCAATGACACTTACAATATTCACATGCCGAGATGGACTCGGTTTCAATACTCATCCGAAAGCCAGGGATTGATCCTGGAGCCAGGGATTGATCCTGCCCATGCGATCCCTGAGTAGCTCGGCAAGGAAACGGGTCAACTCGGCCTGTAACCAACTCGGCCTGCATTTGTCAAGCATTATATGACAAGAAACTTTAGTGAATAGAGAATTCTTTTCGTCTTTTGACCACAGTTATATTTTCTGAAAATAATCAGTTGGGAATCGTGCTTAACTGCACATTTCGAGCTGCATTGATAAAATAGGTATTTATTTCACATCAAATGTATACATTCACATCAAAGGTTAACATTCATTTCGGGTCCGTTTGTTTCTAAATGAGTAATTTTCCAGTCTAGTAAAAATACCACACCACATCTTAAGTTTTTACTTATTCTAAATGATATTAATCTACTGACCACTAATTGATTAGAAATGTTAATGTTATGTGACAATCCAACCTTGCCGTCGAGGTCTACTGTAAAAGATGTATTCAGTATGATAAAACAAGACAGAAAAACGGAAGGACACAGATATAAAATGGTATATGGTAGCATATCATATCATTAAGGACACGTCCGTCAAGCTAAATTCATACTAGGGTCCGACTTGACCAGGCCGAGTTGACCCGGCCGAGTTGACTCAGGCCGACTTGACTCAGGGCCGAGTTGACCCGGATTCCTCGGCAAACCGATATTTTTCAGTTTTTGTTTTGTTCGATTTGGAGGTTTATGACAAGTCAACACTATTTAGGTCATTTTTAACTGCTCAGTTTACCTGTCCACACGCGTTTCCTGGGCCGGCTTATATGTAAGCTGTTAACCAGTACAGTTTGATCAGTTTGTTATTTTTATTGGAGTTAACAGCCCAGTCAACACTATTTAGGTCATTTTTGTGCCAGTGAGTTTATCCACACTTTTCCTGGTTTTCCTGGGCAGGCTTTATATACGTAATGCAATAGTCATTTGTGACCACTGCCCCCCCCCCCCCCCCCCCCCCCCCATCTACGGGATAGCGAGGCAAATGTGCGGGGTAGTTATCCTCCGGTATTTCGGAAAACCGAAAACAAACTTTTACCGGAAATAACCGAATACAAATTCTCATAACCGAAAACAAACTATATCACCAATTATACCATGATTATTGTACATTTAGACATATACATGTTTAAATGATATGTAAATAGATAATATGGCCAAGTTTGGGAGAATAATTTGAAATAATAACGATTTTATGCCTTTTTTAAATACAATTTTCATAGATGGAGGGATCTACACTGCTTGTACTAACTGTTTGCCTTGTTGTTTGTGATCTAAATGAATATATGAATCCGGGACGTTTCGGTCCTGAGTCGTTTCGGCCGGGTCGTTTCGGCCTGGGTCGTTTCGGCCCAAATTTGGACCTGGGTCGTTTCGGCCTATTTCGGTGGGTCGTTTCGTCCCTGGGTCGATTCGGCCTGGGTCGTTTCGGTCCGATTTTATTAGATAGCATTTTTTCTGCATAAAACAATGAATAGTTATTATTTTTTAAATTTGGAATATTATTTTAACGACCTGTCACGTTAGCCATGGTTTGGATAGCCCAAATAAAGTGTTTTAAAAGTTCTATTCATAGCCATGTTTCCAGTTAGCACCAACGTTTGAAAAAGCCCCCTGTTTTCTGAGCTGTTAAAAACTGAACGATTTTATTATTTCATATAATCAGCCTGCATCTGTCGTTGTGATACATTCAAAGACTTAATAACCTATAAATCTGTTCATTGTGATCAGAGTCTACACAGTTTGAAAAGACCTCTGTTTTCTGAGCTATTAAAAACTGAACGAGCGAAGATAGCAAAAGCATAGGCTGATCTCTAAGTCTACGCAGTTCGAAAAAGCACTCTGTTTTCTTACCTATTAAAGGCTTGAAACAAGCGAAAATAGCAAAAGCACAGGCTGATCTTCGAAAAACAAAATATATATACATATAAATAAAGTGATAGAAAAATCAGGCCGAAACGACCCACCAATTTGGCCGAAAAGACCCACCCCCGAAATTGGGCCGAAACGACCCAGGCCGAAACGACCCGGCCGAAACGACTCAGGACCGAAACGACCCAGGGACCGAAACGACTCAGGAGCGAAACGTCCCGCGACCGAATATATTATACTTAGTAACTTGATCGTTTGATAGTCAGAAATGTTTGTGACTAAAACAATTTATTTAGCAGGATTCTGCTTAAGAACTTTAGTCCAAATGGTTCATCTGGCTGGCCATCAGGTGGTCCAAGGTTAGCTAACTGCCCAACCAGTAACCTCAGGATCAGCAGGGTACGGCTTTAGAAATTTTGTATAATAAGAAAAAAATCATATAACCAATAAAAAGTAGCCCCCGCCCATCGGGGCTTGAAGAAATAGATGGGCTACATGATGCTTCCACGCAGAGCTGAAACCGACCCGCACATGAGTACTGGTAAACCGCTAAGAGGATCTAAGCCTACGCAGGCAATACCGCGTGAGTCACTCCGCCCATGCTTATAAACCCTATTGGTTTCATTGAGCGCCTGGGCTTGAGATGACATTTCATCTCAATGTCGGGTAAAAGTCCCACAGAATTGGAAGCAACGTATCCAAAATTACCTTTACAGTGTTGATGGGGACGTTAAACCTCAAATCAAACAAACAAACAATAACCAATAAAATGATTATTTGGAGATATGAAAGTATGCACTCTATTCCACTGATGTGCTACTTAAAGTTTAAATGGCCTGTCAACACTATTTAGCTCAACTAACTAATCCAGTGCAGATTCTTTCGCTATAAAACTGATAACTGCCCTTCTTGGAGTATCGCGCTTGAAAGGATTTAATGATCAATCTTCATGAAAAGATGTTCCTAGCAGGGCCGTTATCAAACCATTGACCTCCTGATGACCAGTGAGACGCGCATCCAAAGGATATACTCGACGTATTTTTTTATATACAAAATTTCTAAAGCCGTATCCTGCTGAATAAATTAATTTAGTCACACCCATTCCTGACTATCAAAGTACAAGCTATAATGTATTCATTTAAATCAAAAACAACATGGCAAGCAGTAAGTACAATCAGTGTAGATACTGATGTTACTTGCTTGGCATTTACCTAACCTGGAACCTCCTGATGGCCAGCCAGTTAAACCATTTTTGTCTAAATTTCTTAAGCAGAATCCTGCTAAATAAATTGTTTTAGTCACAAACAGTTCTGACTTTGAAACAATGGAGTTACTAAGTAAAATGTATTCATTTAGATCACAAACAACAAGGCAAACAGTTAGTACTAGCAATGTAGATCCCGGTCCATGTATGAAAATTATATAAAAATGCAATAAAATCGTTATTATTTCAAATTATTCTCCCATACTTGGCCATATTATCTGTTTACATATCATTTAAACATGTATATGTCTAAATGTACAATAATCATGGTATAATTGGTGATATAGTTTGTTTTCGGTTATGAGAATTTGTTTTCGGTTATTTCCGGTAAAAGTTTGTTTTCGGTTTTCCCAAATACCCGTTATCCTCTGTGTTCCCCCGCAGTGCCGGGGGGGATTTTATGCAAATATACCCCAAGTGGAATTAACTATTATAAACAGCGGGGCTGTGACCTTCTGGAGGTCCCCCGCAGTGCAGGGCTGTGAAAAGTCATTGTCCCAGCTATCCCCGTAGGTGGGGGAGGGGGGGGGCAGTGGTTGAAATGACTGGTGCATAAACGGTTTAATAATCAGTATAGTGCACATTCTTTTGCCAGAAACTGACAACTACCCTTCTTGAATCAGCAGAAGTGAGAGAATGACCGTAGAAAAGATTTCATTATCAATCTCCACGCAAGAATGTGGCTGATCCGGCAGGTATCGAACCCGTAACCTCCTGATACCCAATCAGACGCGCATCCGACTGAGCTACTGAGGCAGGAAAGATATTTGTCAGATTCAGAGATATACATGTAGACAGTATAATTGTTACTGATGTCAGTTTTAAGTATTTCAAGAGAACTGTGATATTAGAAATAAATATCTTCGTCTTAGAGATACCATACCCTGTGATATAGTGCAATCTCACAATACCCGGTTATTGTTTCATACACAGGGTTCCCGTTAGCGGTCGCCAGAGTCACCAAATGCCAAAAAAAAATTAATCTGGCGCAGATCTGTGACATTTGACGAAAACTAGTGGCGAAAAAAAAGACCAATATAAAAGGAAAAAGAAAGTCTCATCCCGGTTATTGCCGACTTAAGCTGTTTACTTACACATATATTTTTTACACCTTTTCTTCCACTCACTGGATAATTAACACCTTTGACTTAAGATCAAATTAGCATAATTGAAGGTTGTTTATTATCGACACATGCCAACAATTTAGCTCCACCTTCTTATTATAAAAAGGGGCGGCTAGGTCGGATATGGACCAGTGGGCAGTGGGTGAAGAATATTATTTCTGTCCCGCGTGACGTAATGGAATACCCAGTTTTAAATCTAGTCACCCAATTGACTTTGCGGTCAAGGTTGATCAATAAAGAAATGGGCGAAAAAGACGGATTATGTAAATTGTAGAAGTTAATTGCTGCTCAACAAGCGTAACGGTAATTATCGTTGGCGCTTGGGCAGTCATCCGTAATTGGTTTTTCAATACAAATCAGCTCTTGTTTGACTTCAAGTTGTTACGTTCTTTTGTTATGCCTGTATTATATAAATGTGGGCTTGAATATTCAGAAATATGAGCGGGCTAATTCAGAATATAAAAATAAATGTTGTCCTTTTCTTTCTATCTGTCTATTGTTGCTGCTATCAGTCATACCTTATTTTGTTTGTTTTAAAAATCATGGCTTGAAATAATTAATTTGGCAGCCTCTACCATTCCATCTCTAAGTTTACTTTTTTGCGATAAAAACTTGATCCTTTTATGAAATCCCAAATGTTTCCTGATTCGCATCAGAATGCACCGCTTTATGGTTATTTATCAAATGGCTAAATGAACACGCTCTTTATGCCTGTGATGTAAATGGGACTTACCACTCTGAGAGGTGGCTGTGGTGAAGCACGTCCGTCTAGTTTGGAGTCCAAAGGCAAAGAGAGCGAGCCACGCTGATGGACAGGGAAAAATCATGCAGATGACGTAGTTCGTCTGACGTAGACATCCGTAGCCATCCGAAGTTCACCGGAACCATCCGAGTGGTTGTTGTTGTTGTTCATCCACTGGTAGTAGCCTGCAGGCGTATCACTCACCCCCTTCCATAAAATAGCATTGCTAGATCTACAACAAACTGTTTTATGACTTAAATCTCTGAATATAAAATGTAAAGATTTCCTAAATTGTAATTATGACTGAGTATTGATCGTATTGACCTTAATATTAAATTGAACACTAAGCATAAAGTTTCCCTTACTTGCAATTGTGACAAAGTATTAACTGTAGAAACTGTATCGACATTATAAGAAAATTGACCCCCAAACAAGGTTACCCTTACTTGCAGTTGTGACAAAAGTGTTGACTGTATGGACTGTATTGACCTTATGAGACTGAAAACCGAACGTGCCCGACTAGAAATTAGGATTTAAATATGTGTAGAGAGGCTTACACTAATATCTATGCATCCGAAAGAAAGAATTCCTTATTTATACCCACACATACATGCACATTAATTTGAATATTCATTTTTTCCTTAAACTGGATACATATTGTATATATACACCAGCATTTACATGCTGTCAGTTGCTACCTGAAATAATTTTATATTGCTAGTACAAATCAGCATATGAAAATAAAGTAACCACTAGCAAGTCTTTGGTTACAAATTTACAGCCCTTTAAGATAATTTCACCCATTCAGGGCTAATTGACCATCAAAACTCCTAAGTATAGGAATAGAACAAAATTTACAGACAGCAATTAAATTTACTTAAAATGTCATTAATATAACATTCCTTAGATTTAGACTTATATATCATATTACTCAATTTAGCATTATTTCAAGTAGCAATATCTAGCCTATTTACATATATCTGCAAAGCAGACAGCTCTTTTGCCCAATGGATATAGCTACAGCATGTGATAGGATTGCCATATAAATATACGGTTACATAAGCAAAAATAAAGCACACATTTTGAAAGTGAACAAACATACATACACATACAAGGTAATTAGCATACAGCTGTCTGATGGCACCAAATTAAGGTCTGAGAACCCGAGACCTTAGAATCAAGGGAAATAGTGGGATTTTTAGAAAAATATTAACCTAAATGAACCGAGGAATACAATGACAACTACAGTATCCTAAAAAATGTTGATTCTTCAAGAAATACTGGAACTCTTTAGGTCAAGGTCAAGAATTACCAGAATGCATGTACTTTACAACAGGTATATGGAAGTGAGGGTATCCTCTATTCATTGTTCCATAAAGCTCATATATACACTCTATAAAGCTACTTATTAGCACACCCATTCCGTAGTAATTCCAGAGAAATAAACGAAGAGTAAAGCAACCAGCAGTTACAACGCAACTAGACTACCATGCAACACTTACAACTGGTAAATTCCTGTGTCTGTAAACAGAAAGAGACGAGGGTAATAACCTAAGAACCCAAATGCACTTCATTGACCCAAAATGATCCCACATATGAAAACTACAAAGAGCTGGTCACTGTAGGAATCACTATGAACCATCCATACAAAGGGGAAATAAAATGCACTTCACTGACCCAAAGTGATCCCACATATGAAAACTACAAAGAGCTGGTCACTGTAGGAATCACCATGAACCAGCAGTTACAAATTTCATGAAGCCCTATTTTCACTCCATGTCGAGCAGAGAAAACGTATCTAAAGTCACTAAGAATTTAAAGGTAATTACTTTCACTGAAAATGCGCGAGAACCCAACAATTACGAAATTGTCATAATAACTTTCGAACTGCATGTTACTGAATGAAGCTGGATTTTGGGAGAAAAAATATTCTACCAGGGTAACTGATACAGCCTGGCTGCATTACTGTTACAACCTCTGATCAAATCAGTCATGGTCATATTTAAGGACTGTGCTGCTGCCTCTGCAACCTTATTGACAGACCAGGGAAAGGGGAAACCTGCAAAATAATCTGCATCAGTTTCTAGCAGCAATCGATTCCGGTTATCAAATGTACCGAGAGCATGCATGGTTCTATGGTCACGAATACTTTTTGGGGCTATACTAAAATAACAATTGGGTAAGGTATTGGTCCAGGTCCTATACTCGGCAACATCCCCAGTAAAGCAATGGCGATGAATCGGGTGGTTTGTCATGTCTAGATTCTCAAGCAGATTCAAGACCTGAGCTGCAGCCAATCCAGTACCTTCATCCCGCACATGCAGCACTACTGGTTTATTTTCCCGCTTGGCAAGTTGGAGAGCAAGGGAGAGGAATCGGCGTTGAGCCATTATTTTCTCATCACTACAAGCCTGCCTTGTCCGACATCGGTCATGATAGCATTTGCTAGTGTGATCAATGCCGACCTCGCCGATGCCAACCGCCTCAGGATGCTTCTGTAACAATCTCTCCAACCGGCCGTACAGAGTGTCGCAATCATCATTAGTGATCAGATGAGGATGAACCCCCAGAGTAATTTTCAGCCGAGGATCCATCCTGACCCGATCACCTATCAAATTCCATCTTGATGGGTAGACATAATTAGCTATCGCGAACGGCAGTCTAATTGGTATTGGTCTCGAGCCCTCCAGATCAGACAGCGATATGCATCTAAAATCCGAGAGCTTATCCATATGAAAATGGGCATCAATAATCCCCCTCTTCAATATGGAATAACCCTCAGGCGGAATGGAGCCATCATACAATGCATAACGGGTATAAAACTTGAGCTGGGAAATTACATCAGGGTTCAGTTGGGTGATTAGAAGTACAAAAAGTTTTGGATGTGTTAAAGCAATAAGTCTAGTTGGGGGAATGTTTAAATAGATAGCAGATGAAACTGGTTCCAATCCGGCTCTCGAATCATAGTCCCTGAGAAAAAATAAATCCCTCTCAGAGAACCTGACAGTATCAGGAGTGAGCTCTCGAACCGCTGCACACCCCAGCAGCTCAATTGGGGAACCCAGACCCAGTTGCTGACTCAAGAACAAAAATAATCCGTTCATGAGCATGAACCAGCCGCTGAGCTGAGCCTCCCCAGTGAACAGCTGGTGCTGTGGATGGACCTGTTCGAGATCCCCCTCCATTCCTGCCGAAATATGGCAATCTACACATGCTGTAGCAGGGTTCAAGTACCATGGGAAATGAACCCTCCTCATGTGTTTGAAAATATGGGTAGATCGGTTGCCACAGACTTGGCAATTGGTCTGAATCCTGGCCCTCTTGGTCTTGGGAGGCATGTTCTGTAATAAAAGTAACAGAACTGTCTAGATGTTCTCATGGTTCATGTGTAATACAATTAGAACCTTTCCACCCATGAAATTATTGTCTGAAATGGCTGGCCCAAAACAGACAGGAGTCATACTAATCCTGTTCACAAATTTTTGTCTGGAATGACTGGCTCAAAACAAACAGGAGTTATATCAATCCCGTTCATAATGATCATTCCATGCCAATGGGATAAAACGACCATCGCAAACGGGTTACGTTGCAAACTGGTTGCCCTCAGCACAAAGACAACCTATGACGCCTGAATCTATGGTGTCATCAAACTACAAAAGAGCTGAAATGACGACCACAACACAGACGTCATCATGACGCCAAGGTTAAAAATTTTGCCATCCGAACTCGTAATCACCATCAAACTTCAAAGAGATGAAATGATCACCACGAGCCCAAACGACATGCAAATGCCATTGTTATTAAGACAAACATATCGACTGAATTAATGGCGTCATTAAAATTCATAAGACTAGAATGACAACCACCAAAACAGACGACAACATAAAAAACATTCAACATTTACAATATCATGCTACCTGATCACATGACATCACCAAACTTCAAAGAGCTGAAATGCCATGAGACCAGACATCATGAAAGAAAAAGAATAAACGTCAATGATTCCACACCGGTCACCAAACTGCAAAAGGCTAAAATGACCAATATGAAAAAAAAACGCAAAGACACCCAAATATGTCCGACTCACAATACACATTGTGTCGCCTGAATCCAAGATGTCACCAAACTTCAAAGAGCTGAAATGACTACCCCGCAATCAAACGTCACGGCTAAAACATCACACACACATAATATGCCATCTGATTGCAAACTGATCATCAAACTTCAATGAGCTGAAATGACCAGAATCCAAACAGATGTCAATAACACAATACAGGTGTCACCTGAATTCAAAGCAACATCAAACTACAAGGAGCTGAAATGTCTGCAATGAAGTCAGATGTCACATACACGTTTGTACAGTACATACCCCTAGGTCAGTCCCTGAAACGTGCTGGAAGTTGGATCTTTCTACCAGCCCTTGTTGTTCTTGGCTCCAAAATTGCATCGTCATCAGAGCCAGAATCCGAGTCGCCTGTCGGCATCTGCGAAGTGCTATCAATGTCCCCGATAGATCCCTCAGCACCAGAATCAAAGGTCTGAGAGTCCTCCCCAAACAGGTATGGTAGAGGCATGTCAGAACAATTTTTGACGCAAATGTGTCACCCTGTTTTAGAGATCCATCTCCAACCCAGGGTGGAGTAGGCGAAAAACCCTCTAATGGATAATTTGCTTTAGATGGGGGGTAATCTGGCATGCATGGATATCCCCGCATTTGCGCAGGCCATCCATACCATTCTGTTGCTCTATCCCTTCCATCCCTATTAGGACTTCTCTGTTGGTAACTACCCCTATAGGGACAGCCACCACCCATTTCTCGCCTGACAGGAGACCGGCCCCTATAGGGATTATCTATGTTTGGATTGACGGGAACATAAGGATAACTATCCCCTGTTCTTGGTCTTGTTGGTGACTGGTCTCCACAAGGGGGGTTATTGAAAGGAACATAAGGAAAATTATCCCATGTTCTTTGTCTTGTGGGTGACTGGTCTCTATAAGGGGGGTTATTGGGATATCTCATACCTGTACCCTGTATGATTGGAGACTGACCCCCATAAGGGGCACCTGGTCTAGTGGGTGACTGACCCCTGTAAAACTGGCGGGGTGAATTACCTCGGTAATAATCTGGGGATCTTTGTCTAAAGCTGTTTTGACCTTGAGTCGGGGACCCATACCGAGATGGAGATCCTGTTGTACTATGAAGAGTTTTTACTACCTCCTTTAATGTCTTTTCAATATTAGAGACTCGTGTCTCTTCATCAATGGTAAAAATTCTTTCCTGAAATGACACTCTTCCCCCTCCTATGGCTTTCTTGTTAGCCATAATAGTTTTGACCCTACGACATGCATCCTGTATAGTGCTAACTGACTCGTTCATTACCACCATGGCCGCTTCCTTATATTTGCAGCCACGAAGGAATGACTCTGTGGCAATTTGTTGCACTGTATCAGTGTCTGTTTTTTGATAACCATCCATAGTGATGGTGAGTACTCTTTGCAAGAAGTCTTCCAAAGTTTCCTCCTCACTTTGTTTAATAACATGTAACTGCTGTCGTGCAGCTACTGGTGCATCTCTCATGTCAAATCTTAAGGCCAATTCTTTTTTAAGTTCATTATAGTCATCCCTATTGACAGAACGATTGGCATATTCTAATGCTTTGTCAGTAAGACAATCAAATAATCTATCCAGCTTCTTGTCTTCTGACCAATCACGGCGAATAGCAGTTCTAGAAAATTTTGCAATAAAAGCATTCCAAGACAATTTAGAAGGATCGCCAGAAAATCGTTCCATTTTTGGTGGGGCTGGTGATGGGCTTAAACTAGTATCAGACCCTGTATAACGATTCTTTCTGTGACGAGACCGCCCTCGTATGCAAACTTCCTCATTATCGGCATTTGCCGATACACTCTTTGAAGAGGAAGTTGTTGAAACCTTTTGTTTCATAGAAGTAGGGACCGGTTCCTGACAAACATTGGTGGTAGTCGTAACCACAGCTACATTCCCACCACCCTTGTTATAAACTGCGGATGAAGGAATGATTTTTGAAACAGCATCTATAACAGACTGCTGCATATTCGGTTTAACATCATTCATTGTTACCACATTGGTTAATACTGATGTATCAGGAAAAATGGGCTGCCTTGGTATTCCAGGTGGTGGTGAAATAGGAAAATACCCCGTAAAAGATGGTAACATGGACGATACTGGGGTTGAAGGAGGAGGCAGAATTTTATTGATATCTTGCAAAAAGATATCATGACTGGAAAGTCTTTTTTTGATATCCAATTTATCTTTTTCAATGCAGTCTATATGGTATTTCATTCCTTCGTTTTGATCTCGAATAGATAAAACGGATTCAGTCAACCCTTTGACTTGCTGTGTAATGGCTGAAGCAAAATTTTGGAAATTTGAATCCAATTTATCCATACTTGTTCCCAAAATAGAAATTGCATTGGCCATTTTTGACTCAAAGCATTCTTTTTCTTTTGTGGCTGTGATTGTTGTAGACACAGCACTTGGCAGCTCTTGTCCAACCGTGGTATTTGTTGGATTAATTGTGATATCTATCGGGTCAATAGAAAATGATCCGCTATCAATAAAATCCTGCCATTCCTGTTGTGAAAGGCGGATTGCTACCAAATCCTCAATGGTAATATGGGGCCTTTGTCCAGCTAGTACCTCATTCCTTAAAGCAATGATTTTGACTGCTGACTGTGACCCTATCTTGTGTAAAGACTCTAGGTCTGCCTGTGTGCAAGTATACATGTTAACCGACATTGTTGCAAAAATGTAAGAAAATACAATTCAACATAGAAATCAAAATATATCTCAATACTGGAGAAAAATCACAAAAATGTCAATAAATTCTCCATAATAACCTATGTAGTGTTGACGGGGACACAAAACCACAATTCACACAAAGAAAAAATACAGGGTTGTCATTTTAAGAAAATGATAAGAAATGTTGGCATTTCATGACCACAAAAACCCATATAGTGTTGACAGGGACACAAAACCACAATTCACACAAACAAAAAATACAGGACTTTCATTTTAAGAAAGCAACAAGAAATATTGGTATTGTGGGCATTTAATATGGCATGGTGGACGTGGGGGTACGACGAGAATAAACAAGACAAACAAAAAAGAACACTAAAAATTTATTTCGACATGTTGAATTTTCTACCAGGAATTTCTTTGCAGAAATCCCCGAAAGCAATTCACCACGCAAAATTACACAATTAGTCCCTAGAACCCGCGAAAGCCATGCGCCGTACTTCTCCCTTACTATAAATTCCCTGAAACCTAAAAAAAAAACAAAAAAAATAGTTAATTTTTTCAAATTTACCTTCAAGATTTCATTGTTGCGCCAATTTGTGATGAAATTGCAAATGGCCGACTTTTGGGGACACGTGCAAATCACGGACTAGCCAAAATTTATTTCAACGAAATATTATTTTCTAAATAACCAAAATTCAAGAACTGTATCAAAATAATTGCACGCGGTATTACAAAAAAATATAGAAACAGAATTTTAGAAACAACAGACAGTTTATGTTACATTCCGACGCATAATTTCACAAATTCTCATTTCCGCACCTCGCTGAAAATTCAATCAGCAAAGCCCGAAAATGGGACTAAAACAAATAAACAAAAACAATCGAAGAAGAAGAACAAATACGCACAATTAACAACGGCTAACCATTTTTTATCCTCGTCGCCATTTGATGTAAATGGGACTTACCACTCTGAGAGGTGGCTGTGGTGAAGCACGTCCGTCTAGTTTGGAGTCCAAAGGCAAAGAGAGCGAGCCACGCTGATGGACAGGGAAAAATCATGCAGATGACGTAGTTCGTCTGACGTAGACATCCGTAGCCATCCGAAGTTCACCGGAACCATCCGAGTGGTTGTTGTTGTTGTTCATCCACTGGTAGTAGCCTGCAGGCGTATCACCTGTTTAGGTTGTTTCCCTTTGAATATAATGTGGTCATGTGATCAACCAAAATGGCAGCCTCCATGACTTAACACCGCTCATAGAAATGCATTTAAGCAAGGCTTTGTTTCATTTTTCGGGAGAAAAGGAAATGCCGCTGGAAGTCAGAAAACTAAAGCTATATAAATGATTTGTGTCTATGGATTTTGCTAAGCTATCTGTCTGCAAGACAGCATATACATGACTGGTGCATTGTTTGAAGTGTGGCTGTGTTGGGTTGATTGAAAAACCTGGGGTCTTAAGGTGCATCTACTCTTGGATAATGTCCCATTACACACATAAGTTTCTACAATTACAAGGACACCAGAAGGTTCACTGATTAGTCTGCTGTTCACTAAGGCCAGTATGACAATTCATCTTATGACATTCCATTATCTTATTATTTATTTGATTAGTATATAATTTACATTATTATACCTTTCACTCCATCACCTTTTCGTAATTTTATAGTGCTTACTTGTTTACTTTGTCATTATCACATGTCTGTATAGACGGATCCAATGTTTTGACACGTGACCTTGTTTACATTTCACTGCGCATGCACCAATTACCTCCCCTGTTGAGGTACTCTTTTACCTGGTTGGCAAAACATGACTGTTGCCGTACAGTGTCAATGAGAATTTCAAATATTTATCGTGTGATTAAACTGATTTCTTTTCCAAAAAATTAACTGATCCTTGTCAGTTTGTGTTTTTGAAGTAATAAATGATATAGAACCGGTCTCTTCTGACATTTTATCGCACATTTTGTTGCCTAAAAAGCGTTATAAAACTACCCACCATCATGCCAAAACGTAGTCGATGCGCTTTATTTAACGAATGGAAATAAGATTAAAGCATGTATATTTTCTATCCAATTTTATACGAAAAAGAAGCAGTTTAATGTCAAAAATGGTTTGTGGCAAACAGTTTTGATAGAAAGACGATTTAACAAAGGTTATTACAGAAAATAATTAGAGTATGGAACCGGAAGTTTTTTTGCCCACCAGATAAAACGAGGCTAATGACCTTTGACCTTTGGATGACGCAGACTTTGGATGTGTCTATATTGCTGTAATGAAGTTCTGTTAGGGGAGGGCCATAACTAATTTTGGCAGAACTTGTGGCCCAACCCTATTGCTTGTTTAGAGGATGCAATAAAGTATGTTTAAAGGTGCATTATTGAGCTATCGGGCTTCAAAAATGAAAAGCGTGTTTTTCGGTTTTATTACTTCTATTCATGTAGCTATGTCATTTGTAATCTTCTGAAACCAAAAACCACTTCAGAAGTTTGTGAAAATCGTCGTTTTCATTTTTGTTTATTTGTTGTTTTTGGGAATTTCAATCTAAAAATATTCCCGTCACGTGACAAAAAGCCGGGCAACATCACAGCGGCGAACAATAAGATGGCGACCTCCGGTTCATCTGAGGAAAGTAGAATTTTTAGTCCAAATTACAAGTATTTGACTTTCAACTGCACTGACACAATACTATCATGCATGTTAATCTGTTATCAAATGCTAACGCATCAATTTACAGGCAAGAAGAAAATTTTACCGTCAATATCTAAGGATGAATTTCTGAATCGATGAGAATTGACATGGGGTCGTTTCAAAGATACACAAAAACCGCATACATGTGAGAGTACATGTATGATGTGGGTATTTGTTAGAATTAGACGATACTAGCAATAACCTTTTGATTTGTTTGATTTGAGGGTTAACGTCCCAATTAACACTGTTTAACGTCCCCATCAACACTGTATAAGTAATTTTGGAGACCTAGCTTACAATTGTGTGGGACTTTTATATACCCGACATTGAGATGAAATGAGATCTCATCCCCTGTCGCTTACGGGCCTCCGTGGCCTAGTGGTTAAGAGCGCTGACTCTTGATCATTAGGTCTCTCACCGCTGTGGTTCGAGCCTCGCTCGGGTCATATGTGAGACGCCAAGTTCTGCAACGGAAGGTCAGATGGTTTTCTCCGGGTACTCCGGTTTTCGCCCACCTCTGATTAACGATCGGCTCGATATGAGTGAAATAATCTTGAAAGGGCCGTAAAACCAAAAAAAAAAATCCCTGTCGCCCAATGAAACCAATAGGGTTTATATGAATGGGCAGCCGGACTCGCACCGCTTTGCCTGGGCAGGCTTGAATCCTTTAGGCGGTTTACCAATACTCCTAAGCGGTCGGTTTAAGCTCTGCCTGGCACCATCATGCAGCCCACCTATTTCTTCAAGCCCCGCCATGGGAGCCGAGCAAGAACTTTTTAATACCGAAACAAAAGAGAAACACTATCCATATTCGCACCGCCCATCGGGGCTTGAAGAAATATATGGGCTGCATAATGCTTCCACGCAGAGCTGTAACTGACCCGCAAACGAGTACTGGTAAACAGCTTAGAAGATCTAAGCCTGGGCAAGCAAAGCGATGCGAGTCCGTCCATTTGTTTCACTGGGCGACAGGGCTTGAGAAGTCATTTCATGTCAATGTCTGGTAAAAGTCCCACAAAATTGTTATCAACGTCTCCAAAATGACCTTTACAGTGTTGAAGGGGACGTTAAACCTCAAACCAAACAAACAAACGTGCACCAGGACCTACTCACTGATACTGGGATCGGCCACATTTTACCATTACTTGCAGATTTACAGCACACATCAATCTTGCGCTGGCCTCGGTAGCTCAGTCGGATGCGCGTCTGACTGCTGATCATGGGGAAGCAGGTTCGATACCTGCCGGGGTCGGCAATATTCTTTCGCGGGGATTGATCAAGAAATCTTTCCTACGGTCATTCTCTCCATTCCGCTGGCTCAAGAAGGGCAGTTGTCAGTTTCTGGCGAAAGAATGTGCACTCTCCTGGTTACCTCTTACGTATAAGCCTGCCCAGGAAAAGTAAACTGACAGGCTCAAAAACGGCCTTAACAGTGTTGACTTGGCCGTAAACCCCAAAACAAACAAACAGTTAACCTGCATAGGGGATGACTCTCCCTGAACAGGGCGCCTCCAGTTTGTTTGTTTGATTTGAGGTTTAACGTCCCCGTCAGCACTTTAAAGGTCATTTTGGAGACGTTGCTTCCAATTTTGTGGGACTTTTACCCGACACTGAGATGAGATGACATCTCAAGCCCTGTCGCCCAATGAAACCCATAGGGTTTATTAGCATAGGCGGTCCGCCTCGCACCGCGGTTCCTGGACAGGCTTAGATCCTCTAAGCGGTTTACCAGTACTAGTGTGCGGGCCGGATTCAGCTCTGCGTGGAAGCATCATGCAGCCCATATATTTCTTCAAGCCCCTATGGGCGGGGGCCGGTGCCTCCAGTTAAACGTTCCGATCCAAAGGGCGGTGCGCATTTTGACATTCATCGCTGTAAATGGTGTTCAGACACCGAAATAATCACCGCCGGGTCGAACCGAGGGCCTCTGGCATCTGAGACAAGTGCACTAACCACTCTGGGCTTAACCACTGAGCTGTCACGCTCAGTTTATTACATAAACTCCAGGTTTGCAGGATGAGACTCTGCACAGTAATCGGCTCTTTCGTTGTACATTGGGTCGTTCTCCCTGCTGGGGGGGGGGGGGGGGTCATGTGAGTACCAGCTGATAGCAAGCCGGCGGAATGAACAACTCACAGGGCATAAATGTCATCCTACTAGATTTCAGTAAGGCCTTTCACGAGGTTCCGCACAATTTCATTGCTGATGGATACCAGAAAGTCGTAATTGAGGATTTCTTCGTCTGCGCCCGTTACTTCTGGTGTTCCACAGAGTACAGTGCTCGGCACTCTCCTCTTCCTCATATAAATCAACGACTTGCCACCACGCGTCTCCCCTGTTCGCTGATCACTGCCTGTTGTACCGAGTTGCTGTCGCTCAAGAGGACTTTAATTATTTACAAGCATGGGAGAGAGACTGATAGATGCGTTTTCACCCAGACAAGACTTAGTCTGAGTACATCAGAATCGGCAACAAAAGCAAGATAATGGAGTCATCATACAACATCCATTGCCAGAAGTAAAGCAAAAAACCTGGCTATAGACAGTACACTGGTGTGAAATAGTCACACTGACATGCTTAGACTAGCTTCTAGTCGGATATCATATTTTAAAGTTAATAAGTAATATTCTTCTACCCCTTATTTGATCTTGGGAAGATATACTCTGACTAAAATGCCAGTTTGCCTTATCAGTTGGTGTTCAGTAAGGGGTACAGAAAGGCAATAAACATTTCATGACTGTAGCTGTAATCAATCATTTACCAAGGATCTTGCGAGGTAAAATTCGCATTGTACTAGACCTTGGTGTCTGAGACAAGATTAAAGTCTAACAAGGTTTCATATTTGATAAAAACACACATGAAGGTTGGTAATTGGTAAATATGACATCAAGGTCTAGTAGCTAGACTATGACATGCTATCTACGACAGACAGCCAGACAGCTGCTTTCCTATCCTACGCAGGAATCTCTCTGCATGCCCAAAGGACATCAAGGCAACAGCATACAAGTCACTAGTTAGACCTAAACTAGAATATGCTGCCACCCCCTGGGACCCCTACAAACAAACTAGTCCAGTTCAATCGCAATCAGCCGCTCACATCGTCTATCTTACTGATCATATGTATATTGGAAATGAAAAAAGGGAGGTTGGTAAAACCTAGTATTCCTTGAATTTCTCGAATCAAGGTCTGCTTTATTAAGGAAATTTCGTAATCCCGGATCGTTTTGTTATTGACGAAGAGCTCTGTGTGAATGATCCATGTCCCTGTCTTGAGATAGATATAAGAGCTTTATTTGTTTAACCGTCATTCATGAAGGCTTACAAAAGTATTTAGGCTGATGAAATATATATATTGGATTTTTCAAGTACGGCAACTTGGATTTTTTTAAGTACGGCAACTTGGAAAAAAAATGCTGAATTAACTGTACGGTTACTTGCGTCACAAAATTGCAAATTTGGAAACTACTGACACCATTTTGACATCGTTTGGAAGGAAAGGCCGTGGTTATTATCATGTTTGGTTTCATCACATAGGGATCGATTATAATGCTAGTGCTGATCGTAAATCAATCTATTTTTGCATGAAACAGATGGAGATGTGAAATCTACACCAGGGCCATATTTCCTTTTGAGAATTCTTTGTCGTTGCTTTCGCTTTGTTTCATTACTGAAAATACTTTGGAAGAAAGTCTGTCCCCTATTGGTCTATTCAACGGAAGGAACTTTCCTTTCGTGATGGGAAGTTTTTCTTTTTTTTTTTCTTTTTGTTGTTTTTGTTTACGAAATAAAGTTTGTTTTTCAGTGAGCTGAAATAGTTTCTACTTCGTTCTTGTGAAACTTACAACTAGAATAGACGTTAGTTTATGCTTTGAGAAGTGTTTATTCCTTTGACGAGAGTTTATTCAAACGAAGGTCCTGTAATATGCATACTATACTCCAGTTATTTAAGATTATGAGTGAGGCCATTATTATTATTATTATTATTTATTTATTTTTTTTTTTTTGTGCATTACGAAAACATGCCTTTTCAAATAAATTGAACATATTTCCACCCAAAAAATGAAAATGTTCAGATAAAAGATTCTGCTATTTTTCATAATTCAGCTCAAAACATAGATTTTGGGTACTCGTTGGAACCGTCTCGACCAGGCGGTTTCTGACGAGTACCAAAAATCTATGTTTTGGGCAGAAATGCGAAAAATAATGTACACCCATACAAACCCCATTCTACTGGATTAAAGTGGAGTTTAAGAGGGTCAAAATTGCATAGGCATGTTTTCATGATGGTCTTCTGTTTTTTTTGTGTTTTTTTTTTCGAAATCGGCCACGTGCACACATGTTGCAATTTTTATCTTGTATATTCTAACCATTTCACATTTGTACGGTTTAGTAACGCCACAGACAACAAAAAGCTACTTTAAAGAAGGTGATTTAAGGTTCCTCAATACAGTTATTTCACTACATTTGAGGTACTGAAAAAATCATATTTGCAAATAGTTACCCAAACAGATTTTTCATCAGATGGTAGTCCATGTAAATGTAAGAATATGAAAGCAAAATATTTTTATTGGAAAGTCACCATGTTAGTAATTTATTGCATTTTTCCATGGTTTTGCAAAAATGATATCTTAATCCACAGAACAAAAATGTGTAAAATACTATCATAGAATTGTGGCTAAAGGTTGCCTTTAGGCACTGCAAGAGTGGAATTTCAAGTAAAATACCTAAATAGTACTGAAAATTAATGATTCCTCCCCCACCCCCCAAAAATGTAATTATTTCACCTTGTACTATTTTTAAATTCAGTGTATGGTAGCCAAA
This sequence comes from Lucinisca nassula, assembly GCA_963580285.1. NCBI lineage: Eukaryota > Metazoa > Mollusca > Bivalvia > Lucinida > Lucinidae > Lucinisca > Lucinisca nassula. The sequence continues at coordinate 25,232,814 of OY757014.1, read as the reverse complement.
AATGACCAGTTCTACCAAGTTGGCAGTAAGATCACTGATTGGGTTGAGGTGTTGCAATCTCTTGCATTTAGCTTGTAAAATGATTGACCTTCTTTGGTGATTTTAGTATTTCATTTTATATATTTCATTCATGCAATTTATAACAATTTATGAATCACTGCACCAAAGTTTCACTGTATTATTGATTGTGTTTACTGGGTGGATGATTTGATACTGGAATAAAATCCAAAACCAAAAAAAAAAAAAAAAAAAAAAAAAAAAAAATAAGATAAAAACAGTTTATCCCCATATTTGAACTGAAAGATTGAAAGCAGCCTGTTCAGCACCATGATTTTTGTGCAAAAGCTTCTGATCATTTCCTATAACTGCTATGTTATAGCAGTGATTTTTACCCATTGATTTGTTACATAAGAATCAGAATCAGAATTGTTACTGGTGACACGTCAAATGACATTCATACACCAGGACCTGTGATATGGGAAGTTAGTCCCTAGCTCTAACCAAAGATGTAAACTTAGCTACACAATCATCAGCGCCTTCCGCCGTCGAAATAATAGAATCCGGAAGGGCATTCCAATCTCTAATGGTTCGGGGGAAGAACGATTCTTTATAAATATCCGTTCTTGCAGTAAGGGTCTGAAACGTCATTGAATGGTGCTGTCTACAGTGCCTAGCCGGGGGAACAAGGTCATCTGTTGGAATGCTGGCAGCACCCTTTAGACCTTTGTATAAGAGTATGAGCCTACTGTCTCTTCTCCTTTTCTTGAGAGACTCCCATCTTAATTTTCCTAGAATTCCAGTCATGCTCCCAGTTTCAAAGCAGTAATTTCCAGTTACAAATCTAGCCGCTCTATTATGAACTTTTTCAATTTCTTCATTTAGGACCACTCCGCTTGGGTCCCAGATGCAACTACCATATTCCAAGATTGGGCGAACAAGTCCCCTGTATGCTGTCTCTTTCACATCCTGGGGACACTGATGAAGATTTCGCCTCAGGAATCCAAGAGTTCTATTCGCCTTTGTACACATATTGCATATCTCAAATCGTGAGTGATTGTCACACCAAGGTATTTAATGGAATTCACATTTTCGAGGACCGTTCCCTCTAAAGTGTAAGAAGCCTCAACTTTATTAGATCTCTTCCTTGTTATCTGCATAATATTGCATTTAACTGGCTGAAATCTCATGCCCCATTTTCGGGCCCAACATCCTAATCCATCTATGTCAGCCTGAAGTTTCAATGAGTCATCTGTATCTCTAATTTCCCGGTAACAAACACAGTCATCTGCGAAAAGTCTTATTTCTGAGTCAATGTCAGAGGAAATATCATTGATGTACAGGGAGAACAATAGAGGACCAAGAACAGTCCCTTGTGGGACTCCAAACAAAACTGGCGCCAATACTGAAGATTCACCATTTACAAAAACACGCTGTTTTCTGTTCACATGAGTCACCATAAACAAATAATTGATGTTTGGACATATTTATCTAATCCAATTAATGATCTGTTGTGTCACCTACTTACCAATGTGCGGGTTGGTAAAATTTCATGGAAGCCCAATACTTTTAATATGTTTTGCTGAAAGAAGTTAAAAAAGAAATCTACCCTTTTCAACTTGTTTACTTGGGAACAGGGGTGAACAACACAAACAGGACAATGTTACACGTAGAAACTAGTTCAGAAATGAAGGCATACTATTCATGAATTAACGAACAAATTATGTTAGAAAGTATGTGAAAGTAGGCGCAAGACAGTTTCAAATATGAATATTATGTTTTAAATTTAAAGCAATGGTGTACTATTGTTTTTTTGGTGGGAAATTAGTTCCAAGGCGTATGAATACGTTTTTGCATTTGGCAAGATGGAAATCTCTTCAATTTGACAGCTACACTAATTTATCAGTGATGACAGGCTTCCAAGATAGGCGATTTCATTATGGTATACGCAGGAAGAAGGCTACATAGCTGACTTTTCAAGGTATTTTCATTGATGATGGAGAAAATAAAATGTGGAAGGCATAATTGATGAAATCTCAGCATTTCAGATTTACCGCAAGAAAAGGATATGATGGCGCCCATCGAGAATAAACATGTCAAAAAAATCTGGTTTTCAATTCAGGTAGCCTTTTTGATAGAAAGCTTTGACCGACTCGTTAGTATTTGATGTGAACTATTGATCTGCAGCTGTTTTAGTAACTTTTAAAAAGTCTATAAAGCGGTTTCCTTTTTTCCTGGTAAAAGTGAAAAATACAGAATTTCATTTATTTTCAAAGGCACAGGGATGTTGCTAATGCAAGAAAGTACTTGCTGTAATAACCGTTTATACCTCCAAACCTTTTTCTTGTGGGGCATGGATTTTTAAACGGAAATCAGGATTATATTTTGGGGAAAATCAACTTGCAAATCTTTCATCTATATTTTTCTTGTGCAAATGTATTGAGGAAACTTAAGATGTCCTGATATAAAAGTACTTTCATAAATTTCTTTTCCGTTCACAAAAGGTTACTTTCGCTGTAATATAAAGGGCAGCTAAAATAATTTTCATCCTAGTTGTAATCTAAAACTGTTAGTTTAACACTTAAATACCAGCATTTTAAACAAGAAGTGCAGATCTGGTAAAACGCAGCATTATGCCGCCTTTCTATGTTTTGATTCCATGGCCCAGTGAGATTCTATGATGGGGCGGTCTAAGTCCCTCTGGAGGGTGACCGAATAATCAGGGAGAATTATGGTCAGGTACACCCCAGTGTCACCAGCAAATAGGCGAACCCGGGACCACACATTGTCGGGTAGGTCGTTAAGGTATAATAACAATAATATTGTGCCTAGAACTGATCCTTGTGGTACACCTGAAGTAACTGGAACCTCATCTGAGTACTCACATTCAAGTGCAACTGTCTGACTTCTCTCAATCAGAAAAGACTTAATTCACTGGATAGTTAATCCATGTACCAGTAGCTTGCGAAGAAGCTTCATGTGATTCACCTAGCCAAAGGTCATGCTAAACCCAAGATAAGATCTATTTGTTGACCATTTAATCATGATCTGGTAAGGTCATAAACAAGCAGAATCACATGAGTGTCACAAGATCTGCGCTCCCAGGCTGTTGAGTATTTTGTGATCATAAGGTATGTCCAAACCAAATCTTATGCGGCGAAATTTAGTTTCAACCTACAAAAATCCATTTTTTGAAGGATTTTCTGCTTGTCGGAATTTTGTAAACCTGTCCCCGTAGAAAAACTAAAGCAAATTCTTATATGCCCATTATGACATAAAGACCACATTGGTAATGGGAAATTGTTTTTAAGAAATAGGTGCGATATGGGCATAAGAGCAATTTACGATCTTACTAGTGAGGAAGTGGTATTTTATAGTTTTGAACAGTTAAAGGCGATATATGATATAAGGGCCACATTTTTAGACTACCACCATGTAGTAAATAGTATTTCTCAAGTATGAAAAGATCAAATTCACATGAATCGTGTATTTGCTGTTAAATTTAAACAAAATGTAGTTTGTAACATATACTTTCAAGACTTGATTAGTTCAAAGAAAGGGAGTAGACTATTTATGATATTTTGGTTAGAGTAAACGAATACATTGCACAAACAAAATGGCAAACGGAGATAGGAGATAGAGTGGAAAAAGAGCATTAAAGACATTTCACGAGACAAAACTACGCGACTTTCAATACAAAATAAATAATAAAAATTTAGTAACACATTCATTTCTATTTAAAATTAATAAAATCAGGGTTGTAGTTACTGTAATGAACAACCAGAAAAAATCCATTATTTATTTCTTAGATGCCCAAAAGTAAGAACGTTTTAGACTGAACTTTAATCATGGTTGACCACAAATGTAAATCCAGAAATATCGCTAGAGGATCGTAAAATACTATTTTCACACGGTGGTAAAGCAGAAGTGGTCAATTACATCTCTCTCTCTCTCTCCCTCTCTCTCTCTCTCTCTCTCTCTCTCTCTCTCTCTCTCTCTCTCTCTCTCTCTCTGTTTTAGCAAAATATTGTATATACGAAAACAAATTTGTTTCTGTGAATAAAGTGCTTAGCGAGAGATACATTTCACTCATAAACAACAGGTTAGATAAATTCTTTAAGATTAAAGCCCCTCTCTCGCCCAGCCCAGTGGAATTCGTTTCACTGACCGCTCCAAGGCGGTTCTTCTGTCGTTGTTTATTTTTGTTATGGTTTGTCTTTGAGTGTTTGTATCGCTTATTTTATTTTGTTTTGGATATCGAATTGGCCATTTTGTGGAAAAGTAACTGTCCTTTTGGCTTTCCGCTATTGATGTTTCCATTAGGGTCTGTTGTTTCATGTTTGTGTTTCTTTCCCCTTTGGTAACTCTGGTGGGAGCTGTGGGTAAATTGTGTCGATTCCTGATCATTGCCTACACTTCTATGTTCTACATATAACTACTTTTACCCAAACACTGATGATTCATGAGGCCTATTCCGACTTAATGTTTATGTTTGGTGTCAGGGTTCTGTTTTCCGTCGACTATCTGCCACACATAGAGTGCAGTAGACTTGTACCATTAGCTATAAAAGGCACATCTTGTAGAAAATACATGTATATTGTTACTACAGTTTGTTTTCTGCTCTCCCATGAAAGAATTTTATTATTATTATTATTTTTTTTTTTTTTTTCAAATTGATTATCATCGTCTATTAGCCAATACGATGTTACACCCGTATGACTTTGTGCATTCTTTCATATCTTAACAATATTTACTTTTCTGGTGAAAAATTGTGATAGTTTTCTCATTTATGCTTCAAACATGGCTGTTGGTGCTCGTTGGAACTGCCGCAGTGATGTGGTTCTATCGAGTACCCACGGCGTATGTCATGGAGCAGGAATGAGAAAAATATTGTATACCCAGTCAGACGCGCATCCGACTGAGGTACTGAGGCCGACGATTATCATACGAGATATTTTGGCGAGCAATAATCGAGTGTATGTAAACATAAAGTGCAGATAACTCCATGTCAACAGACATACAACGTCTAAACAACGTCGTGTCAACGTCAATGCAACATCACTGCGATGCATTGACGCTGACGCAGCAAATTGTATACCCAGTTACAAAATATTGTAACCCCCAGTTCTCTCTCTATAAAGTTGGGTTTAAAGGGGCGTTCATTGCACGGACCTGTTATCGTAATGAATCGTCTTATTATTAACATTGCTAGAGATACTCGCCTACCAGTCGAGAAAGACAGAAGACCAACTTCTATCGTACATGTTGTCTAAACTGAAAAGCACTCACACAACCTTTCAATAATTCCCTGTCCCCTTTTTGTACTTTCTCTCATCTTCTTACTTCTAAAATATGTTCTAGAAAGGGTTGTCCTTTGGAAACAAGGAATACACCACAAAACTGTAAACTAGATCGCGCAGTCGATGGCGCGCCATCGCAAATCCCCACGTTTTGACCGCTTCACGGGACCCTTGGGGGCTGGTCCAAAAATTAATGTGCTCTTGCAGAAGCCATTCATGTATGTAACTCACACACCAAATTTGGTTGAATTCCAATGAATGGTGTAGGAGGAGATAGCCGGACAGACGGACGGACGGACGAACGGACAGACTGAGGCGATAACAATATCCCCACTTTTCTTCGAAAAACGTGGGGATAAATATGGAGTGTACATGTTTTCTGGACCAGACTAGCTAGTTTTGCCCAATTAGGCCTCATCAGTGACCCTCAAAAATTTCAAAATTCACCACTGAAAGGGCAAGAAAATATAAACTACACTATGATGTTGGGCAGGGAGACATTTTACGACCTCCACACATTCCCAGACACCAGCTATAGTGACGTTAAATATGTTCTAGAAATGGCTATCCTTTGGAGTGAGTGAGTGAGTGAGTGAGTGTTTGAGTTTTACGTCCCACCAACAGCTAAGGCCATACGGAGACGGGACCTAGGTTTAAAGACTCATCCGAAAGTGTATATCCTTTGGAAGCAAGGAATGCACCACAAAACTGGAACATATGGAGTGTACATGTTTTCTGGGCCAGAATAGCTAGTTTCGGCCAATAAGGCCTCGTCAGTGACCCTCAAACCTTTTCAAAGCTTTCCAAAATGTCGGCACAAGAATTTCAGAGAAAATAAGTTCATTTAATATGGCATTAGGATAATACATCCGTGGGATATAGTAAATTTCTCAAACCTTAAAAAAGGCATCTTTTTCTGATGAAGATTTGTGATATTTTTCATATTTATACTCCAAACATAGGTTTTGGATGCTCGTTAGAACCGCCTCATTGAGGCGGTTCTAACGAGTACCCACAGCCTATGTCTTGGAGAAGAACTAAGGAAATTAATGTTATTCCCCGTAAACCCCAGTTTTCTTTATATAAAATGGGGTTTAGTGGGGTCTTAATTTCACGGACTTGTTCACGTGATGGGAAGTGGTTTTAGGTTCTAGCTTTACGTAATAACGCCAAATTAGGTCATTACCTGCCGTCCGTATTTTTTTATTTTATTTTTTTTTTGTTTTGGTTTTACGGCCCTTTCAAGATTATTTCACCCGTATCGAGCGATCGTTAATCAGAGATGGGCGAAAACCAGAGTACCCGGAGAAAAACCACCTTACCTTCCGTTGCAGAACTTGGCGTCTCACATATGACCCGAGCGAGACTCGAACCACAGCGGTGAGAGACCTAATGATCAAGAGTCAGCACTCTTAACCACTAGGCCACGGAGGCCCGTTACCGTCGGTATGATCATTTTCCACATTAATCTGGTACTTTTGAGTAACAAGTTCCGGAGCCGATGCTACACGCTATGTCAATGTCGTTGTTGCATCGACTTTGCTGCGTCAGCGTCAATGCATCGTTGTTTAGACGTTGTATGTCTGTTGACTTGGACGTTGTTTAGACGTTGTATGTCTGTTGACATGGAGTTATCTGCACTTTACATTTATATACACTTGATTATTGCTGGCCAAAATATCTCGTATGATAATCATCGGCCTCAGTACCTCGGTCGGATGAACGTCTGACTGGTGATCAGAAAGGCGCGTGTTCGGTACCTGCCGGGTCGGCAACATTCTTTCGTGGAGATAGATCATGAAATATTTTTCCACGGCCATTCTCTACCACTGGGCATCCGCTGATTCAAGAAGGGCAGTTGTCAGTGGCGAAAGAGTGTGCACTGTACTGGTTAACTGCTGATGCCTCGGTCACAAATTCGGCGTACCCCGGCCGAACTATACTATACGTTGTGGTCGGCCGAGCAGTCCAAGCCGAGAAATGGGTGTCTGGCTCGGTTTTGGCAAAAAGTATGCCGTGTGGGGCCTAGAGAGACATCCGCCGGGAATCGGGCGGTGTCAGCCTAAGTTTTGCGGGGAAGCATCGGCGTATACGCCGGGCGGAAATAGGCCGGTGCACTGCAGGTTACCGACCGTATACCCGGCGATTGTTACTAGTCCCCGAGCATCGGTCGATGTTCCGCAGATGTCCGCCCAGTTCCCGGCCGCCGGACAAGGGACGGGTTTACTCCAGCCGGGAATTGTCCAGTTGTTCAGGGGTATATAAACTGCATCCTCTCCTGCCTATACAACAAATGGGTCAGCTCTGTTGGTGGGTGAACATCCTTTTTCTTGACGTCGAGGAAAACTTTCGAAGAAAAGCGGAACAAGATGCCTCTTATCCCACCACTGCACCTACCGTCACCCCAGGAAAGGATCCGGAGGTTACAGGAGTGGCTGCTTAGGGCTCGGCACCGTGCCAATGTGGTCTTTGCAACCTTGTGTGCGGGAGAAGAACTGCTACCGCTGATGGTGGATGAAGCAATGGATCGTGTACCGTCCTTTGCATGGGCAGTTATCAAACGTTTATGTACAATGCTCCCTACTGGTCTGCTAGAAACTGGCACCCATCGGAGATCGGGCCCTTATATAGTCGAGCGTCAATCAGCGATCGAGCGGCGCCAGTCGAAACCGGGATTCGTCCAGCGGATTCCGCTTGATCATCTGTCGGGCCTCGGACGATTACTGCCCGATTATCTGATTGGTCGGGGTCCGCTTTACGACTACCGGATGCCAGCCGATGCCATCGACATCGACGTCGGTACGAGCTCTGCTCGACTTTTATCGATGTGCCACCGACCTAGAAGTCGGTGAGTTTTCGTGGAGAATTTTAACTACGAGTTAAAATTTAACCGGGCCCCTCCCGACCACCACCAACGCCCCAACATCCGGCGGGACGCCGACCGGACTCCAGCCCTACCTCACCCCATCGCAGTCCCCGAGTAGTCGGGCGGGGATCGAATAGTGATTTGTGTTCGTGGCTTTACGTATAAGCCTGCCCAGGAAAAGTGTGGACAGGTAAACTGACCGGCTCAAAAATGACATAAAATAGTGTTGACTGGGCCGTTAGTCCAATACAAAACTAAACTGAGGTAGGGGTCTTTAACTTTAATGGAAGACACCCAGTCAGCGTAGAATGTCGGTCAAGCGTCGGCCCGACGATATATACATAGAATATTTATTTTCCGTCTTATACCGTTAACAAATAACATTAGCCCTGTATGGCTTTTACTTCTACAAAAACAGTGTAGAAGAAAAACAATCTTTTTGGTGCTGTTTGGGCAGGATCAAGATTTTCACCTTACATCCTCATTCGAAGGCTGGAGCAGGTCAAGGCATTCATCTCTGCAACTAAGTTTGACAACGCTGCCAGAGAGAGAGAGAGAGAGAGAGAGAGAGAGAGAGAGAGACTAATGAGCAGCATGTAGGTAATGGTGTGTGTGTGTGTGTGTGTGTGTGTGTGTGTGTGTGTGTGTGTGTGTGTGTGTGTGTGTGTGTGTGTGTGTGTGAATCATCTGAACTACGCCTACGTCGGGCCCGATGTTGGCCCAATGTGGTGCGCTAGCCCATAATGAGAGAGAGAGAGAGAGAGAGAGAGAGAGAGAAAGAAAAAAAAACACTGAGCAACATGTTGGACATGGCACTTTCAGAGCCCATAGGGGCTTGAAGAAATATATGGGCTGCAAAATGCTTCCACGCAGAGCTGAATCCGGCCCACACACTAGTACTGGTAAACCGCTTAGACGATCTAAGCCTGTCCAGGAACCGCGGTGCGAGGCGGACCGTACACGCTAATAAACCCTATTGGTTTCATTGGGCGACAGGGCTTGAGATGTCATTTTATCCAAATGTCGGGTAAAAGTCCCACAAAATTGAAAACAACGTCTCCAAAATGATCTTATGACCTTTACAGTGTTGACGGGGACGTTAAACCTCAAATCAAACAAAAACACTTTCAGAGAGAGAGAGAGAGAGAGAGAGAGAGAGAGAGAGAGAGAGAGAGAGAGAGAGAGAGAGAGAGAGAGAGAGAGAATGGACAATATGTAGGCCACGATAAGAAAGCAATGAGCAACATGTAGGCCACGGAGAGAGAGAGAGAGAGAGAGAGAGAGAGAGAGAGAGAGAGAGAGAGAGAGAGAGAGAGAGACTAATGCGCAACATGAAGGCCAGAGAGAGAGAGAGAGAGACGAATGAGCAACATGAAGGCCACAGAGAGAGAGAGAGAGAGAGAGAGAGAGAGAGAGAGAGAGAGAGAGAGAGAGAGAGAGAGAGAGAGAGAGTAAATCGCATGAACGGTGCGTCTGACCGAGAGCGATACGACATGGCGACGTCGTATCGCTGTCTGCCCGATGTTGACCCACTGTTTCAACATTTAGCCCATAATGAGTGAGAGAAAAAAACTTAGCAACATGTTGGCCATAGCACTTTCAGAGAGAGAGAGAGAGAGAGAGAGAGAGAGAGAGAGAGAGAGAGAGAGAGAGAGAGAGAGAGAGAGAGAGAGAGAGAGAGGAGAGAGAGAGAGCACTGGGGAACGTGTACGCCATGGCATGCTGAGAGAGAGAGAGAGAGAAAGACGGAATTTCATTCCATTTTACACATTGATATTCGCATAAAAAGTTTAAAAGAATTTCACTATACTACGATCTACGATTTCTGTCACAACAATTGTGTGTAACGATGTTGAGATGATCCCTGCATACCTTTCTAGGTATTTACCGCATGACGTCATTATTCACGCGCGTTGTAGTTTTGTCGCGAAATTAAAAATAGACTAACTGTGTTCGTAGCATAGTTAGGAAAACCGTCTCATAAAACTTAACCTGTGATCATAATTGTTCGCAATATTACATAAAACTCATTCATTTGTATTATTTAAACAAAAAATACCCGATATATGTAAAAAAAAAATTAAGCACTTTTTTTCCGACAGCTCAATAATGCACCTTTAAAGTACAATTGGCTCAGGTTTTAAGATTTTGGCCCAAAAAAAATAGATTGGCGAAAGTGATGGCGAAAGAAAAAAAATCCTAGCGTGAACCCTGGTACAGTATTGGAGCAATTAGCATAGTGCATCCAAAGACTCTGAGAAGAGAGATCTTGCGAGACCCAGCTGATCATACAAAGTCTTGTCAACAAACTATACAAAAATATGCAAATGGGTTTGCAAACAGATCTGATTCCACTAGATTTTAGTAAGGCTATTGAATGATAAGGTTTCACATGAAAAACTACTTCAAAAATTGCACTACCATGGAGCAGCAGAGGGTATGAATACACTTTTTGTTCCAGCTATAAAAACCCTATTCAGTCGGCTCCCAGCCTTTTTTTTGGCAAATTAAGCCTCCCAACCCAAACATCAATATTTTTCATTTGCCAAATTAAGCCTCCCAACCCTAAAAAATTTCCACCCCAACTGGCTGCGACATACCAAGGGCACTCGCTGAGTGCCTTGTATAACAACGCTGGCAAAAAGTCAGAGTCCCAGGGGAGGCCCACCACCCCCACCGGCCCGGGGCTCTGGCAGGCCCCAGTTCTAGGATAAATTCCCATTCTTGATCGTCCTCCCTGGCCCACCTCAAGACGGCCCACCACCATGGCATTGAGTGTATGGATTCGTCGTCTGCGAAACTTGTGCTCGACATGTTTAGAGATGTAATATGAAATCAATAGGACCACATAATATTGGTAAATACTGCATAGGAAAAAGAACGTATTGCTCGCCCATAAAAGAGTGTCAATATTGTTTTTTTTTATGAAGTAAACAGACAGTTTGTGATACATTTCGTTTTCAGCGCTTTGCGATTTAATCGCCAGGTATAATCGAACCTGACAAGAAAAACCAAAGCTGACAAACTTTATCGAACCTGACAAAAATATTTGAATGAAATGAGCAACAATCAATATTTGCGCAACAATAAAATTTTTCACTCAAAGCTGACGGGTCGGTATTTTCCAATAATGTTTTATCGACAGTATAATTGACGCAAAGCGAATTATGTAAATAATTTTGATAGTTGTACTGAAAAAAATAGAAAATCTGTGGAGTGTATTTTGTTTGTTTGATTTGAGGTTTAACGTCTCCGTCAACACTGTAAAGGTCATTTTGGAGATGTTGCTTCCAATTGTGTGGGACTTCTACCCGACATTGAGATGAAATGACATCTCAAGCCCTGTCGCCCAATGAAACCAATAGGGTTTATTAGCATGGACGGTCCGCCTCGCACCGCGGTTCCTGGAAGGCTTAGATCCTCTAAGCAGTTTACCAGTACTAGTGTGCGGGCCAGATTCAGCTCTGCGTGGAAGCATCATGCAGTCCATATATTTCTTCAAGCCCCTATGGGGGGGGGGGGGGCACTGTGAAGTGTAAAACAGAGTGAATAATAATCAGACAGGCAAAATACCCCTGGTGCACTACAAAGCGCAACAGGTTTACTTTACCGAGAACAGGTATTTGAATATATATAAAAGAGTAAGGGAGGTAATTGCCAGACTACCAGGAAGTAACAAGTCATAACCAGCCTGTTGTGCCCATTCAGTCCTAACCAGTCAGTTGTACCCAGTTCGTCTTAAGGACACTGATCAGATGTAACCAGCCAGTTGTGCCCATTCGGTCCTAACCAGCCAGTTGTACCCATTTTGTCTTAAGACGCTGATCAGACGCATGTGTTTTACACTTTTTCCGGTAACAGAAAAACTCTTGAGTGGGATCGATGAAGGTTAAAATGCTCTTTGGTGAAAAGAGCTTGGGCAAAATCAAAAGGCTCTTACAGACTGGGTGTGATGTGCTGATTCGCGAATATGAAAAATACGTTATGTGGTACATGTACTCACGTCCCGCGGCTTATGGTCGCTACCGAGAACAGGTGATTTGTATGTGCAATGTTACGACTAGGAAGAGCCTTTTCGAGCAAACCCTGGAAAACAATTACCGGGTAAGGGGACTGAGGTTGACCAGCTCACTGAGAGCTGGTCCTAACCCAGCCTGTGCTCTTTTAAGCTCGCGAGCAAGAAATGTTCATTGAGAAATGCCACAATGACCAGCATTGTCCAAGTCTTCCAACAGCTTGGTAAGGACCGTCATTAACGCCTCGTCTTTCACACGTTGAAACAACTTCTTTTTTTCGTCTTCTGATAAACTAAGGCCCTGTTTTTGGCACTTACGAATTTCTTCTTTCATCTGATTGAACTTGTCGGTTTCACACAGAATCAGGCGAAATTCTGTTTCAGATATATTATCGTCGTTCAGCGCGATAGAAATGCGGTCTGCGACTGAGTTCAGCTTTAACTCAGCCAAGATACTGATCTCGTCATGTTTTTTGGCTTTTGTTTGGAGCCTTCGGCCAATAAATTTACTCGCCAACACCCAGCAAACCACACGCAATCGCTCCAGCTTGAAGGCCAAGGGCGACAGGCACCACTATGATAGTTGACAAGAGCACGACGCCAGAAGCAGCAAGCCCTATGCTAGTCGCAGTAGGCGCAGTATCAATCCCATCAACAACATTAAGATCCCGGGCTTCTCCAGACTTTCGAATGAGTCTTTAATCCGAGGTTCCGTCTCCGTATGACCTAAGCTGTTGGTGGGACGTAAAACTGAAACACTCACTCACTCAACAACATTAGCCCCACGTCTGTATTTCTTGTACAGCGAGGCTCTGAAGTCTCGTTCTTTTTCGAGACGGAATTTGACCTCGGCCACATGGTGAAGGCAGTGTTTATCTCCAGTATCAAGTGGTGGATAGAGAGTCATCTTGTTAATATGATCTGCCTTTTCTCTCTAAATGGTATTACTTATTGAAAAGGACTGCGACGTCCTCTGGCGTGAGCTCAATGGGCGTGATCGAAGCCATTTAAAAGAAACTGAACCAATGAAGAGTTTATGTAGATTCAAGAAGCGGTCATCGGTTTGGTGTTGAAGGCCTTCAAGTGAAAACTGCACTTGAGCTACCTATGAGGTATCCCACAATATATGGACCTCCACTTCTTTATTGGTATGCGCTTGGGTCCTCTTGAGCTTGAAGCCAGGTAAGACATCAACAAAGTCGTCAGGCCTATCTACGAGAAAAATCTGGAGGAAGATTTTTATTTGTAAACTTAAACCAATGGGTCCCGTTTGGGAGAATTCGGGGACCGTTTGTAGGGTTCCCTGACGGTTGTTGCTTATCTTAAGTACATGTATATAACTGAATCTGTCTTGTGCTATGACAATGTTTTTCGTCTCAGGAATATAAGAGCACAGCCGGGTGCAACTATCTTCCGAACTTTGTGCTGCTTTCCAGTCATGACGTACGAAGATAAGCGGTTTATATCAATAAACCATCCTGTTTGTTGTAGTGGAGGGGGGGGGGGGGGGGGGGGTCCGCAAAGGCAACCTACTTGCTCCCAGTGAAGGCCAGCTTATGAACCTGTTTTGGAACGGCATGTGAAACATCCACATCGCTCAACTCTTCGAATTTCAGTGACCCCTCTTGGGTGACCTCTTTTATTTTGTACACCCAATCAGAGAGCTGGAAGGCATACAAGCGATCTTCCCTCCCATTCTTATCGAACTCCTCGGTGTCACCAAGATCAGCCAAAGCCATCCCATGGTATTTTCTGACCCCACCTGGGCTGCTTGCGTCAACCATTCCTTATATGTAGGGTTGCACTCATATACTCGATTGGTAACATCTCCCCGTTGGTGTCTCTAAGTGAAATAGTTAGCTGTGAAATAGGCTCTGATGCCAGCCTCTTGTACTGTAACTTAGAAAATGATTCAGTTCTACTCATTCTGGACAGGGATGGATCTAAGTAGTGTAGAAGGGTGATCATTATGCAGATTGTCTGAAGTACTTAACTCAGCAAGATGAAAGTAGATCTCATGATGGACGGCGTGTGGCTCATCTGCAGCGAACGTCTGGAGGGGTTCATGCTTTATTATGTCGTCATTGACACAGATAAAGGTAGAGGGACAAGCTCTAAAAGTATTGTCAGAAAAGCCTAAGAGATTAGCTAATATGCGATTCATTGTTATGACTTCTCCAGACTTAACTACCATTTGCAGTAGACCGGAGGGTTCATCTAGAGTGAGTTTGGTGCCCAACCGCTGAAACACCTTTTCGTTCAACTTGCAGACGTTATAATACCCGTCAGGTATTATTTTTTCAGTCTTGTTATTTGAGACCTTATTGTTCCTTTTGCCGTGCATATCATGTTGTACAACCAGTGATACTACGTCAACTCGCCGAGAGCAATCTTTAGCTCACATATAGACTGGGTCCTGGCAAGATTGATTGGACATCATTTCGAATGCCAGTGAGTGTGATGTACATATTGACTTGAACATTTGCCTCCACAAAATGGGCATGGATACAAAGGCATTTACGTTTAATAGCTAGGCAAATTATCAGGCAGGCGGCCATTTCAAAGAAAAGAAGTTTGCGGCAGGGGCGCCAATCCTATCCATAAGGGTCGACAATAAGAAAGGTTGTTTCTTTATCAAGTACCTGGACGTCTTCACTGATTATCAAAACCCTCCGCTTACCGGGGACGTCGCTATGGCAAACAAGGCGTGGGACAACTGGCAGCACAGCCCCTTTAGCTGGTGGCAGTGCCAGCTGAACTTTGCAGTTTGGTGCGCAACCGACGGATGTGGTGTTTCATTCAAGGATTATCTCCAAGCGGATGAGCCCCTTCTTGCAAGCCAGTATTATCAAAACCCTGCGCTTACTGGGGATGTCACTATGGCAAACAAGGCGTGGGACATCTGGCAGCACAGCCCCTTTAGCTGGTGGCAGTGCCAGCTGAACTTTGCGGTTTGGTGCACAACTGACGGATGTGGTATTTCATTCCAGGACCATCTCCAAGCGGATAAGCCCCTTCTTGCAAGCCTGTATTGCTTTCATTTCTATTATACGACAAGGTGTCTGCTTGAGGAGCTAAAAGTCGCCCTCCCTGGGGACGAGTACCATTCAAGGTTCAATAACCAATATGACTCCAGGGCCTACAAGCGGCTTTGCAAGGAGTTTGTCGTTTCGTCTTCTACTGATTGGCGGCAAAAGCTGGACTATGGGTGTCAAGGCCTCGGATCTTTTAGTACCTTCATGACCCCTTCGGGGAAATACTGCAGTGATCACAGCTCCGATGGCCCCTTCTTTCACCTGACGGACGCCATACGCCATAAGCGTTATATTTCAAAGGCGAGGATGATGTTCATTGTCGATAAATCAGAATAGTTCACATCAGCAAAGCCCCTCAACGGGGGGGGGGGGGGGGGGGGGGGGGGGGGGGCACCAGATTTAAAAATAGAAATAACAACATTAAAAGGACTTCTGCTCCTTAATCAGTGGATGGATTTTGAAATAATTTCACAGTTAATTACAGGAAATGATTTTTGGGTGACCTTATACCAAAATTGCTCAAACGGTTCTGCTCGGGTGAACAAGATGGCCATCAGAGCTAAAAATAGAAAAACCTTTAAACGGTTTCTTCTCCTTACCGGTGGATGGATTTAAGAAATAGATCAGCTCTAACTGTGATTTGTTGAGTAATAAATCACAGTTTGGAGGTCAGTTGTAAAGTAGATCAAATCACAAGCGCGTAGCGCACGTGATTTGTCTACTTACAACTGACCGACAAACTGTGATTTATTACTCAACAAATCACAGACTAGAGCTGATCTATTTCGATTCTAACACGCTGAAAATCGGCAATTATGTTGTTGATTCCTTCAAAATCTCTCAACTTTACGCCATTGTTAGAAGAAATCCCGCTAAAATTATCGACTGAAACACATGCATTTATATCCTTTTCTAACGTTTTGGAAACGAGACAATGACGTTACACCGTCTAACGTCAAGGAAATCGACTAGTGACGTCATAAATTAGCAGTTTTAAATGACGTCACTCGTCACGCTCTTCCGAGCTGTGATTTGTTGCAGAATAAAACACGGCCGTTTTCCATTGCCTATATAGGCGCGCTGTGTTAGAATAAAAAAATAATTTCACAGGAATGTTCCTTGGGTGGCCCTCTATTATAAGTTGCTCAAACCATTCTGCTGGGATGAACAAGATGGCCGCCAGAGGTAAAAATAAAAAAAAACTTTTAAACATTCTCCTGCTTAACCAAAATAATTTCTCAAGAATGTTCCATCGGTAACCCTCTAGGCCTCTACAAAAATTGCTCAAACTGTTCTGCTTGGATGAACAAGATGACCTCCAGAGCTAAAAATAGAAAACCTCCTTCAGTCAACCAAAATTGCTCAAACCCTCTACTCCACCATATATTACCCTCAATTTCATTTGTACCGTATGGATCAGGTGAGCTATCCAGGGCCATCATGGCCCTCTATGCCGCTCTTATTTTTAGACCTGATAGTTTTATTAATCCTCTTTAACTGGAACTACATGTACCAGTCCGTGACAAATTTTCACAGCCCAAAATTATGTCCGAGCCATTAAAGTTTGATCGCGTGTGTGGATGTTCTCATCATCATGTATCGGTTAATTACAGTAAATTCCTATATTAAGACCACCTTTGGGACTGTTCAAAAGTCCCAAAAGTGGTCTCTGACCAGAGGACACTGTTTGCAGGAAACAAAGAAATAATAACTGCAGCCTAAATAAGGTTTTTAACCCTTTTTGTCCCAAATGGAATCTTTTTTTTTTGGTTTTACGGCCCTTTCAAGATTATTTCACTCATATCGAGCCGATTGTTAATCAGAGGTGGGCGAAAACCGGAGTACCCGGAGAAAAACCACCTGACCTTCCGTTGCAGAACTTGGCGTCTCACATGTGACCCGAGCGAGGCTCGAACCACAGTGGTGAGAGACCTAATGATCAAGAGTCAGCGCTCTTAACCACTAGGCCACGGAGGCCCATCCCAAATGGAATCTTCCACCTTACATATATCAAGAGTCCATTTCAAAATTTAGGGGTGTCAGGTTGTGGTATCTTCAAAATTGATTTGGAAAATGGCTGAACGTCCTGCAAATAGTGTAGGCCCTGATGAGACACCATGTTCTGCAAATAGTGTAGGCCCTGATGAGACGCCTTGTTCTGTGGCGTCTCATCTGGGCCTGCACTGTTTGCCGAGGTACCCCCTTTGGGGTTTCCGGTACAAAATGGGTTAAAGCAGAATTAGTCTTAATTTTAGGTGGTTTTAATAGCGGAATTTCGCTGTAATTATGGCAGTTTGGTTATCAGTTCTTACTTCCGTCCTTTTGTTCTGGTGATCACTATTTGTTCAGTAAATATTGGACTAGGAATAATGAGTATTGATTTGGGTGGCTGTTTGTTTGTGAATAAATATTGGCTCTTGCAAATGCAGCTTCATAGCTGCCCATGAAAAAATAATTTTTCGATCACCCTCATGCTTTTCAACATCATCCTTTATTACTTTATACCTCACCTATTTTGAATAGAATAGATAGCAGTAGTCCATTTTGAAATCTAGGGGTGACAGGTGGAGTTATCTTGAGAACTTTATTTAGTAAATGATCAAACCACTTAGCCTGAAAGATGCAAGAAAATATGTATACAAAACAAATTTCTTGCATCTTTCAAGCTAAGTGGTTTGGTCATAAGGTTTAACAACATTAGTTACGTCCCTTCCCCCTTGCTTTTTGCATACATTGAAGGCCCTGATTAGATGCCACTTTTTAGGGTGCCTAATTTAGGGCAACTCTGTTTGACCTTAGCTGCAGATAAGGCACTTTTTCATATTTCTTCACAAAAAAAAACAAGTTGTGGGTATTCATTTGAAGCACTTCAACATACTTTTTGTGCAGAAATAGAAAAGAACATAATATTATTTGGATACCTGGGACTTTTGGGGTTTCCCTTATAAAATTTAATGGTTAAACTTATCTAACATTGAAAGTTCTCAGCATTTGAACTCAAGCAACATTTATTTACCGTAAAAACCCCTAAAAATTCAGACACCCTGAGCTATAACTCACCTTAAATTTAAAAAATTTGTTTCATGGTCCAGCAAGAAGTCCAAAAGGTGTAGACAAAATGGCAAATAGGATAGACCCTGATCAGACTGCTCATTTAGGGGCAGTCTAACCTAGGTTTGCACTGTTTACTTAAGTCTATCTGTCCCAATACTTTTGATCATTGCGGTATTACATATGTCAGTCATACTTGTGTATTTTGTTTGTTTGAATTGTGGTTTAACATCCTCGTCAACACTATTGAGAAGTTACTTCCAATTTTGTGGGACTTTTACCTGACAACTGGAAAGCTTATATGCACTGGACAATCTGACTCGCACTGCTTTAAGAAGCCTCTGTGGTGTAGTGGTTACACTACTCGCCTTGTAAATCAGGGATCGCAGAATCGATCCCGGGCTTCTCCAGACTTTCGGATGAGTCTTTAAACCGAGGTCCGGTCTCCATATGACCTTAGCTGTTGGTGGGATGTAAAACTCAAACACTCACTCACTCCCACAGCTTTGCCTGGGCAGGTTTAGTCCTTCTAAGTGGTTTACCAGTACTCACGTGTGGTCAGATTCAGCTCTGCGTGGAAGCATCATACAGCCCAATCTATATCTCCAAGCCTCGATTGGGGGGGGGGGGGGGGGTGCTGGGCAACCATACATATGTATACAATATTAACATGTATTGTAAATCATATGCAATGTGAGTGAGTGAGCGAGTTTTACATCACACCAACAGCTTAGGTCAAATGGAGACGGGACCTTGGTTTTAAGACTCATCCGAAAGTCTGGAAAAGCCCGGGATCGATCCTGCGACCCCTGGTTTACAAGGCCGGTAGCATAACCACTACACCGCGAAGGCTTCTTTCATGCATTGTATTTCTAAACCCCTCTTTTTCCAATTTTAAGTGCCTGTGGACTAAATGGGAGGAATACGGTATCCCTAATCATGCAGGATGAGTGAAATTTTGAAAAAAATTCCTGCCCAGTTATGTTTAGAGAAAAATAAAGAAATATGATGTGGTGTGTTCTGGTACATGTGTATTAAGCCGGGTGCTTTTAACCCTTATCTTGCTGTTCACGACAACCCCTATATTTGCAAACAGTGTAGCTCCAGATCAGATGGCTTCTGAAGCCATCTGATCAGGATCTACACTGTTTGGCATTCAATTTATGAATTTGTAGCAATAAGTTACATAAAGTAGTTTGATTGGTTGATAGACAGAAATGGGTGTGGCTTAAATGAATATTCAGCAAGATAAGGGTTAAGATTAACCTTTCAACTGCTACATTAATTCCTGAAGCAGATGACAGTTTCATTTCTTAACCCATAAAATGCCAATCATGACTATTGTCGTCTGCTTTGCCATCTGCTGATTACCGCAGTACATGTAGTAATATTTTGCAGGAGCAGTCTGATCTGGGCCCACACTGTTTGCCTGTATGAAATTTTTTTTTTTAAAAAGTTTGCCAAAAAAAAATTCAGCAGACGATATTTTCAGATGTAGTTATTCTTGGCATCTTAAGGGTTAAAATATTTTTCACTAGATCAGGTTTGAACCTCCTGCAGAGTACAGGCCAGTATGTCGCACTGGAATGGGCAGCAACAGTATCTTTTGTAATGGCTGCAAGTTTTGGGTGCACAAGAAATGTAGTGGGCTCAAGTGCTTGATAGAGGACCCTGATTACAGGTGTACACAGTGCCAAGGAACTGCACGACCCTTAGGTGGCAGACCACACAGGGAAGTCCAAGTGGGATCCGGCAAGCTGGAGGTTGTAGCTTCCTTTTGCTACCTAGGTGATATGCTCTCAGCAGCGGGTGGTTGCGACCTTTCAACCACACCACATATGAAAACAGCCTGGAAGAAATTCAAGGAGTTGCTACCAGTTCTCTCTTCCCGCCACCTCTTGTTCAAGACACGTGGCCGTGTGTACAGCTCTTGTGTGCGAAGCGCAATGCTCCATGCCAGTGAGACATGGCCATTGACAAAGCCAAACCTCCAATGTCTTCAGCGGAATGACAGGGCAATGATCAGACAGATCTGCAATGTCAAGCCACAGGACGCTGTCACCATCAGGTCCAGTGAGTTACTTGAGCATCTTGGCATTGAGGACCTGGACCTCATCCTGAAAGAGAGATGGCTCCGCTGGTATGGACAATCCATGTGGACTGCCTACAGTGCAGTCAAGACTGCCTGTGGCATGCAGGTGGGCAGAAAGTGGGGGCCTGGAAGGCCCAAGCTGACCTGGAAGTAGCTAACAGAAAGAGATTGCAGAGAATGGAAGCTCTCTCCTATCGATCATCATGATAGACAAGCCTGGAGATCTGGTGTAAGATCTGCCATGCATGCAGCAAGCCAGCTATCTGGAAGGGGGCCCACTTATGTGGACAGTGCCCCTGTACCTGCAGGTTAATAAAAATTGCGTTGCTGATGTTGATAAGGGGAGTACTTGATGATAATTGAAGGATTTGTTTGTTTGATTTGAGGTTTAACATCCCCGTCAACACTGTATAGGTCATTTTCGAGACGTTGCTTCCAATTTTGTGGTGAGTTTTGAAGGGTAATGGGTAATATAGATTGTAATTTTAAAATACAACAGCATTACCTTAATGATTCTAATTTTTCGGACAGATCGGCCTAAGCAAACAGTGGAGACCCAGATCAGACTGCTCCTCAAGGAGCAGTCTGATCTGCATCTACAGTGTTTGCCATTCTGTCTGCACCTTTTGGACTCCTTGCTGGATTGTGAAACAAATTTGTTAAAATTTTAGGAGAATCATAGCAAGTCCTGAAGGTGTCCCAATTTTTAGGATTTTCACGGTATATTGTTATTGACTTTGAAGACAAATGCCAATATCTTATTAACATTTTAATGAAAATTCTCAAGACATGCCAGCTCTTGTAATCTTGGGCAAGAGCTAAAGAAAACTCCGCATATCATAAAGCTGCTGGCTTTACTCATTAGCTCAGAAGAGCTCCAGGTCAGGGCATCAGCTGTTTAGAGCTTTTCATATTCGAGACAGCGCATGTCAAAACCTACAATAAGACATGTGCGTCCAACAAAGACTCAGATCAGCCTGCGCATCTGCGCAGTCTGATCAGTCTTTGTTGTGCGCTCTGAGGATAGCTAAGGGCCTAATACTGCTTCATGCAGCCAGAGAAGTCTCTGATTAGACTATATGGATGTGCAGGCTGATCTGAGTCTTCGATGGGCGTACATGTCTTATTGTAGGTTTTGTCGTGCACTGGCTCATTTTCAACCTCTCATGTACTCAAAACTGGGTTTAAGTCATTGGGGAGACCGGTTCAGCTGAAATCTTTTCTAGATGACATCAAAGATGGTTGCCAAGGATCTATTTTGAACTTCTTCTGGAGGTAGTGAATGGCCAATTGACTCAGACTTTGATAGGTCAGGTATCAGGATGACTTGTAGATCAAAAATAGCTTACCGTAAAATCTCTATTAGAAGCCCATGCTCTAATAAACGCCCACCCCCCGATTTTGATGTTAAAAATGGCGATTTTTGGGGCAATTCTCAGAAAAATACCAGCCTCTAATAAACGCCCACTGGAAAAAATCAGCAAAAAACGATCTTACCGTATGCTGAAAAATTCCGAATTTGCTGCTTGATCGCCGAATGCACAAGTTTTTTTTCTCTCGTGGTCCAAATAAATGATAAACACAGGGAATTTCTGGTCCTTTGCCTTGAACAAAAGTCCCTTCTGCAGCGGAGTGTGGGCCTCCGGTATTTTCGGCTGTGATCTGAACGATACTGCCGTCCTTGTACAAAAATGTCAAAAGCTGACATAAACCTTCTGGAATACGTCCGACAGTAGTATCACTTTTCTTCACTATGATTGCACTGTCACTATGCTGATTGTCAGGCTCTAAGAAACAATCCAAATTTGTCCCACAAGAATAAGAAATCCTGTAAACGTGGTGTCCTTTCATAACACATTTGACCGACATGATCTTCCTGACAAACATCATGTGTTTGACGCATGTTTACCTCACATCAAAGGCGGCACCGCAGGATTTTTCCCGCGGAAATTTAGAGCCAGCGTCTATCAACACGTGGCCAATTAGGGCTGATCAATAAATAATGAGCCTCAACAGCAGAACAGGCGAAATGACGTTAGTGAAGAGGAAGACAGCTACATGACAGACAGAGAGGAAAGCCTTACCTCCGATGTTGATTCATAGGAACTTTTTGTGACACTGCCTTGTAATGATGGGAACAAATTTTTTTATGTGTTTCTGCCATTTTTGACACGAAACGAGAAAGATGTTATATGATACTTGCTATATTGAAGATAGAGGGCAAGAGTTGTGCCTTTTGATTTTTGTTGTTGTTTTTTTTGTGTGTTTGATTTGAAGTTTTAACGTCCCTGTCAACACTGTAAAGGTCATTTTGGAGACGTTGCTCCCAATTTTGTGGGACTGTTACCCGACAAGTCATGCCTGAAGAAGTCTATTGTATCACCGGCACAGCTATTGTATCACCAGTCATTTTTTGAGAAACAAGATGGCGACCATATGAAAAAATCCGATCGTTTTGGACCGTCATATGTGACTTGCAGGTTTCTATAGCCTCTAATAAACGCCCAGCCCCCTCTTCATGAAAGGCAATGATTCTAATAGACGCCCGGGCGTCTATTAGAGATTTTACGGTAAATTGTTCCAACTGGAAATCCAAGCGGGTTACCCTTTTGAAAATCTATTTTGAACCACTTCTTCTGAAGGGAAAGGCCAGCTGGCTCAAAACCACGTAGGTTTTGTTAAAAATCTAATTTGACCTTTTTCTCCTGAGCGTAGAGGCCTTTTAAAGGTGCATTATTGAGCTATCTGGAAAAAATGCTTCCAAAAATAAAATACATATAGCCGGTATTTTTCTTGTAAATAATACAAATGAATGCATTTTATGCAAAAATGCAAACAATTATGATGACAGGTAAACGAGTTTGAGAGGGATTCCCGAACTAGGTTTCGAACACTGGTTAGATCTATTTTTAGTTAGTGACAAAAATAGAATCCCCATATATGACGTTATGCGACGTTCATTTTTGGCCTTGTTTTCTTAGGCCATGCCTGAATCGAAAAAAAATATGACGCTGAATACCATGCCAAAAGTAATGACACTCAGAGACAATACTGTTCAAATGTATGTGTAAAGTGACAGATTTATTTTTAGAACAGAAATTCCGAACACATGTTCAGAGCGAAGGGTAAACACGAATGAAAACGACCATTTTCACAAAGTTCTGAAGCTGTATTTGGCTCCAAAAGTGTACACATGACAAAGGAGTATGCATTGAAGATAAAAACCAGAAAAAAAAATTGAGTCCCGGTAGCTCAATAATGCACCTTCAACTAGAAGCTTGGCAGGAAGTATAAGGTTGACTTGTTGATCAAAAATAGCTAAAAATGCTCTCATCAAAGGCCAAGATGGCAGTCATGGAAGTATTTTAGCAGGAGTGACATGTACGTGTAGGCCACATTAATAGCTAAAACATTCTGATAAAAAATCCAAGATGACCATCTTGAAAATCAACTTGGAAGCTAAAATCTTTCTGCTCTGAAATCTAAGCTGGATACCTCAGAGTGGCCAAAGTCGAAGTTCAGCTACACTCACACCAGTGTTGAGGCATGGTTTCTGTGGAGACTGGGGGAAATGAGGGTAATTAAAAAAAATAGAACTCATGCCCCCACCCGGCAACCTAAAAAATATATCACTGAGAAATTTTTATTTGTGCGTCCATGTTGTTTCCTACGTCTCTTTGGCACGGTGATGTCATAAACTTTACACCTGTTGATGTCATGTTATACTACGTGTGCACGCCATGGCACTGAAATTTGGTTACACATGCCAGACTGTCTGCTATCTTTTTGCTTAAATTTGCTAAATTATTGCAAAACCCCTTGATTGTTTTAAATTGCAATTTACTAAATACTTGATCAGTGTCTTTAATAATAAAATATATAATCAGTTCACCGCAACAGTTTCATAGGGGTTCACTACTTTAGCTCACCCATATAAAATTGTCTAAGGCTCTCCCAGTAAATATTATTTATTAAAGTTTACTATATTCCCCTTCATGTGAGTTACGGCAAGCTGATCTTAATCTGTTCAAACATCCTGAAATTGCCTGTGGACATGTTTTCCCATGATGTGGCTTGAAAATAATAGTCCAATAATTTGTTGTTTCTGTATTGATTTAATCCATGTGCCTGTTGATCAATAGGAACCATGCTGCTGCTTTTCACAACCACTCTTAGGCTCTGGTTCCTGTAAACACCATATGGTTAGTGTGTTACCATGAGGATGGAATATTGGTAAATTTTGTAAGTCTGTTGTAAAGGCCTCATCTATTTATAAATTACTCTTGTCATGCTTAACCCAGGATAATTATTATGCTTTGCCTTTGCAAACAGTGAAGATCCATATCAGATGGCTTCTGGAGAAGCCATCTGATCTGGATCATCACTATTTGTCATTCATTAATGATGAATTAATTGGATTGGAATAAATCACATCAAGATATTTGATTGGTTGATAGTCAAAAAGGGGTGTGGCAAAATTTATTCATCCAGCTGAAGAATGGATAAGAAATAGTCAGTTTTCAAAATCAAAGCACTGGTGATTGTTTGTAATCTTTGGATTTTGCATCTAAAAATCATGCTTGAAGAGTTTAAATAGGACTTGAATATATTGGGGGTCACTGATGAGGCCTTATTTGAAGAACTAGCCAGAATCTGACGCAGAAAATTTTTTCCCTTGAAAGTTTTCATGTCTTTGATGTATGTCTTGTTTCCAAAGATGAAATCTTTTGAGAAAACGGTAACTACAGCTGGTACTGAGAGACTGTTTGGTCAACAAAATTGTTTTTATTGTTGTTGTGGCTGTTATTATGCCCCTGCCATTCGAAGAATGGTGGAAGGGCATATAGCATTGCCCCTGTCCATGCGTTTGTCTGTTCATTCGTCCATCTGAAACTTAAACACAGTCAATAACTTTTTTATTTCTGGATGGATTTTGAAATTACTTTGTAGAAATGTTAACCATCATGAGAGGATGTGTCACGTGCAAAATCCAGGTCCGTACCTCAAAGGTAAAGGTCATTCTCAGAGGTCAAAGGTAAAAGAAGGATCCAAAACTTAAACATGGTCAATAACTTTCTTATTTCTGGATGGATTTTGAAACTACATGGCAGAAATGTTAACCATTATAAGATGATGAGTCATGCACAAAACCCATTTCCATACCTCCAAGGTCAAGGTCGTACTTAGAGGTCAAAGGTAAAAATAACTGTCCAAAACTTAAACATGGTCAATAACTTTCTTATTTCTGAAAGGATTTTGAAATTACTAGGCAGAAATGTTAGCCATCATGAGACAACCTGCTTCACACAAAACCAAGGTCCTTACCTCCAAGGTGAAGGTCATACTTAGAGGTCAAAGATTAAAAAAGGGTCCAAATCTTAAACACAGTCAATAATTTAGTTATTTCTGGATGGACTTTGAAATTTCTTGGCAGAAATGTTAACCTTCATGAGATGATATGTTGTGGCCAAGACCCAGGTGCTCGAAGTGCAATGTCATACTCAGACGTAAAAGGTAAAGAAAAATGTCTTATTCTGAATGGATTTGGAAATTACTTGGTAGAAATTTTAACCATCATGAGTCAGTGTGTCATACGCAAGACCAGGTTGGTACATCCAAGTCATTTCAAACAAACCCAAAACGACACTGGCAAACAGTGAAGTCCCAGATCAGATGCGTTCCGCTGCATGTGAACAAGACCATCACTGTTTGAAAAAATTTCGGCAGCATTAAAATGCATAGGTGTTTTTTCATTCTGGCTAAAGAAATTATGTTTGTAAGTTTAAAATTACCAAGACGCCATATCAGGTATCGTCAAGAATCAATCCCCAGGGTTACATAGCTTACCATGAGCAGAAAGTACTGTAGTACACTAGGTGACAGCATTTAATGTGTTGTGACACAATTCTGTGAATGAGTCTGTAGTATGGAACTATTTGTTTGTTTGCATGTTTGGACCACTAGATGTGTGCTTATTGCAATAGTGTCCCAGATTAGCGCACAGTATAAATTTATGATGATAGTGTGTGGTTTGGGATTTAATATGAAATTCTGCCAAGCAATTACTGCGTTTTAATATTGGAAATGCTTTATAGACTTAGATTTTATCTGTTGTTTTGAGACAGTGCCTTGACTGAAGTGAGTCAGGGCTCACACTCAGGTCATTAGATAGGGCCTTTCTTGCAAAAAGTGAAGAATCAAATACATGCACATAACCCTGTATTATATCCTCCCACCAAACGGGATGAGAGCCTATTGTTTGTTTGTTTGTTTGATTTGAGGTTTGACATCCCCATCAACACTGTATAGGTCATTTTGGAGACATTGCTTCCAATTTTGTGGGACTAATACCCAACATTGAGATGAAAGGACATCTCAAGCCCTGTCGGCCAATGAAACCAATAGGATTTATAAGCATGGACAGTCCGACTCACACTGCTTTGCCTGGGCAGGCTTAGATCCTCTGAGCAGTTTACCAGAACTCTTGTGCTGTCTGTTTCAGCACTGCGTAAGCATCATGCAGCCCATCTATTTCTTCAAGCCCAATGGGTGGTCGGCCATGGTTGGTGTAGATCCCGTATACATGCATTGGCACAGTTTCTCATGAATAAACTTTCATGGGTGCATCAGTTGGATGATGGCCTTGACATCATTTTCAAGGTCATAGGCTCCCCAAAACTGTCAATTGGGCAAAAAATACTTTGTTTGCATCCTATCTCCTGAATGAATTCATGACTGTAGTCAAACATGGTACAATATATCATTGCAACCTACAAAAGGTGTGATTAAATTTTGGTGACACTGAGCCAATTTTCAAGGTCACAGGCTCTCAAAACTCAAATTTTGTCCTAAAATAGTTTTTCTGCACCATATCTCCAGAAAAATACTTTAACTTTGGTCATATCATTGTCACCTACCAAAGATTAACTTAATTAGACTTTTGTGACCTTGGGCTGGTTTTCAGTTTTTGTCGCGCCTGCTATTTGCATGGCAGGTTTACCATCTGTTTGTCCATTTCGTCCATCCATTTGTCAAGGCGTCAACATTTGCAACCACCCTAGTGTTTACCCTAAAGGTCAAGTTAATTTCTCAAGAAGTATAAGTGCTTCATTAATGATACTTGGTACAAACTTGTATCTAGGGATGGCAATTTTAATGCAAGTATCCATATTTGACCTTGAACTACATTTTATGGGTCAATGACTTTGTGAAATATTGCGACCACCCTAGCGTTCTCCCTAATGGTCGATAATTTCTCAAGAACTATAAGAGCTTTATTAATGAAACTTAGTACATACTTGTATCTAGGGAATGTATAAGCATCCATATTTGGCCTTGACCTAAATTTCATTGTTCACTGGCTTAGTGAATTATTGCATCAACCCTAGTGTTCAACCCAATGTAAAGTTCATTTCTGAAGACCTATTAGAGCTTCATTAATGATACTTGGTACAAACTTGTATGTAGGAATGGCAACTTTTATGCAAGCATCAATGTTTGACCATGGCCTAGATTTCATGGTTCGGTGACTTTGTGCCCCCACAGGCACAACATAGCCTTCGGCAGAATTCTTGTTCTTATTATAACCCAGGCTTATGAAGTTTGATATTGGGGTATATAGTTTACGTCTTGCCGTTCGTCTGTCGGTCCGTCCATGCATCCGCCTTTCCATCCATCTGTTAACATTTTGGTTAAAGTTTTGCGTCAAAGTCGGGTTGTGTTACTTTTAAAAATTTACACAAAAAATGTTAGTTTTCTCCAAACAGTGAAGGCTGAGATCAGACACCACATTTTGTGAAGGCCCTGATCAGTCACAAAATGATACTATACAATGTAGATGATGCAAATGAAATTTCAAGTCCTATGTTTTCATTCACGTGAAATTTTCAAATATTTTTTCTAATTTTTCAGAGAATTTAACCCATTCAGTACCAGAAACCCCTAAAGGGGTGCCTTGGCAAACAGTGCAGGCCCAGATCAGACACCGCATTTGGCAAACAGTGCAGGTCCAGATCAGATGCCACAGAATGTGGTGTCTGATCAGGGCCTACACTGTTTGCAAAAGTTAAGCCATTTTCCAAATAAATTTTGAAGAAAACACAACCTGACACCCCCAAATTTTGCAATGGACTCCTACCACATATAAGGTGGAAGATTCCATTTGGTACAAGAAGGGTTAATAAGGTTTGGCATTTCAAAGGTCATGTGAATCATCTGCTGGGCATCACAGACAATTTACATGAAATGTCAAACTTATTTTCTCTGAAAAATAATTGTGGTCTAGTGCCCTTTCTAATCACAACAGTTGTCGTCTTCTTTGTCATCTGTTCTTTGTTTTAAGTCATTTTTGCAAACAGTGTGGACCCAGATCAGACTGACACCTTGAGCAGTCTGATCAGGGTCAGGAGTGTTTTCCTGTATGCAGAAATATGTTTGAAATGTTTGCAAGAAGATGCAGCAGATGACATAAACAGGTGACAATTTTAGTTACAGTTTTTCTTGGCAGCTTGAAGCGCTAAAAATAGGTATACATAATTAAACCGAGCACATACAAATGACAGTGATTTATTTTGAGAGTTGCTGAAGTCAATGGTGCTAACTTTTTGTGGGCGTGATCTTGAACAGTTTGGACATAATCAGTCACATTATTTGTTAGTCATGTACATGTGACTTCATTCACAAGAATTGTTTTGCTGGAACATTATTAGTTTATCAGTGATAACATGAAGGCAGATGGAGTGATGCAGGTACGTTTTTGCTTGTCATGATGATAGACCCAGATAAGAGCGGGTATCCACGTATTATTTTTCTTAACCCTTGTTCTGCTGAATATTTTAATATGCCACACCCACTACTGATTAGAAACCAATCAGATTACTTGATGCAAATTATTGCAACAAATTCACAATCTGAATGACAAACGATGTAGATCCTAATCAGATGGCTTCTTCAGAAGCCATCTGATCTGGATCTACATTGTTGGAAAGGCAATGAATATCTGGGCTCAGCAGGACAAGGGTTAATTCTGCACAAAAACACACGTTGTTGGTACTCAATTGAAGCACCTCACCAAGGCACTTCTAATGAGTACCCACAACATATGTTTTCATTCAGAAATAAGAAAAATATAATTTCTTTTTGGATTAAAAAAGCGCATTATCTGGAGTTATGCATGATTTCTTTGAATGTTCATGCATCTGTATTTGCAACCACCCTTGCATTTACCATAATGTTCAAGTCCATAACTCAAGAACTTACAAGAGCTTCATTAATGATACTTGGTACAGACTTGCATCTACATGTAGGGATGGCAACTTTACTGCAAGCATCCATGTTTTACCTTGACCTACATTTCATGGTTGGCTGGCTTGGTGAAGTATTGCATCAAACCCATGCGTTCAACCTAATTAATGCAGTCCAGTTCTCAAGAACTTTTTAGAGCTTCATTATAGATACTTGGTGAAAACTTGCATCTAGGGATGGCAACTTTAATGCAACCATCCACATCTGACCTTTATCCACATTCCATTGTGCACTGGCTTTGCTTATTAGTGCTTTATCCTTGTGTCCAATGTTCAAGTCCATTTCTCCAGAACTATTTTAGCTCCATGAAGCATCTGGGGATGGCAACTTTATTGCAGGCATTGATGTTTGACCTTGACCTACATTTCATGGTTCACTTACAGTGAGCTTGCGCCCTCACAGGCATAGTTTTTAAAGAAATTATTGTGTTGAATTTCACAATGACAGATTCACAAAGATTGTTTCAAATTAAATTGATTTAAACTGTACATAGTTCTTAAAAAAAACATCAATGTGCGCTTGGAAGAGCAAATATATATGCAGTATTTATGATGAATGCTTTGAGTGTTATGTCAAGTAGCAAGGTGTCAAAGTAAATTGGCTGTAATTTGCTCAATATTCAAAGATTAGGGAATGCTGCTAATACTGTTTGATGTCTTAACTTTGGGTTATCTCCCCTATTTTACCTAAATACATAAACACGGCAGATTCCTTCATCAGGAGTATGGTGCACATTCCTTCATCAGGAAATGACAACTGCCCTTCTTGAATCAGCAGAATGGAGAGATAATGATGGTAGAAAATATTCCATGGTCAGTCTCCACAAAAATATTTTCTATAGTCATTAGTTAAACTGACCCTAAACAATGTTTACTGGTCTGACAGTCCAAACAAAAAATCTCCGCAAAAAGAATGTTGCATACCCAGCGGGGATTGAACCGATGCCCAGATCACCTGAGTCAAAATGAAGCTACCCTAGTTATAAGGGAAAATAACACTGATTATATCTCCATATTAACCCAAAATATTCAGACACATCTTAGTCCTCACCATACTTGTTCTAAAATTTGAAGAAGTACAATTTACTACCCAATGTTTTGTCTTAAAATACCTGGATGAGTGGCAAGCAGTGTAGACCCTGATGAGATGCAATGATCTGCTGGGTCTCACATGGGTCATCACCGTTTTCCAAGGCCTATCTGTCTGAATACATATGGTAAATATGGTCTGCTATAAATTACCATCTGCTGTCTGTGGCCTTCAGGCAGTGTACTGGTCATTATTGAATATTCGCTTTAATTCATTGATTTTTGCTGGTGATAATTACCCTCAAATTTTGGACACCTGGTAAATCAATGCAGTTGACATTTTTGTGCCCAGCGAATGCATAGAACTAAGCTCAAGCTACTGACTGGCTAAGAAAGTGTCTTTGATTTATAGATACTTTTAGATCATAGAGACTTTAAATTATTGAGGGTTTGAATGTATGCATTAGATACAAATCCGAGTTTTACCCTTATCCTGCTGTTCATAACAACCCCTTAGTCTACCTCTGCAAACAGTGTAGATCCATCTGAAGAAGCCATCTGATCAGGATCTACATATGCAAAAGCTACTCACATTTTTTCAGCAAAAATATTAGTATATTTGCCATATTTAATGAACAAAGTTTAAATGATTCTTTAACTGACAACATTGTTAGTTTTGAACAACTGGCCCTTTTGTTTGTATTGGCGCTTAATGGCCCAGTCAATACTATTTTAGGTCATTTTGAGCAGGTCTGTTTACCTATCCACACTTTTCCTGGGCAAGCTTATACGTAAGTGATTAACCAGTACACTACAGTGCACATTCTTTTGCCAGAAACTGACAACTGCCCTTCTTGAATCTGTGGAAGGGAGAGAATGACCGTAGAAAAGATTTCATGATCAGTCTCCACGAAGAATGTTGCCGACCCCGGCAGGTATCGAACCCGCATCCTCCTGATCAACAGTCAGACGCGCATCTGACTGAGCTACCGAGGCTGGCTCTGGCCCCTGCTGTGTGTTGGAACTCAAAAGATGGAAAGAGTCCACTTCAGAAACTAGGCATGTAAGGACCAATTACATGAGCCCCGCCAAGCGAATTTGTGTCTTCGAGCATTCCGTCATAACAAGTTTTAACTGCGCATGCCCAGCCATTCAGAGGGGCCAGGGACATGGTTTTCTGTCTTAAGGTTCCTCTTGATTTACTGCTTGTATGAGCGAGCAGCGAAGGTTCTGGCGAGACTGCGCGGATGCGCAGGCTCGCCTGAACCTTCGCTGCTCGCATAGGCGATAAGTACCAAAATCGCTTGAAGGGGCCCACATGTACTATGCATGTGTTTTCCATTTTCAGCGTCACTCCCACTCCAATTGTCAATGTGGTATTGACTTATTAGTTTTTGCTAGTGAAGTTCTGTATTACTAAGTAAATTTATTGTCAGTTCAGTATGAGAATTGGATGATGACAGATGGATTATTGTAGAGATATTTGCTGAGATTTTGCGTTGATCCCTATGTATGATACATTCTCTTTGATATTGACTTAAAGATACTGGTGCTTTACAATCATTATGGTGAGTAAACAGTTACTAAGCGAAGTACTAGAAGTTACTCATGTTGTTTATCAGTCAGATTTCTTTCTGCTTCGTGACATCCTACTGGTTATTTTACCTATCTACACTTTTCCTGGGCAAGCTTATATGTAAGCGGTCACCAGAAACTGACAATCTGCGGAAGGGAGAGAATGACGCTAGAAAAGATTTTATGATAGTCTCCGCTTAAGAATGTTGTCGACGCCGGCAGGTATCGAACCCGCATCCTCCTGATCACCACCCAGACGTGGATCTGACTGAGCTGCCGAGGCCGGTTTTCTCATTGTAGTAATTATTGCAAATCAGGGTAGCAACTCAGGATTACTTATTTTTTTCTTAGGCTGTTTTTGAGTATACTAATATTGTGCATGCCATAACTTGGTAACCATTTGGAATATCTTTGGGTATAATGCATAGATAAAGGCCTTTGGGGAGCATCCATTGGTTTCACCGATTTCCTTGTAGTTTCTGTCAGTATTTTGTGTCAATACAAACCGTTAGCCTCATTGTTTAATGTACTGAGTACATTCATTGAACTATGCTAGGTTTATTAATTATTCATCTTATCCCATTGTATACTTGTGGACTCTTCCATTGCTATATGTTGAACAAGTTCATTTGTCAAATAAGGGGTGGCAGGTGAATTTTTTTTTTCGTTTTTATTCTATTTTTGACAGAATATTCTGTTAGCAAATAGAGCAGACCCTGATCGGATGCCACTTTCTGTGGCATCTGATCTGGGCCTGCACTGTTTGCTACGGTACACCTTTAGGGGTTTCCCGCACAATGGATTATTTCAATCAAGCTTCACTGGTTTGAAAACCATTGGGTTTAAGCCTTTTCCTGCTGATCATGACAACCCCTGCTTTTGCAGTGTAGATCCAGATCAGATGGCTTCTGAAGAATCATAGATTTTGCTTAGCACTTAAAGAAGAAGCTGCATTATGTAGTTTTAAAAAACAAGTCATCCACCAGAGATATGGTAAAACGTCTTTGATACATCTTTTGGTGTTTAATCCATTAGACATTGTTAGTCTCACAGGAGAGGCAGTCTAGCATTCTCCTTTCACTGAAATATAGGAAATTACCATGTTTTTCATATTTACAGTAAAATTCTGCTATTAAGACCACCTAAAATTAAGACAGATACAAGATACAAGAATTTTATTGCGAATTTTCGGCCCAAGTAGGAGCACATAAAGAGGCATATCAAAGACAAATTGTGCTTTAAAAGCTTATTAGAAGGTTTCAGATATATTTTCTTTGGGTTTTCTACTACATCCAGTATACTCTGGTAGAAGACCACCTTAAGGACTGTTCAAAAGTGGTCTTAAAGACCGCTTTTGAACAGTCCCAAAGGTGGTCTTAATATAGGAATTTTACTGTATTTGGCTAGACAGGCCTCACCATAGTTACCAGAATAAATATAGTAGGGAGTTGAGGTATCCCAATACTTAGGGTAAATATGTTGACAAGTATAATTAAATCTTAATCCGCAGCTTTTCACGGCAACCCTTACCTTTGCAAACATTGTAGATCCAGACCAGATGGCTTCTTTACCATCTGATCAGGATCTACACTGTCATTCAATTTGTGAATCTGAACAAACTCACTATTTCATGTAATTTGATGGCTGATAGTTAAAGTGGGTGTGGCTAATTCAAATACAGTGAAATTCTGCTGTTAAGACCACCTAAAATTAACACTAATTCTGCTTTAAAAAGCTTATTTAGAAGGGTACAGTTATCCTTTTGTGTTTTCTGCACACAATGTCTGCTGGTCAGGAACCACCTTTGGAACTGTTAAAAAGTGGTCTTAAAGACCACTTTTGAACAGTCCCAAAGGTGGTCTTAATATAGGAATTTTATTGTATTCAGCAGGATAAGGGTTAAAAGGATTGTTGCATTCTGGTTCTGACAATTAGTGGTCACTCAATGACACAAGCAGGGACATTCTGTCATAAAGGCATTGTATCTCACTCAGTTGGATAAAGCTTTATCCATGCCCAACAACTTGTCCTGTTCATAAATTCTCAAATGCCAACAAGGCAACACTATTTAGGTCATTTTGGAGACATTGCTTCAGCTTTGTGGGACTTTTAACTGACATTGAGATGAAATGACATCTCAAGCCCTGCCACCCAATGAAACCAGAGAGCTTATATGCATTTGATGGTCTGACTCAGATCACTTTGTCTGGGCAGGCTTTGTCCTTATCTAAGCGGTTTACCAGTACTTATGTGTGGTCAGTTCACCAGCTCTGCGTGGAAGCACCAATCTATTTCTCCAAGCCCTGATGGGTGGGGTGGGGGAGTGATTGTTGTCAATCAACCCAAAGTTACATCTCTGCAATTGTCCAGGTGATCATCTGTGACTAATAATGTTAAACCATTGCACTTAACTTGATCATGTGGTTTTTCTCTGGTTACCCTGGTTTTTGCCCACCTCCTTTAATGATCTGCTTGATATAAGTGAAATAATCTTGAAAGGGCCTAAACCATGATGATAAATAAAAGGAAAATAGTGTTGAAGGTGACGTTAAACCCCAACATAAACAAACAAACATCAGTTTGTCTACTTTCACCCTTTGCATGCGGGAAACCCCTTAAGTGGTACCTTTGCTAACAGTGCAGGCCCTGCTCAGATGCCACAGAAAATGGCGTCTGATCAGGGCCTGCACTACTTGCTAACAGAATTTTCCATCAAAAGTAGAATAAAAACGAAAAATAGGCCTGATACGCTAGTATACAGTTAGTAAAGAATTTAACTGAAGACCCTGATCAGAAGCCATAGCCCTGTTACCATGATGGGCACAGTCTCTGTCACCAGGGGCAGTATAAAGCAGTGCCCTTTATCCCGCGTCGGCCTCTTTATATTATAGCAGTATATATAGTCCGTTTGAAAATGTTGTCTGTTTATGCCATCTGCAGCATCTTCTTGCAAACATTTCAAATAATTTTTTGGCATACAGGCATGCAACAGTGAGTGAGTGAGTTTTAGTTTTACGTCCCACCAACAGCTAAGGTCATACGGAGACGGGACCTCGGTTTAAAGACTCATCCGAAAGTCTGGAGAAGCCCGGGATCGATCCTGCGATCCCTGGTTTACAAGGCAAGTAGCGTAACCACTGCACCACGGAGGCCTCTAAACAGGCATGCAACAGTGTGGAGTTTGATCAGACTGATCCTAGAGTCATCTTGTAAAATGTTTGTTTGATTTGATGTTTAATGTCCCTGTCAACACTATATAGGGCATTTTGGAGACGTTGCTTCCATTTTTGTGGGACTTGTACCGAACATTGAGATGAAGTGACGTCTCAAGCCCTGTCGCCCAATGAAACCAATAGGGTTTATAAGCATGGACGATCTGACTCACAATGCTTCCTCTAAGCGGTTTACCAGTACTTGTGTGTGGTCAGATTCAGCTCTGCGTGTAAAGCATTATGTCGCCCATTTATTTCTCCAACCCCCGATGGGCGGGGGCAGCTAGAGTCATCTTCATTTAATTTTCAAGGTCAGTACAGAACATAAGATTTTCAGAAAAAAAAGAAAATTTTCGAGGTACTGTTTTGGCAACCTGCGGACCTGGTATTTGGCATAATTCAGAGAAAGGATTTGGCCCTGGTCTTCAAGAATGGTACAGAAAATAAATTGTTCAGAATATGTAGTCTTGGTGTTGGGTACATCTGGTTTCTCAGTTACAAAACTACACAAGCTAAAGTATTGCATGTGTATCCTCAGATACAATTTGTGTACTTAGATGTTCTCTCAGCTCACCAGAGCCAAAGGCTTCAGGAGAGCTTATAGTATAGGCAGTGATCAATCAACTGTTGTCATCTGCACCGTTGTCTGCATCGTCAACATTTTCAAATGACAAAATAATGTGTAGCCCTGTAAACTCAACTTTTCTATACATGAATTTGGTTTAAGTGGGGTGCTTACTACACAGATTTGATTCATGAAAGGGTAGTTGTTCTGGCCAAAGAATGTGCACTGTATAGGTTGTAACCCATTTATGTCACATAATTACTATAAGCCTTCCCAGGAAAAGTTCGGTTAGGCAACATGACCAGCTCGCTATGACTTAGTAGTGTTGACTTGGCCATTGAATTCCAAGCAAACAAAACGAGCCTCCGTGGCCTAGTGGTTAAGAGCGCTGACTCTTGATCATTAGGTCTCTCACGGCTGTGGTTCGAGCCTCACTTGGGTCACATGTGAGACGCCAAGTTTTGCAACAGGCCTCCGTGGCCTTGTGATTAAGAGCGTTGACTTTTGATCATTAGGTCTCTCACTACTGTGGTTCGAGCCTCGCCTGGGTCACATGTGAGAAGCTAAGTTCTGCAACGAAAGGTCAGGTGGTTTTTCTCTGGGTACTCCGGTTTTCGCCCACCTCTGATTAACGACCGGCTTGATATGAGTGAAGTAATCTTGAAAGTGCCGTAAAACCAAAAACCAAAAAAAAAAAAAAAAAAACCAAACCAAGCAAACAAACTGGATGGAGGCAACAATTTTTATGTCCCCGGTAGCGATAGCGGGGACATATTGTTTTTGCCCTGTCTGTTTGTGGGTTTGTTGGTTTGTACGTGGACATCTTTAACGTTGGCCATAACTTTTGAACCGTTGGAGATAGAGCTTTCATATTTGGCCTGAAGGTTCCTTGTGACAAGACCTTCACATTCATGCAAAAAAATTTGACCTGTGACCTTGACCTTGACCTTTGACCTACTTAAAAGAAAAAAATGACATTGGTCATAACTTTTGAACCACTTGAGATACAGCCTTTATATTTAGCATGTATGTTCCTTGTGACAAAAGCTTTTCATTCATGCAAAAAAATTTGACCTGTGACCTTGACCTTGACCTTTGACCTACTTAAAATAAAAAAATAACATTTTGGTCATAACTTTTGATCGGTTTGAGATAGAGCCTTCATATTTTGCATGTAGGTTCCTTGTGACAAGACCTTCACATTCATGCAAAAAAAGTTGACCCGTGACCTTGACCTTAACCTTTGACCTACTTAAAAGAAAAAATAACATTGGTCATAACTTTTGAACCACTTGAGATACAGCTTTCATAGTTAGCATGGATGTTCCTTGTGACAAAAGCTTTACACTCATGCAAAAAAATTTGACCTGTGACCTTGACCTTGACCTTTGACATACTTAAAATAAAAAAATAACATTTTGGTCATAACTTTTGAACGGTTTGAGATAGAGCCTTCATATTTTGCATGTA
Organism: Lucinisca nassula; assembly: GCA_963580285.1. NCBI lineage: Eukaryota > Metazoa > Mollusca > Bivalvia > Lucinida > Lucinidae > Lucinisca > Lucinisca nassula. The sequence goes on along the minus strand of OY757014.1, from coordinate 25,195,305 downwards.
GGTTCCTTGTGACAAGAGCTTTACATTCACACAAAAAAGTTTGACCTGTGACCTTGACCTTTGACCTACATAAAAGAAAAAGTTAACATTGGTCATAACTTTTAAACCGTTTGAGATACAGCCTTCATATTTAGCATGTATGTTCCTTGTGACAAAAGCTTTGCATTCATGCAAAGAATTTTGACCTGTGACCTTGACCTTTGACCTACTTAAAATAGAAAATACCATTTTTGTCATAACTTTTGAACGGTTTGAGATAGAGCCTTCATATTTTGCATGTAGGTTCCTTGTGACAAGAGCTTTACATTCACACAAAAAATTTTGACCTGTGACCTTGACCTTTGACCTTCATAAAGAAAAAGTTAACATCGGTCATACATTTTGAACCGTTTGAGATACAGCCTTCATATTTAGCATGTAGGTTCCTTGTGACAGACTCTTTACAGTCATGCAAAAATTTTGACCTGTGACCTTGACCTACTTAAAAAAATAAACATTTTTTGTCATAACTTTCGAACCTTTTGGGATAGAGCTTTCATATTTGGCATGTAGGTTCCCTGTGATTAGAGCTTTTCATTCATGCAAAATGTTTGGACCATGACCTTGACCTTTGACCTGCTTAAAAGAAAAAATAAAATTGTTCATAACTTTTGAACCGTTTAAGATAGAGCCTTAATATTTAGCATGTAGGTTCCTTGTGACAAGAGCTTTACATTCATGCAATTTTTTTTTACCCATGACCTTGACCTACTTTAAAGAAAAAAAAATATTATTGTTCATAACTTTTGAACCGTTTAAGATAGAGCTTTCATATTTGACATGTAAGTTTCTTGTGTCAAGGGCTTCCCACACAAACAAAAATCTTGAACTGTGAGCAATTTTGAATGAAAAATGACCATGCCCGGGGTTATGTTCGTGTTTCACAAACACATCTTGTTCGTGTCAGATCTGGCCTCGATTATCGTTTTTAATTCTTTCAAGCAGACTGGAAATGAAACATATTGGTTCTGTTTTATTACCTAAATACGTCATGGATAAAACATCAATGATCAAATTATGGATTTCCTCTGTAATTAAACTCTGGGGGAGTGTTAATAAACAATCACCACTAAATATATAAGTCTGCTTTGGAGAAAAGGGTTCTTACTGCACTGGGAACCAGCCAAAGCTCAAACGTCTTGCCACAGCCTCTGCAGCTTGATCTTGAGGTAACTTCACTCTGTGTGGAACTAATGGGTTTAGGATTACCTTAATGGTCCTAAGTACAGTCGAACTTCAATGGCTCGAACACCTTTGGGACCTCGAAAATCTGTTCGAGACAGAGGTAGTTCGAGCCACTGAGGTTACTGTTAGGAGGCATAACGAGATACTTTTAGACATCTTTTCGGTGTTCTATAATGAAAATGCATGTTGTGTGTACTCATTAGAATCGCCTCATCGAGGCGATTCTAATGAGTACACACAGCATACATTTGCAAGATAAAAGACTAAAATCTCCTTAATTATCCCCTACTTTTTCTTATGTAGAGGATTTCGCTAGGGGCTCAAGAATGGGTTCGACACATCCATGGTGAACGACCCATTGGTGTTCGAGCCATCGAAGTTCTACTGTATTGGGACAGATAGTCCTAAGCAAACAGTGAAAACCTAGATCAAACTAGTCTGAACAGGGTCAACACTGTTTGCCATTCTGTTGGCACCTTTTGGACCTCTTGCTAGATCTTCAAAATTTTTGGAGAATAATGGCAAGTACTTAAGGCGTCTGAATTTTTAGGGTTTTTATCGCAATTCTTTGCTGTAAAATTGGAAAATTCTGTGAGTCCTTTTCTTATGTATTGACTCGTATCTACAAGGGTTGTTCAGTAAATATCTGGTCTTACCGTTTACTTAAGAGTCATGCTTGACTTTTTCCAGGAAGTCACCCCACAACAATAAGCACTTCCTCCATCGATGTTCCAAAGCTGCTAGTCTATTTTTGTAGAATTCAGGGTCTTTAGAGTCAATCCACCCTCCCCTCCAACGGCCTTAATCTCTTCCTCTGACTGGAAGTGATGTCCATTCAATTATTTCTTCAAGTTTATTGAAACAAAAAATAATCACTGGGTGCCAGAGCAGAATAGATTGGATGGGGTAAGGGTTTGAAACCGTTTGGCTTGATTGTGCCCGCAGCTAGAAGCTTTGCAAGTATGGACTCTAGCATTGCCATGTTGCAACATCACACCTTTTGTAAGTTTTCCATGCATTTTCTGTACTATAGCTGCACTTAATTGGTACAAAATATGAGCATTATAGTCCCCATTAATAGTCTGGTCATGAGGTAAATACTCCACCAACAGCACCCTCTTCTATCCCAAAACACAGTTGCCATGACTTTGAATTTCTCTTGATGCGGTGAACTGTTACCAGTCCATTGTTTACTCCGCTGTTCGTAGTGATGGATCCAAGTTTCATCCCAGGTAAGAATTCTGTCAAGAGTCTTCAGGATCAGAATCATTCACCATATTTGCATTATTTGCTGGCTCCCAGCTTGCACATTGTCAATAATGGAAAAACAGGTAACCAGACCCCCCTGACCTTGAAAGGTCAGGGGGGTCTGGTTACCTGTTTTTCCAACACTGATAATCTTCAGACTAGGAACCAGCAGATAATGCAAATAAGGTGAATATCTTTTCAAAAGTGACTCACGCATGGTCAGTTGGACAGCTTCTTGTTCGTTACTAGGCATTTTGGCGCACAACACGCTGAGAGCTTCCTCATGCCCACTGTTCATGTAAAATAATAAAAAAAACTTCCAGTCTTCCAGCCATTTCTGAAACTTTCATTCACCTGTCCTGCTTTATTAGGAAACTTAGTTTCACTAGTGACATCATCAGTAGGGTTCATGGTACTCATCTTCCAATGTTACCAGAACATGTTAAAAATCAACCACACAATTTTTAACAGTTGAATAGGATGGAGCAGTCTTTCAGTAAACCTACCCCCCACCATTGGAGCATAAAGAAATAGATGGGCTGCATGATGCTTCCACGCAGAGCTGAAACCTACTACACACGAGTACTGGTAAACCGCTTAGAGTATCTAAACCTGCTCATGCAAATACCGTCCAGGCTTATAAACCCTATTGGTTTCATTGGGCAACAGGGCTTGAGAAGTTATTTCAACTCAATATCGGGTAAAAGTCCCACAAAATTGGAAGCAACATCTCCAAAATGACCTATACAGTGTTGACGGGGACATTAAACCTCAAATCACTCAATCAGTAAACCTAATTCACACAATTTCTCATTTTCCTGGTTCATCTTCTTCTTCAAAAACAGGCATAACGAAAACACGCCTATACAAATACATTGCCACATTAATCGCCAAAAAATGAAGATTTTAAGATGAAAAATTACGATATTTTTAGCTCACCTGTCACGTAGTGACAAGGTGAGCTTTTGTAATCACATTTTGTCCGTCGTCCGTCCGTGCGTTCGTAAACAATTTCTTGTCCGCACGATAGCATCTTCATTTATGATTTGATTTTAACCAGACTTGCACACAACTTGTACCACCATGAGATCTAGGTTCCTTTCTTGAACCAGCCATATCCCATCATGTGTTACTGAGTTACGGCCCCTGAAAGGCCAAAAATTGCCTATTTTGGTCTTGTCCGCACCAAAGCATCTTTATTTATGATTTGATTTTAACCAGACTTGCCCACAACTTGTACCACCATGAGATCTGGGTTCCTTGCTTGAAACAGCCATATCCCATCATGTGTTGCAGAGTAACGTCCCCTGAAAGGGCAAAAATTGCCTATTTTGGTCTTGTCCGCAAGATAGCATCTTCATTTATGATTTTATTTTAACCAGACTTGCACACAACTTGTACCACCATGAGATCTGGGTTCCTTTCTTGAACCAGCCATATCCCATCATGTGTTATGGAGTTACGGCCCCTGAAAGGGCAAAAATTGCCTATGTTGGTCTTGTCTTCATGATAGCTGTTTCATTTATGATTTGATTTTAACTAAACTTGCACACATTTTGTACCACCACAAAATATCTCGGTCAAGTTCGAATATGGGTCATGTTGGTTCAAAAAGTAGGTCAGTAGGTCAAATCAGAAAAAAAACCTTGTGAAGACACTATAGGCCACAGTTTTGGTCCGATCACCATCAAACAACCCCAGAATGATCATCTTGACAATATCTCAGTCAAGTTTGAATATGGGTGTTGACGGGTCAAAAAGTAGGTCAGTAGGTCAAATCATAGAAACACCTTCTGAACACACTAGAGGCCACAATTTATGTCCAATCATCATCAAACATGCTCAGAATGATCATCTTGATAATATCTTGGTCACGTTAGAATATGGGTTATGTCGGTTCAAAAAGGAGGTCAGTAGGTCAAATCATAGAAAAACCTTGTGAACACACTAGAGGCCACAGTTTTGGTCCAATCATCATCAAACTTGCCCAAAATGATCATCTTGACAATGTCTGAGTCAAGTTCGAATATGGGTCATGTCGGTTCAAAAAGTAGGTCAGTAGTTCTAATCGGAGAAAAACCTTGTGATCACACTAATGGCCACAGTTCTGGCCTGATCATCATCAAACTTGCTCAGAACGATCATCTTGATAATATCTTGGTCACGTTTGAATATGGGCCATGGCAGGTCAAAAAGTAGGTCAGTAGGTCAAATCAGAGAAAAACCTTGTGAACACACTAGAGGCCACATTTTTGGTCCAATCATTATCAAACTTGCTCAGAATGATAGTCTTGACAATATCTCGGACAAGTTCGAATATGGGTCATTTCAGATAAAAAAGTAGGTCAGTAGTTCAAATCATAGAAAAACCTTGTGAACAGACTAGCGGCCACAGATTAGGTCTGATCAGCATCAAACATGCCCCGAATGATCATCTTGACAATATCTGAGTCAAGTTCGAATATGGGTCATGTCGGTCCAAAAAGTAGGTCAGTGGATAAAATCATAGAAAAACCCTCTGAACACACTAGAGGCCACAGTTTTGGTCTGATCATCATCAAACTTTCTAAAAATGATCATTTGACAATATCTCAGTTAATTTTGAATATGGGTCATATCTGGCCAGTCAGTAGGTCAGATTGTTGAAAAACCTTGTGGACACACTAGAGACCCCAGTTTTGGTCCGATCATCAAACTTGCCCAGAATGATCATATTGACAATATCTGGGTCAAGTTTGAATATGGGTCATGTCGGGTCAAAAAGTAGGTCAGCAGGTCAAATCATAGAAAAACGTTTTGAACACTCTAAGAAGCCACAGTTTTAGTCAAATCATCATAAAACTTGCTCAGAATGATCATCTGGACAATATCTCAGTTAAGTTCGAATATGGGTCATGTCAAATCAAACAGTAGATCAGTAGGTCATTTTGTCATAACTTTTGAGCTGTTTGAGATAGAGCCTTCATATTTGGCATGTAGGTTCCTTGTGACAAGGGCTTCCCACTCATATAAAGATTTTACCTGTGTCCTTGACCTCTGACCTTCTTTATCATAACTTTTGAACCATATGAGATAGCGCCTTCATATTTGGCATGTATGTTCCTTGTGACAAAGTTTTCCCAAGCATTCAAAACTTTTGAGCCATGACCTTGATCTTTGACCTACTTTTTCATAACTTTTGGAGCATTTAAGATACAGCCTTCATATTTGGCATATAGGTTCCTTCATAGGAGTGAGTGTTTGAGTTGAAGTCTCACCAACAGCTTAGGTCATACAGTGATGGGACCTCTGTTTAAAGACCAATCTGAAAGTCTGGAGAAGCCTGGGATCGATCCTGTTACCCCTGGTTTACGAGGCAAGTAGCATGACCACTTCACCTTGAAGGCCTCTAAACTTCATTGGAATGTTGTGTAGATGACCCTCTAGGAAAATAGCATAACGATTAACAAATGGTCACAAGAGCAAAAAAAAAGAAAAACATTGTAAATTTGCTTCAAATGCGAACTCCTCCTAACCCTTTGGACCAATTGGATTTAAAACTTCACAGGAATGTTGCCTGGGTGACTCCCTACCAAAATAGTTAAAACTCATTCCACTCCAATGAACAAGATGGCTGCCAGAGCTAAAAATAAAAAAAAAATCTTCAAACGACAATTCCTTCTGTACTCTCGGGCCAATTTCATTCAAACTTCGAAGATGACTTCTAGACAAGCATTTTTGCTTACTGTCAGATCCTGAATTCTATGATATTGTTTGTACTTTATATTTTGCATGTAAATGTTTGAAATAAATACTGTTTAAACCAAACTTCGAAGAAATGTTGCTTGGATGATCCTCTACCAAAAAGGCTAAAACAATCCCGCTCTGATGAAAAAAATGGCCATCGGAGCTAAAAATAGAAAAATATTGTAAATCTGATTCAAACGTGAACCCCTCCTAAACCCTAAGGCCAATTTGATTCAAACTTCACAGGAATGTTGCCTAGGTTACTCCCTACCAAATAAGCTAAAATCACTCTGCTGATGAACAAGATGGCCACCATAGCTAAACATAGAATGTACTCGAGACAGTGACACACAGGTGTGCGAATCAGGGCCCTGTGGGCCCTCTTGTTCTTATTTCTGCTCTAAAATATAGATTGTTGGTACTCGTTAGAACCGCCTCGATTCGTTAGAACCACCTCATCGAGGCGGTTCTAACGAGTACCAAGAATCTATATTTTAGAGCAGAAATAAGAAAAATAAGGTTTACCCATGGAAACCCCAGTTTTACTATATAAAAGTGGGGTTCGAGGGGGTCAAAATTATATAGGCATGTTTTCGTGATGTATTTAAAAAAAAACACTACTCTGTACTCGATTTGTGAAGAAAATTCAGCAACACTGACCCCTGCCATGTTATTTTACCTCGAATGGACTACAAATACTAGACTGACTGATAAAATTTTGTGTACCCGTGTATAAGGCATTGATGTATAATATGTGAAAAGTGTGCACTTGCTACTGGTCAGTAAATGGCCCAGGTAAATATTGAATGACCCTCATAGTGCAGATCAATAGCAGACAAACAGAACTTAAACTGTCATAAAACATGAAGTTTGCTTCTCAACTCACCCAGAAAAGAAGCCTCTCAAATTATTTCCTTAACCCATATATGCCTAGCATATGTACGCACCACTTGATGGATTTAGTTACTTCTTGGACTGATGTTACATATTGGTCTTAAGTTTCGCACAGAACCACCCCTACCCCACTCAGTGACCTTGAGGTCAAGGTCACGGATTTAGAAACTTAATATTGAAGTTTTTAGTATAAGTTTTCTATTGCTCTATAGAAGAAAAATCCACCTTAGGCCCCCAAAGGCAAGCTATGTTGTCTTCTGATTAGCACTTCAAGGGTAATAATCCACTTCTGCCGTCTGTACATACAGCTGCCCCTTGATGCTGGAAGCTTGTGAAATAGATCGGAGGACATAGTGATGGCAAGGAACAGCGAACAGCTCGTATATTGCTTCAATTTCATCTTTGTCTTAACTGTCTGTGAGGCTGGCAGTTGGGAATGATCCTACCAAAAGGGAATGATCAGTTAAGCCCCTGTCACACTATGCCGCGTTTTCACTGCGATGGGAAGGCGTTGTTTAATTTTTCAGAACGCCGCCAGATCGCAAGAAATATGGGATATTTTTGTGAACATGGACCTGTCATGGCGCCCCTACAGCGACCAAGACGTTGCTACGGAGCTTACATGGCGATCTATCGCGATCCTGCGGCGTTCTTGATGGCGATTGTATACGCTCTCAAGGCGCTTCCTCTGCGCTTTTACGGCGCTCACAATGCGTGCACTGCGCTTTTACTGCACTCACATGTTGAAGACGTTCTCAAAGTGTAAACAGACATATTCATCAGTAGAACAGTTTTGTTTGATTTGAGGTTTAATGTCCCATCAACACATTATAGGTCATTTTGGAGACGTTGCTTCTAATTTTGTGGGACTTTTACCCGACATTGAGATGAAATGACATCTCAATCTCTGTCACCCAAGGAAACTAATAGGGTTAATAAGCACGGATGGTCCGACTCGCGCCCCTTTGCCTGGGCAAGCTTAGATCCCCTAAGCGGTTTACCAGTACTCCTGTGCCATCGGAAGCAAGTCCACCGCAATCACCGCAAGCAGGAGCAAGTCCACTGCCATTACCTTACCCAGAATGAGTCACCTCAGAAGTAGGTTTTCGGGACAGTACACACTCAAACTCTACTCTAGCCACTGTTTATACAAGCGGGCGCCCCCCCTCCCATCGGGACTGGAAGAAACAGATGGGCTGTATGATGCTTCCAAGCAGAGCTGAAACCGACCTCACACGAGTACTGGTAAACCGCTTAGAGGATCTAAGCCTGCCCAGGCAAAGCGGTGTGAGATACGTGTAAACTCTATTGGTGTAAACATGCTTATACGTGTAAACTCTATTGGTTTCATTGGGCGACAGGGCTTGAGATGTCATTTCATCTCAGAGTCGGGCAGAAGTCCCACAAAACTGGAAGCAACGTCTCCAAAATGACCTATACAGTGTTGACTGGGACGTTAAATATCAAATCAATCAATCAGTTAATCAATTATACAAGCGGAGCTTACATGGCGTTGTAGGAGACCTCTGTGCGCCCCTGCCAAGCTCCTGTAGCGTTGTAGGAGACCTTACTGCGCTGCTATGGCAAACTTACGGCGACCTCACTGCAGCTGCGCTCTGATTAGAACGCCAAGCAAAGGCGTTTGTTTTGAGCATGCTCAAAATGCGCGCCCTCGCTTGACGTTCTATGCGATCCCAACGCGTCTACTGGCGATGCCACTGCGTTGCTACGGCGATGTTTGCGATCGTACTGCGCACACCTCGGCGTTCTGCATTTTTCTTGGACGCCGTGAGAACGCAGCCCTGGTGTGACAGGGGTTTAACACAGGCTTGTCTCTCACTCTTTAATGTCTAAGTAGCCATTTTGTATGACATGCCAGTATATTATAGATTTTTCTCTCTCCTGCATCATTGAACCAGTACTCAGATATTGGAATTCAGATACCAGCCTATATTTGTTGTGGTTGCCATATATAGCAGGTTATTGCAAGTTTAAGAGGGGGATATATATTTTACATAAAAATAGAAGCAATTCCATTTGCATTTTATACATACTTTGTTGGACATTACTTCACCTAAAAAGGTATGTGAGTGTTTCATTTGTTTTTCTGCTACATAACGTAATAATCCTAAGTATTGGGACAGACAGGCTTAAGCAAACAGTGCAGACCCAGATCAGACTGCTCCTGAAGCAGTTTGATCAGGATCAACACTATTTGCCATTCTGTCTGGTCTCCCCATGCTAGATCGTGAAACAAATTTGTTATAAGGTTCGGTGAATTACAGCAAATCCTCAAGGTGTCCAATTATTTTTTTAACTCTTATCTTGCTGTTCCCGAAATTCTTCAAACTACATCTCATCCTGAACCATGGAGCCCATATATTTCTTCAAGTCCCGATGGGCGGGGGCCAGCAAAATTTAGTATAGGAAAGTATTTGGTTTACTTATAGTGAAACAGCCCCTGCCCATCAGGGCTTGAAGAAATAAATGGGCTGCAAGATGCTTCCATGCAGAGCTAAAACTGACCGCGCACAAGTACTGGTAAACCGCTTAGAGAATCTATGCCAGCCCAGGTTGCGAGTCCATGCTTATAAATAAAAATCAAAAATGAGTTCCTTTAAGAGCAATGAAAACATTCATAAGAAAGAAGATGGGCCATACTACGTAGTTTCGGCTAATAAAGCCTCATCAGTGACCCTGTAATGATCCGGCAAAGAAAGCCAGAGGAAACATACTGCAATTTTGCGAAATTCGAATAGGCACCCTATTGGTTTCATTGGGCGTCAGGGCGTGAGATGTCATTTCATCTCAATGTCGGGTAAAAGTCCCAAAAAATTGGAAGCAACGTCTTCAAAGTTATCTATACAGTGTTGACGGGGACATTAAACCACAAATCAAACAAAACAATTACCTATAGTGAAAATAATTGACACACAGAGGTAAGTTTATAAGCAGACTGCAATGTAATTTTTTTACATACAGTCAAACTTCAATGGCTCGAACACCTTTGGGACCTCGAAAATCTGTACAAGACAGGGGTAGTTCGAGCCACTGAGGTTACTGTCAGTGGGCATAAAGAGATACTTTTAGTAATCTTTTCGGGTTCTATTATGAATATGTATGCTGTAGCATACATTTGTAAGATAAAAGACTAAAATCTCCTTAATTGTCCCCCACTAGTTCTTATGTAGAGGATTTCGCTAGGGGCTCAAGAATGGGTTCGACTCATCCATGGTAAACGAGCCATCAGTGTTCGAGCCATCGAAGTTCTACTGTATTTTTCAGAGAAAATTATAAAGGCTTGACATTGCATACTTTGAAAATGATGTCTGCTAAATGTGATTGGTGCTTTTAACCCTTTTAGTACCAAATAGAATCTTCCTTCTTATATATAGCAGGAGTCCCTTTCAAAATTTAGGAGTATCTGGATGTGTCAATTCTTCGAAATTGATTGGGAAAATGACTGAATGTTTTACAAACAGTGTAGGCCCTAATCAGAAGCTGCGTTCTGCGGTATCGGATCTGTGCCTTCACTGTTTGCCAATTACCTGTTTTCGGGTTTCTGGTACAAAAAAGGGTCAAATGATATGGCCTAGCCAGGTCCTTTTCACTTTCTGGTAACATATGGTAAAAGATTGCCTTTAAAGATATATGATCATGTATCATTCTTTCATATTATTGGCTTTGGTGTAATTGTAAGCTGAAATTATTGGACTGGGGGAGAAATTGTAAGTTAGTACGAGTATGTATTTTCAAACATATGTTATTATTCTGATAGTCTTTGGGACATTAATTTGTGGAATTATGATTTCTGTGGAAGGAATGAATGAGATTGTAATCTGAAAATGGCATTTTTTGAAAATGGTCATGTAAATACATGTAGGAAGAAACAAGTAAGTTGCAGGTCATGTAAAAATACCATATTCAACCTATTTATCGCACATGCTCCTATAAGCGCACACCAAAACTTTTTCTGGAAAAAATGCACAAGCGCACATTTTACAGTATCCTTCCAACAAATTCATATTGAGTTTTGCTGCATCTTTGCCTCGGACAATCAAATGTGTATGTGGTGAACCACTATGCTGAAATTCAACTCTATAAAATAACATACCGGAAGCTTTTTTTTCGTATTGAGTGTGCCCTTATTAGGTAGATTTTTCACCACAATATTTTCATACAATTTTGAAAAAAACTAAGCGCACGGTGCTGTAAATAGGTTGAATACGGTATGTAGGAACAAACCTGTAAGTTGCATGATATGGTCATATAAAGACTTTAACCCTTATCTTGCTGTTCACGACAACCCATATCTTTGGAAACAGTGTAGATCCAGATCAGATGGCTTCTGAAGAAGCCATCTGATCAGGATCTACACTGTTTCACATTCAGTTTATGAATTTGTAGGAATAAATTACATCAAATAATCTAATTGGTTCAAATTCAGAGATGGGTGTGGCTAAAATGAATATTCAGCAAGAGAAGGGTTAAGTTGCTCAGTCACAGTGATCAGGAAGATCTTACGAGAACATATCCGTGCAACATAGTGAATTTTTTCACAAGTTTTTGATGAAATTCCTATTTTTCTTATTTATACTGCAAACATAGATTGTGGGTGCTCGATAGAACCACCTCATTGAGATGATTCTAACGAGTACCCACAGAGCAGAAATAAGAAAAATAATATTTACACCCATAAACCCCAGTTTTCTCTATATATAGTGGGGTTTAGTGGGTTCAACATTCAAATGTGTTGATGTAAATACATGCAGGAAGACAACTACTTGTATCGGCCCCCGCTCATCGCGGCTTGAAGAAATATATGGGCTGCATGATGCTTCCACGCAGAGCTGAATCCGACCCACACACGAGTACTGGTAAACCGCTTAGAGGATCTAAGCCTGCCCAGGCAAAGCGGTGTGAGTGTCGGACCGTCCATGCTTATAAACCCTATTGGTTTCATTGGGCGACAGGGCTTGAGATGTCATTTCATCTCAGTGTCGGCTAAAAGTCCCACAAAATTGGAAGCAACGTCTCCAAAATTACCTTTTACAGTGTTGACGGGGATGTTAAACCTCAAATCAAACAAACAAAAGAAAACAACTACATGTATATAAGCAGTTAAATGTTAAAACTACTGTCTGCTGTTGTCTTAATTGGCACCTTAAAGGTTATTGCTGTTAGGACATGAGTCCAGAACACATAAATTGTAATTGGTTTCCAAATATGGTTATGTAATTACAGTTGATGTGGCATTTGGGACTGGAAATTGGTTTATATAGAAGCTATTCTTTGCTGTTTATTCCATTTTATTGTTGGCTTGTAAATCCTCCTTAGTGTATGAATAAACCAGAAGATATTTAAATTGGTGCAGATTTTCTCAAACTTCCTTAAAGTGGATGGCTAATGTCAAGATCCAAATGACCTGAGTCAACTTAGACACTTTTCAGACTACAAATGGCACAATGTGATCTGAGTCTTCACTGGTTGTTCATTATATTGTAGGTTTTGCATGCTAGAACTTCTTAAATACACATTTTCTTTCTAGCCGATAGAATATCAGAAAATATAGGTCAAGACGAAAATCAAAATGAATGTCATAGACCAAAATGAATGTCATGGACATTTAAAGGGACTTATGGAAGTCTTACTCATTGCATTTTTTTAGCTCACCTGGCCGAATGCTCACAAGCTGAGCTTATAGTATACCAATGGTCCATCCAGAGACCACTGGGCCAGTGGGATTCCTATTATATATACAGCATGGTCAGCATCTATGCCTTATGGGAACTAAAGTCTATATAATTGGTCCAGGTCGCATGACCAAGATGGCCGCTTCTTCTCTAGAACCATAAGTTAGATGGCATTGATGGCAGGCAGCAAAAGGGATATAAATGATGACCCTGGGTTGACCTAGACGGCAAGGTCAAATTTGGTCCCTAAGGCATTTGAATGGAAAAATGGTAAAAATTAGTGCTTGTATACAATACAATCATACAGAGCCCGATAGCTCAGTTGGTAGAGTGTCCGCTCCAGGGAACGGGAGGTCAGGGGTTCGATCCCAGGCCGCGACATACCAAAGTCATTAAGAATGGTACTAGCTGCTCCTCGCTTGGCACTCAGATTTACGGGGTAGAGCTAGGACTGGTCGACCCAGTGTCAGGATAATATGACAGGGTGTGGTATCATGTAATGTGTCTGGGACATGATACTTCAGTGAGGCAGCACTATAAAAGTGAGCATTGAGCTCCCTGTAGCAACCAGACACCGTTGTGATATGACTGAAAAATTGTTGAAAGCGACGTTAAACCCGAATTCACACACATGCAAGATAAATAACCTCCCCAAGGTAATTTTTCAAAAACTGATAACATAAAATAACTTTAAAACCGCCAAACAATTGCGCAAGCCACAGTTATTGCACGAACTATAGCTCAGCAGAAATTTTCAAGTAAACTGTAGAACTGCATGGTTGCTGTATTGTTCTAAAATATTGATTGTGAGGACTTGATAAAACTGCCTCGTCAAGAAAGTTCAATCAAGTCCCTGCAATCAATGTTTTGAGCAGCGATAAGAAAATATCACAATTTTGTATCTTAAAATTTCCATTTTTTTTTTCCCCCGAAAAATTGACAATGTATTTGTACAGGCGTGTTTTCGTGATGGTTGTTGCGGGGTCTACACCTTAGCGTGAGTTAATTTTCAATATAGGTTTGTTTTACATGACTTCTGGCCCAGAATAGCTTCAAACAGCTATGTTCATTGGATCAATATGAGCCTGAATTAAAATACCAATCAGACGCTAAATCAAATTATCAAAGCTACACTCCACCAGCACTCTCAGTGCTTTGATTTTCTGGAAGGGACATATACCGGTAGCTTGCATAGCTTATAGAAATTTGTTTTACTTCAGTCCCTTGGCCAGAAAGGTGGTGGAGGTAACTTGAAAATGGATGAAAGGGGAACAGAATAAAATAATATAAAGCATGAGAGAGACAGATACATTTTGTTTGATTTTATGTTTAACATCCCCTTCAACACTATATAGGTCATTTTGGAGACGTTGCTTCCTATTTTATGGGGCTTTTACCCGACATTGAGATGAAATGACATCTCAAGTCCTGTTGCCCAATGAAACCAATAGGGTTTATAAGCATGGACGGTCCAACTCGCACCGCTTTGTCTGGGCAGGCCTAGATCCTCTAAGCAGTTTACCAGTACTTGTGTGCAGTCGGATTCAGCTCTGAGTGGAAGCATCGTGCAGCCCATTTTTTTCTTCAAGCCCCAATGGTGGGGGTCGAGACAGATACATAAAACAAAAACCACTGGAGCCAGTCTAGGTATAAACCTGAAGAGATTTTTTTTTCTGCAGTGCTACTCAGGGCCAATTGTAGAAGCCTCCATGGTGTAGTGGTTACCCTACTCGCCTTGTAAACCAGGGGTCGCAGGATCGATCCCGGGCTTCTCAAGACTTTCAGATGAGTCTTTAAACCGAGGTCCCGTCTCCGTATGACCTTAGCTGTTAGTGGGACGTAAAATTAAAACTCACTCACTACGGGCCAATTGTATCAGTGACTCAGGTGAGCGATCATAGCCCTTATTTCATTTTTGTGAGTTTGTCTCCGAAGTTGTAGAACATTTTTCACTGCAAGGCCTGTAATAACACTTGTAAAGAAAAATGACCATTTATGGTCATTGACTCATTGTTCTACATAATCTACTGTGACGAGCCTTAAAAATTGGGACAGATAGGCGTCTGATCTGGGCTTGCACTGTTTACCAATGTACCCCTTTAGGGGTTTCCCACATGCAATGGGTTAAATTGAATGTCTATGTGCACTGTGCTCTTATAAGGTTGATACTGCTTGTACATGTATAAGCAGAAAAAGAAAACCCACCTTTTCTCTCTGTTAAATGGGGTTTGCTGGGTGTGTTTCTTATATGAAATTGTCAGAGTGAGGCTTTCTTATCATGAATCAAGTAGTCAGTAATCTCTACCATATTGTAATGATTCGCATCAATGACAGGAGCCCCGAGCAATTGTTTGATTGTTTGGCTTGTCTTCTTATTTACTTTTGGGGATAGTGTCATTCTTTATGACGTTGTTTGCCAGTCCAAATCTGGCCAGGCATAATTGTATATAAATAGTAGTAAGCCAAGACATGTATAAAGGGCCTTTGCTACTTCCGCAAACAAACAGAAGTTCAGCCAAGATGCTTCCACTGTCTTTCCTGACCCTTTGCACAAAAAATATTGTGTTTGGGTTTAACCCTTTTTGTACCAAATGGAATCTTCCTCCTTAAACAGTCAAACCTGTATTAAGCAAGCACCTATGGGATAATCAAAAAGTGCTTGCTTAAGACAGGTGCTTGCTTAACACAGGTGAATTTTAATACTTTTTCATTTTTCAGGAAGTGAAAGCCTGCTTGCTTAAGACAGGTTGCTTCCTTAATAGAGGTGGCCACTAAGACAGGTTTTACAGTATATAGCAGGAGTCCATTTCAAACATTAGGGGTGTATGGTTGTGTTTTCTTCAAAATTTATTTGGAAAATGGCTGAACTTTTTGCAAATAGTGAAGACCCTGATCAGACGCCACAGAACGCGGCGTCTGATCAGGGCCTGCACTGTTTGCCAGGCGACCCCTTTTGGGGTTTCTGGTACTAAATTGATTAAAGGTTAAACTTTAGGTTAATAATATCAGTCATTGTGCAGGTGCCGAATTATTTATGGTAACAGAAGCTGCTCTATTTGCAAAGGTACCCCTTTAGGGGTTTCCCACATACAATGGGTTAATAGCAAGTCCAGTAGCTCATTGGGATGCTGTCTGACTTGTGATCAGGAGGTAGTAGGTTCAATACCTGATAGGTTGGCAACATTCTTTTGTGGAGATTGATCATGAAATCTATTCTGCGGTCATTCTGACCCATTGATTCAAGATGGACAGTTATCAGTTTCTGGCAAAGGAATGTGCACTGTACTTGTTAACCACTTAGGTACATGTATAAGCCTGCCCGGGATAAGTGTCATGAGGTAAACCAATTTGCTGGCTTTAACCTAAATAGTGTTGACTGGGCCGTTAATCCCAAAATAAACAAACACAACATAATCAAGGCATACATTTCCTTATTTTGCCAGAGAAATACAAATGTAGATTTGGCTGTATGGTGCTTCCGCCAGATTTGAAACAGACTAAAATTGTGAGAACTGGTAAACCACTGAGAACGTCTAAGTTTGCCCAGGAAAAGTGGTGAGTCGAACCATCCCTTAAACCCAAGCGGTTTCTTTGGGTGGTAGGGCTTGAGATGTTATTTCATCGCTGTGCCAGGCAAAAGTCCTACAAAATGGGAAACTGTAGTACCAAAATGACCTAAATAGTGTTGACGGTGATGTAAAACCATCACACAAATTCTGATGGAGAAATAACTTATTTCAAATAAGAAAAATATTTAAAATTTATCTTTGATACACCTCTCTATCTGGAACAATAATTGTACCATAAAAGCAATCACCCTTGAGGAATCTAGCCCTGGAGGCAAAGATGTTGACTCTGTGTGTAGAATCGAAGTTGTGACTCAACATTGTTAGGCCCCCGCCCATCGGGCTTAACCATTATTTTGCTCAATATTCAGTTTAGCCACACCCCTTTCTGACTTTCAACCAATCAGATTTCTTGATGTAATTTATTCCTACAAAATCAAAAACTGAATGTCAAACAGTGTAGATCCTGATCAGATGGCTTCTTCAGAAGCCATCTGATCTGATTCTACTCTGTTTCCAAAGATAGGGGTTGTCATGAACAGCATGATAAGAGTTAAAGAAATGGATGGGATGCAAGATGCTAATCGACGCAGAGCTGAAACCGACCGCTCAAGAATACTGGAAAGCCGCTTAGAGGATCTAAGCCTGCCCAGGCAAAGCGATGCGAGTCGGACCGTCCATGCTTATAAACCCTATTGGTTTAATTGGGCAACAGGGCTTGAGATGTCATTTCATCTCAATGTCGGGTATAAGTCCCACAAAATTGGAAGCAATGTCTCCAAAATGACCTATACAGTGTTGATGGGGATGTTAAACTTCAACTCAACCAAAAAAGACTCAACATTGTGTCAATGTTGAATCAACATTGAGGGCCTGCTGGGTGGTTCACCACAACCTTTTTAGGGTCCAAAGCAGAAACTGTCAAACAGCCATGTGAACATGGTTTCAAGACAGATCACAAAAATGTATACAGTAGAACTTCGATGGCTCGAACACCGATGGCTCGTTTACCATTGCTGAGTCGAACCCGTTCTTGAGTCCCGAGGAAATTTCTCCACAAAAGAAAAAGGGAGGGTAAATAAGGATTTTTTTACTATTCTCTTGTAAATGTTTGCTGTGTGTACTCATTAGAATCGCCTCTATGAGGCGATTCTAATGAGTACACACAGCATACATTTTTGTTATAGAACACCGAAAAGATGTCCCTAAATTAAGGTTGTTATGCTTCATGACGATAACCCTCAGTGGCTCGAACTACCCATGTCTCGAACAGATTTTCATGGTCCCAAAGGTGTTCGAGCCATTGAAGTTCTACTGTATATTGAAAAAATGACCATAAATGGTCATATACAGTAATCTATACATTTTTGTTTGGATATCATGTTATTATAATGAACAATGTTTTAATAAGGTTGTGGTGCACCTCTAGAAATACGAGCGCCCATCCATCAGGGCTTGTATATAAATAGATTGGGTTGCATGGTGCTTCCACACAGAGCTGAAGGTGACAAAACTTCAGTACTGGTAAACTTCTTTGGTCTAAGCCTGCCCAGGAAAAGTGGTGCGAGTCTGATGGCTCCTTTAACCCTAGGGGTCTCTTTGGGCAGTAGGGCCGGAGATGTCATTTCATCTCGGTGCCGGGTAAAAGTCCCACAAAATTGGAAGCAGCATCTCCAAAACGACCCAAATAGTGTCAGTGGAGAAGTGAAACCTCAGCACAATCAAAACCTCTAGAAAAACAGTTTATACTCCAATGGTTTAATACTATTGTGACACGTCCTAGATATTTAAATTAGAAATTTACAACAATTTTAGAAGATATCTGGGTGTATTTAAACGATCTACCCACTACCGACCTTCACCTGTTTGTAAACAGGATTATTGTGAATTTTCTTGTTATCTGGAATATTATTTTATTGATAAATATTTTAATGTTTAAGAAAACTACAAATGTAGGTATTCAGTATGTAGCAGATGTATTTTGATCCACTATATGGATTTTTGTCTGTTTGAGTAGCTGCAAGTCATATTTTTCATGTACCATATGGTAAAGATGCACAAAACTGCTGATGTATCAGATAATATTTGCTGATGTGGTGTTTCTTTATAGTAAATTTGCATAAAATATTGTAATTACTCATCTAATTGGGAGTACAAAATGGTGCAACAGTGTAGACCCAGATCAGACTTTATTATCTGGGTCTGCACTGTTATTTTGTGTCAGCTTGTTAATATAATATTCAGTAAGTTTGCCCATAAATGACCTAAAATAGTGTTGGCTGGTCCGTTAAACTCCAATATAAACAAACCAGTCTGCCCATAGAATGGCTACATGTCCAGCGGAAATAAGTCTGCCCATAGAATGGCTACATGTCCAGTGGAAATACGTCTGCCCATAGAATGGCTACATGTCCAGCGGAAATAAGTCTGCCCATAGAATGGCTACATGTCCAGCGGAAATACGTCTGCCCATAGAATGGCTACATGTCCAGCGGAAATAAGTCTGCCCATAGAATGGCTACATGTGACATGTCAAGAGGAAATAAGGGCTGCATGTCCAGTGGAAATAAGTCTGCTCTTAGAATGGCAACATGTCCAATGGAAATAAGTCTGCCCATGGAATGGCTGCACCATGACTGCATGTCCATGGAATGACAACACTTGCAATTGAAATAAGTCTGTCTATGGAATTGCTGCACCTGATGCAAGTAAGTCTGTCCACGGAATGACAGCTTGTCTAATGGAAATAAGTGTGTCCATGGAATTGCTGCACAACCAAAGGAAGTAAATATGTTCTATAAAAGGGTTATCCTTTGGAAGCAAGGAATACAACACAGAACTAAAAATATGGAGTGTACATGTTTTCTGGGCCAGACTAGCTAGTTTCTGCCAATTAGGCCTCATCAGTGAACCTCAGATATTTTCAAACCTGTCCACGAATGACAAAAGGAAATAAGTTTGTCCATGAAATGGCTGCAGTTTTGATGGAAGTCAGCCTCTCCAATCACATTCTTTCTTCAAAATTTTAACCCTTTTTGTACCAGATGGAATCAGATGGAATCTTCCACTTAATACATGGCAGGAGTCCATTTCATTTATTAGGAAAATGGCTTAACTTTTTGCAAACAGTGTAGGCCTTGATTAGACGCCGCATTTTGTGGCGTCTGATCTGGGCCTGCACTGTTTGCCAAGGTACCCTTTTAGGGTTTTTTGGCACTGAATGAGTTAACACTTGTCCTGCTGAGCCCGGATATGCCTTATTTTCCAAACAATGAAGATCCAGATCAGATGGCTTCTGAAGAAGCCATCTGATCTGGATCTACATTGTTTGTCATTCATTTTATGAATTTGTTGCAATAATTTGCATCAAGTAATCTGATTGGTTGATAATTGGTAGTGGGTGTGGCATATATGAATATTCAGCAGGACAAGGGTTAATAGTGTTTAGAATTGTTTCACTTTCTATTTCAGATGGCTTCAGCAAATGACGCAAAATGGCAGAAAGATGCCGCAGACCAGAACTTCGACTATATGTTCAAATTGTTAATAATTGGCAATAGTTCAGTGGGAAAGACTTCGTTTTTGTTCCGATATGCGGACGATTCATTTACCTCAGCTTTTGTTAGTACTGTTGGAATAGACTTTAAAGTTAAAACAGTGTTCAGACAGGATAAAAGAGTAAAATTACAAATATGGGTAAGTGGAATAAAAACATGTTGTTTTCACAGTATGTCTGCCACACAACACTCATTTCTGTGTCCCAGATCATACTGAGGGTCAAATATGTCTATAGATGCAAATTGCATCATGCAATTCTAGTTGTTATTTTTCCTTTGATTTGGCATTACAATAACATACCCGTGCGGCAAAGTGCTTTTTTCACACCTCCAAAATGGCTAATCTGTGAATTTTTTTTCTTATTAATACTGCAAACATAGGTTGTTAGTACTCGTTGGAAACGCCTCATTGAGATGGTTCTAACTAGTACCCACAACCTATGTCTTGGAGCAGAAATAAGAAAAATAATATATACTCCCCATAAACCCCAGTTTTCTCTATATAAAGTGGCATTCTGTGGCCTCTGATCTGAGTCCACACTGTTTGGGTTAATTTTCACATCCATCACCATGTTGGTTAAGATTTATTTGCGTTGAGAAGAGAAGGGTGGTGATCAGACGGCATGTATGTGCTGGCTGGCCTACACCTTTGTTGTTGTTCTTACATGGCTTGGTGATATACGAGGACTGTTCAAATATGAATGCAACTTAGCACATAAAAATGATTCTGTGATAGATTTCCATGAAAAATTTATTTTGTCCCCTCAAAGTATTCCCCTGTAACAGATATACAAACTTTAAGTCTTTTGATCCAATCATTGAATGCATTTTGGTAGTCTTTTCGAGGTATACTATGAAGGCACTGGAAATTGCAGAACCGAGGTGTTTGCGCTGTACAAATTTTCGACCAGAAAGGTATTTTTTCACCCGCGGGAACAAAAAAAAGTCACACAGGGCAAGGTCAGGGGAATATGGGGGGTGAGGGAGTTCAACAACCTTTTCCTGCTTCAGATAGTCTTGCACAATGAACGCCTTGTGCGATGACACATTGTCATGTAGCAATCTGACATTGGCCAAACCAGTTGCGGGTCTTAGTTCTTTGAAATATTTCTTCAATTTTCGAAGAACTGTATTCTTGTAAAACTTTGCATTTACAGATTTGCCTTTAGGCACAGCAACCTGAATAGCAGGGCCCTGATTTGAAAAGAATATGGCATACATTACCTTCTTGATGCTCATGGTCCGCTTTGCAATGCATGGTCTTTTGCAATACTTTGTTGCCCATATATTGTTGTGAATCTTTCGTTTTGGCTCAAAAAAGTGAACCCATGTCTCGTCACCTGTGACGACATTAGCGAAAGACCGTGCATTGTAATTTGGAAACTTTTTAAGCAACTTCTTGGTGCACTGAACGCGTGTCTTTTTCTGCTCATCTGTCAACTGATGGGGAATCCATCTAGCACAGATCTTTCTCATTTTCAAATCCCGTTTCAGAATTGTATGAGCTGCTCCTAATGAGATGCCAACCATACTAGCTATTTGCCTAGTGGTGTATCGTGCATCGGTAGCAACTATTTCTTTCACTCTAGCAACCATCTTGGCAGATGATGCTCTTTTCGGCCGACGATCATGTGGTGCATCTTCTGTTGAGCCTTGCCCACAGCTGAATTTCTTAAACCAACGAAAAACTGTCGGAAAAGACATTTCATTATGCCCATAAACCAAACATATTTCATCAAAAATGTCTTTGCACTGTATACCAAGAATACAACAATTCTTAATATAGGACCGTATTTCAACGGCGTACTCTGACCTTCTTCGAACCATGTTTATCCCCCGACCGAATAGGTTCGGGGGATATAGCGATCAGCCTGGCGTCCGTCCGTCCGTCCGTCCATCCGTAGACGCAACCTTGTGATGGCCATAACTCCTATACCCTTTGAGATTCATTGATGGTTCTTGGCACAATTGTTCACAAGGCCGAGAAGGCGTGTCATGCCCAAGAATGAGAACTCTGGATGCCATACTTTTTTAGTTATCTCCCCTTTTAATAAAATAGAATGACTACTTTGTGATGGCCATAACTCCAATACCCCTTGAGATATATTGATGATACCTGGCACAGTTGTTCACAAGGCTGAGACGGCATGTCATGCACAAGAACCAGAACTCTGGTTGCCATGGTTTTGGAGTTATCTCCCCTTCCAATAAAATAGAGTGACAACCTTGTGATGGCCATAACTCCTATACCCTTTGAGATTCATTGATGGTTCTTGGCACAATTGTTCACAAGGCTGAGACGGCGTGTCATGCGCAAGAACCAGAACTCTGGATGCCATACTTTTTAGTTATCTCCCCTTTTAATAAAATAGAATGACTACTTTGTAATGGCCATAACTCCAATACCCTTTGAGATATATTGATGTTACCTGGCAAAGTTGTTCACAAGGCTGAGACGGGGTGTCATACACAAGAACCACAACTCTGGTTGCCATGGTTTTGGAGTTTTCTCCCCTTCCAATAAAATATAGTGACAACCTTGTGATGGCCATAACTCCTATACCCTTTAAGATATATTGATGATACCTGGCACAATTGTTCACAAGGCCGGGACGGTGTGTCATGCACAAGAATCACAACTCTGGGTACCATGGTTTTTTAGTTATCTCCCCTTCCAATAATATGGAATCACTACCTTGTGATGGCCACATCTCCAACACTCTTTGAGATATATTGATGATACTTGGTACAGTTGTACATGAGGTTAAGCAGGTGTGTCATGTGCAAGAACCACAACTCTGGGTGCCCTTGTTTTTTAATTATCTCCCCTGACAATATAACCTTGTGATGGCCATAACTCCAATACCTTTGAGATATATTGATGGTACTTGGCACAATTGTATACAACGTTGAGATGGCGCTTCATGCCTAACAAACACAACTCTGGGTGCTATGATATTTGAGTTATCTCCCCTTCCAATATAACAGTATGAAAACCTTGTGATCATCATACCTCCAATACCCTTTGAGACATATTTGTGGTACTTGATGCAGATGTACATGAGGTTAAGCAGGTGTGTCATGCTTAAGAATTACAACTCTGGGTGCTCTGGTTTTTAGTTATCTCCCCTGGCAATATAACCTTGTGATGGCCATAACTCCAACACCCTTTGAGATATATTGAAGGAACTTGGCACAATTGTATACAAGGTACAGAAGGGGTGTCATGTGCAAGAAACACAACTGTTGGTGCTGTGGTATTTGAGTTATCTACCCTTCCAATATAACAGTATGACCAGCTTGTGATCATCATATCTCCAATACCCTATTGAGACATATTGATGGTACTTTTAAGGCTTTCAAGTAGTCCTACTTTTTCCTACTTTTTCCTACTTTTCCTACTTTTTTGTCTCTTCCTACTTTGTTCCTACTTTTTCCAGAAAAACTCCTACTTCTCCTACTTTTTTGATTTGTTCAAAAATTAAGATCCCAAATAAATAAATAAATAAACAAAAAAAGCATTTAAAAATATAACATGTATCTCAAACTATTTGTAGAATGCATCTTGTTATATGACATATGTACTGATGATCCTCGACATTCATCTGCTGTTTTTAGCTGTACCACTAAATGGAATATGTTGATGTAAAGCAAAACTGCAATGACCATCTACAGTTTTGTCTTGCTGAACATAAGAATTTTTGCAGTCAGTAGTGTAGTGATGCTTTAACTAAATGACCAACTGGAGCTCTGTCTTGTTGAGAATGGTAGAAAATTCACTACAGCAATGCTTTGATGCCCTAACTGCTGTGACAAACTGTTCTGTCTTGTTTAGCATTACAGAAAGTCATTGCAGCAGTCCAGTGATGCCTTAACTGCAGTGACCAGCTATAACTCTGTCTTGTTAGCATGACAAACATTCACTTCAGCAGTGCAGTGGTGCCTTAACTGCAGTAACCAGCTTGAGCTTTGTTTTGTTTAGCATGACAAAAATTCATTGCAGCAATGCTTTGATGCCTCAACTGCATTGCCCAGCTAGAGCTCTGTCTTGTTTAGCATGGCAGGAGTTCATAGCAGCAATGCTTTGATACCATGGCTTTGATGCCTTACTAGAGCTCTGTCTTGTTTAGCTGCTTTGACACCTTAACTGCAGTGATCAACTGGATCTCTGTCTTTTGCACAAGAGGAATTCATTTCAGCAGTGCTGTGATGCCTTAATTGCAGTGACAAATTAGAGTTCTGTCTTGTTTAGCTTGATAGAAATTCATTGTAGCAGCCATGCTCTGATGTCTTAACTGTGGTTACCATCTAGAGCTAACGGGCCTCCGTGGCCTAGTGGATAAGAGCGCTGACTCTTAGACATTAGGTCTCTCACCGCCGTAGGTTCGAGCCTCGCTCGGGCCACGTGTGAGACGCCAAGTTCTGCAACGGAAGGTCAGGTGGTTTTTCTCCGGGTACTCCGGTTTTCGCCCACCTCTGATTAACGATCAGCTCGATATGAGTGAAATAATCTTGAAAGGGCCGTAAAACCCAAACCAAAAAAAAAAAAAAAAAACATCTAGAGCTATGTCTTGTTGAGCATGGCAGAAATACATTACAGCAGTGCTCTGATGACTAAACTGCAGAGACCCACTGGAGCTCAGTCTTGTTGAGCAAGACAGAAATTCATTGCAGCAATGCTGGGATGCCTTGACTGCAGTGATCAACTAGAGTTCTGTCTTGAGCATGAAAGGGATACACTGCAGCAGTACTGTGATGCCTTAACTGCAGTTACCCACTAGGGTTCTGTCTTGTTGAGCATGGAAGCAATTTATTGCAGCACTTCTGTGGTGCCTTAACTGAGTTACCAACTAGATCTCTGACTTTTTGAGCATGACAGAAATTCATTGCAGCAGTGCTGCTTAAATTTGCCTTAAATGCAGTGACCAACTAGAATTATTGTCTTGATAAGTATGAAAGTAATTCATTGTTGCCATGCTTTGATGCATTTAACTGCAATGACTATTTAGAGTTCTGTCTTGTTGAGCATGACAGGAATTCATTGTAGCATTGCTGTGTTGCCTTAATTGAAGTTACCAACTAGAGTTCCGTCTTGTTGAGCATGAAAGGAATTCATTGCAACAGTGTTGCCTTAATTGAAGTGATCAATAAGAGCTGTGTCTTGTTTAGCATGACAGAAAACCATTGAAGCAGTGCTAAGATGCCTTAACTGCAGTGAAATATCTGGGATCTGTCTTATGGAGGATGACAGGAATTCAAAGCAGCAGTAATGCAATGTCTTAACTGCAGTGATATGCCAGCAGATCTTCCTTGTCTAGCATGACAGAACTTCATTGCAGCAGTGCTGTGATGACTGGAAACTAGAGCCCTGTCTTGTTTAGCATGACAGAAATTCATTGTAGCAATGCTGTGATGACTGAAGTGACCAACTAGAGCTCTGTCTTGTTTAGCATGACAGAAATTCATTGCAGCAATGTTGTGAGGACTGAAGTGACCAACTAAAGATCTGCCTTGTTTAGCATGAAAGAGATTCATTGCAGCAATGCTTTGATGACCGAAGTGACTAACTAGTGCCCTGTCTTGTTTAGCATGACAGAAATTCATTGCAGCAATGCTGTTATGACTGGAGTGACCAACTAGAGCTCTGACAGAAATTCATTGCAGCAGTGCTGTGATGACTGAATTGGCCAATTAGCTCTGTCTTGTTTTGGCATGACAGAAATTCATTGCAACAATGCTGTGATGACTGAAGTGACCAACTAGAGCTCTGTCTTGTTTAGCTTGACAGAAATTTATTGCAGCAATGCTGTGATGACTGAATTGACCAACTAGAGCTCTGTCTTGTTTTGGCATGACAGAAATTCATTGCAACAATGCTGTGATGACTGAATTGGCCAACTAGAGCTCTGTCTTGTTTTGGCATGACAGAAATTCATTGCAACAATGCTGTGATGACTGAAGTGACCAACTAGAGCTCTGTCTTGTTTAGCTTGACAGAAATTTATTGCAGCAATGCTGTGATGACTGAAGTGATGAACTAGAGCTCTGTCTTGTTTAGCATGACAGAAATTCATTGCAGCAATGCTGTGATGCTGAAGTGATCAACTAAAGATCTGTCTTGTTTAGCATGAAAGAGATTCATTGCAGCAATGCTTTGATGACTGAAGTGACTATCTAGTGCCCTGTCCTGTTTAGCATGACAGAAATTCATTGCAGTAATGCTGTTATGACTGGAGTGACCAACTAGATCTCTGACAGAAATTCATTGCAGCAATGCTGTGATGACTGAAGTGGCCAACTAGAGCTCTGTCTTGTTTTGGCATGACAGAAATTCGTTGCAACAATGCTGTGATGACTGAAGTGACCAACTAGAGCTCTGTCTTGTTTAGCATGGCAAAAATTCATTGCAGCAATGCTGTGATGACTGAATTGACCAACTAGAGCTCTGTCTTGTTTTGGCATGACAGAAATTCATTGCAACAATGCTGTGATGACTGAAGTGACCAACTAGAGCTCTGTCTTGTTTAGCTTGACAGAAATTTATTGCAGCAATGCTGTGATGACTGAAGTGATGAACTAGAGCTCTGTCTTGTTTAGCATGACAGAAATTCATTGCAGCAATGCTGTGATGCTGAAGTGACCAACTAAAGATCTGTCTTGTTTAGCATGAAAGAGATTCATTGCAGCAATGCTTTGATGACTGAAGTGACTAACTAGTGCCCTGTCTTGTTTAGCATGACAGAAATTCATTGCAGCAATGCTGTTATGACTGGAGTGACCAACTAGATCTCTGACAGAAATTCATTGCAGCAATGCTGTGATGACTGAAGTGGTCAACTAGAGCTCTGTCTTTTTTTTTTTGCATGACAGAAATTCATTGCAGCAATGCTGTGATGACTGAAGTGACCAACTAGAGCTCTGTCTTGTTTAGCATGGCAAAAATTCATTGCAGCAATGCTGTGATGACTGAATTGACCAACTAGAGCTCTGTCTTTTTTGGCAGGACAGAAATTCATTGCAACAATGCTGTGATGACTGAAGTGACCAACTAGAGCTCTGTCTTGTTTAGCATGACAGAAATGCATTGTAGCAATGCTTTAAAGCCTTGACTTCAGTGAGCAACAAAAATGCTGTCTTATTTTGCATGACAGGAATTCATTGTAGCAGTGCTATGATGCCTTCACCTGGACATCTTGTAGCTGATGCTTCTCACAAATCTAAATTTTCAAAATTCATCAATTCTTTTGAATTAATATTTTGACATAAGTCAATATCTAGGTATATATATCTGCCAGTGGCAATCTCTTGACAAAGCATTGGAAGTTCAGGCTGCAGGCATGAATAACTGTACTAGATGGGTTAGCCACTAACATTTTACAGGTGCCTGCTAACTTTGATGTGAAAACATTAGACTCTAATGCACAAATAAAACTGCCCATAATGAAAAACTGATAAAATGTGAGACATATGGAGGTATGTTTGTGTCCATTAGCTCCTACTTTTTATATTAGGTTCCTACCTTTTTCCTACTTTTCTCCTACTTTTTGTTATCTCAGGCTCCTACTTTTCTCCTACTTTTTCACCAGGAGTCACTTGAAAGCCTGTACTTTGTTCAGAAATACATGAGCTTAAGCAGGCATGTCATGCGCAAGAACCACAATTCTGAGTGCCCTGGTTTTTTAGTTATCTCCCCTGACAGTATAATCTTGTGATGGCCATGACTGCAATACTTTTGTGATATATTGCTGGTTTAATTCTGGTCCACTTTCTATTGGTGAACAATCTTTTGAAGGCTATATTGGCTTTAGGTCGGGGGATTTGCCATCTCTTCCGATGGCTATTTTTTGTATTAGTATACAAGAGTAGACAGTGTTTATCCAACGATATACATGGCTAAAGAACACCGATTTTAACAGGTTTGATATCAATGTATAGGTAAAATGTTTTTCTACGCTGTGATATTTATTTCCAGGGGATTTTCGCATTGGTGCATGAGAAAACGTTCTACTTGCATTCATATTTGAACAGTCCTTGTATGCCTTTGTCTCTTTCCATAAAGTCATTGTTGATTCTAGACTTGTACATGTATTTAATACATACATTTTTTATCAAATTTTCTTGTGTATATACTTTGCAAAGACAGCCTCAGTTTTCACATGGGCAAGACAAGTAAGTCTTTTGCACAGTTTTTCCTTTTTCCTTATACAGGGGTAAGATGTTTTTAGCTCACCTGTCACATAGTGACAAGGTGAGCTTTTGGGATCACTTTTTGTCCGTCGTCCGTCATGCGTCCGTGCGTGCGTCCGTGCGTCCGTGCGTGCGTCCGTAAACTTTTCTTCAAACGACATCTCCTCCTAAACCACTGATCGGATTTTGACCAAACTTCACAGGAATGATCCTTAGGTGGTCCCCTTTCAAAGTTGTTCAAATGGTTCCGGTCCATTGCACATATAGGTCACAGTAGCCAAAAATAGATTTTTTTCACCGAAAACTTAAAAAATCTTCTTCTCTGAAATCGCAAGGCCCAGGTCTTTGATATTTGGTATGAAGCTTCATCTAGTGGACCCCTACCAAGATTGTTCAAATTATAGTGCTGGGGCCAAAAATGCCCCCGCACGGGGGCCCTTTGGTTTTACATGGGCTTATATGGGGAAAATCTTTAAAAATCTTCTTCTCTGAAACTGCAAGGTCCAGATCTTTGATATTTGGTATGAAGCTTCATCTAGTGGACCCCTACCAAGATTGTTCAAATTAAAGTGCTGGAGCTAAAATGCCCCCGCACGGGGGCCCTTTGGTTTTACATGGGCTTATATAGGGAAAATCTTGAAAAATCTTCTTCTCTGAAACCGCAAGGCCCAGGTCTTTGATATTTGGTATGAATCTTCATCTAGTGGACCCCTACCAAGATTGTTCAAATTATAGTGCTGGGGCCAAAAATGCCCCCGCACGGGGGCCCTTTGGTTTTACATAGGCTTATATAGGGAAAATCTTTAAAAATCTTCTTCTCTGAAACTGCAAGGCCCAGGTCTTTGATATTTGGTATGAAGCTTCATCCAGTGGACCCCTACCAAGATTGTTCAAATTATAGTGCTGGAGCCAGGTCTTTGATATTTGGTATGAAGCTTCATCTAGTGGACCCCTACCAAGATTGTTCAAATTATAGTGCTGGGGCCAAAAATGCCCCCGCACAGGGGCCCTTTGGTTTTACATGGGCTTATATGGGGAAAATCTTTAAAAATCTTCTTCTCTGAAACTGCAAGGTCCAGATCTTTGATATTTGGTATGAAGCTTCATCTAGTGGACCCCTACCAAGATTGTTCAAATTATAGTGCTGGAGCTAAAATGCCCCCGCACGGGGGCCCTTTGGTTTTACATGGGCTTATATAGGGAAAATCTTGAAAAATCTTCTTCTCTGAAACCGCAAGGCCCAGGTCTTTGATATTTGGTATGAATCTTCATCTAGTGGACCCCTACCAAGATTGTTCAAATTATAGTGCTGGGGCCAAAAATGCCCCCGCACGGGGGCCCTTTGGTTTTACATAGGCTTATATAGGGAAAATCTTTAAAAATCTTCTTCTCTGAAACTGCAAGGCCCAGGTCTTTGATATTTGGTATGAAGCTTCATCCAGTGGACCCCTACCAAGATTGTTCAAATTATAGTGCTGGAGCCAGGTCTTTGATATTTGGTATGAAGCTTCATCTAGTGGACCCCTACCAAGATTGTTCAAATTATAGTGCTGGGGCCAAAAATGCCCCCGCA
This sequence comes from Lucinisca nassula, assembly GCA_963580285.1. Lineage (NCBI taxonomy): Eukaryota > Metazoa > Mollusca > Bivalvia > Lucinida > Lucinidae > Lucinisca > Lucinisca nassula. The sequence continues at coordinate 25,165,637 of OY757014.1, read as the reverse complement.
CGGGGGCCCTTTGGTTTTACATAGGCTTATATAGGGAAAATCTTTAAAAATCTTCTTCTCTGAAACTGCAAGGCCCAGGTCTTTGATATTTGGTATGAAGCTTCATCCAGTGGACCCCTACCAAGATTGTTCAAATTATAGTGCTGGAGCTAAAAATGCCCCCCCCCCCCCCCCCCCCCCCCCCCCACCCCGCATGGGGGCCTTTTGGTTTTACATGGGCTTATATAGGGAAAATCTTGAAAAATCTTCTTCTCTGAAACTGCAAGGCCCAGGTCTTTGATATTTGGTATGAAGCTTCATCTTGTGGACCTCTACCAAGATTGTTCAAATTATAGCCCTGGGGCCAAAAATGCCCCCGCTCCGGGGCCCTTTGGTTTTACATAGACTTATATAGGGAAAATCTTGAAAAATCTTCTTCTCTGAAACCACAAGGCTTAGGTCTTCGATATTTGTTATGACGCTTCAGCTAGTGGATCTCTATAAAGATTGTTCAAATTATAGCCCTGAGACCAAATATGCCCCCGTCATGTGGCCCTTTGGTTTTACATAGACTTATATAGGGAAAATCTTTAAAAATCATCTTCTCTGAAACACAAGGCTTAGGTCTTTGATATTTGTTATGAAGCTTCAGCTAGTGGACCTCTACCAAGATTGTTCAAATTATAGCACTGGGGCAAAAAATGCCCCCGCTCCGGGGCCCTTTGGTTTAGCATAGACTTATATAGGGAAAATCTTGTTTTACATAGACTTCTATATGCAGGGTAAACCTTTAAAATCTTTTTCTCTGAAACCAGAAAGCCCAGGTCTTTCATATTCAATATGAAGCTTCATCTTGTGGATCTCTACCAAGATTGTTCAAAATTTTAGCCCTGGGGCCAAAATTGACCCTGGGCCAAAATTGACCCTGCCCGGGGCCCACTTGTTATGCTTTGGATCAGGTGAGCGAACCAGGGCCCTCTGGGCCCTCTTGTTGGGTTTTACGGCTCTTTCAAAATCAAGCCAAAGTGTTAATCAGGGGTTGGTGAAAAGTAGTGTAACCTGAGAAAAACCACCTGACCTTCCGTTGCAGAACTTGGCGCCTCACATGTAATCTGGGCCAGAACCCATAGTGGTCAGAGACTTATATTTATCAGTTACCCCCTATATTAATTGCATTGTAGCACATTGACCTGATAAAGATATGCTATCTCAGGATAAATGAGCTTTAACACGTCAACGTGACATTGCACTTTTATGAATGAGGCGGACTACTGAAAAAATGGCATAAATGTTATTATTACACGGAAAAAATGGAAACATTAAAAATAAATGATAGGAAAAATTGATGTCAGCTGATACTGAATATATTGACCGCCAGAATGTTGGGGCGCACTGAGGACAATCAATAACTGATCGTAAATTGCTAATTTAATAAAAGGCTCGGCTTCGATAACGTATGTAGAATCGCTCGGTAAGCCTCGCGATTCTACAAGCTTTCTCGAGGCCTTGCCTGATAAACTTGATATCAAAAGACACTCACCTGGTGTTCTCTCTCTCTCTCTCTATATATATATGTATATATATATATAGTGATTAAGAGTCACGCTCTTACCCACTAGGCCATGGAGGCCTGTATGTAAAACAGAGGTAAGAAAAAAAAAAGCGAAATATTTGTGTGTGGTATATTGGTTGTATGAAGATCATGTCATATGTATGTGTACAGCCATCACTATGACTTGAAAAGAAACTTCTTAATCAACATTTAATGGGAGATTATCTGTAAAACCTGAACTGGGCATGTGCTAGGCAATTGGCAAACAATATAGACCTAGTTGAGATGCCACAGACTATAAGAATCTTATATGGGTGTGAGGGGTGGATGGAAAAATCCATCCCGAGGGTCACTGTCCGGCATCATGAGGCTTGCCGAGTGATGCCAGACAGTGATCTGATGCCGGACAGTGATCCTGAGGGACGGATTTTTCTGTCCACCCCTCATCCATATAGGATTCTTTTTCTTGCATACCTTCCATTTCTTAGTGTGCATTTTTAGTGCTGCAGTCACTTCAGTTACCGACGTCCGCCATATTGTGATGGCACTACAGGAATGTTTAGTGACGTAATGTAACATGCTGTGACGTCAACCTTAATGACAGTGCATATGAGGTCGTATTCAACCATTGCATTTATCAAACACGCGAGAATATTGGATTTTGGGTAAGAACACCAGGGTTAGAACAGAATTTCTATCCCAAGCTAAAACTATGGATTTCCTTATCTGGTGTGCAAGAAAGCAACTTCTGCTTGGGGCTACTTTGTTTGCTTATAAGCTGATGATTCAAATGAATTGTCAGGCCTTGCTTTCTTCATAAAAAATAAAAGTGAGCAAATTAGAATATTATCAATATTTGCTTCAGTTTTGCTTGTTACTGTAATGATTAACCCTTATCCTGCTGAATAATTTTATTAGCCACACCTATTTCTGACTATCAGCCAATCAGATCACATGTCAAATCTGTCATCTGTCATCTCTATTAAGCATGCAGCTGGTCTTAAGCATGCATGCATTTGATTCCTGAAAAAGGCAATTGCATTAATATTCACCTGTATTAAGCAAGCACCTGTCTTAAGCAAGCACATTTTGATCATCCCTGAGGTGCTTGCTTAACACAGGTTGGACTGTATAATGTTTTCCTTCAAATTCACAAACTGAATGAGAAACAGTGTAGATCCTGATCAGATGGCTTCTTCAGAAGCCATCTGATCAGGATCTACACTGTTTGCAAAGGTAGTGGTTGTCATGAACAGCTGGATAAGGGTTAAGTTTTCTTTTTTTTGTAGAATTTTTTTTTTTTTTTAAGCAGCAAGAATAAAGGCGTCATGATTGATCCGTTCCCTTGGAATCTGAGTTTGTATCATGATTAATTACTATCATTCAATTTCCATTCCTTTCTTAGATAACCAGCAATTAACTGATTCCTTTTATTGATTTTAACTTGGAAATTGGAAAGAATCCATACAAAGATAGTCTGAGGTAGCTTCGATTTCCTGAAAACAGACATTTCTGTGCTTTTATACGTTTTCTTTTAAGTGGACTGTCAATTTTTGTCATCACCGTTTAGTCAGTGTAATGGACACACTTGTTTGTTTGATTTGAGATTCAATGTCCCCCTCAACACTGTTTAGGTCATTTTGGAGACGCTGCTTCCAATTTTGTGGGACTTTTACCCAACATTGAGATGAAATGACATCTCAAGCCCTGTCGCCCAATGAAACCAATAGGGTTTATAAGCATGGATGATCCGACTTGCCTGGGCAGGCTTAGATCCTCTAAGCGGTATACCAGTACTTGTGTGTGGTCGGTTTCAGCTCTGCGTGGAAGGATCATGCAGCCCATCTATTTCTTCAAGAACCGATGGGCGGGGGCTGACACACTTGTAAACCTTGCTTATATAGAGAAAAGTGGGATTTACAGGTTTGCATATGGGCCCCATCAAGCGATTTTGGTACTTATCGCCTATGCGAGCAGCGAAGGTTCAGGCGAGCCTGCGCTTCCGCGCAGTCTCACCAGACCCTTCGCTGCTCGCTCATGCAGTGAATCAAGAGGATCCTTCAGACAGAAAGCCATATTCCTGGCCCCTCTGAATGGCTGGGCATGCGCAGTTAAAATTTGCCTTGACGGAATGCTCGAAGACACAAATTCGCTTGGTGGGGCTCATATATTAAGGGGATAACTGTTTTCAAAATTGACATTTGGGGAGGTAAATCAGCAGTTTTACAGTCGAAAATTTTGTTTCACAGCGACATGTCAGCGGTGCCATAAAACCGAATTTGAGATTGTAAAACTGACGATTTACCTCCCATAATGACACTACTACAATACAGTTATCCCCATTCTATTGCACTTATTAGGTTGTTTTGTTAAAAACTGTCATATGAGGCTTTTATTTGATGTTGTCATTGGGGTTCTACAGGGCGCATTATTAATCCCATTCACATTTTGTTTACTTCAACATTTCAAAGTATTCTCCCTTGACGGTATTCTCCCTCAAGGTTCTTTCTGCCGCGCTTAAATTCCGCCACCCACCTTTTCATTGTAGCATATGAAGGGCCATCTTTCCCTAGTGTTGCTACCACACATGTATCATTATGGATATCCTTAGGTGTTAAACCTTTTTATGCAAATATTGGATCACTGCTCTTTCACCAATTATGTCCATTTTGCAAAAGCTGCTTGTCTTGTACTTGTCAGTATAAACTGACCAAAGTAGATCAATCCTTGGGTACACGGCCCTATATAGTCAGAATAGTAGGACTTAAAAAATACATCCCTGCATACCTCCTTCAGTATGAGGCTCACAACATATCAATCAGCCCTTGTATGCGTTAAGTGACACATGTGAAACACTATTTGCAGCCATAGGTACATCCCATAATTGAAGATGGAAGAGTCCACTTCAGAAACTAGGGAGTGAAAGGCATTCCGAAAACATGCCTATACAAATATATTGTAAACTTTACCGCTGAAAAAACAACAATTTTAAGACAAAAAATTGTGATATTTTTTCTAATTTCTACTCAAAATATAGATTGTTGGTACTTGTTAGAACAGCCTCAATGAGGTGGTTCTAATGAGTACCTACAATTTATACTTTAGAGCAGAAATAAGAAAAATATGGTATGCCCCTGTAAACCCCAGTTTTACTATATAAAAGTGGGATTCAAGGGGGTCAGTATTATATAGACATGATTTCTTGACGGATACATCTTGTTTGCATACAAACTCATCATTTTAATGAAATGGGAACACCTGGCAGATTTTTCCACTAGTTTTCAAAGGGAGACAATTTTCGGGACTTCCTGTTTGCTTTTCTGTAAGCCCTGTCCCACTGAAATAGGGATCTACTCTTAAAAGAAAGAATTTGCTCCTCAGGAGCAAATACTTTCCTTTAAGAGTTGATCCCTGTTGGCATGGGAGACAAAAATACTTTTGCAGGAGTTGCCTCCCATGAAGGTGTACCATTCCACTAAAATGAAAAGGGATGATTAGAATGATACCTGATACAGGATCATCATCACATGTATTTGGATTAGGTTACAATTATTCTGGTCTAATTTGAGATTTCTTTTTTCTCAATTTCTAAAGATCTTTGATATTTATTCCATAATTAGACAATTGATTATGGGCTAAATCTAATGAGAGCAGCTTCTGTTACCATAAATAATTCGGCACCTGCACAATGACTGATATTATTATCCTGAAGTTTAACCTTTAACCCATTCAGTACCAGAAACCCCAAAAGGGGTACCCTGGCAAACAGTGCAGGCCCAGATCAGATGCCGCATTCTGCGGCGTCTGATCAGGCCCTACACTGTTTGAAAAAGTTCAGCCATTTTCCAAATAAATTTTGATGAAAACACAACCTGACATCCCTAAATTTAAAATGGAGTCCTGCTATATATAAGGAGGAAGATTCCATTTGGTACAAAAAAGGGTTAAAGAGAAAGAATTCCTTAGCAGACAAGGAAAATTAGGTTTGACATTTTCATCATTTGTCATATAAAAAGCAGAATTAAAGACATCCTTCTTCTATGTTAATCTTATTCCATGCTAGATGCTATTTTTCAGCCCCTGCCCATGGGGGCTTGAAGAAATAGATGGGCTGTGTGATACTTCCACGCAGAGCTGAAACCGACCGCACACGAGCACTGGCAAACCGCTTAGCAGATCTAACCCTGTCCAGGCAAAGTGATACTATTGGGACTATCCATGCTTATAAGCCTTATTGGTTTCATTGGGCGACAGGGCTTGAGATTTCATTTCATCTCAGTAATGGTTAAAAGTCTCAAAATATTGGAAGCAACGTCTCCAAAATGACCTATACAGTGTTGATGGGAACGTTAAACCTGAAATCAAACAAATCAAACAAAAGATGCTATTTTATTAATAATCAAAGTACTTACAGCACAGATGGGTTGATTGCTTCTGAGTGCTGGATGGAAAAATAGTCACATTACACAAACACACCTATACAAATACATTGCCACCTTTATTGCCGAAAAAATGGAAATTTTTAGATGAAAAATTGTGATATTTTTCTTATTTCTGCTCAAAATTTAGATTTTGGGCCCTCGTTAGAACCGCCTCTTCGAGGTGGTTCTAACGAGTACCCACAATCTATATTTTAGAGCAGAAATAAGAAAAATAAGGTGTACCCCCGGAAACCCCAGTTTTACTATATAAAAGTGGGGTTCAAGGGGGTCAAACTTATATAGGCGTGTTTTCGTGATGAGGAACGGGACTTAGACTGTTTCGATTAACTGTTAAATTGCTGTATTTTAAGCAGACAGTATAGATATTAGTTCCATGTGACCCAATGATTGACCTTAGAATATATAGGTAGGTCAGTGTGACCTATATTTTATGGTTCTGTGATTTTGCATTATATCTTGATACCATTTGATGGAGCAATGCCATGCATGGAATATATTTGTATTTGGAATAAAATCCTGTCAAAATACTTCAAATAAGAGCTGTTTTAAAAATCTTTCTCATATTAATGTGAAAACAGGTAGACAATGCATGAAACAGTTGAGCTATGCTATGTTGCAACAGCTCTTGTTTGAATATGTCTTTAAGTGGATTATATTTTAGAGACATTGATCACATTTTCAAGGTCAGCACAGATATGGCACCCCCACCCATCAGGGCTTGGAGAAATAGATTGGGCTGCACTGTGCTTCCACATAGAGCTGAAACAGACCAAACTTGAGTACTGGTAAACTCCTTAGGTCTAAGCCTGCCCAGGAAAAGCGATGCGAGTAGGACCGCTGCTTAAACCCCTGTGGTTTCTATGGGTGGTAGGGCTTGAGACGTCATTTCATCTCAATGTTGGGTAAAAGTCCCACAAAAATAAACAAAAAAAAAAAAAAATAAATAAATATTGATATTTTTTTAATTTTTCCAAGATAGCAGCTAGGATTTGACATCTCATGCAAATTGTCTCCAGTTTCATGAAATGTTAACCCTTATCTTGCTGTTCACGACAACCCCTATCTTTGGAAACAGTGTAGATCCAGATCAGATGGCTTCTGAAGAAGCCATCTGATCAGGATCTACACTGTTTGACATTCAACTTATGAATTTGTAGGAATAAATTACATCAAGTAATCTGATTGGTTCAAAGTCAGAGATGGGTTAGGCTAAACTGAATATTCAGCAAGCGAAGGGTTAAATCCTGTTTTCTTGGGAAAACAAGAAAAACATTTTCCACATGGTCTAAGACCACGTTTTGCTGGACTCTTAGTCTATTTTGTTGTGTAAATCTCTTTTACACTATTGGGAATTTCTGCTACAAGAGTTCACAGAAATGGTTATAGGCATTCCGTTACTCCCAACTGGACAGCTAAATTGATTTGTTGAAATGGATCATTTAGAATCTAGCCTTATATTGATTTCTCTCAGACCAATACTTCTTTGTAAAGACAGCATGCAATATTGGAAGGTGACTTGCTGTTCCTATTTTTATGCCCCTGCCTTTGAAATGAATGGTCACTGTTCATGAATTATTCAGAAAATTTCCTTGAATAGGTCATATCCAAATTGCAAGAACAGTTCATGAAATACTTGAAGTCTAAATGAGCCAAATTCTTGAATTGTCCAGAAAATGTTAATTCATGAACTGCCTATGATAATTTATGCCACCAAGAATTGTTCATGGACAATTCACTGACAGTTGTTCATCTGTCACTGATAAATTCATGACTAGTTCAAAGACAAGCATTTTATGAGCAGTTCATTACCCATTGATGAAGTTAATGGACAGTTCATGAACTGTTAACTACCGTATACAAGTTTGTTGTCTCATTTAGACTTCATGCTGTGGATATAGTGTTTCTAAATTCATGAACAGTTAATGAGCTGTTTAATGAATATAAAGCTCATAGCGAAAAAATTCAACGAACATATCAATCAACCTTGTAATGTTCAAAATACATGTATTTTGCTTGTTAGGTTACATACATGTAGTTCCTGAAATGCTCATAACCCTTAACCCTTGTCCTGCTAATCCCGGATATGCCTTATCTTTGAAACAATGTAGATCCAGATCAGATGGCTTCTGACGAAGCCATCTGATCAGGATCTACATTGTTTGCCATTCAGATTATGAATTTGTTGCAATAATTTGTATCAAGTAATCTGATTGGTTGATAATCGGTAGTGAATGTGGCATATATGAATATTCAGCAGGACAAGGGTTAAGATGCCACAAAAAACTGCACCTGAAAATGTTGACTGTTTATGTCATCTGCTGCATAGTCTTGCAAACTCGAGGTCATGCATGACTGATTTTTACCAGAGTTATGGCCCTTTGTCAATTTTAGCCATTTTATCAACAGAAGTTCTTCTCTCCACAGCTCCTCCTACAGTTTTCTTTAGGGATTTGATGTTGTTTCCATGACCTGAAGACGATCATTCTTTATCAAGGTCATGCTCAACTGATTTTTACCAGAGTTATGGTCCATTGTCAGTTTTAGCCATTTTATGAACAGAACTTCTTGTCTCCGCAACTCCTCCTACAGTTTTCAAGGGATTTTGATGAAACTTTCCAGTTATTGTTCCATGACCTGAAGATGGTCATGTTTTATCAAAGTTGTGCTCGACTACCAGAGTTATTTTCCATCAGTAGGTCTTGTCTCACGGGCCTCCGTGGCCTAGTGGTTAAGAGCGCTGACTCTTGATCATTAGGTCTCTCACCGCTGTGGTTCGAGCCTCGCTCGGGTCATATGTGAGACGCCAAGTTCTGCAACGGAAGGTGAGGTGGTTTTTCCCTGGGTACTCCTGTTTTCGCCCACCTCTGATTAACGATCGGCTCGATATGAGTGAAATAATCTTGAAAGGGCCGTAAAACCAAACCCCCTACCCCCCCCCCCCCCCCCCCCCCCCCAAGGTCTTTTCTCTGCAAATCCTCTTGCAGTTTTCAGTGGATTTTAATGAAACCTTCCAGTCATTGTTCCTGTGACCTTAAGGGGGGGGGGGGGGGCATCTGTGTCTTCTTGGCACAGTTTCAGTACGTTTTAGTGTTTTTAGCTCCCCTTAGAACAAAGTCCAGTCCAACATTGTAGTCTTTGTCTTGTTATATGTGTTGGCTTCCACATTTACATTAAAGTTTTTTCAGAGCTCTTACTTTCCAAACCATATGATGGATTTGGTTCATATTTAGTATGATGAAATATACATGTATGCTAAAGTCAATGTCAAGATCACAAACTTAGAAATTTTCAGTGTTAAGTTTTTTTAAGAGCTCAATATTATTTTCCAAACCATTTGATGAATTTGGCTCAGATATCTATCCTAACCCTTCTCTTGCTGAATATTCATTTAAGCCACACCCATTTCTGTCTATCAACCAATCAAATTACTTGATGTAATTGATTGCTGCAAATTCATAAACTGAATGCCAAACAGTGTAGATCCTGGATCTACACTGTTTGCAAAGATAGGGGTTGTCGTGAACAGCAAGATAAGGGTTAACACAGCAATCTCTCACAACGACAAGAATAGAAATACCTGAATTTGTACAAATTTAAATTAAAGTCACATGGACATCAACAACGTAAAACTCGTGTGCTTAGCAACTTTGGGTCAAATGACAAACAGCTGACCCAAAAAAAGAGTTGCCATTGGTAGGGCTGGCTAATTGGAGCTGAAATGATAATTGATTATCATTCATATCATTGCGATCGATAACCGATTAGTAATCACTGAATATTTGGTCATAATTTTATCTGTCTGGCTTTCTGTCTGAGCATGACTCCTACCATAAGCTATACTTTGCCATACTTATTTGAACAGACAGACCTGAGCAAACAGTGTAGACCCAGATGAGATGCCGCAGAATGCGGCGTCTCATCTGGGTCTGCACTGCTTGCCACATATACAGCTATTTTAAGCACAGCTTTGGGTAGTAAATTGTACTTATCAAATAATCGATTGCAAGCAAATCAATAATGATAATCATTTTTGTAGAATTTATCGATTGAATAATCGATTATCCGATTAATCGTGTCAACCTTAGCCATTGGGCATTATGGAAACAAGTTTAGATTTTTTTTTTTCGATTTAATGTTTCCATTAACTCAAAGTACGAAAAATTGTATATTTTCATGGACTGAAGCCTAAACTAAAGTTGTATGTTTTCATTGAATTGACTGAAAATCAAAAACCAAACGGTTGTGTGTTTCAGTATTGAAAACCTGACTGTTGGATTAATTATTTCCATTGACTGAAAATCTAAAAGTTATTTATTTTCGCTTGAATTCAAATTGTATTTTTCCATCAATTGAAATTCCAATATCAATTGCAATAGCTCCATTGACTGAAGTTTGAGATAGTTATGTCCCCAAAGGAAGGTGAGCACATGTATACTGCTCTTAGGTTGATGATTCAGAACATTTTCTGTGACATACTGCAGATGCAATGTTTGTTTGTTTTGTTTGATTTGAGGTTTAACGTCCCCGTCAACATTGTAAAGGTCATTTTGGAGACATTGCTTCCAATTTTGTGGGACTTTTACCCGACATTGAGATGAAATTACATCTCAAGCCCTGTCGCCCAATGAAACCAATAGGGTTTATAAGCATGGACGGTCCAACGCGCACCTCGGTTCCTGAACAGGCTTAGATCCTCCATGTGGTTTACCAGTACTAGTGTGCGGGTCAGATTCAGCTCTGCGTGGAAGCATCATGCAGCCCATATAGTTCTTCAAGCCCCTATGGCCGGGGGCCATTTTAAGTCTAATCACAAGAGGCATAACAAGGATTATTTCCCCATAAGACACCAATCACGACAATTGTCGTCTGCTTTGTCGTCTGTCGGTTATTTTTGCAAACATTGCGGACCCATCAGACTGCTCCTGTAGGAGCAGTCTGATCTGGGTCCACACTGTTTGCCTGTTCGAAAAAATATTTCTAAAAAGCTTGCAAGAAGATTCAGCAGAGGACATAAGCAGACAACATTTTCAGTTGTAGTTTTTCTCGGCGTCTTAAGCGTTAAGAAATAATTTCTCTATTTTTTGTTAGAAGCATATGTTGTGGGTACTTGTTAGAATTGCCTCGGAGAGGCAATTCTAACAAGTACCCACAACATATGTTTTTATGGAAAAATAATAGAAAAATAATGAAATAATTCTCATTGCGCTTCGCTTCTCATCAGGAGCTATGCTTTTCCTTTCCTTCGTTTCCACCCACGACCATTACCAGCATGAATGGAAAAAAGGATTGACAATTTAACAGAAACAGATCTCTGAGAAAATATTCTAACTCATAAACAACCATGACGCTATTGGGAATTGTGAGAGTCAGTTTTTCCTCCTACAGTTTGTAGTAAAAATGTGAATGTTTATGTCAAAGATTAGCTACTGGGAATTGGGTTATGGCGTCTTATTTTGATGTGCTTTTCGTTGGATGAGAGGTTATAGCTATCGATTGTTGGAGATCTTTATGCAGCATCAGCATCTCTGCAGAGACCTGATCTTTCTGTCACATGTTAAGGCTCATTACTTGGACAGTGCTTCCTTACTTTTATTCTCTTTGTTGCATTATATTAGCAACAGTTTTATGTAGGCAGCGTCTCTAGGATTTGTGACCAGGTGTGACACAGACACACAGACTTTGGTAAGCTGGGGTTTCGGCATTTTTTTTGCATTCGGTTTCAGGGTAAAGTAGCCGGGTGATTTTCTATGTCAGCTGTATTAACTCTGTAGACTATAAATTCATCAAAAGCAGCAGGATAATAGGCGAAAATTCCTGCCTCCCACCTTAACCCGCATTTAGTACTGGAAACTCTGAAAAGGATTTTTGGCATACAGTTCAGGCTCAGATCAGATGCCGCAGAATGCAGCATCTGATCAGGGCCTTCACTGTTTGCAAAACGTGCGGCCATTTTTCAAATAAATTTTGAAGAGATCTGACTGCACAGTTGCATCTGTGCCTTCTGATCTGAGGCCTTTGCTGTCCGCATGAGGTTTTGATCTTAAGCTTTCCTGTAAACAGAGTGCTGCCCAAAAATGTCAACCATATTTACCCTAAATATCTGGACACCTCAACTCCTTACCATACTTGTTCTAAAATTTGAACAAGTACAATTTGCTACCTGATGTTGTGCCTGAAATTAACTGGATGAATGGCAAACAGTGTAGACCATGATGAGATGTCCCATTCTGCAGTGTCTCATCTGCACTGCTGTTTTCTCAGACTTATCTGTCTGAAAACATATAGCAAATACGGAACTCAGAAAATTTAGGAACAAATTCTTTCCTGCTGAATATGCTACTGCTGAATATGGTAATATGCTACACCTATGCCTGATTTTCAGCCATTTCAATTTTTACAGACAACAAAAATGAAAAAAAAAATCACAAAAATTAATATGCATGTTTTTGATCAACAGCTGCGAAAGTTTGAACGTACAAAAATAATGTTTGATGAAACTTAAACATTTAGGGAAATTTTATGAAGATCTTCACATCTTGACAGTTTGTTTGTTTGAGATGAGGTTTAACGTCATTTTGGAGACGTTGCTACCAATTTTGTGGGACTTTTAACCGACATTGAGATGAAATGACATCTCAACTCCTGATGTCCAATGAAACCAATAGGGTTTGTAAGCATGCTTGCACCACTTTGCCTGGGCAGGCTTAAGATCCTCTAAGCGGTTTACCAGTACTCCTGTGCAGTCGGCTTCAGCTTTGCATGGAAGCATCATGCAGCCCATCTATTTCTTCCAGCCCTGATGGGCAGGGGCGTCATCTTGATATTGAAAAGCTCCAGAACAAAAATTACCAGTGGTTTGCAGCATACAAGTTACATTTCTTGGAATAAACATGAAAAATGGCACGAAGTGACAAATGGAAGTCTGGCCATTATATTAATAATGAATAGATCTGTCTCGAGACATAAAGTATAGGCAGGCTGGATTATATAACATTGAGAGGATAGGCAGGACCAGGCGCTAATAGGTCCTTACTTAACCTATATCCTGCTGATTAAATTAATTTTGCCACAGTCCGAGTCGTACCATCCAATGCAGATAAGCCCAGGGCTTGAGAAGTCATTGCATCTCATTGTTGGGTATTATTAAAGTCCCACAAAATTGGAAGCAACATCTCCAAAATTACCTAAATAGTGTTGTCTGGGATGTTAAACTTCAATTCAAACAAATAGTTGTGCCACACCCATTCCTGACTATCAACCAATCAAATTACTTGATATAATATATTCATGCAAATTTTCAAACTGAATGACAGTGTAGATCCTGATCGGATGGCCGGATCTACCCTGTTTGCAAAGGTAGGAGTTGTTGTGCTCAGCAGGATATGGCAAACCCTCACCATGCTGAATATTTCAGCTTCCTTTCTCTCCGATATATATTGCTCCCTTTCAGCCCGATTAGATTGTCAGCCATTTGTTTTGCATGATTTCAACTTTTAAAACACAGTGGAAACTGTACAGATCACTGATCTGGATCTATATTGTTTTTTTTTTTGTTTTTTGTTTTGGAAAAAAAGAGGAAAATACTGTAATGATCCTAAGTATTGGGACAGATAGGCCTAAGCAAAAAGTGTAGACCCAGATCAGACGGCTCCTGAAGGAGCCGTCTGAACTGGGTCGACACTGTTTGCCATTTGGTCTGCACTTTCTGGACTCCTTGCTGGATCATGAAACAAACTTGTTTAAATTTTAGGAGAATTACAGCAAGCCCTCAAGGTCCTGGACTCAAATATTTAGGATTTTTACAGAAGCAAAAAGGTATGAACTCACTGCAGTTATTATAATGAGTGTGTCGGCTTCTAAATCTGAGTGAAAATTGTTCCAATTTTAGGATTCCATAAAAATCCATAAAACTTTGACACCTTGAGGACTTGCTGTAATTCTCTTAAAAGTCTAACAAATTTGATTCATGATCCAGCAACTTCAAGGAGTCCAAAAGCTGCAGACAGAGTGGTTAACAGTGTAAATCCTGATCAGACTTCTCTTGCTCCAGTCTGATCTGGGTCTGTACTGTTTGCTTAGGCTCGGTAGCTCAGTCGGATGCATGTCTGATTGGTGATCAGTAGGACGCGGGTTCGATACCTGGCGGGGTCGGCAACATTCTTTCGTGGAGATTGATCATGAAATCTTTTCTACGGTCATTTAGACTCTCCCTTCCACTGATTCAAGAAGGGCAGTTGTCAATTTCTGGTGCAAGAATGTGCACTGTACTGGTTAACCACTTATGTATAAGCCTGCCCAGGAAAAGTGTGGATAGGTAAACTGACCGGCTCAAAAATGACAGCTGCCAAATAGTGTTGACTTATTATTCAGGGCCGTTAAACATCAATACAAACACAAACAATACCTAGTATCATTATGGCTCATTTATAAATGAATTTTAATACAAATTCACAAAAATGTTGGAGTCGATAAATAATCTCTCAAGGCAGTTTGAGTTTCATGGGGACCTGGTCTCAACGTCAATGTGACTGTGTCTATTTTTAGCTTGGCTGTTTTCGAAGAAAACAATGAGGTATTGTCATTGCTCTTGTGTCGTCGTTGTGCAAAAGCTTAGACATTTTGTAACATCTCTGTCATTACTTAACATATTTACTTGAAAGTCAGACTAATTGTTCATTATGAAAAGGGGAACTCATACCAATAGGTGAGGTAACCCTCAAAAATATTTTTGGCACAGTTATGCCCCTTTTTTGACTTAGAATTTTTGTTTTCTAAAAGAAACTGCAGCCGAGCGTTGGCACCCGCATGCGGTGCTCTTGTTAGAAAAAACTTTGTCATCGCTGCAGCACCTACAATTGTCAATGGCTCTTAATTTAATTTTACACAAATGTTGGGTATGATAATATCTAAAGCAAGTTTGACTATCGCTAGTTCAGTGTTTACCCACACCAAGTAGTGATGTGCAAGGGGATTTGCATTGCCTTCCAATGCATGTCTTGTTGATAACTTGCCCTCATCCAACTAAGGCACCCCCGTAGGCGAGCTGTGTTGTCTTCTGACAACTCTCAGTTATTGTGTACCATTAGAATTCTATACAGGACTGTCATAACAACTTGATAAAGCGGTAATGCGCTTTAAGCCCTTGATTTGTCTTCTTCACCCCTATTATCGTCACAACATTCGTCATATTGGTCTTGTCATTGGAATGCATGATGTGATTAGCATGGCTATATAAATGGCTATTTAATAACATGAGGTCATTGACTTAACCCTAATGATCCAAAATATTGGGACAGATAGGCCTAAGCGAACAGAGCAGACCCAGATCAGACTGCTCCTGAAGGAGCAGTCTGATCAGGGTCTGCACTGTTTGCCATTCTGTCTTCACTTTTTGGTCTCCTTGCTGAATAGTGAAACTTATGTGTCAAAATTTTAGGAGAATTACAGTAAGACCTCAAGGTGTCCCAATTTTTGGTTTTATGGTAATACTGTATATGACCATTTGGGCGGTGGATCTGCTGCTGTCATTGTTATTCTGGAATCCTGAAGTTCAGTTTTTCATTTATATAAAATGCCAATCACGACTATTGTCGTCTGCTTTGCCATCTGCCGGTTACCTTAAGAGTAATTTTTTTGCAAACAGTGTGGACCTAGATCAGACTGCTCATCTAGTAGCTGTCTGATCTGGGCCCACACTGTTTGCTTGTATGCAAAAATATTTTTAAAATGTTTGCAAAAAGATTCAGCAAACGACATAAGCAGACGATATAAGCAGACGACATTTTCAGATTTTTTTTTTTTTTTTGGTTTGGGTTTTACGGCCCTTTCAAGATTATTTCACTCATATCGAGCCGATCGTTAATCAGAGGTGGGCGAAAACCGGAGTACCCGGGGAAAAACCACCTGACCTTCCGTTGCAGAACTTGGCATCTCACACGTGGCCCGAGCGAGGCTCGAACCTACGGCGGTGAGAGACCTAATGACTAAGAGTCAGCGCTCTTATCCACTAGGCCACGGAGGCCTGTTACATTTTCAGATTTAGTTTTTCTCGGCTTCTTAAGGGGTTTCAACTGCTAATCTGATCATGACTAGCAGACCGCATTTTCAAAGTGTTTTTTTTTTTTTTTTTCAAAAATAAGGCTTGACATTACATTAGATTCATCTACCAAGCAGATGATTCACAAGTAATGTCAAACCTAATTTACCATGAAAAAATAAGTAAAATCAGATTGTCGTCTACTCTAGGAATTTATGTAGCAGTTGAACGGTTACCTGTAACCTTTAGCACTCTCTAGGGGAAAACAGCAGATGACAAATTGTTGATATTTTCCCCAGAAAACAGGACTTGGTTTAAACATATTTTATTCGTATAGCAAACATACAAATACAAAGTGTAAATAAATGACATAATACAAAAGGGATTCAGAAGAAAGTCAAGGACTTATACGAATCTGTATCCCTAGATACTTGTCAGTGGTACAACAGAGAAAATTCAAAGCAATTGTCGATTGCAAAGGTTTTAATTATGCTGTTACAAAGTGATAGTGGTTCCCAAACGGGTCAAGGTCAAACAGGACTTGACATCGCAAGCAAATTGTCTCCATATGAGACAATTCGCATGAGATGTCAAATCCTGTTTTCTGGGAAAATTAGAAAAATATTTCAGTTGTTGTCTGCTGCATTATTAAGCACTCTTTGGTCAACAGGGGTTGGTAACAATTTAGGAGTGGTATATTGATATTGCAGAGATCTTATGATGAGTTGTCACATCAGGATTAACCCTTACCTTGCTGAATATTCAGTTTAGCCACACCCATTTCTGTCTATCAACCAATCAAATTACTTGATGTAATTTATTACTACAAATTCATAAATTGAATGTCAAACAGTGTAGATCCTGATCAGATGGCTTCTTCAGAAGCCATCTGATCTGGATGTACACTGTTTGCAAAGATAGGGGTTGTCGTGAACAGCAAGATAAGGGTTAACACTGTTTGCAGTTCTTTTCATCATTTTAACTATTTGCAGGGATGAATGTCATAAAGTGCACCGTGATTCGGATCAGGACATTAACTGGAGACCCCTATGCAGGTTTAAAACCCCTACCTCACTCACTCACCTAAATTACATGATTACTGTGTTATTTGGCTTTAATCTTGCAGATCTGTAGTGTATATAATGTACGCTGTCTGTCTCCCCTCCTGTGGGAAAAAAAGACAGAAAGAAATAAATAACCCCTACGTACCAGAATGGGCATGTCCAAATTCAAAAGATTCAATTTACATCTTTGTTTCAGGACACAGCAGGCCAGGAGCGATACAGAACTATAACTACAGCATACTACAGAGGGGCGATGGGCTTTATACTAATGTATGATGTTACAAATGAAGAGTCATTTAATGCTGTTCAAGATTGGTAAGTGCCCCTCTCCCCGGCCCCACACACACAAACACAAATAAAAAAAATAAATACACCTCAGCCTCTTTATAACACGGAACTCCGCTTGGCGGTAAAAGTTGAAGGCTTTGATTTGTGTAAACACATCTGAATGCTGTTGTTTGCGATCGACATGGCGCTTCTGGGGATAACACTATTTTAGGTCATTTTTAAGTCGGTCAGTTTACCTATCCTCACTTATCCTGGGCAGGCTTTTAAATAAGCGGTAAACCAGCACAGTGCACAATTTTTCGCCAGAAACGGACAACTGCCCTTCTTGAATCAGCAGAATAGATTTCATGATCAATCTCTATGAAAGAATGTTGCCAATCCCGGCAGGTATCGAACCCGCATCCTCCTGATCACCAGTCAGACACACATCCAGCTGAGCTACCGAGGCTGGCCCCAAAAGGGGTAAGTCAGCCTCGATAGCGCAGTGGTTAATGCGTTCGACTTATGATTGAGAGGTTGTGTGTTCGAATCCGGCTACTGGTATCGAGGTGTGTCCTTGGGTAGGATATATAATGACACTGCCCTTTGTTAGAAGCCTCTGTGGTGTAGTGGTTATGCTACTCGCCTTGTAAACCAGAGGTCGCAGGATCGATCCTGGGCTTCTCCAGACTTTCGGTAGAGTCTTTAAACCAAGTTCCAGCCTCCATATGACCTTAGCTGTTAGTGAGACATAAAACTTAAACACTACACACCTTTGATTAATTTTTCCAAACGGGCATATAATGCACTGCTTGCGAAGCTCTTGTTAAATCTGTTACCAAGACCACCCTTCTAATATGACCACTTCTTCATAGTCCCAAAGGTTATCTTAATGTAAAAAGAGGGTATTCCTGTCTAAAATGGGTTATAAGTAGAAGCAGTTACACCAGAAACAAAATGAATCCACTCTGCAAATCCCAAGAAAATTACATGGAAGTTTTGCTTGCTTGAAGGCGTCAGAGGTTGAAATCTGATTAACGAGCAAAATGAAGGCTCCATAAGTGTATGCAGAGTAGTTTTCCCACATTTAGTTCGCTCTCACAAGTAATGATGACAGGAGTTAATGCTGCATAATGGACATTGTCGACATGTCAACCCTAATTAAGATCTGTTGTGTAATACACTTACAATGATAAATGTACTGCATTCGCTGGTTTTTCTCCATCCAGTTGTCTGGGTTGATGTTTATCAATTAACCCAAAGTTGTAGATATTACAAGGGCAGTCATACTGCTGGTGTCCACATGACCCACTGACCAATCAAGTTGTACCACACATATTAATTCACCCTGCGAATCGGGGCTTGGAGAAATAGATTGGGCTGCATGATGCTTCCAGGCAGAGCTGAAACTAACCCTGGTATCCATGACGGTGTCTTCCGAGGTATTCCGATTTCTCTTCAGCCTCTTCAGACACCCAGGTGTAGATTTTACCTGAACAAGGAAATAGAAAAATAAGGAAATCTACACCCAATGGAAGGTTGGCCAGCCTAAACTGAAACTGACCACACAAGTACTGATAAACTGCTTAGAGGAACTAAGCCTGCCCAAGCAAAGTGATGTGAGTCAGACCATCCAGCGCATATAAGCCTTTTGGTTTCATTGGGCAGAAGAGCTTGAGATATCATTTCATCTCAATGTCGGGTAAAAGTCCCACAAAATTAAAAGCAACGTCTTCAAAATGACCTAAATAGTGTTGACTGTAATGATGGGAATGTTAAACCTCAATTCAAACAAACACACACACATATTAAAAGTAAACAGCACACTAAAAGTAAAGGACTCCCAACCTATGCAAATTCTGGAAAATGTTTACATTATTGAATTGAATGGTTAACAGTTCCATGTTAACATTGGCAATTGAGTTGACTGACATAGTCCCCACAAAATTAAGATTGTTATCTGCTAATTAATTTGCTTGGAACTTTAACCCATTCAGTACCAGAAACCCCATAAGGGGTACCTTTGCAAACAGTGCAGGCCCAGATCAGACGCCCCAAAATGTGCCGTCTGATCAGGGCCTACACTGTTTGCAAAAAGTTATGCCATTTCTTAAATAAATTTTGAAGAAAACACAACTTGACACCCATAAATGTTGAAATGGACTTCTGCTATAAATAAAGAGGAAGATTCCATTTGGTACAAAAAGGGTTAAGGGTTATTCTTATTTTGTAGGTGCACACAGATAAAGACCTATTCCTGGGACAACGCGCAGGTAGTGTTAGTAGGCAACAAATGTGATCTAGAAGATGAGCGAGTCGTGTCGACGGAACGAGGAAAGCAGTTAGCTGATCAGTTAGGTAAGAATCCTGAATCCTGTCACTGAATGCCCCCGCCCATCGGGGCTTGAAGAAATATATGGGCTGCATGATGATTCCACACAGAGCTGAAACCAACTGCACATGTGTACTGGTAAACCGCTTAGAGGATCTAAGCCTGCCCAGGCAAAGTGGTGCGAGTCGGACCAACCCTATTGATTTCTTTGGGCAGCAGGGCTTCAGATGTCATTGCATCTCAGTGTCAGGTAAAAGTCCCACAAAATTGGAAGCTATGTCTCCAAAATAACATATACAGTGTTGATGGGGACGTTAAACCTTAAATCAACTAACCAACTGAAAACTAAGAAGTATATCATATGATATAACATCTGATGGTTTGATTCATTTTGTACTGAATGTAATATCTCATCTTACGGTAAAAAAATCCTAAATATTTGGACACCTTAAGGACTTGCTGTAATTATCCCTGCCATTCGAAGAATGGTGGAAATGGCATATAGCGTTGCCCCTGTCCGTCCATCCATTCGTCTGTGCGTCCGAAACTTAAACGTGGTCAATAACTTCCTTATTTCTCATGGATTTTAAAATTACTCGGCAGAAATGTTAACCATCATGAGACGACGTGTCACATGCAAAACCCAGGTCCGTACCTCCAAGGTCAAGGTCATACTTAGAGGTCAAAGGTCAAAAAAGGGTTCGAAACTTAAACGGAGCCAATAACTTACTTATTTCTGGATGGATTTTGAAATTACTTTGAAGAAATGTTAACCATCATGAGACAATGTGTCACGTGCAAACCCAGATCTGTACCTCCAAGGTCAAGGTCCTACTTAGAGGTCAAAGGTAAAAAAAAAATGGTCCGAAACTTAAACGCAGTCAATAACTTTCTTATTTCTGGATGGATTTTGAAATTGCTTGGCAGAAATGTTAGCCATCATGAGACAATCTGCCTCACACAAAACCAAGGTCTTTACCTCCAAGGTCAAGGTCATACTTAGAGGTCAAATGTGAAAAAAGGGTCCAAAACTTAAACACGGTCAATAACTTTCTATGTATGAATACGAACACAGACATATTTTCAGGCGGGGGCATCCGTGTCCTATGGACACATTTCTAGTTTTCCTAAAATTTTAACAAAGTAGAAGTGAAGGCAATGATCGGGAATCTATACAATTAACCCACAGCTCCCATCAGAGACACCAAAGGGAAAGAAACACAAACATGAAACAACAGACCCTAATTGAAACATCAATAGCGGAAAGCCAAAAGGACAGTTACTTTCCCACAAAGTGGCCAATTGGCTATCCAAAACAAAATAATATAAGTGATACAAACACTCAAAGACAAACCATAACAAAAATAAACCACAACAGAAGAACCAGAACAGTCAGTGAAACAAATTCCACTGGGGCAGGGGGGGGGGGGGGGGGGGGGGCTAAGTTTGTTTTGCGATCCAGCAAGGAGTCAAAAAAGTGGAGACAGAATGGCGGCATCAGGAGCAGTCTGATCTGGTTCTGCAATGTTTGCTTTGGCCTGACTGTCCCAATACTTAGGATTATTACAGTATGTATAGCAGAAGTCTCAAAACCAAACCAAAACAAAAAAAAAAAAACAAAAAAAAAACTAAGAAAACACAAAATGAAGACTAATGTGTAAATGTAGCATGTGAAGACTTGGAAGAAATGAAGCTGCAGGGTAGTGGTGCCTTGATAATCAGTGGTCATGGTTCACTTGTTAAGCCTTATTTGCCAAAACTAGCTTGTCTGGCAAACTCCACAATTTCAGTTCAGTGGTGTATTCCTTGCCTGTTGAAAGGACATAAAGTAAAATTTCTTTAGTAAGACCACATTTTGGACTTCAAAAGTGGTCGTCAAGACCACTTTTCACTTTTGAACAGTCCCAAATGTGGTCTCTGACTATTGGACACTGGGTATAGAAATAAGGAAGTATAAATAAAACCTTTAATATAATTTTTAAAGAAGAATTAGTCAGAATTTTAGCTGCTATTAACCCTTTTTGTACCAAATGGAATCTTCCTCCTTATATATACCAGGAGTCCATTTCAGAATTTAGGGGTGTCAGGTTGTGTTTTCTTCAAAATTGATTTGGAAAATGGCTTAACTTTCTGCAAACAGTGTATGCCCTGATCAGACGCCGCGTTCTGCGGCATCTGATCTGGACTTGCACTTTTTGCCAGGGTACCCGTTTTGGGGTTTCTGGTACAAAATTGGTTAATAGCAGTATTTCCATGTATTGATCATGTGCTCAAACGGTCATTTTGATGAGACTGATTGGAGGTGCTGTCTCCAAATTGAACCTCTGCAAAAATTGATTCTTCTTCATAGATTATTCAGCAAATCCATACACAATGTCTTATTGGATCTTTTTTTTGTGTGTTTTATGGAAACTACTTGTAGACATTACAAAGACTGAATTGCCCATTTCTGTCTGGAAACCCCTAAAGAGGTGAACTGATAAACGGTGCAGGCTCAGCTCAGATGCCTATTTCTTTGGTATCTGATTGGGGCTTTCACTGCAAGCAAAAAGCGTAGCCATTTTCTAATTGAATTTCTGAAACTAATTGAACCTGACACTCTCCATTTCAAAATGGACTCCTGCTGTACATAGTGAGAATGATTCCATTGAGGTGAAAATGGGATAAATATAACCAATCAGACAGCATAGATAGTCAAGATAACCTTAGGCTTGTCGTGTCAGACATTGCACTTTGTTCGAATGCTCAGCTGCTTGCGTGTACAAAAATGAAGAGGAGCCATTGCCTTTCAAGCCCATGTTTCTGAAATAGTCAATCTTTGATTTTGGACATGGTCATTCGTGTTAATAGGGAGTTCAGTCAATAACAAAAACGGGATGGCAAACAGTGTTGATCCTGATGATTTGTTTGTTTGTTTGATTTGAGGTTTAACGTCCACGTCAACACTGTAAAGGTCATTTTGGAGACGTTGCTTCCAATTTCGTGGGACTTTTACCTGACATTGAGATGAAATGACATCTCAAGCCCTGTCGCCCAATGAAACCAATAGGGTTTATTAGCATGGACGGTCCGCCTCGCACCGTGGTTCCTGGACAAGCTTAGATCCTCTACGTGGTTTACCATTTCTAGTGTGCGGGCCGGATTCAGCTCTGCGTGGAAGCATCATGCAGCCCATATATTTCTTCAAGCCCCTATGGGGGGGGGGGGGGGGGGGGGGGGGCAAGTTGATCCTGATGAGATGGCTCTTTTGTGAGCCATCTGGATCTACATGGTTTGCATAGGTACAGGGACTGGTCGATGGGGTTGACAGGTTTAATGACAATGGCATCAACATTCATAAAAAGTCTGAAATCCTAGGGTGAATAAAACGTTTTGGTGATTCAACATAGAGAGGCCTCCAAGGTTTTGCAGTTAACCCTTATCCCTCTGAACACAAAAACTTCTACCTTTGCAAACAGTGTAGATCCAGATCAGATGGCTTCTGAAGAAGCCATCTGATCAGAATCTACACTGTTTGTCAATCAATTTGTGAATTTGAATGAAACATTTTTATGCCCCCACGTATTCGGAGAATACCGGAAGGGCATTAAGTTTTACCCCTGTCCATTCGTCCGTGCGTCCGTTTGTCCGTGCATGCGTTCGTTCGTTTGTTCGTCCGGTATCCGGGCCATAACTCCTAAACCGTATGCAATATATTCATGAAACTTCACAGTTGCATTCAGCACACTGAGACGATGTGTCATGAACAAGGAAGACAACTGTTGCTTTTTTGGTTTTTGAATTATCTGCCCTTGACTTATTACCATATAGTAAACCGTGTCCGGGCCATAACTCCTAAACTGTATGGAATATATTCATGAAACTTCACAGGTGCTTTCATCACACTGAGACGATGTGTCATGAACAAAGAAGACAACTCATGCTTGTTTAGTTTTTGAATTATCTGCCCTTGACTTACATCCATATATAGTCAAATGGTGTGTCGTGTCCGGGCCATAACTCCTAAACCGTATGGAATATATTCATGAAACTTCACAGGTGCATTCATCACACTTAGACGATGTGTCATGAACAAGGAAGACAACTCTTGCATTTTTGGTTTTTGAATTATCTGCCCTTGACTTAGTACCATATAGTAAACCGTGTCCGGGCCATAACTCCTAAACCGTATGGAATATATTCATGAAACTTCACAGGTGCATTCATCACACTGAGACAATGTGCCATGAACAAGGAAGACAACTCTTGCATTTTTGGTTTTTAAATTATCTGCCCTTGACTTAGTACCAAATAGTAAACCGTGTCCGGGCCATAACTCCTAAACCATATGGAATATATTCATGAAACTTCACAGGTGCATTCATCACACTGAGACGATGTGTCATGAACAAGGAAGACAACTCTTGCATTTTTGTTTTTTTTATTATCTGCCCTTGATGCATATATTCTATGATTGATTTGAAGTACATTTGTAATATTTTTATCCCCTCGCACAACATAGTTGTGAGGGGGGATATAGCATAACTTCACACAAATGTTCCTTATAAAAAAATCTCGAGCGAGTTCGACTTTCAAGGTCATGACCTCAAGGTCAAGGTCACTGTGGCTATTTTTAGAAAAACTTTGTCATCGCTCTAGCGCCTACATTTCTTCACCAATTTCATTATAACTTCACACAAATGTTCCTTACAAAAAAATCTCGAGCGAGTTAGACTTTCAAGGTCATGACCTCAAGGTCAAGGTCACTGTGGCTATTTTTAGAAAAACTTTGTCATCGCTCTAGCGCCTACATTTCTTCACCAATTTCATTATAACTTCACACAAATGTTCCTTATAAAAAAATCTTGAGGTGTTAGACTTTCAAGGTCATGACCTCAAGGTCAAGGTCACTGTGGCTATTTTTAGAAAAACTTTGTCATCGCTCTAGCGCCTACATTTCTTCACCAATTTCAATATAACTTCTCACAAATGTTCCTTATAAAAAACTCTCGAGCGAGTACTACTTTCAAGGTCATGACCTCAAGGTCAAGGTCACTGTGGCAATTTTTAGAAAAACTTTGTCATCGCTCTAGCCCCTACATTTCTTCACTGATTTCAATATAACTTCACACAAATGTTTAGAAGCCTTAGTGCAGTGGTTTTGCTACTCGCCTTGTAAACCAGGGATCGCAGGATCGATCCCGGGCTTCTCCAGACTTTCGGATAAGTCTTTAAACCGAGGTCCCGTCTCCGTATGACCTTAGCTGTTTGTGGGACGTAAAACTAAAACTCACTCACTCACACAAATGTTTCTTATGACAATATCTTGAGCGAGTTCGACTTTCAAGGTCATGACCTCAAGGTCAAGGTCACTGTGGCTATTTTTAGATAATCTTTGTCATCGCTCTAGCACCTACATTTCTCCACTGATTTCAATATAACTTCACACAAATGTTTCTTATGACAATATCTCGAGCGAGTTTGACTTTCAAGGTCATGACCTCAAGGTCTAGGTCACTGTGGCTATTTTTAGAAAAACTTTGTCATCGCTCCAGCGCCTACATTTCTTCACTGATTTCAATATTACTTCACAGAAATGTTTCTTATGACAATATCTCAAGCGAGTTAGACTTTCAAGGTCATTACCTCAAAGTCAAGGTCACTGTGGCTATTTTTAGAAAAACTTTGTCATCGCTCTAGCGCCTACATTTCTTAACTGATTTCAATATAACTTCACAGAAATGTTCCTTATGACAATATCTCGTGCGATTTCGACTTTCAAGGTCAAGGGCACTGTGGCTATTTTTAGAAAAATTTTGTCATCACTCTAGCGCCTATATTTCTTCACCGATTTCAATATAACTTCACACAAATGTTCCTTATGACAATATCTCAAGCCATTTCGACTTTCAAGGTCAAGGTCACAATGGCTATTTTTAGAAAAACTTTGTCATCGCTCTAGTGACTACATTTCTTCACTGATTTCAATTTAACTTCACACAAATGTTCCTTATGACAATACCTTGAGCAAGTTTGACTTTCAAGGTCAAGGTCACTATGGCTATTTTTAGAAAAACTTTGTCATGGCTCTAGCGCTTACATTTCTTCACCGATTTTAGTATAACTTCACACAAATGTTTCTTATGACAATATCTCGAGCTATTTCAACTTTCAAGGTCAAGGTCACTGTGGCTATTTTTAGAAAAACTTTGTCATCGCTCTAGTGCCTATATTTATTGATGGATGTTAATAGAACTTCACACAAATGTTTCTTATGATAATATCTCGAGTTGCTTTGACTTTCAAGGTCATGACCTCAAGGTCAAGGTCATTGTGGCTATTTTTAGAAAAACTTTGTCATTGCTCTACCGCCTACATTTATGATTTTAATATAATTTATGATTTGATTTGAAGTACATGTACATTTGTAATATTTTTTATGAATGGCATTTGGCGGGGGCATCCGTGTCCTATGGACACTTTTTCTAGTTAACAAGTAATTTGATTGGTTGACAGTCAGTGATGAGTGTGGCTTATTTAATTTATGCAGTGGGTTTAGGGTTATTATTGTTCAATCCCAACTGAGGGTCCAGCTGTCAAGTGGGAGCTGGACGTGTCTTTCGAGTTTCCCATGTGACCGCTGGATGTGAGGATTGAGATTTTCTTTTGCCACTGAATGATTGATTGTTTCTCTTGCAAACAGCCTGAATTCGATGATGTGATTGTGGGAAAGTGGAGAAAAAGAAACAAATGCAAAACTTAAACAAATTCGAGAAAGTTTGATGCCAACATTTTCCTTTCGATTTGTAAATAAAACATACATTCCCACACTTGAGATTTTTACTCAGTTATACCGAAGTTATGGACATTCACGCCATGCGGCCTTCATGTTTTGAGTTTCTTTATCCATATGGCCATTCTCTCTTGAGCAACCACTCCGTGTGACTCGAACTGTACAATTTCTTAAGTATGCTGAACCGTAGGTCACAATCACCATGGATATCCCTAAAGTGTGACATTATTAGTTTGTCTTTCTGGAGCTTCACATCTCGCAAATCTCCCTCATTCTTTCCTGTAGTTGTCTCTCCGTCTTGCCAATTTAAACAACCACATCACATCTACAACAGCTAATGGTATACACAATGCTCTGACATTGGCAATTCACCTTACTTTCTGGTCTGTAATCTGTTGTTTTGAGGGGGGGGGGGTGTCAAAATTATGTGGGCCTGTTTTTGTGATTAGTTTCTGCAGGTTGGTGAGAAATATTGTTTTGGCGAGCCTGTGCACATGTGCAGTCTCGCCCGGGCTGTTTTGTTGGCCCATTTCCAGATGACGCATCACTAGCTTTGCTCCTTCTAGCGCCATGGCTTGGGATTTTGAGATTGCTTCCAGTAGTAGCAGATAAGATTGACTAGTCGGAGCTATTATTTGCACCTGCCTTTGGAATGACCTATTAACAGAAAGGTAAAGCAAGTCATCAGATTGTGTGAATTCAACTGTAACACAAACAAAGCTGTGGCATACAGTATATGGCCATTTGGTCCGCTTGCAGAAAGCATGCAAAAGGTACTCTACCGAATCTTCTGGTGGACTCGGCGAATTTGACATAAATTGACAACACCTGAAGAGTTCTGCCGAGTCAATTTTACTGGCAACTGCTATATGTTGTTTCCATTTTCATATTGTTTATTTCATTTGAAATTAATGGCAACTTAAGCGTTGTAGTTTTCTGTGTATTTCGTTTTTTCTTATTAGAACATGTGCAATAAATATTGCAAATACTGTATTTGAAATGTGACACCATTTTTTTCATCATTTTATGGCATAGTTTTGAGGACTAGGTGGGTTTGCTGCATTCATAATAGACTTTGTATTGTGTTTGACCTGTAATTCTTCTCTCACGTAATTATGTAGTCTGCTGTTTCAGACAACTTAGTGTGGTTTCTCCACTGTCTGCTGTAAAGGTCATTAAAATGATCCATAATTCAGCCTTTTCACTACCTTTTAAGGTGGCTGCAATCAGAAAGTTAGAGTCAACACTATTTAGGACATATCAAGCCAGTCAGTTTACCTAACCACACTTTTCCTAGGCAGGTTTATACATAAGCGAATGAACAAAAAAAGTACATATACATTGTACAGTGCACATTCTTTTGCTGGAATCTGTAACTGCCCTTTTAGAATTAGCGCAGTGGAATATGATCTCAGAAAAGATTTCATTATAAATCTTCACAAAAGAATGTTGTCGAGGGAGGGTATCCAACCCAGGATCTCTTGATCACCAGTAAGAGGTGCATTTAACCCATTTCGTACCGGAAACCCCAATATGGGTACCTTAGCAAACAGTGCAGGCCCAGATGAGACGCCGCAGAACGCGGCGTCTCATCAGGGCCTGCACTGTTTGCAGAAAGTTCAGCCATTTTCCAAATCAATTTTGAAGAAAACACAACCTGACACCCCTAAATTTTTAAATGGACTGCTACTATATATAAGGAGGAAGATTCCATTTGGTCCAAAAAGGTTAACTGGGCAACTGATATCAGTCAGTGAATCTGAAAGTAGAAGACCCCATGTTTTGTGGGGTCAGATAAGTCTGTCATATTTTCGGCCAACTTTACAAGGGAGATCACTTTTGGTGACATTTTGTTTGTGTTGTGGTAAATTACGCCCCTATGGAAAAGGGCCCTACTCTTAAAGGAAAGAGTTTCTTGTCCAGTATTACTGTAAAAGTCCTAAAAATTTGTACTCCTTGAGGATCTGCTGTAACTCTCCTAAAATTTTAGCAGTTTGTTTCACAATCCAGCAAGTAGTCCAAAAAGTGCTAACAGAATTGCAGAGTAAACCCTGATCAGACCACTCCTTCAGGAGCATTCTGATTTGGGTGTGCACTGTTTGCTTAGGCCTGTCTGTCCCAATACTTAGGGTCATTATGGTAATCTGTTTAACCCTTATCATGCTGAATATTCATCTAAGCCACACCCATTTCTGTCTATCAACCAATCAAATTACTTGATGTAATTTATTCCTACAAATTCATAAACTGAATGCCAAACAGAGTAGATCCTGATCAGATGGCTTCTTCAGAAGCCATCTGATCTGGATCTACACTGTTTCCAAAGATAGGGGCTGTCGTGAACAGCATGATAAGAGTTAAGACAAGTAACCCCAAAACAAGACATTGGCAAATACAGTTTTGACCCAAACTATAACCTGCAGAATGTGTCATCTGATCAAGACCCTCAATGTTTGCAAAAAATTCAGCCATTATCTTAATCAAGTTCTAGAAATAATTCAACCTAACACCCCTGAATTTCAAAACGGACTCCTGTTATATTGAAAATGGGATTAACCATTGCAGACAGTTCCATCACTGGTATTATTTCATCTGCCATTTTCTTCAAAGGCTAAATCGAAAATGTCATTTGTAGAAAATGTCAACACAGCTGAAAAAGTAAATCAGAATCTCTGATTGGCCTTGAGTTTTAAGAAAATTGGACAGCACAGCTGAAATCCCTGATTGTCCTTGAGCGTCAAGAAAATTGGAATGTCAGAATGCTAATGTTCTTGAATTTCATCCAAAAATATAAACTGAGACTAAAGACAGCTGAAGCAAATAAAATGTGAAAAGGCCTGCAAAGCTAAACCCAGAATGATGAGCCTTTACACAGCTAAATCAAGAAAAAAGACCTATAAATTCGGCTGAGACACTTTCACTTAGTCTAAGATATATTGTAACCATTTATTATACCCACATTACTGTCTCATTCGTGACTTACAAGGATCACACTCCATGGCCAAGTGGTTAAGGGGCTGACACTTAACGCTTATCCCGCTGAACACAACAATCCCTACCTTTTAAAACAGTGCAGATCCAGATCAGATGGCTTCTGAAGAAGCCATCTGATCAGGATCTACACTGTTAACTTTGTCATTCAGTTTGTAAATTTGAATGAATGCATTATATCAGGTAATTTGGTTGGTTGACAATCAGAAATGGGTGTAGCAAAATTAATTATTCAGCACAGCCCGGCTCGGGGTCACAGGGCTGTGAAACAACAGGCTCTGTAATAGGTCATTTTAGTTTTCTCCTGGTACTCTGGTTTTAGCCCACCTCTGATTAATGATCAGCTTGAGTATAAGTTAAAATGTATTTTTAAAGGGCCATAAAATCAAAAGGAAAGTAAAATGTGTCTTGTAATTAAGGTTATTTTTAAAGGGCCATAAAATCAAAAGGAAAGTAAAATGTGTCTTGTAATTAAGGTTACCATGCAGACACCACCTAATATATGACCTCTTAATTCATTATAGCGAGACTTCGGAGCTCTTTGATTCCATTATGAAATAGGTCACTGATGCTGCCTTATTGGCCTAAACTAACTAGTCTGGCCCAGAAAAGCCTGTACATTTCATACATTTCGGTTCTGCTGAGTTTGACGTCCCACCAACAGCTAAGGTCATACGGAGACAGGACCTCAGTTTAAAAACTCAGCCGATAGTATTGAGATGCCCAGGATCGAACCAAAGCCCACGGTTTATGAGGCATGTAGTGTAATCACTACACAGTTCTGTTGTGTATTCCTTGCTTCCAAAGTATAACCGTTTTATGGAATATATTTCTTAGGCTTTGGCAAATGTTATTCCATGAAAAAATATAATTTGACACTCCTGTATTTTTGCCCTGTTCAAACCATGTAGGAGTTTGAAATTGAGTTAGAACATTTGAGAAAGATTGTTAATTAAACTATTTTATTTGGCAAATTCCAAAAAAGACATTGGAGGACCAGAACAGCTGCAGTGAGACACAGCATCTGATCAGGGCATTCACTTTTTGCAAAAAAGATCAGTCCATTTGGTAAATAACTGTCTATAAATAACACACCAATACAGCCCAAATTTCGAAATGGACTCCTACTATATAAGGTGGGAAATTCCATTCAGTACAAAATGGCTTAGCCCAAAAAATGCCAATCATGACAATTGTCATCTGCTTTGCTGTCCGCCAGTTACCTTAAAAGTAATTCTTTTGCAAACAGTGTGGACCCAGATCAGACTGCTCCTGTAGGAGCAGTCTGATCTGGGCCCGCACTGTTTGCTTGTATGCAAAAATATTTTTAAAAAGTTTGCAAAAAAAAAATTCAGCTACAACATAAGCAGATGGCATTTTCAGATGTAGTTTTTCTCGGCGTCTTAAGTGTTAACATAAACTGGCATTTAAATGGTAGTGTTGTTAATGTCAGTAAATTCTACTTCCTCAAAATAGAGAAAACCAGTGAAAAACAAGCTTTTTCTTTTCCTTATACATTTCCTGTGTAGGTGTGCTGTAAATTTCCCTTCATTGCATGCAGTGGGCGGCATGATTTTTGTTCCTTAAATCTTCATGCTTCTTGAAAAAAAAATACTTTGTAAATGTCATCTTCTTGTTGCTGGCACTATTGCCCAGTTGGATGGTGTTGACTTGTGGTCAGGAGAATGTGGGTTCATTCTGCCTTACAGTAAGATACTGTAAAAGTCCTAAAAATTTGGACACCCTTAAGACTAGCTGTAATTCTCTTAAAATTTTAATAAATTTATTTCGCGATCCAGCAAGGAGTCAAAAAGGTACATACAGAGTGGCAAACAGTGTAGACCCTGATCAGACTGCTCCTTCAGGAGCAGTCTGATCTGGGTCTGCATTGTTTGCTCTGGCCTATCTGTCCCATTACTTAGGATCATTATGGTATTCAGGTAGTCACTAAAATTTGTATTTTAGACCTGCTTTTGTAGCTCAGTAAGATTTGTGTCTGACTGGTACATGTACTTGGCTACTTTCTTTCATGGAGACTGACCATGAAATCTTTTTGACGGTCATTCTCTTCCTTCTGTTGGTTCAAGAAGGGCAGTTGTCAGTGTCTGGCAAATAATGTGCACTTAACAGTAGTGGTTAGCGGCATATTTGTAAGCCTGCCTAGGAAAACTGTGGTGAGTTAAACTGACCAACTCAGCATGATCTTAATAGTGTTGATTGGGCCACTAAATTTCAAACCAAATTCTGGTCATGACGGGTGCTTAATCCTTTTTGTACCAAATGGAATCTTCCCCGTTATATAAACCAGGAGTCCACTTCAAAATTTATGGGTGTCTTCAAAATTTATTTGGTAAATGGCTGAACTTTTTGTTATCCATAAATTTTGCAGTCGACTCCATGGACTCCAGCTATATATAAGGAGAAAGATTCCATTTGGTACAAAACGGGTTAACATCAAAACAAACCAGATCTCCCATGGTGTATGCTTGACATTTTTCTCTGCCTTAGTTCCTGGCAGAAAAAGTAATGTTTGTGCAGGGCTTTTACCGATCTGGTATTGATATTCTATTGTTGATTTAGCCAGGGCATCCTTGGCCAAATGGTTGAAAATCCTGATTCTTAACCTATTTACTACCAGAAACCCCAAAACCAGTACCCTGGCAAACAGAGTAGGCCCAGATCAGACGCCGCAGAATGTGGCGTCTGATCACGGCCTCCCCTGTTTGCTTAAAGTTCAACCATTTTCCTAATAAATTTTGAAGAAAACACAACCTGATACCCCTAAATTTTGAAGTGGACTCCTGCTATTAAAAAGAGGAAAATTCCATTTGGTACAAAAAGGGTTAAAGATTAGGTCTCTCAGTGTTCCGAGTTTTGAACCTTGCTTGGCTCACCAATGGGAAGCCAAGTTCTGCATCTGAAGGTCAGGGGCCAGTTGTCCAAAACTATCGACGTCGTTAGTTAACGTATCGTTAAAACTTTGATCATTAAATATGGCAAATATGCTGAAATTTTCGATATTGTACTTGCTAGAAGTTAACAATATGACCACTAATGAGCTCGTTAAGCTAACGATGCTTTGAACAATTGGCCCCAGGTGTTTTTTTTTTCTCCAATTATTTCTGTTTTTGCCCACCTCTGATTAATATTAGTTTCATATGAGTAAAATATTCTTGAAAGGGCAGTAAAACTAAATCAAAACAAAAATCTGTCACCATCTTAAGACGGTTATTCCTTAGCATTTTCACTGATAACTGACTTAGTGGCGTGCATATCATTTCATTTTCATTTGCATGCAGGCATTTGAAGTAGGCATTTGAAGTGGTTCTCTGCCTTATGTAATGCTTTGCATTACAGTATTTAATGATATTTAACCTTAAACTGTCAACCATGACATTTGCATGACATCATTTGCAATTAGTTTTTTTCCTTATTTTTGAGAGGAAATTTGGAAGACGATTTTCATTTGAAACTACTTTCTCAAAAAAAAAATAACCCTTATCTTGCTGTTCATGACAACCCCTATCTTTGCAAACAGTGTAGATCCGGATCAGATGGCTTCTGAAGAAGCCATCTGATCAGGATCTATACTGTTTGGCATTCAATTTATGAATTTGTAGCAATAAATTACATCAAGTAATTTGATTGGTTGATAGACAGAAATGGGTGTGGCTTAAATGAATATTCAGCAAGATAAGGGTTAAAAAATAAAATTGCCATCTGCTCTAAATGTTGTGTTAACCCTTATCCTGCTGTATAATTAATTTTGCCACACCCATTTCTGACTATCAACCAATCACATTGTTTGATATATTCTAATTATTTAAACCCCAAAACAGAATGACACACAGTGGGGATCCTGATCAGATGGCTTCTTCAAATGCCATCTAATCTGGATCTACACTGTTGGTTGTCATGAACAGCAGGATGAGGGTTTAGTTATAAAGGTTAAACCATATAGAATATATACAATACAATATGTGAGCATAAGTGGGCCCCCTTCCAGGTAACTGGCTGGCTGCATGCCTGGCATATCTCACACCAGATCTCCAGGTGTGTCTGTTTATCATGAAGGTCGACAGCTGAGAGCTTCCACTCTCTGTCAGCTGCTTCCAGGTCATCTTGGGCCTCCCAGGCCTGTGCTTTCCATCCATCTGTATGTCACATGCACTGTCTTAACTGCACTGTTGGAGTGTTTCGCATGTCCATACCAGCAGAGCCTTCTCTCCTTCAGGATAAGTTCCAGGTCCTCAATGCCAAGCCAGGCAAGTAGCTCACTGGACCTGATGGTGACAGTGGCCTGTGGCTTGACATTGCCGATCTGTCAGATTATTGCCCTGTCATACCACTGCAGACAATGGAGGTTTGGCTTTGTTATTGGCCCATTGGCATGGAGCATTGGGCTTCGTTTAAAAGAGCTTTGCACGTTGCCGCATGTCTTGAACGAGAGATGGCAGGAAGAGAGAACTGGTAGCAGCTCCTTGAACTTCTTCCAAGCTGTTTTTACATGTGATGTGGTGGAAAGATCACAGACATCTGCTGCTGAGAGCATGTCTCCTAAGGCAGCAAAAGGAAGCTACCACCTTCAGCTTGTCAGATCCAGCTTTAACTATCCTCTGTGGTCTGTTTTCTAAGGGGCATGCAGTTCCCTGGTACTGTGTACACCTGTAATTGGGATCCTCTGTCAAGCGCTTGAGCGCACTGCATTTTTTGTGCACAGATCATGATCTCTCTCCTGCATTTACTCCCAGCCTTTTCTCCTCCATTGCTTCTTTCCAAGAAGAGACACATTCCTCGAGTGATTGAGCTATGACAACAAGGTCATCGGCAGAGAGGTCCTCCCAGGGGACTCGCGTGACAAGCACAGTGATGAAAAGCAGCAGCCTGTGAACAGAGCCTTGATGAACACAGACTTTCACTTTGAACTCTTCACTGTAACCATCACCAACACGAACAAGAATTTGCGCATTAGCATTATATTCCCTGGACCAGTCGCACAATCCGCTCATCCACTCTATATTTTCTCAGTGCCCACCAGATGACTTTCCGAGGCACTTGATCAAAGGCTTTCTCCAGGTCTATGAAAGCCATTTGGAGTTTCTTGTTGGCAGCCAGATACTTCTCTTGCAGCTGCCTGACAATAAAGATTGTGTCTGTTGTGCCTCTGCCTGGGAAGAAGCCAAACTGGGAATCTTTGATCAACACCAGCTGTCTGATGAGGCCATTCACAAGCCTGTCCAGGACTTTCGACATGACCTGCTCTGTCAGCTGAGACTACGGTAGTTGCCCTGTCCAGTGCATTCCCCTTACCTTTGTAGAGACAGACAATGAAACTCTTTTCAGAGGGTACTTTGCAATCACATATGATTGCAGCTGTAAGGTCGATGCGCTCATGTCACCCGCTGCTTGTATCATCTCCACCACTATGCCCGATTGGGCCTGGTGCTTTGCCAGCCTTCATCTGAGAGATAGCCTTCTTAACCATGTCAGTAGTGATTCTTCCACTGGTGGTTCATCAGACAGGTGGTCCAGGTCCCAGTCAAACTCGACATTGAGTTGCTTTTGTTAGTGCTTTAACCAGGCCCTCTTCTTTGAGTCTTCACTGATTGACATCATTCTTTACTGGTTTGACAGCTACACTATCAGCATTCTCTCTTCTCACTTGGTTAGCAAGGTGATATATTGTTCTGAAGACTTATGTGATCTTGTCGGCTTCTTGTTGAGCATTGTACACCACTACAGTTCTAGCAATGCATTTAGCCACATCATAAGAATGCTGCAATATTTGTCAGACATACATTCAATTTATACTTCTGGGCCAGGTTCTGTATGAAACTAATAATGTCATTAGTTGACATATCATTAAATATTTGATCATTTATTTTTGGCAAATTATATACTGATATTTTTCCTGAAAAAATGTGATTATCTTTTGCATTTGCATTTTGACTACTGACAAGCTCATTAAGGGGAATGGGAACACCTTCAGGGAAGGCAACTCCTGCAAAAGTATTTTTGTCTCCAATGTCAATAGGGGTCAACCCTCAGGAGCAAATTCTTTCCTTTAAGAGTAGACCCCTTTTTCAGTGAGACAGGGCATATAGAAAAGCAAACAGGAAGTCCAGAAAGTTGTCTTCAGAAAAATCTGCCAGGTGTTCCCATTCCCCCTTTGAATAACTGGGTGCTACTGGATTGCTGCCTGCTGGCTGTACCATGG
Organism: Lucinisca nassula; assembly: GCA_963580285.1. NCBI lineage: Eukaryota > Metazoa > Mollusca > Bivalvia > Lucinida > Lucinidae > Lucinisca > Lucinisca nassula. Next base: position 25,129,985 of record OY757014.1, on the reverse strand, counting down.
ATCTAAGGGGCTTTGCAATTTGTTTGTGGTTCCTTATATTCATTAGATTTGTGTCTTAATGGTGTATGTCTTGTTGTGGGTTTTTGTGCGCATTCATGTCGTTAACACTCTTGGTTTTGCTATAAACCTGACAGGAAAGTGTTGCGAGTTGGACTGCTTCTTAAAGGCTATTGGTTTCTTTGGGTGGTAGGGCTTGAGATGTCATTTCATCTTCATGTCAGGTAAAAGTCCCATAAAACGGAAAACAAATGACCTAATTAGTGTTGACAGGGATGAATTACAGCACAGAAAAAAGTTTGTTTGGTGGCTAAATGGGATAGCTGCTTTCATCCTTCTATTTCTATATTGGACATATTATGTATCTTTAGACTGGTGGCCCCAACTACACCCTCAACTCAGATCATAAGTGTAGTCAAAATCTTGTCATGAACTTAAAATTTCGGACACCTTGCTGAAATTCTCGTAAAATTTTAACAACAAATTTGTTTCACGATCCAGTAAGGAGTCCAAAAAGTGCAGAGAGAATGGCAAACAGTGTAGACCCTGATCAGACTGCTCCAACAGGAGCAGTCTGATCTGGGTCTGCATTGTTTGCTTAGGGATGTCTGTTCTGATACTTATTATCATTACAGTATAACAAATTACCAAAACCTGGCCAAACTCATTTCCTGAAACATTTGTCTTGCAGCACAAGTTTATAGCCTAGCAGAATCAATACTAAATTGTGTTTTATGGAAGATCAACAATAATTGATTTGAGTCTGGCAGTGGCAAAATGGATCATGCTGTATATGTGCTTAGAACAAAGTCTTGGATCAACCTGTTTATTTGTATGCCATGATTTGAGTCTTTTCCATCTTCAAGAACACTTTTTATAGGAACAACAAAGATGGATCTAACTCTTGAAATCATAAAGCTATTCTCAGGGTCTTCGTTAAAGTATGGATGATAAGTCTGAGATACATTTTTTCCATATTCTGGGTTAAAACATATGTTCTGGTTACCCATTAGAATCACCTCATTGAGGTGATTCTAATGTGTACCCACAACATGTGCTTTGGAAGAAGAACTACAAGACATTATCTTTGAATTGTTATCAAACTGATTTCCCGACAGTAACATTCCAGTGTTTCTCTTGCTTTCTAGTGTGGTAACATAAGTTTTGGTCATGTGTCAGCCGTCATTGCTTTCAGAAACTTGCCTAATAGTCTGATAGCTAGATGAAGCTAGTTTACTGCTGATAGGAGTTGTTTTGGCACTGATTCAAGTCAAGAGCCTCATATTGGTGCATGACCTTAGAAGAATAGATTGGTTTTGTGATGTGAATCTGACACATCTCTTGCTTTGCATTGAGCTAATATTGTTGTAGTTTTGGTTCCTTATCTCCACCAAGTCAAAACTGTTTAGGTCATATTAAGTCGGTTGGTTTACCTAACAGCACTTTTTCTTGGCCAGCCTATACATAATTAAGCGGTTAATCAGTACAGTGCTTATTCCTCCGCCAGAACATGACATCTGCCCTTCTTGATTTAGCTGAAGAGAGAATGAAAATAGAAAGTATTTCATGATCTGTCTCAAGGAAAGAATGCTACTGACTCTGTGGGGATCAAACCCATGAACCTGTGGTCACCGGCCAGACTTGTGTCAGACTGAGCATCTGAGGCTAGCAGGTTGTTGCAGTGGCATTGAGTGGGCTGGCATTGTATATGCAGTAAATATTCTTAACATAGAACACTTTAACTTTGGGTGAGGGGAAGGTGTTATGTTTTTTTTTCAGCATCATGACATATCATTTATTTACTTCTTTTTCTTTTTAGCTTGTCTGTTTTTCAGAGAAAAACTTTCAAGCTATTGTCGTCACTCTGACGTCTGCGTTGTTGTTGTTGTTCCGAAAAAAATTTAACCTTGGCTGTAACTCCAAAAGTGTTTGACCTCGCCTCATGAAACTTCATACACATACCATCACAAGTGCTACATACTGACAAAGGGCCATAACTGAATTGTTGATTTTGGCTGGATTATCTCCCCTTTTCTATTTTTTTTTTTCAGAAGAACATTTGTCCTCTCATTCCAATACTATTATAACAGAGCCTTCAAACTTCATATTGATGTTCATTGGTACAAGACCTTTCCGTTAATACCAAACTTTTTTGACCTGTGAACTTTGACCTATTTTTCGAAAATTTAACCAAAAAATTTACCTTTGACCACTCGCATCATCATCGCCATCAGATGAGCTACAATCTTTCCAGATTCCATAACAAAGTAAGTGAACGGTCTGAGTAATTTTTTCTGACATCAAACCTAGTTGTGCAGCTAGTTGTTTGTCTGAATGGTGATCAGATGGCCATGGGTTGGAACTCCATAAGGTTTGGCTACATTATTTTGTGAAGATGGATCATGAAATATTTCCTACGATTATTCCCTTCCTTCTGTGGGTTGAAGGAAAACAGATGTCATTTACAGTAGTCGCAGATAGAACTGACAGGGTCCATTTGCGCCTGCCTTTTGAATATTCTATTATCAAAAAGGTAAACCTATCATCAGATTTTGTGAATTCATCACAAAGCTGTGGCATAAATGTTCATTTGGTACACTTGCAAAAAGCATGTGAAAGGCAGCCAACGGAATCTTCTTGTGGACTCAGCAAACCTGACATTGACAACATCCGAATAGCTCTGCCTTGTCTATCTTATCTGTGACTACTAAACTGGCAAAAGAATGTGCACTATACTGGTATACTGCATCCTGCCCAGCAGAAGTTTGTTTGATTAATTGACGTCTCATTATGACAAACAAACAGAATTCTGTCATTGATCCCAGCTGAAACACTGCAGCCAGAGATTAACTACATTAGGAAATCAAGCTTTCCAATAATAATAGTCTATCTTGATTAACTTTAAACACCAGGAGTTTTAAATAATGTATTGAATCAATATGCCTTCCCTTTTCTAGCTTTTCACCTGCTAGGATTCACAGTGGAAAAATAGAAAACAAAAAGATGTCTCCATTTTTTTGTACTTACCTTATTTGCCCTATTCACCACACATGCCTCTATAAGTGTACAGTACGTCTTTTTTGAACCAATGAGAACCAATCAGACTGAATTCACAAAATGACCAGAAGCTTCCCTACTATTGTCCAGGGGCCAGTTGTTCAAAACTAACGACGTCGTTAGTTAACGTATCGTTAAAACTTTGATCATTAAATATGGCAGATATGCTGAAATTTTTGCTGAAAAAATGTGAGCAGCTTTTGCAGATGCAAAAGCTGCTCACATTTTTTCAGGAAAAATACCAAAATTTTCGATTTTGTACTTGCTAGAAGAGTTAACAATATGACCACTAATGAGCTCGTTAAGCTATCGATGCTTTGAACAACTGGCCCCAGGTGATTATCACTAATAAAAATAATAACAATCAACCTTATTTATAGAAGGTAACACATTTAGTACTAGTCTTCCATGTGGCCCTCTTTTCCTGGGTTGGAACCAGTACTAAGCAATGTGGATAAAATCTCTTGCTCGAGGAAACAATACTTGGCACTTGCGGGGATCGAAACGGCTACCTCTCAATCTCAAATCCGATGCTTTACCACTGCATCACAGCGCTCCACAATGACCATTAACCCATTGTATACTAGTGGACTCTTCTATTGCTATATGCTGGACAAGTCCATTTGTCATATAAGGGGTGCCAGGCCTATTTTTTCGTTTTCATTCAATTTTTCACAGAAAACTCTGTTAGCAACTTGTGCAGGCCCTGATCAGACACTGCATTCTGCTGTGTCTGATCTAGGTCTGCATTGTTTAGTATCCCTTTAGGAGTTTCCCGCATGAAACGGGCAAAAAATAGTAAATCTTGCCCACAAGCTTTTGTATGGTAAGGATCATTTATAGCCACACTATTCTTAGCATTTCACTCCGTGATAATCATTAACTATGTAGGCTATTTGCCCTAAATTGGTAAATACATGTAGATAGTATGTCAGTGCCACTTATTGACATCCTGGGCATTGATGGGTTATATAATAAATCTCTTCTGCCAAAATGGGTTGCAGAATGACTGTGGCCTCAAGAACGGGCCTGGCCCTGAGGTTATAAAAGTTTTTACATGCTCAACTCTGTTGATTGTTGAACATGAAATTTTTCCTGTTCATAAATTTTAAAATGCCAACTTTAATTTATGAGCAGGACAAACAATATTCTCTGTTGATTTGAGCAGGTAACCAGTCTGATTGATCTGTGGCTTAATTGTGGAGAGCACGGACTCATAAACTTTAGGTTTGTTACCACTGTGGGTTTGAGCCTCAAAATGGTCAAATATGAATTGCCTTTAAAGTATTAATGCAATGGAAGATCTGGTGGTTTTTGTCTTGGTCCTCTGGTTTTCACCCACCAAATTAATGATTGACTTCATATAAGTGAGGCTTTAAAAACCCCAAAATACTAACAAGTATAATATTAGTAAATTGAAGCATCAATATGCTAAAAGTACAGGAGGGTACATGATGTTTATCATTCTAAAAAATAAAACAAAAAGTGCTAATGTTTATCCTTCTTAACCCTTATCTTGCTGTTCACGAAAACCCCTATCTTTGCAAACAGTGTAGATCCAGATCAGATGGCTTCTGAAGAAGCCATCTGATCAGGATCTACACTGTTTGGCATTCAGGTTATGAATTTGTAGCAATAAATTACATCAAGTAATTTGATTGGTTCATAGACAGAAATAGGTGTGGCTTAAGTGAATATTCAGCAAGATAAGGGTTAAAAAGTGTCACAAATAGTCCAAGAAGTACCAGAGGTTGAGGGTTGGAATGAGGAGCAGTTGCAGTGTTTTGCTTTGGCTCCCAAGAAAGGAGTTACAGACAGCAGCTTTGTTATCAATATTGTTAAGCAGTTTTTGGCACTGATGTTGACTGGTAGTGTTGTTTGATTATATCCTTACTCAAGGCTGTCATAAGAATTCAAACCAAATTAATTTCCAGACACATTGATTTTTAGAAACTCACTGTCTCATCCTTCATCAACATTAAGGAGAACAAATACACATTATGGAAAGGGAGATTTCCCACAAAATACTGTACTCTCCCTTGTCCAAAGGGATCACCTCTTAAAGGAAAGTATTTGCTCCTCTGGAGCAAATTCTTTCCATAAAGAGGTGATCCCATTTTCACAAGCCTCTAAACAAGTTATCTCCCTTGTGAAGATGATTGAGAAAAAAATGTCAGATTTATACATTTTCTGTAGAAGAAGGTTTGTTTCCAGACAGATTATATCATAAAAAATCTCTTTCTCAGTCTGTATCGTAATTAAATGAGACATGTCAGACTTCTGGTCATTTCTCAGCTCACTCGAAGACAAATTTGAATATGGTATACTTGCCAGATAGACAGAAAGTGAAAGCTTAGGAGAGCGCAGTCAGTGTGGATCCCAGGGACAAGAGTGGACGACATGGAAAAATCCTTTGGACCTCAGGAACAAATTTTTTTCTTGAAGAGGGGACCACAGGGATGACATTCTTTTCTTTAAAAGTGAATGCCAGGAACAAATTCTTTTCTTTAAGAGTGGACCCTTCTCTTTAAGGGTGGACCTCAGGGGCTAAGAGTGGACCCCAGGAACAAGTTCTTTTTCTTTGAGATTGGACCGCAGGGGCAATTTCTTTTTCAAGAGTGGATCCCAGGAACAAAGACTTTTTTTTAGAGAGAACCTCCCAGGGACAAATTCTTTTCTATAAGAGTGAATTAACCCAGGGACAAATTCTTTAAGGGTTGACCCATGGGACTATATAAGAATCTTATATGGGTGTGAGGGGTGGATAGAAAAACCCGTCCCGAGGCTCACTGTCCAGCATCACGAGGCTTGCCGAGTGATGCCGGACAGTGATCCCGAGGGATGGATTTTTCTATCCACCCCTTACACCCATATTGGATTCTTTTTCTTGCATACCTTCTACTCAGTCTAAGTGCGGATTTTTAATGCTGCAGTCATTTCGGTTACAGACGTGCACCATATTGTGATGCCACTACAGGAATGTTTAGTGACGTCACGTAACGTGCATGACGTCAGCCTTAACGACGGCGCATATGCGGTCGTACTCAACCAGTACATTTATCAAACACGCGATAATATTGGATTTTGGGTCGGAACACCAGGGTCAGAACATAAATTTCTATCCCAGGGTAAAATCACGGATTTCCTTGTCTGGTGTGCAAGAAATTCTTTTCTTTTCCTTTAGAGTGGGCCCCATGAACATTCTTCTGTGTTTTAAGAGAGTACCCCAGGAACTAAAATAGACAATACATTGTAGTACTATTTCTTAGAGGTTTATGCAGACCCCTTAATGATTATGGTATCAATCTATGAAGAGTCATATTCTCACTAGGATTATATGAACTTAGGTGAATGCATTTACTTTTTAGTGGGGTGGGGTGTAATAGTTCCTTTCTGTTATCATTGAAAAAAGAGTGTACTCTGAAAGGAGAAGCATTGATCCCGAGGGACAAATTCTTAATGAGTGGACCCCTCTTCAGATGGGGCCGGTTATACAGAGCAGCAAACAGGTAGCCATGAAAATTGCCTTTTTAACCATTGAGACGCCGAAAAAAAACTACATTTGAAAATGTCGTCTGCTATTGTCGTCTGTTGAATATTTTTGCAAAGTTTTTAAAAAATATTTTTGCATACAGGCAAACAGTGTGGGCCCATATCAGACTGCTCCTATAGGAGCAGTCTGATCAGGGCCAACACTGTTTACAAAAAAATACCTTTAATGTAACCAGCAGACGGCAAAGCAGACGACAATTGATGTGATTGGCATTTTATGGGTTAAAAATGGCAGAAAAATATGTCTAGGTGTATCCATTCCCCTTAAAAATTCTTTGAAATGATGTGTGTTTTTATGTGTGTGCATAGTTTAATTTCTCTAAATATAGGGACAGTACTTATAACTGTAATGATCATAAAGTTTGAATAATCTGGCAACCTGATGTTATGTCTTTAATTTACTTGCTAAATGGCCGACAGTGAAGAGCCTGATCAGACTGTTCCTGAAGGGGTAGTCTGATTTTGGGGGCATTCTGATATGGTTCTACACTTTTTCAGTAATTTTGGCAATTGCAGTGAACAGAATGCAGACTTTGATTTTGTAATTTTGCAGGATTAATTTGCTGCAAAATAAATTGATCTGATCATATGTCTGCTATTTTAGGCATACAGTTCTTGGGAAAATTGGTTGAAATGACCTTCAAGACAGAATTTGAAGATAATTCCAGCTGAAATTATATTCTCCAGTTTTCAATTAACCCATGTAAGCCTAGCGACCCATTTTTCAGGACACTGGTAAACATTGTAGCCACAGAACATGTCATCTGATCTGGGTCTACACTTTCTGCTTAAAGTAGATGTTTTTTGATTAACTAATCACAAACAAAACATACTTGAGACACCCTTAATTGGAAACAGATAGGTCCAAAGCTATTCAGTGGAAGATTCCATTGTATTTTAGGGAAGCTCCTTTTAAACCTTTCAACCCTGTAGACCAGTTCATCTCAATGTTGGGTAAAAGTCCTGCAAAATTGGAAGCAACGTCTCCAAAATGACCTCTACAGTGTTGATGGGGACGTTAAACTTCAAATCAAACAAACAAACAAAACCATGTAGACCAGAACATTCGCAAACAGTATAGATCCAGATTTGACCTGCTCATAACGGGCCATCTTATCAGGATTTACAGTGTTCGCCATTCTCTTAATGATTTTGTTAAACCCATACATGTGATATCTCCCGATTTTGTCGGGATATCCCGATTTCGAACCCCATCTCCCAGTCTCCCGTCCGACGGCCCTAATCTCCCGACACGACAATTTTCCTATAGTAGTTTTCCGCCGACCGACCATTTTAGTGTTTACCGCCGTAAAATACCTATGCGGTAAACCGGTATACCGGTAAATTGCAATACACACCTGCACAGGTATGATATCGCGATATGAAAAAGAACATATTAAAATGCAACCATCAAACAAGCCGCAAACATGGTGATAAAAAGTGAGAAATTCAATAATGTTTCAAAAAAAAGGAAGAAAATTGATGTTTGCAAACATTTATTAAAATTATACTCCCCTGATCGCTGATTTGCTCAAGTTGCCAACACTATTAAACCGTCTACACCCGAGGCGGGCCTTATTGATAAGCCGCCAATAATTATTAGCAATGTGGCAAGGTGTGAAAACTAGTCAATCAAGATATACCAGTTATATCTTATTTAATCCCTTTGTAATTGACACGTGTAGACGCTAAATATTATTCCCGCCAAAACAGAGCAAAGCAGACGCTGTTTTTTTTTCTACGCGTCTTTAAACCGTTATTCATTTATTAATCATAGAACTGGGGTATTACATAGTAACATTTTCTATTTAAACCCGAGAAAAATATTTTTACCGTTTTTAACGGCTGAAAGAAATATGCCCCATGTGACATTAATGAAAATTCGTGCATGCTTTTTGGCCTCCGACAGATGAACCCGCTAAATATTTTTCCCGCCAAAACAGAGCAGACGCTGGTATTTTCTAGCATCTGTATGCAGTTTTTCATTTATTAACAAACATAGAACTTGTGTTTTGCAGGGTGACATTTTCTATTCAAACCTGTTTCATTTTTAGCTTGCAAGAAAAAGTATTTGTTGCCGTGTTTTTAAAGGATCTTTTATGAAAGAAATATGCCCCCAAGTTAAATAAATAAAAATCATGCATGCTTATAAGTTTTGGGGGAACGTAGCCATGGAAAAAGCATGGGCATTTAAAAATTTAGGCATGACAAAAACTTCCGTACTTCACGATCTTTAGCTTTGTTTACCGATCTACAGATGAAGCTATCCAAACTGCAAGACTATTGCAGTAAGTTCCCTAGATTTGGGGCACTTGATTGGTCATAAAAGAACAACAAACATTTTGGAAGTTTACTAATTTATTATTCACTGGATAAAAACTAAGTTTGTTGAAAGTTTGTTGTCTGCTGCATTTTCTTCTTCCAAGCTTTTATAACATATTTTTGCATAAAGGCAAACAGTGTGGCCCCTCATCAGACTGCTCTGCAGTCTGATCTGGGCCCACACTGTTTTCCAAAAAAAGTTTTTTAATGCAGATGTCAGACGAAAAAGCAGACGACAATTGTTGTGTTGGCATGTTATGGGCGAAAAAGTGCTTCAGAGGTAATTTGAACAAAAAATAACATCACTTTTTACCGCGGAAAAATCTCCCGATTTGGGACCCCAATCTCCCTATCTGAAAATCAAAATCTCCCTATTTGGGTCCAAGAAAATATCACATGTATGTAAACCACTATGGACATTCACATATATATATTTTATTTTTCTTTCATCACTAATTTTCATCCCTACACAGAATTACCGAACCCATGTTGATCTCACCCAATCCTTGCTAACAAGGTGCCTATTTTGGTATACATGTAAGGGAGCATGCCTATCTTTCTATTTTTATCATTTCTACAGGAAATGTAGTATAAATTATATGTGAATGTGTGGGACATGAGTGGAAATGACTTGACCATATTTGTTGTAAGGGTTGTGAATAAATAGGGCATGTTTTGTGGGAGTGTTATAGTAGTTTGGAGAGAAGAGTACTGTAAAAAAAACCCTAAAAATTTGGACCCCTTGAGGACTTGCTGTGATTCTCCTAAAATTTCAACAACTGTGTTTCATGACCCAGCAAGGAGTCCAAGACATCCAGAAGAAAAGGCAAACAGTGTAGACCCTGATCAGACTGCTCCTTCTGGAGCAGTCTGATCTGGGTCTACACTGTTTGCTTAGGTCTGTCCTAATACTTAGTGTAAGGGTTATTAAAGTATGTTTAGGATAATTTATGGAGGTTTGTTTGATTTTATCTTGAAAAGGTATGTTGTGTGTACTCATTAGTTACGCTAACAATACACACAAAATTCCTTTAATTTATAGGTCCAAACTGTCTCCTTAAGTCATCACCATTATGTCTCATGGCCTGGCACTATAATTAGCCCTCAGTGGTTCAAACTGCCCTAACTCAAACAGACAGGGCTCACCGCTGTGGTTCGAGCCAAGCTCAGGTCACATGTCATATGCCAAGTTCTGCAACGGAAGGTCAGGTGTTTTTTTCTCCAGGTACTCCAGTTTTCACCTACCTCTGATTAACGATCAGCTTGAAATAAGTGAAATAATCTTTAACCAAAACAAACAAACTCAAACAAATTTTTAAGGTTATAAAGCTATTTGAGCTATTGAGGTTTGACTGTAATACGATCTGTTTAATATAATTTCAGGTCTGGAATTCTTTGAGACATCCGCCAAGGAGAACATCAATGTGAAGGCAGTGTTTGAACGACTGGTCGACATTATATGTGACAAGATGTCAGAAAGTCTTGACTCCGACCCCACCCTCATCAACAGCCAGGCGAAGGGAACCAGACTGACAGAAAACCCGAACCCACAGTCTTCCGGGTGCTCTTGTTAATGTTAGAATGTCACACAATGCTGTCAAAATAACAAACTTGTAATAGGTTAAAAATCCTTCCTGCATGTTTTTAAATACATTACATTACGATAACACGACCATGCGACATTGTGCATTTTTTTCACATCTCCAAAATGGCTACTCTCTGATGAAAATCAGTGATAGTTTTCTTATTCATACTGCAAACTTTGTTTGTGGGTGCTCGTTAGAACTGCCTCACCGAGGCACTGCCTCACCGAGGCAGTTTTAGAACTGCCTCACCGAGGCAGTTTTGACGAGTACCCACAGCCTAGATTTTGGAGCAGAAATAAGAAAAAAAAATATTTACCCCCGTAGACCCCAGTTTTCTCTATATAAAATGGGGATTAACGTGGTATTCATTTCACAGACTTGTTCGCCTGCTCTAGTTGATGAGGATATTTTAACCCTTATCTTGCTGAATATTCATTTAAGCCACACCCATTTCTTTCTATCAACCAATCAAATTACTTGATGTAATTGATTGCTTCAAATTCATAAACTGAATGCCAAACAGTGTAGAGCCAGATCAGATGGCTTCTTCAGAAGCCATCTGATCTGGATCTACACTGTTTGCAAAGATAGGGGTTGTCATGAACAGCAGGATAAGGGTTTAGTGTGAGGATATTTAAGGTAGCTGAGAAAAATGTGATCCTATTCTCCTTAAAAAGGTTGATATGGGTGCTTGTTTCTCCATAATACAATGGTCATATTTTGTGAATGGTTGCTGGATTCAGCTTGGTAAGCATTTGTGGATACTTAACCCTTTTTGTACCAAATGGAATCTTCCTCCTTATATATAGCAGGAGTCCATTTCGAAATTAAGGGGTGTCCGGTTGCGTTTCTTGAAAATTTATTCGAGAACTGGCTTAACTTTTTGCAAACAGTGTAGGCCCTGATCAGATGCCGCATTCTGCGGCGTCTGATCTGGGCCTGCACTGTTTGCCTGGGTACTCGTTTTGGGGTTTCTGGTACTAAATGGGTTAAAAGAATCATCTCATATCTGTTGGATACAAAATGTTACAATCATTTCTTTGAGCTCAGTGATTTTAACAAGTATCCACAAGATATGCTGATCAAGTTGATTCTAGCAAATATCCACAAGATAGGATTACTGAGTCAATTGTAACAAGTATCCACAAGAGGTTTATCAAGCTTATTCTAGGGAATATCCACAAGATAGGATTGCTGAATCAATTGTAACAAGTATCCACAAGATAATGCTAACCAAACTAATTCTAATGAATATCCACAAGATTTGCTTACTGACCTGTTTCTAAGAAGTATTAACATGATAATTGATATGGTATTAGATATGCTACCGAACTGATTCTAGCAAGTATCAACAAAATATGCTTGCCAGGCTGATTCTAGCAAGTACCCACAAGATATGCTTGCCAAACTGATTCTAGCAAGTACCCTCAAGCTATGCTTGCTAAGCTTATTCTAGCAAGGATCCACAAGATATGTTTGCCAAGCTGATTCTAGAAAGGATCCACAAGATATGCTTGCCAAGCTGATTCTAACAAGTATCCACAGAATAAGCTAAGATATATTACCAACCTGCTTCTAATTACTGCAATGAACCTAAGTATTAGGACAGACAGGCCTAAGCAAACAGTGCAGACCCAGATCAGACTGCTCCTGAAGGAGCAGTCTGATCAGGGTCTACACTATTTGCCATTCCATCTGCACCTTTTGGACTCCTTGTTGGCTTGTGAAACCAATTTTTAGAAATTTAGGAGAATTACAGCAAGTTCTCAATATGTGCAAACATTTAGGATTTTTATGACAGTAGCCACAAGATATGAATTCATGGAGAAATACTGTCAATTTTTCAATAGTTTTAGTGTTTATTAGAATTATCTTGGTGAGCTGATTCTACCTAAAAGGTATCCGCAAGAAGAAGATTATCGTTTGTTTATGAAATGTTACATTTCCATGAAAATTTATGTTGTCGGTACTCATTAGAATATTGTGTTGGGTGAGCCACTACCAACAAATAATCACATGTTATTTTTGAGAAATGTATGGATGGATTAACCTTAATAACCCTTATCTTGCTGAATATTCATTTAAGCCACACCCATTTCTGTCTATCAACCAATCAAATTACTTGATGTAATTTATTGCTACAATTTCATAAACTGAATGCCAAACTGTAGATCCTGATCAGATGGCTTCTGAAGAAGCCATCTGATCTGGATCTACACTGTTTGCAAAGATAGGGGTTGTCGTGAACAGCAAGATAAGGATAACTGTAATGATCTTAAATATTGGGACAGATAGACCTGAGCAAACAGTGCAGATCCTGATCAGGCTGCAGGAAGTGCAGACACAGATCAAACTGCTCCTGCAGTCTGATCAGGATCTACACTGTTTGCCTTTTCATCTTGCTGGATTGTATAACAAAATTTGTTAATATTTTAGGAGAATTACAGCAAGTCCTAAAGTTGTTTGAATTTTCAGGATTTTTACAGAATGTGTTTGGACAGACAGGTCTGAGCAAACAGTGTAAACATAGATGAGCCTCTGCAGAATGTGGCATCTCATTAGGGCCTGCACTGTTTGCCACACATCCAGCTATTTTTAGACACAACATCGGGTAGTAACTTGACCTTGTTCAAATTTTAGAACAAGTATGGTAGGGAATTGAGCTGTCCGAATGTTTAGGGTAGATATGGTATCACAGTTATCTGGGTTGATCCTTGTCTGGTTTTTTTGTGCTTAGGAAAAGTACAGTTTGGTATTGACAGCTAGGAAAACCTCAGTATTCTAAATGTGCTGTTGAAGAGAGAAAAAGATTCAGAAAAACCTCTAAATCATCCTGAAAACACATCTATGTAATTTTGACCCTTTGAACCCCACTTTCATATAGTAAAGCTGGGGTTTACATGGGTAAACCTTATTTTTCTTATTTCTGCCATAAAATATAGCTTGTGGGTACTCGTTAGAACTGCCTCGATGAGGCGGTTCTATCGTGTACCCACAATTTATATTTTGAGCAGAAATAAGAAAAATATCTCAATTTTTCATATGAAAATTTTAGTTTTTCTGAGGTAAAGTTTACAATGTATTTGCATAGGCGTGTTTTCGTAATGGGTGGACAGGAAAACTTGGGCAAACAGAATCTAATGAGGTCAGACTTCTTCCAAACCTGAGGAGCAGTTTGCTCCAGTACACAGAAGAATTGGTACAGCCAGTGTATTTGAAAAAAGTGACTGGTTTAGGCACCCGAAAACTTAAATCAGTCATGCTTCAACACAACCTCTTTATAACTATTGTTGGGGTTCAAACCAGAAACCATGTTGGTTAAACAACAGTGTTATAGATGTATATAGAAACAAAACTGTTTAGATTTGGTAGAAAAATTACCATTGATGGTCATTTTCAGCTTAACTGGATGAAGTCTAGGAAGAGCTATTGCACTAACCTATGGCATTGGTGGCGCTGGCCCCAGTGTCTGCATCCACATTTACATTTAATTTTCTTACAGCACATTTTTTTCAAAACCATACAATGGATTTGGTCTATATTTGGTATGGTAGACATACCGTATTCGCCCTAATTACCGCACATGCTCCTATAAGCGCACACCAAAGCTATTTTTGAAAAGGAAATGCATAAGCGCACACTTTACAGTAACCTCCCCCTGGAAGCTCTCACATAAATCTATAAAAAACTTACCGTTATTTCTTCAACAGTGAAGGCAATGCTTTAGTATCCTTTTCCATCGCATTTAATATCAGGATGCATCATCTCGGGAGCTATTGTTTTCGCATCGAGTGTGCGCTAATTAGGTAGATTTTTCACTGTGATTTTTTGACACGATTTTGAAAAAAACTAAGCGCACGGTGCGGTAATTAGGGCGAATACGGTAGCTCCAAATTTTTATTCAGCAATACCCCAGCCAGTACTTATGACCTAAAGGTCAAGGTCATGGACTTGAAATTTAAAACTTCTAAGATTGTCATGATTGAAGTTCCTAATCTGGGATTTTTCTGTCATCATATTAACAAGGCCTAAACCACTTTATACCACTGCTTTAAGATGGGTTCCAAATAGATTGTAGGGAATCTTTAAATTTTTGTTTGAATATAACTTGATTGTTTAATTAACAAATTGTTTAACTAACAGGGTTTTTGCTTTAACCCATTGTATGCAGGAAACCCCTAAAGGGGTACCTTGGCAAACAGTGCAGGCCCAGATCAGACGCCGCAGAACGTGGCGTCTGATCAGGTCCTGCAATGTTTGCTAACAGAATTTTCCATGAAAAATAGAATAAAAACAAAAAATATAGGCCTGACACCCCTTTTCTGAGAAATGGACTTGTCCAACATATAGCAATGGGAGAGACCACTAGTATACAATGGGTTAAACCTCAGCAGTAGTCATCGGTGTTATAAAGAGGTTTGGGTGTAATAATTTTTCCATGCAGAAACAATTGAGGATTGCTGAATGGTTCCCTGTCCCAAGCTGTGCTTTCATGCCGGCAGAGAACCTGTAACAATGTCCAATAATGTGAAGCTCATTAATATTCATAGTCTCTCATGCTTCCAGTACCATCAATCATGACCATTCCTGGAATCCTAATGAGGCTTGTATTTATAGCACAGGCACACATATAACACTGAGGTGAATGCGTCCATAGGCAGGGGAGATCACTCTAACTGGGAAATGGAATCTTCCATATATATTGTAGGAGACCATTTCAAAAATTTAGGGGCTCCAGGTTGAGTTGATTTTAGAAATTTATTTAAAAATGGCTGAACTTTTTGCAAACAGCGTAGGCCCTGATCAGAAGCCGCATTTGCGGCGTCTGATCTGGGCCTGCACTGTTTGCCATTGTCCCTTTTTGGGGCTTTCCGTATAAAATGGGTAAAGTGGAATGAAATCCCTCCTACAGAGGATACCCTAAAAGGAATGAATTTGCTCCTACACTGAGGTGAATTAGTTCATGGACAGAGTTGATCAGTTACTATTGGTTAAAATGGGAATTTTGACAAGTAAGATCAACTTTAATGACCCAAATACTCTATTAGGAAGCCAATTCTTTCCTTTAAGGGTAGTGTCTGAAGTTTGTTTTTTCCTTCTTTTAAGAGTATCCCTTTGTGAGCATGTTCTATTTTGTCATGTCTGCTTCAGGGGTGAAGCAATATAGGAATCCAGTTTTTCATTGATCTGTATGTTCATTTGTGTGTTTGTTCTATCGTCTGTCTGTCAAATTTGTCAACAAGCCTAGTATCAGCATCTCATTTCAAGTTAATTTCTCTGAAAGCTACTCCCTCTTCATATGACCTTAGCTGTTGGTGGGACATAAAACTGAAACACATTCACTCACTCTGAAAGCTACTATATTTTAAGAACACTCATTTTGTTTTTTGAAGTGGTTAAAGAGTTCTTCCCCTTGAAAATGAATTATGTAAAATAGATTAATGGCAGTCCGATTTCATGTCACAGTTAAACCTACAGTGTGAAGATATTTGGGTAGATTGTTTGTCAGCTGACCCAAAGTTACTAAGCACAAAAGTTCTTCAGTGCTGATGTCCACGTGACTCACTGATTTGTAGAAATTCAGGTAACAGTTATTAAGGAAAAAGCCATACTATTCTTGCTGTTTGTGTTGAGGTTTTATGTCTCTAGAAACACTATTAAGGTCATTTTGGAAATGTTGCTTCATATTTTGTGGGACTTTTACCCGACATCTAGATGAAATGACATCACAAGCACTACTGCCCAAAACGGGCCTCCGTGGCCTAGTGGATAAGAGCGCTGACTCTTAGTCATTAGGTCTCTCACCGCCGTAGGTTCGAGCCTCGCTCGGGCCACGTGTGAGACGCCAAGTTCTGCAACGGAAGGTCAGGTGGTTTTTCTCCGGGTACTCCGGTTTTCGCCCACCTCTGATTAACGATCGGCTCGATATGAGTGAAATAATCTTGAAAGGGCCGTAAAACCCAAACCAAAAAAAAAAAAAAAAAAAACTACTGCCCAAAAAAGACCACTAGGGTTTAAGGAATGGTATGCCTCACACCACTTTTCCTGGTAGGTTTTGACCTAAGCAGTTTACCAGTACTCAAGTTTGTCAGTTTTAGCTCTGCACGGAAGCACCATGCAGCCGAGTCTTTTTCTCCTAGCCTCGATGGGCAAGGATACCTTTTGCTTACAGTGCAGGAATTTAAGGCTTAAACAAAACAGTCTATTGCCATTCAGGACCATTTTTCCGACAATCAACCCACCAGTGCTGTCAGTGCTTTGGATGTTAAAATAGGAATCAGTAAAATTTATTTTATGGTGAAGCTAGGTTTACAGGGTTTAGTAACTAAAAACTTTCATGTGTCCTGAGTCAAATGGGACACGGCAGAAAAGTATGGTATTTACCCTAAATATTCAGACACCTAAACTCCTTACCATACTTACTCTAAAATTTGAACAAGTAAATTTTACCACCCGATGTTGAGCCTAAAAATAGCTGCATGAGTAGCAAATAGTGTAGACCCAGATGAGACGCTGCATTTTGCAGTGTCTCATCTGGGTCTACATTGTTTGCTCAGACCTGTATGTCTGAAAACTTAAGGTAAATATGGTAGGGCATGGTAATTTTGCAGCCCTGAAATTGGTTATGATGAGGGCTGTATGGGGATATATCTGGACTTACTTTTTTCTCAATGCAAGATTTTTGCCCAATTTTAATTGATGTATAATCTGGTTTCGGCCCTGTTTCATTGTGATGTTATTCTGAAAAAAAAAAGGCTCAACACAGAAACAGATATAGCATCAATGTAAAATTGGGAGCCTGTACTTTAATTAAATGGCCATTATTTATGAAATCCTTGTTTTTGTTGTGAAGAAATCCATGTTGTGTTAACTTCCAGTTCAGCTGGAGACGGGACCAATAACTTACTTTTACATTGTATATATATAATTATACATGACTATATTCCATGACTTTTATTTGTACCATTCTGTTGCATGCCTGAGTTCATTGAATCTCAATCAAATTGTTAAACTATTTATTATCATTGATTCTGGGTCCATTTGTTCAAAGCATTGTCAGCTTAATGAGCTCATTGATGGTCAAATTGTTAACTGTTCTAGCAACTACAATATCTAATATAGTGTAATTTTTTTTTTTAAATTTCAAAGCTGCTCACATATTTTCAGCAAAATAGTAGCATATTTGTCATATTAAATGATCAGAGTTTTAACGATATGTTAACTAATGACATAGTTAGTTTTGAACAACTGGCCCAAGTTGTTAAAGCTAACAGTAACATATCATTTAACTCTTTATTACGAAAACACGCCTATACAAATACATTGTAACCTTTATCGCCTAAAAATTCAAAATTTTAAGTTGAAAAATTGTGATAGGTTTCTTATTTCTGCTCAAAATATAGATTATGGGTACTCATTAAAACTGCCTCATCGAGGCGGTTCTAACGAGTACCCACAATCTATATTTTAGAGCAGAAATAAAAAAAATAAGGTTTACCCCTGTAAACTCCAGTTTTACTATATAAAAGTGGGGTTCACGGGGGTCAAAATTATATACGCGTGTTTTCGTGATGTGATCTTTTAATATGGCTAATACACAATTATTTTTGCTGAAAAAATGTGAGTAGCTTTTTCAACTACAAAAGCTTTTGCAACTGTTGCAAAAGCTAAGCTACTTATTTTTTTTCAGCAAAAATGTATTGTATTTGTTAAAGGCCACAGACAAATTTGTTAAGCAAATGAGGCTTTGAGAAGCTGGTCCCTAGTTGTTCAAAGGTCAGCAAAATTTCACTATTAAGACCACCTAAAATTAAGACCAGTTCTGCTATGAAAACCTTCATTAGTAGGTTTCAGTTATTCTTTCTTCGTGTTTTTGGCATACAGTGTCCTCTTGTCAAAGACCACCTTTGGGACTGTTCTGAACAGTCCCAAAGTGGTCTAAGACCACTTTTAAACAGTCTCAAAGGTGGTCTTAATAGAGAAATTTTACTGTATTTTGAGATGTGAAACTGCAGAATATGGGCAGTATGATTACTCCAACATTTTCTTGGAAGATATGGGATGTGAACCAGCCCATTTGGATGCATTTGTAACCTGACATGATGTTGCTGGTTCAGTCCCCACCAATTTGGGCAACATTCTTTCATGGAGGTTGATCTTTGAAATATTTTCTTTAGATCTCCTGATTTGACAAGGGCAGTTGTCGGAAAGTGGATAAATAATGTGCACTCTGCTGGATATGGAAGTTATTTTCTACAGCCTCACTTTGAAATCATTGGCAGACAGGTGACTTTCCAACTGTATTAAGTTAAAAAAAATAACAAAAAATAACTAACTTGTGGAGGTTATGCTCCTGATTGCAGATTTTTATTGTGCTCTTGTTTATCATCACGAAAACACGCCTATATAATTTTGATCCCCTTGAACCCCACTTTTATATAGTGAAACTGGGGTTTCCGGGGGATACCTTATTTTTCTTATTTCTACTCGTACCCACAATCTATATTTTAGAGCAGAAATAAGAAAAATATCACAATTTTTCATCATGAAATTTTCATTTTTTCGGTGATAAAGGTGGCAATGTATTTGTATAGGCGTGTTTTCCTAATGTTTTCAAATCCAGCAAAGTATGTCTATTGTTACACATGTTAATTTTTTTCTGTGTCCTATGAGGCAGATCATGAGAACATTTACAAACATCAAAATTGCAGATCAGCCTGCGCATCAGTTCAGTCTGATCAGTACCTTATTGTTCCTGATTGGCTGATTGGCTAGTACAATACCTCTAGTTTCTGTATCTAAAATTTCAAGACTCTTACTAGTCTGTGGAACTGAGCAGACTGGTTTGTGTCTTATCTGGGTCCAGTTGTTCAAAGCCTCGTTAGCTTAACAACCTCATTAGTGTTCAAATTGTTAACTGTTCTAGTAGGTACAATATCTGATACAGTGGAATTTTTTCCGAAAAAAAATATTAGCATATTTGCCATATCGAGTGATCAAAATTTTAATATGTTTACTAAAAACATTGTTAGCGTTGAACAATTGGTCCTTGGTTGCAAACACAGGAGATAGGTTTTCTCATGGTGTGGCTTATTTTTGTCTGCTCATTTTCATCTGCTGTTTGTAACCATGACATTCTTTTTTGATTGGTGCACTGTATTCTGGTTTGAAGCTGATATATACAGAAACCTCTTTATAACACTAATCGTAAAAAAACTTGGGTTTTGGTTATGACACAGTTTAAAGATGTATCAAAAAATGTATATAGGTTATATAGAAATCTTACCAGTAGTGGTAATTTTCTATATTATCCATGTAATTTTGTCTGTGTTTACATGTAACACCAGCACTACACCTCTTTATAACCCTATTTATGGGGTCAAAAGCAGAAAATGTCTTCATTAAACAATTGTGTTATAGCCAAACAAAAATGTATGGAATCCATCTTGAAACCTTGTTATATCATGGACCCAATATTGGGTTCGAGGTTATACCAAAAGCTGTGTTATAATGAACAGTATTATAAAGAGGTTGTGGTGTGTTAGACTAACAAGGATTCTTCCCCAGGATGCCAATAGTAGGGCTGTGTTCATGTTAAACAGATAGAATTATGATTCAGGCTACATGTATTTTTAATTTGGCTGTTTTGGAAGAAAACAACGAGGTATTGTCATAGCTCTGGCGTCGTCTGCGTCGTTGATCAAAAACTTGAACATTTTGTAATATCTCTGTCATTACTGAACATATTTACTTGAAACTTGGACTAGTTGTTCATTATGAAAAGGGGAACTCATACCAATAGGTGAGGTAACCCTCAAAATATTTTTGGCACAGTTATGCCCCTTTTTCGACTTAGAATTTTTGTTTTTCTAAAAGAAACTGCAGCTGAGCGTTGGCACCCACATGGGGTGTTCTTGTTTATTATAACATGTGTTTTCTCTTTACTGATGTTGTTTTGTTTGTAGAAGGTTAACATATACATGACATTCCATCCAGTTATAATTCATTTTGTGTAATAAGGGTCCAATTTATTGCATTCCAATATTTTATGATCTTATCTGATAATGGCAGTGGATACTCTTTCTATGATGGAGGGGTTGTGAGGGGCAACTATTTCGGAAACACTTGTGTCCCTTATCAGTTGAGGTGAACTCTCAAAGAGAACTATTTACTTCTGAGGGGCAAGTTCATTCCTATAGGTAAACACCCCTTTTTCAGGAATGCTAACAAGGTCAAGAAAGTAGACTTTTATAGAAAAAAATACCCTCATCCCCTTCAAAAAAATGAAAAAAAAATGTAAAATATAAAAAGGGCCATCTTAAGTGTATCCATTTACAGTAAATACTCTTGACCAGAGAGAGAACCAGGGTCAGTCTTTTGCTGGATTTTATGACAGTTGAATTGGAACAGGTACACACAAACTTCTCTAAAACACTATTGTCAGGATTTGAACCAGAAACCGTATTAGTTATACAACCATGTTGTACCCAAATAAATTTTACAGATTGTGTAGACAAATGACAATTTATGGCCATCGATCCATTTTTGGGATCTCATTAACTGTGTTGTATCCAAAAATTAGTTATAACGAAATCTGTTGTGGTGTATATAGGATTAAACAAGACAGAAATCCAGTTGAGTGGACTAGAATCTTCCTTACTATACTGATATAGCAGGAGCCCATTTTGTTCAAAGCATTGTTAGCTTAACGAGCTCGTTATTGGTCATATTGTTAAGTGTTCTAGCAAGTTCAATATCTAAAATTTTAGTATTTTTGCTGAAAAAAATGTGAGCAGCTTTTGCATCTGCAAAAGCTGCTCACATTTTTTCAGCAAAAATATTAGCATATTTGCCATAATAAATGATCAAAGTTTAAACAATATGTTAACTAATGATGTCATTAGTTTTGAACAACTGGCCCCTGATAATGTTAATTAAATTGTGCTTCTGTAGATCATTGCACCAATTCAGCACATGAAAATATGTTTGTGACCACGGTGAGACATCTGATACGATGTGAGTGTTATTTTCAAATGTCCTTGTTAGGGATAAAATTATTTTATCTGACGTCCTGTTATCTGGAGTTGTTGAGATTGCCACTCTCAAATATGCACCATACCTGATCCAAAACTATACCACAACCTCCTTATAACATTGTTCATCATAACACGGGTTTTGCTGGATATAACACAGATTAACCCTTATCATGATGAAAAAGATTAACTCATCCACACCCATTTCTGACTATCAGCCAATCATACGAGGTATTACTTCGTATTATGCATTTGTTCAGTTCACAAACAGAATGACAAACTGTGTCTATTCTGATCAGATGGCTTCTTCAGAAGTCATCTGATCTGGATCTAGACTTTGCAAAGGTTGGGTTTGTGGTGTTTAAAGATGGATCCCATAAATTTATAGATTAGAAAAATGACCAATGATCATAATCAAAAGATTTTTGTTTGGATATTCTAGGTTGCTTAAGTAACACAGTTTCTGCTTTAGACCCCAACAATAGTGTTATAATAGAGATTGTGATATATTTGTATTAGTGAGAAGAAAGCTGTCGAAATTCTTAAATAAGGATACATGAAAGTTGTCTCCCTCTTGATCAAGGAGTACACCTCATACATTTATGTTCAGTTTTCTTTGGTTGTCGATTTACAGCAGCTGAGTTTAACATGGTTGTGGTGCTCTGTTTATATACGTATATCTTTATACATCTCACTTTGTTTTTGTTTTATATTTTGTTTTTATTGCTGAAGAGTCTCCTGTTGCATTTACATGCTTTGTAGGTACATTAGTACATGTATAGCTGTATTGTCGGATGGCCATGTGCGTCCGCAACAATTGTAATCACAGGGTTGTGTCAGTTTCTGAATAAATGTCAGATTAAAGGGGATTGGCTACATCTGCCATAATTTCACCCATTGTTTTCACAGAGGAGAAAACTCTAGGGACTTCCTGTTTCCTTTTCCGCAAAGATAAAGCAGCTCCATTTACTGTTGCATATTAGAAACAGTTAAGCTCCACTTTTCGTGACAAACGAAGTGTCCTTTAACAAATACTTACCTGCCTTCATTTATCTTCCCCAGACTACCCTTGTAATTGAGTGTCAACCAAGGGAGCTCCTAGTACCATTTTGACACCTTTGGTATGGTGTGGCCATTGATGGAGCCTGCAACCTCACAATCCCAAAGTGGACACCCTACCTCTAAGCTAATGGGGCTGTAAAGTGAACCCTTTTGAAATAGCTAAGGAGCAAATTCTTTCCTTTTAAGAGTAGACTTAGGATCATATTCTTTCGTTTTAGAGTGGACTCTTATTGACAGGGGAGACAAAGTATGTTAGAATGAGTTGACTCCCCTGAAGAAGTATCCATTCCCCTTAAGTGACACTGACCAATCAGATGCTTGGTTATACACCTCAACCTCGTTATAACACGGAACTCCGGGTCCAACCAACGGACCGTGTTAGTTAACCGAATCGTGTTATAAACGCCGACCGTATTTGCCACAGATCAACCATTGACACAATAAGATCAATACTTTCCCAAACATGATGATGTGCGGTCCGGTTAATGACCGTTTTTCCCGACTAAAATGTGTTTAGAACTAATCAATGGCAGTAAATACCATGGCCCATCAAGTCAACCAAGTCACTTTAATCAAAACCAGCTGATAAACCATGTTTTATATCCAGAAATTGTCCGATCTGACAGCGAGTATGACGCCATTTTGATAGCTGGTTCCCGGCTAACTTTGTTGTAACTGAGCGTCCGGAACCGTACCGAACTACAGCACCGTTAATACATTTCAATGGTGAAATTACCGGGTTAGGGTTCGGAACAGGACAATGATCAACGCTTACAAGAATTAGAATTACTGCCCTTGAAATGTCTTACCCTTAATATTTTAGCCATTTGAAACGATTTTTAATGGCGCACATGTCTTTGAATGATTTTTTTACCGCGAAAATCGATCTTGAATATGTTTTATCATTTGCATTTAAGCTGGAATAAATTTGACTTTCTTTTACATGCGGCTCTAGAAAATGAGTTTTATTGCAGTTGACCGATCACATCGTCTGAGCAGTGATCCTTAACAGAGCGTGATAAATATTTTTTTTCCGGTTGCGTAACTGAATTCTTTAATCTCTTTATCTCACTAAGCCAACACTTTTGATTGTCCCGATGGCAGTTCATGTTTATCATGCGTGTCATGCTAAACAAGTTTATATACTGTATATTCAACTCTGCGGGAGGCCTGCAATAAATATCAAAAAGTACCGTTATAAACCGTGTTAGCTACCGTATTACCGCAGTTAAAAGTGAGAGGATAATAAAGTTGTTGTGTTTAAAACCTGATACAATCCATGGATAATATTTATAAATGTTGGTTGGGGAAAATTTGGGGTCCAAACCAAAACCGTGTTATATCCGAATTCGTGCTGTAACGAATCGTGCTATAACGAGGTCCGGGTGTAGTAAGTATGTATACAAGTTCTGCTTTTTGAAAAACAATGTCCATGAAGTATGAGAGATGTGAATAAAATAGTCTTGGAATCTTAGAAATGCATGCTCTTATTTAATGTTTAAACAGTTACATGTAACTAAGTGTTCTACGTATTGGTCTATGTCTCTCCATATTTCATTCAATTTGTTTATTCAACACACATTGAATTTTTCTAGTCTTCTAGCAAAGTCTATAATCTTAGCTTTTAAGAGTTGCAATTGTATTTATGTTAGCTGATCAAGTGATATAATGTTGATTTTTGACTTGTTAATTTAGTTCAAAGTTTACATCTAGAATAATATACACAGCTTGTGCAATAATATTATCATTTGCATGTGTAGTTGAATCATTAAATCTTTGAATTAAACAAATTCGTAAACGAATGTAACATATAAACTGTAAATATTTCAACACTAAAAAGTCTTAGATTTAAGCCAGAGCAAACAGTGTAGATCCAGATCAGAATGCTCCTGAAATGCAGTATGATCAGGATCTACACTGCCACAGAGCAAAAAAAAAAAATTGCGGCCAAACTATATAACAAATAATTTATGATACTAAATGTGTCTAAATTTTGGGGGTAACTACTATAATCACATATTGAGTTTGTTGCCATGGTGATGGAACCTTGACGATTTTTGTTAATCAAACTCTGTGAAATATTTAATGCTCCTGCTATTTTGATATTTAATACACTGGTATTTTTTTTGCTGAAAAAATATGAGTGTATTTGCCTAGTTTTATGATGACAGATTTTCACAAATGCTTTCATCAGCTTTTGAACAAGTGGTCCCATCTGGACTGTTTTCACATTTATATCAGCAAAAAAAGGGGTGGGACACTTCTAGAACTTGCCAAGACCCCTTGAAACACATAGTCCTGGGGTCACTTGTTTAAAACCAACAACGCCATAAGTTAACAAATCATTAAAACTTTGATCATGTAATATGGCAAATATGCTAATATTTTTGCTGAAAAAATGTGAGCAGCTTTTGCAAATGTTTAGTGCCTAACTATGATAATGTATCAAAAGGATAAATTTCATAAATTTAACATTCTTGTATAACATTCTTCTATCCACAATTTCACTGAATTAAATTTTATTTTATACCAGATAAATGCTAAAATGAGAACATGGTTTGTCAAGGTTATGCCTCTGTCATCTCAAGAGGTGAGTGAGAACATCAACCTGGAAGATTGTACAAAATTGTACAAATTATAAATATATTGGTATTTAATCAAAATTTATGACTTTGAAATCCCAAAGAAGGGCCTTTTCTTAGAACTGATGAGGCAGTTCTAACGCGTACCCACAATCTATATTTTGAGCAGAAATAAGAAAAAATATCACAATTTTTCATCTTAAAATTTTCGTTTTTTCGGTGGGAAAGTTTACAATGTGTTTGTATAGGCATGTTTTTGTAATGGATTAAAGCATCAGATTTGACAGCAGAGTTGAATAGTTAATCATAGTTACCATGTATCACCACATTAAACGGCCTATGTTAGATGTACCTATGACCATCTTTAACTTTAATCCTTAAGGGGAATGCGTACGCCTTCAGGAGAGGCAACTCCTGCAAAAGTATTTTTGTCTCACATGTCAATTGGGGTCAACTCTTAAAGGAAAGAATTTGCTCCTAAGGAGCAAATTCTTTCCTTTAAGAGTAGACCCCTTTTTCTGTGGGATAGAGTTTATAGGAAAGCGAACCGGAAGTTCCGAAAGTTGTCTCCCTTTGAAAAATGGCGGAAAAATCTGCCAGATGTTTCCATTCCCCTTAAGGCACTGCAGAAAATTCTAGAGTAGACAACTATTTTGTTTCTTATTTTTCAAAGATAATAAGGATTGACATTACATGAGAATTGACTCCCCAGCAGATGGTTTACTTGTACATGTACTGTTATAAAGGATCTTACATGAGTGTTCATGTATTATTGAATTTATTAAACAAATCTAATAAATTCAATAATACATAAGCACGAATGCAAGGGGGTGGGGATCTTACTAACTTGCATATTTAATCCACTAGTGGTTTAACACATTTATTACATGACGTTATTACATTCTCAGACACGATGTCATATGATAAAATATTCCATATATAAAGCTAGTTTTAGGCAAATCAAGCCACATCATTGACCCTCAAATACAGTTAAATTCCTGCATTAAGACCATATTTGGGACTGTTCAAAAGTGGTCTTTAAGACCACTTTTGAACAGTCCCAAAGATGGTATCTTATTAGGAGTCACTGGGTGTAGAAAACACAAAGAATAACTGAAACCTTCTCAATAAGCTTTTAAAAGCAGATTTAGTCTTAACTTTAGGTGGTCTTAATAGAAGAATTCTACTGTATTTTCAAAATTCTGCAGTGGAATCAATAATCGCAAAGTACTAGAAAATATAATCTACACTATGGTGAACCTTATTTTCTATGTAAAAGTAAGAAAAAAAGCAGTGTCTGCTAGTAGTAATCAGTGCTGAAAGGGTTAAAATCCATTTTTTTTTTCTTTTTGGGCATTTGTCCATGAATGATCACATCTTGTATATTTTATAGCTGAAAAGTCGAGTAGTAAATTATAATCTCATGTTTGTATGATAGAAGTTTATGTGTATATAGATGTAGAAATAAAGTCGCACTTCACATGAAATGTGTCATTGAATGCTTTCAACCCTGAGAAGCATGTATCATAATGTCGTTTGTAATAGAATATAAGAACCTTATATGGGTGTGAGGGATGGATGGGAAAATCCGTCCCGAGGGTCACTGTTTGGCATCACGAGGCAGGTTTTTCTATCCACCCATCACACCCATGT
Organism: Lucinisca nassula; assembly: GCA_963580285.1. Classification (NCBI taxonomy): domain Eukaryota; kingdom Metazoa; phylum Mollusca; class Bivalvia; order Lucinida; family Lucinidae; genus Lucinisca; species Lucinisca nassula. The sequence goes on along the minus strand of OY757014.1, from coordinate 25,103,141 downwards.
AGGATTCTTTTTCTTGCATACCTTCAATTTCTGAGCGTGAATTTTTAATACTGCAGTCACTTCGGTTGCCGACGTCTGCCATATTGTGATGACACTACCATGATGTTTAGTGACGTCACGTAACCTGCTGTGACGTCAACCTTAACGACAGCGCATATGAGGTCGTATTCAACCATTGCATTTATCAAACATGCAAGAATATTCAATTTTGGGTAAGAACACCAGGATTAGAACAGAATTTCTATCCCAGGCTAAAACCACGGATTTCCTTGTCTGGTGTTCAAGATCTTATAGATGTAATGTAAAAACCAAGGTGAACCCCACTTTATATTTTATGCCCTAGCCTCAAAAGGCAGAGCTTATATAAAGCCTTCGATAGGATGCAAATATTGTTCGTTACCAGCTGAAGTGTGTTTTCTGAAGACTCGTAATGTACATATCTAGTTTGAAGCATTTTATTTACCCTATTACACCAAAATGGCTGCTTCTGAAATGGGTACGACATCTCTTCTATGACGTAGGTTGTCACCCTTGTAAGAGTAGACCCCTTTTTCTGTGGGACTGAGCCTATAGAAAAGTGAACAGGAAGTCGAATCAAAATCAGAATTGTTTACTGGTGACACATCCTTAGACAATCCTTCGACAAGTCCTTCAACCGACTGAACTAGTCCCTAGACCTCACAAGGGTGGAGATCTAGAGATGGAGTCATCTGCACCTTCTGCAGACATCAAGAGATGAGAGGGTAGCTCATTCCAGTCTGAGATAGTCCTAGGGATGAAGATGTCAGTCCTAGGGCCAATTTTTGGGAGGGCTAATGAATGTTTTTTCCGTAGTGTTGTCTTTGAGGGGGGAACAAGGTCATCCATGGGTATACTGGCTTTATCCTTAAGACCTTTATATAAAAGTATCAGCCTACTTTGTTTGCTCCATTCTTTGAGAGACTTTCACTTTAATTGTTCCAGAATGCCAGTCATACTCCCAGTTTCAAACGAGTAGTTCCCCGTTACAAATGGGCTGCACATTTTTGGACTTCCAGTTCGTCCTGGAGGGTAACGGTAGCTGGATCCCAAGACGTACTTGCATATTCCAAGACTGGATGCACTAGTCCCTTGTATGCCATTTCTTTTACGTCTTGTGGGCATGCTAACAGATTCCGTCTCGAGAAGCCAAGGGTCCTATTTGCCTTAGTACAAACATTACTAATGTGAGTGTTCCATCTTAAATCATTCGTGACTGTCACACCAAGGCATTTAATGCTTTCTACATTTTCGAGGAGTTCCTTCCAATTCATAGGTAGCATTGATCTTTTGATCTGCTTTCTGGTAAGTTGCATCATGTTACATTTACTGGGTTGGAACCGCATTCCCCACTTCCTAGCCCAGCTACCCAATTTGTCAATATCATACTGAAGTTTCACTGTATTTTCTGAAGTTTTTATTTCACAGTAACAAACACAGACTTCAGCAAAGAGCCTTATTTCTAAATCAGTTTCCTGAGAGATGTCATTTATGTAAAGGGAGAAAAGAGGTGGACCAAGAACTTTCCCCTGTGGAATCAGATTTACTTCCATTAACAACCACCTGTTGCTCTCTATGGCATAGCAAAGCGTCAATCCATTTTACAGTTTTGCCACCAATGCCATACCCATTGAGTTTGCTTTTCAGATTATCCAAGATTTTAGCCCAATCAACTATCACTGTCACTAGTTGTGTTTCACAGCTATGGTTCTTTAGCATGCTGTATATCAGATAATAGTTTATGTTGGTCAAGGTGGGCCATCACATTTGAACAATGTGCTCCGGAAGTTTGCACACAATGTGAGTGTGATTCAGGGTGTTAATTTCAGGGCGATAATATCAGCACAAGTTCGATCACCCTTCTTGAACAATGGACATATATTTGCTTAACCCTTTACCACTCAGATACGTGTTTTTACGTGTCTGCACCCCCCCCCCCCATTTTAGGCCCCAGAAGCACCTAAAATCTGCATTTCTACCCCTGGATAGTTATGTTTGCTTTAGGATTTGTTGGGCAAAAAAGTGACCTGTTTTTTGCGCGCCTCCCCACTAAAATATTCTGGGGGGGATTGAAGGGGGGCAACGCCCCCCTCACATCCAGAAAAATTTTGGGTGCATGGCCCAACCGGCCGCTAAAATTTATATCTGAGGGTGTCTGGGGTCAAAAATGCCTGAAAATTGATGCTGATAAAACATGCTGCAAACAGTGAAAATGGCCAGTGTCAAACACCTTAATTGTTGCCTTGACAGCTGTGTGAAGATTAAAATGTGGTCAAAAATTCATGTGAAAACACACTTTTTGCCAACTTTGAGATGCCCCCTCTTTACCATGACAACAATGATCAAGTCGAAAGGTTGCATTTGAAAGGCTACTGCCCAATGAACATTCATACCGAGTTTGGTGTAAAACAGATCATCCATTATGAAACAATGGCTAGTTGAAGTTGCTGTCAGGTGCAACGCTGGGAAAACCAGCGAAATTCACAAAATCCCTGAGTGGTAAAGGGTTAAGACCATTCCTTGGGAATTTCACCCGAATCAAGTGACTGTTGAAAAAGGTGAGCAAAAGCCGGACCTAATTCATCTGCAAGTTCCATTTGGATGCAACTCATCAGGTCCTAATGCTTTAGAAGGGTTCAGGCCTTTCAGAAGTTTGATTACACCTTCTTTAGCTACAACAATGTTCTCTATGAATGGGACCAACCTTTCAAGCAAGGGAACCTGGTTTTACTCTTTTTATTTTTTTCGAAAAAATGTGCTAGATGTTCCCATTCCCAAGAAGCAAAGTTATCAACCATGATTGGGTTAACTACCATGCATGCAGTCTGTCGTATAACATTTATGTTGTACCCAATCTTTTTATATAAAAACTAGAAAATGTGTTTGTGAAACACTATGCCCCCAACCATATGCTTGCCACTAATAGACACATAATTAAAAAAACATAATTAAAAAACAAGGTTTCCCCATAGCCACAATTTATAAGTCCGAAAAGGGGCTTAACTCCGTTAAATGTTTTCGGAATTTTGTCAAAAGTTAATCAGGTCATCTACACCTTAGACCTAAATATTCTACTAAATATCAAGAGCCTAGTTCAAGCGGTTCTCCAGATATTTTGCTTACAAGGTTTCCCCATAGCCACAATACGCAAGTCTGAAAAAGAGCTCCATTAAATATTTTCGGAATTTCATCAAAAGCTAATCAGGTCATCTATACCTTGGACCCAAACTGTCTACTAAATATCATGAGCCTAGCTGAAGCAGTTCTCCAGATATTTTGCTCACAAGGTTTCCCCATTGCCACAATGCATAAGTCCGAAAAGGGGCGTTACTCCATTAAATATTTTCAGAATTTTATCAACAGTTAATCAGGTCATCTACACATTAGACCCAAACTCTACTAAATATCATGAGCCTAGCTCAAGCGGTTCTTCAGATATTTTGTTCACAAGGTTTCCCGATAGCCGCAATGCATTAGTCCGAAAAGGGGCGTTACTATGTTAAATATTTTGGAATTTCGTCAAAAGTTAATCCGGTCATCTACACCTTAGACCCAAACTGTTTACTAAATATCATGAGCCTAGCTCAAGTGGTTCTCCAGATATCTTGCTCAAAAGGTTTCCCCATAGCCACAATGCATAAGTCCAAAAAGGGGCGTAACTCTGCAAAGACAAGTCCAGCGAAAAAAAAAAAAAATACGTGTCCGCTTATTTTGCATGCACATTCCATATATGAAATTTCGAGATCCTAGCTCAAACCATTCTTGAGTTTCCTACAGGGTGAAAGCGTAACGGACAGACGGAGAGACAGACAGATGGACAGACGGACAAGACAGAACCAATATGCCCCATCAACTTCTTCGAAATTGGGTGCATTGAGTTTCCTACAGGGTGAAAGCATAACGGACAGACAGACAGATGGACAAGACAGAACCAATATGCCCCATCAACTTCTTCGAAGTTGGTTGCATAAAAAACTATTTTGCATTTAAAATTTGTAACATTTTTAACATTTTCCTATTTTCTGTATAGTTTAATCCTCAAAGGAACTGTCTCACTCAGAGGTTCTAATGAGTGCCCTCAGTTCATGTTTTGGAGAAATACACACCCTCAGCGAAACGAACATTTCTCAATACAGCTGGTATAGCTAGGATATTCGGTTTATGGAGATGATAACACTTAGACTGCCAATCACAACAATTGTTGTCTGCTTAGTTCTCTGCTACTTACTTTGAAAGTCATTGTTAACTGTGGGCCCAGATCTGTTAGCTTGAAAAGTTTGCAGGAAGATGCAGCAGACAAAAAAAAAAAACAGGCAAAAATTTCAGATGCAGTTTTTCTTGGCCGTCTAAAGGTTAAAGCTGTATGGATAGAAAAAAGACAAATGAGCCATAGTTTGTTTGATTTTTAATAAGAAAATATGTTAATCTACATGTATTTATTTGAGACACTTCCTCAGCTCTGCGCTTCATCATGCTTACAAGCCAGTGGAATTAGGTCTTAGCACTCTGGGTATAATTTCAGCAGAAGGCATTTTAAAACTTTTCTCTCAATGTTCCAAGAAACAGATTTTGGCATTCCATGCAAATTGTCTCCATTGGACACATTTTGCATGAAATATAACTTGTTATGTTGATATTTCAAGCAAACTGTCTCTCTCAAAACCTGTTTTAAGGGAAAAATAGGAAACACAGAAAACACATTTTGACATGCAAATTGTCTCCATTGAAGACAATTTACATGTATTGTCAAAACCTGTTTTCAAAACCTGTCTTTGGGGAAAAAGTAAGAAAATTATCATCAATTTTTCATCTGCTGAATTAACCCAGAGTGTGGTAAAAGTTAAGACCCTAGAAACCCCACTTTTTATATGCAAAACTCTGGTTTACAAAGGTAGGCATTATTGGGTCGATTGTTTATCAATCGACCCAAAGGTATAAAGGACAAAACCTCTATTAGTGCTGGAGTCCACGTGACTATCACTGATTTGTAGGAATCCATGCAGATTATTTATAGAATTTTATCGCAGTGAGGTCAGCGTGTTTACGTGAAAAGGTTAACTGTAAAATCTGGGCTGGAATCATGGGTTGGGCTAGGCAAACAGTGTAGACCCAGATCAAACGCAGCAGAACGCGGCGTCTGATCAGGGTCTTCACTGTTTGCTTAGAGTATAGGAATTTAAGGGTCAGGCACCGAAAAACACAGCATCTGATCATGGTCTACACAGTTTGCTTTCAGTAAAGGAGTGTAAGGGTTAAACGAAACAGTCCATGCTCAGGCCAATTTTTGCTAACTACACCCAGAGACAATCGACCCACCAGTACTCTCAGTGCTTTGATTTTTCTTATTTCTGCTGAAAGACATAGGTTGCTGGTATTCATTAGAACCACCTCTTCAGGTCTATTCTAATGAGCACCCACTATCTATATTTGGAGTATAAATAAGGAAAATATCACAATTTTTCATCAGAAAAATATTTCAGAGTCATGAAGGATAAATTAATCTTTCATGGCTGTTTGCCTAATGCAAAATGCAGTAACCAAGAAAATTTATATTAGTGCAAATACTTACTATCCAATCATAATCAGTTCAAATGTTTTGTTTCCATTGTAAAAATATTGACAAATTCTCCCGAATAAAAGTGTTTCAAATAAATACAGGCAAGAAAATCTGACAAATATACTCTAATTTCAGTATGGTCCAGCCATTACTGTGTCAATAACAAGTCAAGACTTTGTTAGAAATCAAAATACATATAAATGTTATTCATAAAAATACATATAATGTCACTTAAGTAAAATTTGCTGGAGTAAAAATTAAACTTATTTCAAATGCAAAATGGTCAAAGAATTAAAAAAAAGGTATGCTGTATTTTCCACAATAAGTGCACATTGTTCTAAGCCTTTCCATCCTTATCATAAAAACAACCATTAGAAATTCCCCCTGTTAAGGGTAATGGGAACACCTGGTAGATTTTTCTGCCATTTTTTCAGAGGGAGACAACTTTTGGGACTTCCTGTTCACTTTTCTATAAGCCCTTTCACTGAAAAAGGGGTCTACTCTTAAAGGCATAAATTCGCTCCTCACCACAAATTCTTCCCTTTAAGAGTCTTTGGGAGTCAAAAATACTTTTGGAGGAGTTGCCTCCCCTGAAGGCGTATCCATTCCCCTAAAGCGCGCAATCACATACGACCATATACTCCTTGTGCTGTCTTCGGACATGTTTGATTGAACGAAACATGTCCAAAGTTTGCAGAAGGAGCATATACATGTATATTAAAACACAGAAGAGTGTAACTTTGATGGCTCAAACACCGATGACTCATTTTCCATGGCTGATTTGAACACATTCTTAATTGTGTCCCTAGAAAATGCTTTCCATAGGGGCTGGTGAATCATAGTTAAGTATGATTTAGAAAGGTGAAAAGGTATGTTGTGTGTACTCATTGGAGTGGCCTCGATGAGGCGATTCTAATGAGTACACACAGCATACATTGTTTTAAGATAGGCATTATGCCTCCTGACATGACAATATGAATAACTCTCAGTGGCTCCAACTACCCCCTTTCTCAAACACATTTTTTAATGGTCCCAAAAGCGTTTGAGCCATCGAAGTTTCGCTGTAATTAGTATGTCAGCAATTTGTCCCTCTTTATTATAAAAGCATAATAATTGATTTGTTAACCCTTATCTTGCTGAATATTCATTTAAGCCACACCCATTTCTGTCTATCAACCAATCAAATTACTTGATGTAATTAATTGCTACAAATTCATAAACTGAATGCCAAACAGTGTAGATCCTGATCAGATGGCTTCTTCAGAAGCCATCTGATCTGGATCTACACTGTTTCCAAAGATAGGGGTTGTCGTGAACAGCAAGATAAAGGTTAATGTGATTTTTTACTTTAGCACTGTTATATCTTCATGAGACTGCAAAATCTTGCAGTCTTTACAGGTGTCAAATATACTTCTTAAAAAGGGTCACCACCCATCGGGGCTTGGAGAAATAGATTGGGCTGCATTGTGCTTCCATGCTGAGCTGAAGTATGACATGAGTATTGGTAAACCACCTAGGTCTATGCCTGCCCAGGCATATACACCATGTTGGTTTGTTTGGGCGGTAGGGCTTGAGATGCCAGTTGATCTCACTGTTGGGTAAAAATCCCATAAAATTGGAAGCAACATCTCAAAAATTACCTGAATAGTGTTGATTGGGACATAAAACCTCAATTCAAACACGACTTCTTGACAAGTTATGAGAGCTTATTACAGCAGTACACTTATTATGGTGAATACTGTAAACAGAATTGCAAAGCATCAGTCCACCTGCAAAGCATCAGTTGTCAAAGTAGTTATGTAATATGGTATTCAATTCAGATTGCAAAGACACTGTCTCTAAACCATGTAATTTCTATTAACAGTTCATAATTTAAAATTATTTTTTATTCAAAATTTTGACACGCATCAGTCGGAAAATCTGCTTTTCAGGAATACTTGCAAAAATTCAGGAAATAAATCCAACAGATCAGCTTGCACATTCAGCCTGTTCTTTTTCTGTGTTAGTGCAAACCAAAAGCCCATTATAGATCTCCTAAGGTAGTTACCATATATGTGTATACTATCAGGATACATAAAACATTTGATGTAATTTTCTACAATTTAAGGAGAATGGAAACACCTAGAACATTTTTCTGCCAGTTTTCAAAGGGAGACAACTTTTGGGACTTCCTGTTTACTTTTTCATAGGCTTAGTCCCACTGAAAAATGGGTCTACTCTTAAAGGAAAGAATTTTCTCCTTAGGAGCAAAGTCTTTCCTTTAAGGGTTGACCCCTATTGACATTGGAGACAAAAACACTTTTGCAGGAGTTTCTTCCCCTGAAGGTGTACCCATTCCCCTTAAGGGGATACACCTGAAACCTTTTGAGCCATTTTATACAAGGGTGACAACCTTTTGAACATCCTGTTTGATAACCTGTAAAGCAAATATTTTCAATTCAAATATTCAGAAAAAATAGCCCCAAGGGTCCGGATCATGTAAAATAACATTATATTGTAGTATGGTGAGATTTTTCACAAGCACCTTTTCTATTATTATTTTTATCTATTTTCTAATACTGAGTCTGTCAAATCTGACCATTACCTCAGTTACATCCTTGGTACAAACCAGTACTTAGTAATGTGGATAAAGTGACTTGTTAAAGGACATAATGCATGATGCCTGGCATGGGACTCGAACCTGGAACCCTCTATCACAAGTCAAGTGTTTTACCACTGCACCATTGCGCTCTACTGCACCAGTGCACTCTCCTTATTGTGAATAGTAAAAAGAGTCTTGCTAGGAAAATGCAAGCTCATCCATTGTCACTGTATTATAGAACAAATTGAAATAAACAAATTATTATCAATGCTTAGAATGGACGGAAATTAAAAATAAAATTAAATATTAAAAAATTAATATGTTAGTCTTAATGGACGGAATGTACATTCATTTGTAATAAATAAGAAACACATTTAACCCTTATCCTGCTGAATAAATTATTTTAGCCACACTCATTTCTGACTATTTGTCAATCAAATTACTTGATATAATCTATTGATTTAAATTTGCAAACTGAATGTTAAACCCTGTAGATCAAGATCAGATGGCTTCTGAAGAAGTCAGCTGATCTGGACCTACATTGTTTGCAAAGGTAGGGGCTCCTATGTTCAGCTGGATAAGAGTTAATAGATTCCGTAGACGGAATGATATCACAGATTTATATATTTGGACAAAAGTTAAGCATCATTTTCATTAAGAATTAGTGTGTTTTCTTTTTTATCGTTTATGAAAGTTTTTGACTAACTTTAAACTCACTCTTAATGTGTTTAACCCATTTCATACTGAATAGAATATTCCGCTAAATACATTGCAAGAGTCAATTTCAAAATTTAGGGGTGTCAGGTTGTGTTAAATGTAAAATTTATTGGAAGCCTCGGTGGTGTAGTGGTTATGCTACTGGCCTTGTAAACCAGGGGTTGCAGGATCAATCACAGGGCTTCTCAAAACTTTACGATGAGTCTTTAAACCGAGGTCCCTTCTCTGTATGGCCTTAGCTATTGCTGAGACGCAAAACTCAAATACTCACTCACCTGTAAAATTTATTTGGAAAATAGCTGAAGTTTTTGCAAACATTGAAGGTCCTGATCAGATGCCACATTTTACTGTGTCTTTGATCTGGGCATGCACTGTTGCCAATGACCTTGAACTAATTACCATTCACTAAACACTAAATCTTAATAGAGGGGACGCTTCACTTTTGTTTGAGTGAATTATAATACATGATAAATAGTCTAAAATTTCATACACTTGTTTGTGTTTCTTTCATAAGATAATTTATGGCAATGTTTATCAAATGCTCATTCAAGAATAGCAGTTTGGGGCCAGATGTTCAAAGCATCGTTAGCTTAATGATCTCATTAGTGCTCATATTGTTAACCGTTCTAGCAAGTTCAGTATTTAAAATTTTGTTATTTTTGCTGAAAAAATGTGAACAGCTTTTGCAGTTGCAAAAGCTGCTCAGATTTTTTCAGCAAAAATATTGGCATATTTGCCATATTAAATGATCAAAGTTTTAACGATATGTTAACTAATGACGTCATTAGTTTTGAACAACTGGCCCCTGATCTCAGTTTGCAACCTACCTCTTTATAACACTGTTCGTTTTGGATAATACAGAGTTTCAAGAGGGATCCCCAAAATGTATAGCTTATTTATAAGGTCAATTATGAATTATATCGAAAAATGACCTCTGTACATTTGTTTGGATTTAACAATAAAAAACCTGGGGCCAGTTGTTCAAAACTAACAACGTCGTTAGTTAACGTATCGTTAAAACTTTGATCATTTATTATGGCATGGTATGCTAATATTTTTGCTGAAAAAAATGTGAGTAGCTTTTGCATTCGCAAAAGCTGCTCACATTTTTTCAGCAAAAATACCAAAATTTTGAATATTAAACTTGCTAGAACAGTTAACAATATGACCACTAACGAGCTCGTTAAGCTAACGATGCTTTGAACAACTGACAGTATGTAATGTACACATGCGAAAAATGGTCAAATGTGACCGATCGCAGTATCAGTAGAAAGAAAAAGAAAGAAAGTTTCTGCTTTGGACCCCAATCACAGTGTTATAAAGAAGCTGTTGTGTACAGGTATTTGCCAATACCATTTTTGATAGAAAAGATTGTGTATGAATTTTAGAACAGTTACCATATGATTTTTTTTTGCAAAAAAAAATACACACTGACGATATAAGAAATAAATAAAACAAAACATGGCAAATATGTAAATAACACAATCAGGATCAAAAGCAACAAATTCCTGTTGTGCATGAGGCCATGTCAAATCCATGAACATGTATTAACTTACATACGTAAGCCACAACCCAAGAGAATGTCCCATTCAAAAGCTTTGAAAATTATGCATTTTGAGGCTGATTGTCTGTCAATAGACCAAAATTTACTAAATAAATTTGGCTTTATTGCTAATGTCCCAGTGACTATCAGTGACTGCGCAAATAGCATTTGCACAAAATCTATGTAATGCTTATTTATAGCCATTATGTCGTTGTGATGTCAGAGTGCTGTTTAACCCTTTTCATACCAAATGGAATCTTCCTCTGTATATATAGCAGGAGTCCATTTCACAATTTAGGGGTGTCAGGTCAAATTTTCTTCAAAATTTGTTTGGAAAATGGCTTGACTTTTCGCAAACTGTGTAGGCCCTGATCAGACGCCGCGTTCTGCGGCGTCTGATCTGGGCCTGCACTGTTTGCCAACTACCCGTTTTTGAGTTTCCAGTACAAAGTGGGTTAAAGACGGCAAATTGTAAAACCTGAACTCACAACTGGACTCACAGCTGGACTATGCAAACAGTGTAGACCAAGATCAGACATGCACAAAGCATAGTCTGATCAGGGTCAACACTGTTTGCTTAAAGACCAGGAACTGAAAGGCTAAATGAAATAGTCTGAGTCCCTGTTCAGGACCAGTTACCCAACTTACTTTCAGAGACAATGGATCCACCTGTGCTGAGTACCAGTACTCACTTTGTACTGACAGATTCATCAGTGTACTGTATATTGTTGGATTAACTAATTGCTTTGCCGACTTCGGGTTATCTTAAAAGTAATTTTTTGCAAACAGTGTGGACCCAGATCAGACTGCTCCTGTAGGAGCACTCTGATCTGGGCCCATTCTGTTTGCCTGTATGCAAAAATATTTTTTAAAAGTTTGCGAAAAAATTCAGCAGAGGACATAAGCAGACAACATTTTAAGATGCAGTTTTACTTGGCATCTTAAGGGATAACTATGAAATGAGGCAGTATTAACCAGCACTTACAATCTGTTTGCAACAGGAGTGTATGGAAAATGCCAGTTTTTGAGATTCGAAAGAATGCACTATGTCACATTGGTGTTTTATCCGAATGACTGATGGCTGTGATCTGCGCTGTGTGAATCAGCAGGTGGATATTTGTATTTGCCAGAATGTACATTCAATTGCATTGTGGCTCACGTAGTATAAATGATCTACTCTAAGCATTTTGATTAAAGCATTTTGATTGTAATATATATCACAGTTTGATTATTTAACCAGAAATAAAAGCAGATATCATATTTGATATTACATATTTGTTGTAATTAGTGCATTTAGAAATTTTCATTTTAATTATAAAACCAAGCAAAAGAAAGACATTTAATTATGTACACAATCAGGTACAACCATGTGCTTTTTTTAATCATCACGAAAACACGCCTATATAATTTTGACCCCCTTGAGCCCCACTTTTATGTATAAAACTGGGGTTTACATGGGAAAACTTTATTTTTTTATTTGTGCTCTAAAATATAGATTGTGGGTACTCGTTAGAACTGCTTCATTGAGGAGGTTCTAACGAGTACCGACAATCTATATTTTGAGCTGAAATAAGAAAAAATATCAAAATTTTTCATCGTAAAATTGTTATTTTTTCAGTGGTAAAATTTACAATGTATTTGAATAGGCCTGTTTTTGTAATGTGCTGACTTGGGACATGTTTGTTTGAACCAAAGATGACCAAAGTCTGCATAAGGAGCATACCGTATTTATCCTAAGTATTCAGACATCTCAACTCCTTGCTATGTTCTAAAATTTTAACAAGTACAATTTACTACCCACTGTGTCTAAGAATAGCAAGATGAGTGGCAAACAGTGTAAACCCTGATGAGACACTTGTTCTGCGGCATCTCATCTGGGTCTACACTGTTTGCTCAGGCCTATCTGTGTGAATGCATATGGTAAATATGGTGCACTACAAAATGTAAAGGGTGCCCTAACATACACAAAGAATCAATGTGTTTTTTCTTTGTCAAAAAAGTGTTTTTTAATTGATTGATTGATTGGAGGTTTAACGTCCCCGTCAACACTGTAAAGGTCATTTTGGAGACGTTGCTTCCAATTTCGTGGGACTTTTACCCGACATTGAGATGAAATGACATCTCAAACCCTGTCGCCCAATGAAACCAATAGGGTTTATTAGCATGGACGGTCCGCCTCGCACCGCGGTTCCTGGACAGGCTTAGATCCTCTAAGCGGTTTACCAGTACTTGTGTGCGGGCCGGATTCAGCTCTGCGTGGAAGCATCGTGCAGCCCATATATTTCTTCAAGCCCCTATGGGCGGGGGCAAGTCAAAAAAAGTGTAATACACCACAAACTCTTTATAATACTGTTCATTATAACACAATTATGGATATAACATGGTTCAAGGATGGATCCCCAAAACGTATAGATCATATAGAAAAATGACCATAAATGGTCATTTTTCTATATGATCTATACATTTTTGCTTGGGATATAACATGTTTTTTGACTAACCTGTTTTCTGCTTTGTACCCAAACAATAGTGTTATAAAGAGGTTGTGGTATTTGAAATGTTTCTTTGATCTGTTAACACTTTTGTACATATGAAACAGGCTGCTTAACACTGTACTCCTAACTCATGTCAAATACACTACTTGAAAAAGCACAGAGGTGCTCTTATTAAAGCATGTGCATTTATTACAGCAAATATGGTAGTTGAAATACAATAAAATTCTCATCAAACTCACTCCAAAGAAAAACTAAATGCAAACAAGTCAAGATGTAAGCAAAATATGCAGAAAAAAATAATCTCTCAAGTGTTAATTGCAGTAAAAATTTACATGTACGTAAATGAAAAGAAAAACTATTTTAGTGCTGCTTTCACTCCCAATTCACTGAAATGGACTCCACTCTGAATTCAGACACACCCATTCTTTCTGAGTTAGGTGTTGAGTCAAAATCTTTAACAGGATGGCAAATAGTGTAGATCCTCATGAGATGGCTCAGTATGAGGCAACTCATCTGGATCTACACATTTTGCATAATATTATGTATCTGCACGGGTGAAGCAGAGTTGAAAGTGTCAAAATTAGTAATCTTTAACATACTTGTCAACCATCAGTTTCATAAACAAAGAAAAAAAAAATCTAGATAAAATAAAGTCAATCAAAACATTTTTCAATCTATTAATGCCTGGTTAGACACTTCTATCAGATCTGAAGGGCTCATTTTCAATTGAAGAATATTTACATTTTCAGGGAGGACAACTCTTGCCAATAAATTTAGCTTACTGATAGGGCTTTACTCTCAGAAGACAGACTTTACCCTACTGTAGCTAATTGTTTCATGCAAGAGCAGGCCCATTTTCCAGAGGGACTCAGCCCCTTTTCCAGAGGGACTCATATTATCAAAAAATAAAAAGGATATAAGTCACAAAAGTTGTCTCTCTTGTGAAAGGGGCAGAAATCTTATCACATGTATCCATTCACCTCAATGAAAAATTCTATTTCTATAATTTTTTCACCATTAATTTTTGTATTAAATGCAGTGTAGGATGTGATCAGATGTCACAGAAAGTGGCATCTGATCATGACCTATACTGATATGCCAAGCTCCAATATATTGGATATCAGACAATAATGAGTTAATATCACAGTTAAAATTTTAAGTTCCTCAAAATGCTAACATTCTATTTCACACATAAACAATTTTTATTTTTTAACTTTCTTGGTTGCTGATTTCTTCTTCACCTTTTTCTTCACTTTTTTACTTCCTCTTGTTTTAGATTTAGTCCTCCGTAGCCTTGGTGGTCTGGCAACTGAAATAACAGAAAATATCAAAGTAGTGACTGCACTTAGGGGATAAGTGTATTCAAAATTGTCATTTTGTACCAAATGGAATCTTCCTCCTTATATATAGCAGGTGTCCATTTCAAAACTTAGGGGTGTCAGGTTGTATTTTCTTCTAAATTTATTTGTAAAATGACTGAACTTTTAGCAAATACTGGAGGCCTTGATCAGACGCTGCATTCTGCTGCGTCTGATCTGGGTCTGCACTGTTTGCCAGCATACCTGTTTAGGGGTTTCTGTTACAAATGGGTTAATCAATGGTTTTACCATCGAAATTTCATTTTAAGATGACACTTCAGCAGAGCTGTAAAAATTGAATTTGCTACAGAAAAATCGATGCTTTAACTCCCCAAATGACAATTTTGCAATAGTTATCCCCAGTCAAATGCACTTATCCGGTTGTTTTGTTAAAAACTGTACTATTTTGCACTTAACAACAAGCACTGTGAGCTGTGTAAAACCAAATGCCACCCCATGAAAAGCACCGTTACGTGAAGACGTTGGCAGTATAATGCAGAATACACTGTCGCAAATTTTTGACGTTATCCAATCAGACATCCCGTTACATAAGCAAGTGCATTAGAATGGTTGGTTGATCAACATGGGCTGGAAAAATATTCTTGAAATTGGACTATGTCATTTTACTAATTCCATATTGAAAAAAACTTTTGGCTACTTAATTTTTAATTGTGGGTCCTTTCTAACAGTGATTTGTGGAGTAATATATCATCTCATCAAATCACGAGGGCATAGTGTAAGTGATTTGTCGACTAACAACTGACCTACAAACTGTTATTTATTAAGGTAATCAACAAATCACATACTACAGCTGGTCTATTTCAATTCTAATACAGTAAACATCAACATTAATTTTGTTGTTTCCTTAAAATTCTCCAAACCTTTTGCCATGGCCAGAAGAAATCCCACCAACATTATTGAGTGTTTTTGAAAAAAAAATACTAAGCCCTACCAACACGATAAATATGACCATAAATACCATGCTTACCTTGAAATTGAGGTCAAGGTCACCAAAGAATAATGCCTTTGTTATGTTGTCATGATATCCTTACTTTCTGTAAGAAAATTCTCTTGCCAGTACCCAGCCAGCACAAAACTGCAGGTCAATATCAGCCTGATATCAATATTAATGCACTGCGTGCTTGGTAATTTTTTTTCAAGAGCTGTCGTTTGGACATATTTTTCTTATTTTCCCCAGTATAATGGGTTATTTCAGCAGATGGCAAATTGTTGATATTCTCTAAGAAAACAGGATTTGACATCATGCAAAGCGAATCCATGTACTGGAACACAGGATTTGACATTTCATGCAAATTGTCTCCTATGAATTTAGACTGTTTTGGGTTCAACAATACATCAACCCTTATGGGTCATGTTGTCTCCCAGAGAAAGGGAGACAAGAGATAGAAGAGATAGTAGAGGAGATGAAAGAGAGGGTCAGGGGAGAAAGACAAAATAAAATGGAAGTGTAGAGACAGTAATAACAATGCTCCCACTCTGCCTCTACCTGCGTTAAGGACAGCAGGCCTATGGAGACAATTTGCATGAGATATTAGGTCCTGATAGGAGACAATATGCATGAAAAGTCAAATCCTGTTTTCTTAGAAAATATCAACAGTTTGCCATCTGCTGAAATAACCCAGAGGGTGGTAAAGGTTATACTGCAACATAGTACTGGTCCAGTATTCTCTGCTGGAAATTAACCCTTGATTATCATTATGTTCCTGCAAAATAGGCTGTATGTCTATGCATAAGAAATGAACACCTCATAGTTAGAGCATAGACTCCATGCCTATGCATAAGAAACCAACACCTTAGTTTGTGTCTTACCAGATTAAGATATGTTAGAAAATAGTGCTTGATGGAAATTAAGCAACTGAAAGGAAAGAATAATTATGGCATAACAACTGTTTTGAAACCCAATAAGCAAATGAGAGAGAAGAACTGAAAAGTAGAATTGAGAGCAGAAATATAAAATAGTACATGTATAATCATTTCATTATCAAATTAGCCGATGAATAAGAGAGTAGAATTATAAAGTAATATAGTTGTTTCATTATGAAGGTTAGCCAATGAAAAAGTAGAATTACAAAGTAGTATAGCTGTTTCACTTTTGAATAAGCCAATAAAAAAGTAGGATTATGTTTCACTATTAAATTCACACATGCAAATATAAAATTATAAAGTTGTTTCAATATTACGACAGCCAATGAAAAAGTAAAATTAATAAGTACATTTAGTCTAATACTTTCCCTATTAAATAAACCAATGGGCAAGTAGAATTATTATAAAGAAGTACAGTTGTTTCACTATTACCATAGCCAATGAAAAAGTAAAATAATTGTTCCACTGTTGAATTAAGCATGAGAAAGTGGAATTGTACGGAACCCTGGAGGGACATGCAATTTATTTTAATATGTGCGAACAAGATAATATCTTACGTGCACAAGATATGATCTTGCGTGAACAAAATAATATCTTGTGCACACAAGTTATTATCTTGTGTGCACAAGATAATATCTTGTTTGCACAACTTAATATCTTGTTTGCACAACATATCTTGTTAACACAATTGTCCACACAAGATCTATGTTGTGCAAACAAGATAATATGTTGTGCAAACAAGATAATATCTTGTGCAAACAGGATATAATCTTGCGTGAACAACATAATATCTTGTGCACAAAAATTATTATCTTGTGTGCACAAGATAATATCTCACACAATTCAATACCTTGTTTGCACAAAATATTAGCTTGTTAGCACAATTTAAGATGTTATGTTGTCTGCACAAGATCTATGTTGTGCAAACAGGATAATGTGATGTGCAAACAATATAATATCTTATGCATACAAGATATTAAGTTGTACAAACAAGATATTATCTTGTGTGCAGACAAGAGATATTATGTTTTTCGTACAAGATATATTACGTTGTCCGGACAAGATAATATCTTGTGTGCCAAGATAATATTTTGTCCGCACAACTTAATATCTTGTTTGCACAACATATTAAAAATATTGCATGTCCTTTTCCGGGTTCTGTAGAACTATAAAGTGATATAATAGCTTTTTTTTACTATAAAGTTAGCCAATGAAAAAGCAGAAGCATAAAGAAGCATTAATTAATTAATGTGTTGTTATTAAATTAACCAAATGAGAGCGTAGAATTACAAAGTAGTACAAGCTACAGGAGTTTTGAACAACTGGCCCAGGTAATTACAGAACAGAAGTTGCTATAGTAATCTCAGATATGTAATAATATACTGATAGACAGTTGTACCATAAAGCTGATTAACACTCAATAATCATTTCAAGCCAACTTTGGCCATGTCATCTTGTGCTTTGTAAGCAATGAGTATTGTAAACGCAGGAAATCTGCTCTATGTTCACCACATCTAAAACATACGAGGGCAAGTCAATAAGTAACCAGCCTATCCCATTTCCAATTGACCGAGACAACCAAGTTTTCCATGCTTTGTTTCAATACATGTTTTAGGCATGAGGGCAAAATTGCACCCTTATTGTGTCATTCACTCATATTAAGATATTGAACGTCGAACATGGCTAGCAATGCAAAAGCACGCTTTTCATCAAATGTTGTGTACCATGCTGTAATTGCGTACTTGTATTTGAAAGGGAAAACAGGTCAGGAAATACATGGCGTGTTGACAAATGTTTATGGGTCTTGTGCACCATCGCATGCACAAGTTAAATTCTGGGTTTGGGAATTCAAACATGGTAGACATCTTTAGAAGACTAAACCAGGTCGGGACGCCCATCAGATGCCACCAATGAAGAAATGTGTAACAAAGTATGGGATCTGGTGTACTCTGATAGGCAAAACAGCGAATGCATTACACATTTCACATGGTAGCTTTTCAACAATTTTACATGATCATTTGGGTATGTACAAGCTAACAGCCCGTTGGGTCCTAAAATCCCTTAAAAGCAAATGCCAACCAGAGCATCAGTATGCAGTGCATTGTTGAAGCCTTTAGGTCAAAGGAAGATTATTTTCTTTCAAGTCTGGCGACTGTAGACCTGGGTCCATTATCATGAGCCAGAGAATAAAACTCAAAGTTGCCAGTGGGTAGGGCCGGGGTCGTCGAGGCCAAAGAAGTTCAAAACGCAACCTCTGCTGGAATGGTGATGGCAACTGTATTTTGGGATGCACAAGGAGTTATTATGTTGAACTTTCTAGCTATAAAGAAAAGTACGATAACAGGTGCATATTATGCAAATTTGCTTGACCAACTGAGAACTGCAAACCATGAAAAACGCCGAGGTAACTCTCCAACTCTCCAACAAGATAATTCAAGAGTCGACACTTGCAAAACTGCATTGGATGATGTTGAGCAGAATGGGTACCAGCTAATATCACACCATGCCTATTCTCCGGACTTAGCTCCTAGTGACTGTTTCCTATTCCAAAATTGAAAAAGGATATCCGTGGACGTCATTTCCGGTCCAACAAAGAAGTTGTGGTGGCAGTTGAGGAGTGGGTCGGAGACAAGGACCCTGGTTTCTTCAGGTCTAGGCTGATGGCACTGGAACAACATTGGTCCAAGTGTGTGACAATTACATCGAAAAAGAAGAGATCAATCTCACCCAGAAATAAGTTAGGCTGGTTTTTTATTGACTTGCCCTCATATTTTCTTGACAAATGTTCCTTTTTTTTTTTAAAAAAAATAATGACATGGTTTTCATAGCTTGAATTTGATCTGAAAATTATACCATATGATCCAGTGCTGAAAACCATTACTTAAAAATAAAATAAACAGTGTTTGCTAATTTTTCTAGATTTCCAGCAGCAAAAAACTGAGAATGGATAACAGATCTGTGTAAACACATAATCTTCTAGTCAACATGTAAAACCTCAAAACTTAATCAAGCTTTTTATACCCTAATATACAAATATATTCACTATAATAAGAGCATGCTGTGCTTAGAAACTTCATATGATTTATAAAACAAGCCCCAGAAAGTCATTGTGGTCAAGCCAGAAAGCCACTGAATTACTGTAAGCCGACAGTCAGTACAACCAAATGCTCCTTATGCAAACTTTGGACTTGTTTGGTTGAACCAAACATATCCGAAGTTTGCAGAAGGCACACATATAATAAAAATAGTGTGCATTAACACACACATAGCAGCATCATGTTCATCTTTATCAAAAAAAGGGTAATAACTGATATGTTACTATGATCTTTTAGCCCCTTCTTCGACCTTAGACTTAAAAAAATCATGTGAGAACAAGTCTGTGAAATGAATCCCCCCCATAAACTCCACTTTATCTGTAGAAAACTGGGGTTTACGGGAGGTACAGATTATTTTTCTTATTTCTGCTCCGAGATATAGGTTGTGGGTACTCGTTAGAACCGCTGCAATGAGGCGGTCCCATAACCTATATTTACAGTATAAATAAGAAAAATATCACAGATTTTTATAAGAAAAGTAGCCATTTTGTAGATGTAAAATGTAAAAATGCACTATGTCGTACAGGTGTGTTACTGTAATGTAATGTGCTCTTAATTGAAAAGAGCATAGATGTGCACTTATTAAAGCATGTGAGAATATTATGGTAAAATATTTTCAGCTCTATGGTACAAACAAAAGAGATGCTAAAGGAATATATTATGAAGATACTAATGCCTATATAGTTTAGGTTATAATGTATGCATTGTAATATACCAAGCGATCTTTCTTACCTATGCATTTCAGCTTTTAATCTCTGAATAAATTGCAGAAATCATTAACTTTTCATTAGAGGACAATACCAACCCTCAAACCACAGTCAAGGTTCTTTATTATTATTATTTGTTCATCGGTGTCAAGTTGACATTTATCCAATTGGCCTAGTACTGGTTTCTACACAGGAAATAACTGAAGTAATGGCCAAATTTGACTGACTATATATGTGTGCATGTGTCATGGATATTTCTGGCTCATATATATTTTTTGTGCCTTTTTTACACATTCTTTATGAAAATTGGGTCCATACCTCTTTACATTATAAAATGGACCTTGCTTTTCAAAGAGAGGGATCTTTGGGAAAAGTTGAAAACCTTTTTGCACAAGACCCTTCCGGAATTATCCTTGCATTACACATGTAATAGTAATGACACAAGAAGCAATCTGTAAACATTAAAAAAGCAATCTGTATAGACATTAAAAACACAATCTGTATAGACATTAAAAACACACAAAAAGTTAAATAAATTTGGAATTCAATACAAGAAAATCATCTAGTTATTTTGTTACATATTTAACAGAAAACAAAATCTGCAAAATGCCAAAAAAAAATACAACTCCGGTAATGAAGGCTTATAACTCACGGACATCCATTAATACTTACAAGTGCTTTCAGCTTCCCTTTTCTCTGCCTGTTCTGTTTCATTTTCTGCTGACTCATCTTCTGGAATGTATCCCGGATTTATCTGAGCCATTTCATGATCACTGAGCTCTGAGCCGGGAGACAGTGGCCTGCTTGATTGGCTGCTGATCACTGAGCCAGCAGATGGTGGGCGTTGGCTAGGGGACAAGCTCCTCCTCCCAGTGTCACTGTATGCTGAACTTGCTGATACTGGTCGACCAAGGTTGGAAGTCGGGCTTGGTCTAGGGCCCAAAGGGGAAGGGCTTCTTAAACTATGTGCAGAGCCTGTTGCCACTGGTGACCGAATCTGTGGTTGTGGTGAAGTGACACCAAGAGCAGACCCTTGCTCTTGCCTCAAAGAGCCCACTGAGGTGTAGAGACCACCTGTAGCTTGCCGCATAAACTGGGCTGATCTCAGGGAAGTTTTACTGCTGCTGCCTGAACTCGAGGAGGATTTACTGCTCACTGAACTCTGTGAAAAAAAATAATAAAAAAATTGAGTTGAGTCTGTAAATAATCTGGGCCCAGTTGTTCAAAGTATCATTAGTTTAACCCATTGTATACCAGTGGACTCTTCCATTGCTATATGTTGGACAAGTCCATTTTTTTTACATACCGTAAAAATTCGGCTATAAGGCGATTCGGCTATAAAACGGGGCGCCTTTTTTAGTTTTTCTTAGGTGGGATTTTGCTTATACTCTTTTATAAGACGGGTCAAAATCTTGCCATATCTGTCGGGGCCTTTCTGCTGCCGCCAGATGCCGTTTAGATGTGAGAAATCAGCCTTTTTTTCATCAGAAAACCCCTCTACTTACCCCTCACATGGCTTGTTTATGTCTGTTGACATTCTGTGTTTTCGGTTGTGAGAGTTACAAAGAGAGACAACTCTTACTGAATCTGAATAGGTAGGTCTATTAAGTGTTGGGAAAAGGGGGGAACTTTATTTCCATCCAAAAAATTTAGAAATATTTGTTGCAGCTTTTCTATAAGTAACTGAACTTTTTTTTTTATCGGAGAACACAACACCTAGCTATTCAGATTCAGAACCAATGCCCCAGCTAGCACAAAATAGCAGGCAAACGTTGGGCCGACAGGAAGATGGTGTTGATACGTCCTATCAATATCGGCCCGAAGTTGGCCTGGTACATGCTTTGCTGGTTAAGGCTAGAGAGCCACACAGATTTCTTTTTAATAGACGACAGGGGCTGACAAATCCATTTCCCGGCCGCCTGGGACAAGACCAAAATCGCGTTGGGCAGGTGCACTTTGACCTTATGATGCCCAGTCGGGCAAGTGCAGAAAAAAATTGTCTACAACTGTCAGTCTTTTTGAGTCCTTAAATACAGTAAAACTACACCAGTAAGTAAATCGCGATAATACTGCACAGTCAATTCAGAGACAAACCTTCTGTGTATTTATTACGGTTCAAGTATGACACTATTGTTAATCCCTGTCATATAATTGCCACCCTGCGGTGCGTGTCAATAAGGTGTGAAAATATGGTCAAGTTATGTCTCTAACTTGCGTTTATCCTCCAATCATAAAACTTAGTCCACAATCAATGTGAAAATGATTTAATCACTCCTCAGACAATTAGCTACATCTGAGGGTAGATTTTTATTTATTTATTTATTAACAATTTTTGACAACATATATACATACATAGTACATACATATGCAATCAAGGAATTGGATGTAGGCTAGGCCTATACGTATCCTCTCCTTGGAAGGGTAGATGTTTGCATAATAAAAACAGACTATTTTACTATCTCATGAATGTTTATGTTTTGGGGCCAAATAGCAGACGCTTGGCAGGAAAAGTCAAACGCTGTTGTTGGTTATTGACACAGAGCTTTTGGGGATAATTCGGAAGCTGTGCAAAGCGCTGTTTTATTTCCACCTCTATTCACAACCGTTTAGCTGCCGAGAAAATATTTTTTACCGGTTCCAAACATTTTTTTTATGAAAGAGATACACACAATGATCTTAAACACGTGTGGGGTTGCTGGTCATTTACCGATTGCGTGCAGAAAAATGTTTTTTTTTTTGTTTGTTTTTATTGGAGTTTAACGGCCAAGTCAGCACTATTTAGGTCATTTTTGAGCCGGTCAGTTCAGTTTACCTATCAACACTTTCCTGGGCAGGCTTATACGTAAGCGGTTAACCAGTACAGTGCACATTCTTTCGCCAGAAACTGACAACTGCCCTTCTTGAATAAGCGGAAGGGAGAGAATGACCGTAGAAAAGATTTCATGATCAATCTTCAGGAAAGAATGTTGCCGACCTCGGCGAGAGTCGAACCCGCGTCCTCCTGATCACCAGTCAGACGCGCATCTGACTGAGCCAACGAGGCCGGCGCAGAAAAATGGTAGCGGTGGTTTATGGGCAGCGATTTATATCAATTCAAAATCACCAATTGGCTTTTTCCGTATGTCTGGTCTTCGTCTGAAAAAAGCCTGCAGTCCATGACCTCGGCTTTAAGACGGGGTAATTTTTTTGGACTCATTTTGGAGGGAAAAGTCCTCGTCTTATAGCCATATTTTTACGGTATGGGGTGACAGGCCTATTTTTTCATTTTTATTCTATTTTTGATAGAAAATTCTGTTAGCAAATAGTGCAGGTCCTGATCAGATGCTGCTTTCTGCGGCATCTGATCTGGGCCTGCCCTGTTTGCCAAGGTACCCTTTAGGGGTTTCCGCATGCAATGGGTTAACATACTTGTCAATCATCAATATGTTAACTGTTCTAGCAAGGACACTATCTAATACATTGATATTTTTGCTAAAAAATTGAGTAAGCTACGCACATTTTTTTTTTCAGCAAATACATGATTATAAGTATATTTGCCAAATTAAATTGCCAAACTTTTAATGATACGCTATTTTTAAAGTAACTTCATCAATTCTGAACATTTGAACCCTGGCCTGAATTTATTACAAATAGCCCAGGAGCCTCAGAAAAAAATATCATCACGAAAACACCCCTTTATAATTCTGACCCCATTCAACCCCACATTTATATAATAAAACTGGGGGTTTACAGGGGTAAATCTGTTTTTCTTATTTCTGCTGTAAAATATTGATTGTGGGTACTCATTATAACCACATCGATGAGGCAGTTATAACGTGTACCCTCAATCTATATTTTGAGCAAAAAATTTCATTTTTTTTCGCAATAAATTGTACACTGTACCTATAATATGCATGCTTTCATAATGTGATCAGAATTTATACTATCTTTTGATATTTTGTAACCATTTAAATTTTCAGTCTTGTCTGAACGAAATATCAAAAGAAACAAATTAAGGATCATAATAAATATGAGTAATTATTTCATATGATATTAACCCTTATCTTGCTGAATATTCATTTGTGCCACACCCATTTCTGTCTATCAACCAATCAAATAACTTGATGTAATTTATTGCTAAAAATTCAAAAACTGAATGCCAAACAGTGTAGATCCAGTTCAGAAGCCATCTGATCTGGATTTACACTGTTTGCAAAGATAGGGGTTGTCGTGAACAGCAAGATAAAGGTTAAAGATATTAAATAAGTTTAATAATAGTGCTTATCTTTTGCAAGCCTTGGTGAGCAAAAGACAAATACAAAAATTTATGAAACATGTTCAAAAAGTAATTAAACAACTTTGTTATATTTCCAACAATACCATATTCACCATATGTATACAGAAAGATAGGCCTCAGCAAACAGTGACAACCCAGATGAGATGCCACACATCATGCTGTCTCATCAGATCAGTGTCACACACCCAGCTATTTTTTGAAACAACATTGGATGGTAAATTGTACATGTTCAAATTTTAGAACAAGTATCACAAGGAGTGAGGGTCTCCTGATATTTAGGAAAAGGAGTGTACAACATCTCACAAGTGAATTTTATTTTGCTCTTGATAAACCATTGCCTACACCATTATTACTATTCAATGTCTCTGATGTCCTTGACAATGATAATAATCATTATGATAATATTTGACAGTAAAAATGTCTTTTTTTTAGAAACTTTAACTGAGTTTGAATTTTTCAAGGATATGTCAATAACATAAATTTAATGATCAAGTTTGATTTTCAGTATTATGAGCATTCTGCAATGATACAAACAACATATACTTTTAGCTTGTTCTGACTTCAATAACTGTCAAGATGCTTTTGTGGGACCCTAAAATACCTCTCATTTTATGGTCCTATGGTGGAACATGCATTTAACATGAAAATCCAATCAAATAGGAGAGTTTACTATCATTCCTGTGAAGGAGACAATGTTTGTGACTATATTTTCAGCTTTTGTTGGATTTGCTTTGAACAAATTAAGCCCCATCTGGTAAAGGGTCTACTCTTAAAGGAAAGAATTTGCTCCTGAATGAGCAAATTCTTTCCTTTAAGAGTGGACCCTACTGACAAGGGAGACAAAAACATTGTTGAAAAAAGAACTGCCTCCCCTGAATGTATCTACCCTTAAATACAAACCTTAGAAGTGGCTGATGAAACTCTGGAGGGCCTCAAGTCAGATTCAAATTCGACACCAAACTTCTTGACTCCTGTATGAGTTGATACCAAGGTTCCAGACAGTTTTCGTGGGGCGACTGGTTTCCTGATGACTTCTTTGGGTTCAGGTTCTGGCTCAGGTTCAGGCTCTGGTTCAGGGCTTAAAAAAGACATGAAATACTTGAGATACAGTCTATAATACTGTGCACAAATGAGACACAGTCTATATACTCTTGTGCACATAAAACTTGTTCTAATGCTCTTGCAACTGTTACTCAACATCGTTTTGGGATATACTGTAATGCCCTATGGATATCATGTTGGAACATCAATGTCATCATGTACTATCTCTTTTCATGGGCTAATGTTTGGTTGTAAATCACCGACAATACAGTAAAACCTGTCATTGTAGCCACCTCTTTAAAGCAAGCAACTGTCTTAAGCAAGCATGCATTCAGTTCTCAACAAAGGTAGATGCATTAAAACTCACTTGTATTAAGCAAGCCAGTCTTCTGCAAGTGGATTTTGATTATCCAATAGGTGCTAAAATGCTTACTACAGGTTGAAAAATTCTTGCCATATTGTGCAAATAAAGCATTATTTTAAACCAAACCTATGAATAAAGGCATTAGAATGGTGATGACTGTGTTGAAACATGTCATTTTGGGAGGTAAATAGTCAGTTTTATGTTAGCAAATTCTTTACTCTGCTGTAATATTGCCATAAAAAAAATGTAACCATCAAACTGATAATTTATCTTTCCAAATGACAATCTGTATGACATTTATTCTAACAGTGTTAAGTATACCATGGTTCTGCATTTAGCACATCTTACAGATAAATCCTATTAAATTTCATGGTTATTTTTCTTTGAAATCAAGTGTTGTCTGGTTATCATTAGGTTTGTCAGAAACTGTGTGAAGCTCTGAACTTTCTACTTGACTAATTTTTATAAGATTTGGTATGCACTTATTTAGACCAATTGTGGGAATTCCAATTGGTGCAAATTGTGAACTCCTTGTGGTGAAGTTATTGAAGCTTTTAGCTTGACATCTAGATATTTGAATGATTTAATAAATACTGACAATACTTACTTCGATGGTTTGATCAGTCAGATTTACCCTTCAGAACTTCAACCAAATAAAGCAAATTCTTCTGATACCAAAGCCCCGGTGATTTCTTTTATTAACATTTATCTATTTTAATGTTGAAACATCTCCGAGTGCTCATCATTGGTACATCTCTGTATCCGCTTGATTTTTATGTTCTAGATGTTGCACTGATGAGTCAGACAAGATAAGGTATGGGTTGTCATGTTCAACAGAATGAGAGTTTAAGTGATAAAAGTGTGAGAGTAATACATGTATGTAAGAACTTTCATCTTTACCTTTCAAGATCAATAAGTCCCACTTCAGGTAGGTGTCTGAGCATGTTCTGTACATTATCTTCCTCCTGATGAATGATTAATAAGACATGGTTATATGTAGTTTTCTTCTTCAGATGAGAATATTGTATTGGAAAGACAATTTAGAAAAGACAACGTGACTACACACAAATTACACATTACCATTTACCCTAAGTATTCAGACACCGATGTTGTGTTCGGATGCCGATGCAGCATTCTGCAGGGTCTACACTGTTTGCTCAAGCCTGTCTGTCCAAATACAGTAAAATTCCGCTATTAAGACCACCTAATTCTGCTTTAAAAAGCTTATTCAGCTAGTAGGCTGCACTTAATTTTTATTTGTGTTTTCTGCCCATAGTGTCCTCTGGTCTAAAAGACCACTTTTGAACAGTCCCAAAGGTGGTCTTAATATAGGAATTGTACTGTACATACAGTAAAAATGCTAACCTTATAATAATGCTCATAATAAAATGGATTTGGATATAACACTGTTTAAAGATAGATTCCAAAAAGGACAGGTTATAACCTATTTTTTATACTGAATAGAAACTTCTGCCTTATGTGTAGCGTGAGTCATTTTCAAAAACTAAGTTATTTAATAGTAACTGATTAAGAAAAAAATATGAACATTTTGCAAACAGTGCTGTCTGCATCACATTAACTAGAGCTATCACTAAAGGTGATGAATACCCCCACAAAAACTGCCTTGATAGTACATCAGCGTCATTTTGCAATTTTTTCACTTGAAAGGGGCCATAACTATGTCGAAAATTGACGAATTGTAGTGGAAATCGAACTTGACCTGTATTTTATGATGTTACATCAGTGTACCAAAAATTATAAAAATCGGTGAAGCGCTTTTTGAGTTATCGTCTGGAAACCAAGTCAACAGACCGACCGACAGACCGACCGACCGACAGACCGACAAGCTCACTCCTATATACCCCCCCAAATTTCATTTGTGGGGGTATAACAAGTCCGTACAATGAACATACCTCTAAAACCCACTTTATATAGAGAAAAGTGGGTTTTACAGGGGTGTTCATTATTTTTATCCCCACGTTTTTCAACGAAAAAGTGGGGATATTGTTATCGCCTCCGTCCGTCTGTCTGTCCGTCTGTCTGTCCGGCTATCTCCTCCTAAACCGTTAGCCGGAATTCAACCAAATTTGGTATGCGAGTTGCTTTTTTTTTTTTTTTTTTTTTTTTGGTTTGGGTTTTACGGCCCTTTCAAGATTATTTCACTCATATCGAGCCGATCGTTAATCAGAGGTGGGCGAAAACCGGAGTACCCGGAGAAAAACCACCTGACCTTCCGTTGCAGAACTTGGCGTCTCACACGTGGCCCGAGCGAGGCTCGAACCTACGGCGGTGAGATGCGAGTTGCTTACATGAATGGCTTGCGCAAGAGCACATTTTTTTGTCCCCACCCCCAGGGGCCCTGGGGAGGGGTCAAAAGGTCAAATTTTGACCTACTGTGGAGAAAACGTGGGGATTTGCGATGGCTTGCCATCGACTGTGCGCTCTAGTTTATTTTTGCTCAAAAACTTAGATTGTGGGTACTCGTTAGAACCGCCTCATTGAGGTGGTTCTAACGAGCACCAACAATCTATATATGAACTAGAAATGAGGTACATATGAAACATTTTCTTATGAAAAATGCTCATTCTAGAGATATGACAGACGCCATTACAGCGCATGGATGTGTTACCGTAATGGGGCCTTCACTGACTGCCAGTATCCCATTTTAGGGCATTCCATATAAAATGGTTTTACAGACTATGTAGCTTCAACTGTCCAGCCTAAAACATTTACCTGTGCACATCAACATGTATCTGAATGAAGAAATTACATGTTCTAGCAGAATAAAATGCCAGATGCAACTTTAACCTTTTTACCCCTGAGTTTCTGAAGTCGGCTCTTCCTTCCTTTAACCCATGACATGCCAATCACAACAAATGTAATCTGCTTTGTCTTCTGTGGGTAACTTTAAAGTCATTTTTGCAAACAGTGAAGACCAAGATCAGACTGCTCCTCTGATCAGGGTCCACACTGTTTGCCTGTTTGCAAAGATATGTTTGAAAGTTTGCAAAAAGATTCAGCAGACGACATAAACAGAAGACATCTTCAGATGCAGTTGTCATGGCATCTTAAAGGTTAATTCGAACACGTCTATTCTTGTAAATTTGGAGTTAAGTCAGAATCATTAATAGGATGGCATATAGTGTTGATCCTGATGAGACGGCTTATCATGAGTTGTTTCATCTGGATCAACCTTGTTTGCATAGGTTACTCTACCGGTCTTCAGGGCTGAAAGGGTTAAGAAAGGCAGGCAACCTGAAAAAATTGGAATCACAAAGGGAGATAACTGTCATCTGTAATATTTTAGGACAAATTCTAAGATGAGCGAACTAAAGTCAACCCGCATTATTTACATTCGTTACAATGGCAAACCTCGTTATAACGACAATTTCAATGGAATGCCTTCTTAGCTTAAGGCTTAGCCTCGATTACGAGTGACGTGGGCTTCCCTCGGGTATGAAATGCCCAAATCGAATCCATAGTCATGAAAGATTCTTGTAATCCAATACTCCAAGAAACAAATGTTACAGATATTTGTTAGAATTGCCTCATGATGTGGAAAAGACCTTTTATACTTCTAACTGAGATTCTTTATAACGGCAAATTCATTATAACGGCATAATAATAGGGAACAGATACTGTAGTTATAACGCGGGTCCTCTGTATCTACCTCTGAGGTCTCTTCATCGGAAGCATTGTCCACAACCACACCCAGCAGGTCATCGGAGTAGGTGCCACTAACTGGTCCTGGGTACAAGTCTTCATAGTAACCATCCTCCTCTGTAATCATAATGCATATACACAGTCATATTTTCATGGCTTGATTGACTGACTGATTGTGTTGAGGTTTAAATGGGCCTAAAACATGTACCTGAATAAACAAATTACATGTTCTTGCAGCCCTTGTGGGTAACTTCATGTCGTCGCCCAGAGAAAGGGAGGAAAGTGATAGAAGCCAAAATTGAAGTATGGGACAGGCGAGAAAGAGGAAAATACAGTTGACTCTCGTTATCTCGACCCCGCCTATCTCGATCCTATCACTTATGTCAAACCTATTTCTAAGTCCCTTATATGCCCATATATATGTATTGTATTTCAACTTCGCATGTGCGAACTACTTTTAAGTCGACACTTCGGCTATCTCGCCCATCATTTTCAGTCCCTGAATATATTTTTCACTGTTTTTACTACTGCGTATCTCGAACCGGGATTCATGACGTAAAGAAGGAAGAAAAAAAAACAACAACAAATAAACGATGCCACCGGTCTTTCAGTTAAAGAAAAGTATGATAGACCTTTACAACACAGTTCATCAATACTCACAATGTTTTTAATTTTCCAATTTGTCCAGGTGCGTTTGCAATTAAAATTAGCCCAAACAATACCTTTACCGCTATTACGATAATAAAGACTGACACACAGTGCTCAACCTTTGATTTTAATACCATCTCGTTCCAATGATTTCCAAGATTTTCGTGATAAAAGGCCGCTCTGATTTGTATAGATGTGACAAGGTTCTTTAATTGGTTGTTTTATGTACTCGTCATTAGTGTCAAAATTGAGTACTGTCCCTTGTCAAGATGCACATACAAACAGTGTAGATCCTAAAAAGATGGCTCATGACCAGCTTTCTCGGCAGGACCTAAACTGTTTAAATCTGCTCACCGAAGTGATATAACATTGCATTCACAATTGGGGAACCAGTCCATTTAAGTACAGATCTATTTTTAGCTTATTTGGCTACCTGAATCTGCATGAATGTAAAAGACAACAAAACACGTGAGAAATCTTTTATAATCGCTATACATCGACAAGCTCCATTACTTTCATAAACAAATTTTAAAAACTCAATAAGCTGTGCATGTAAGTGCTATTACTCTAGAATAACCAAGAATGCCAAGCATATCGTGGCAAATAATGGTCTCCGATATGCATGTGACGTCACACTTTGGTTATCTCGTGCTACGGATAACTTGAACTTTTTTATCCGGTCCTGTGAGGTTCGAGATAACAAGAGTCGACTGTAAATGGAAGTGAAGAAACAGCAGAAATAACAAAATTCATCCTCTACTCATACCTGCTGCAAGGACAGCACACCTTTCCCAACTGTAAGCCAATATCATTTGGACACCCCATGAAGATTAAGACTGGGTCAAAAATACATGAAATCACAATTATTTTTGAAAACTTTGAGATGCCCCCTCATTACCATGGCAACAATGGTTTAGCCTAAAATGGTTCCATTTACTGCCCAGTGAACATTCATGCTGAGTTTGGTGTAAAATGGATCATTTACTATGAAATAATGGCTATATGATTTGCTGTCCAAGGCAACACTGTGAAAATCAGAAAAATTCACAAAGTCCCCATGTTGGAATGGGTTTAGGGATAAGAGACATAATGGAAATAATTTAGGGGTATTTTTTATCTTTTATTAAAAAAAAAATGCCCTAAAAATCCTAAAAATTCGGACAGCTCGACGACTTGCTGTAATTCCCCTAAAATTTTAACAAATTTGTTTCAAGATCCAGCAAGAGTCAAAAACGTTGCAGATAAATGTCGAACCTGGACATGATGGTCAAAGTCACTGGAGTGCAAAATATAGGTCAAAGTCACCAGATCAAGGTGCCTATAGTAGTCGTAGATAAAATTGACTAGGCAGAGCTATTTTTTGCACCTGCCTTTGGAATAATCTATCAACAAAAAGGTAAAGCAAGGGAACCGATTGTGTGAATTCAACTGTAACACAAACAAAGCTGTGGCGTATATGGTCCGCTTGCAGAAAGCATGCGAAAGGCGCTCTACCGAATCTACTGGTGGACTCAGCGAATTTGACATATATTGACAACACCTGAATAGCTCCGCCTAGTCAATATTATCTGCGACTACTATACAAAGACAGAAGGTCAGCGAATTTGACATATATTGACAACACCTGAATAGCTCCGCCTAGTCAATATTATCTGCGACTACTATACAAAGACAGAAGGTCAGGGAGATGTTTTATGTAAGATTTGATGGTAGCTGAGGTTTGTAGTTGACTTAAATAAAAAAAAACTTTGACGTAAATGTCAAACTTCGAGGTAAATGTTAACAGACGGACAGACCAACATCGAGGGTTTAGGGGCTAGAAGGCTTATGGGCTAGAAATTGTCACGGATTATGCTCTAATATTGTCCAATATTATGCGCTTTTGTCTAAGATTATGTGTTATTTTGTGTCCAACTTGTGTCCAACTCGGTCCAACATGTATTATGGGCTTAAAAGTTTAAATTTGGGGGCTGTTTAGCCCTTAAAACTTAAAAAAGCCCCTAAAACTGACAAAAATAGCCCTTGAAATTGGACATTATTGGACATTTGACTGTCCATGGGATTAGCAGCTATGTTGTTTGCCTTTGAAAACCTTGCAATTGTATATACTGTTTGCCTTATTTTAAGATTGGAGAACTCAATATTCTGATGAAAATTTGTACATATACACCTTTTTATAACACTGTTCATCATGAGATGGATCCCAAAAATCTATGTTCAATGCCTGCAGAAATAAAACAAGAGCACCGCATGCGGGTGCCAACGCTCGGCTGCAAACATTCTAAGTCAAAAAAGGGGCATAACTGTGCAAAAATATTTTGAGGGTTACCTCAACTATTGGCATGAGTTCCCCTTTTCATAATGAACAACTAGTCCGAGTTTCAAGACAACATGTTCAGTAATGACAGAGATATTACAAAATGTCCAAGTTTTTGCAAGATGACGCAGACGACCTTTTGAATCAATGGCTGGTGGAAAAAACATTACCTATGGCACAACATATAAACAGAAAACATCTTTAATGTGATGGCTGTTTTTATAATTGTTATCATTGCAATTTTGTCTTGTTGTAATTTGGGTCAGCACAAGAAAAATCCTACCATAAAATCTGTGAATCAGTGAAGACTCAGTGAAGCCTGCACATTCATGCTGTCTGATCAGTCTACAATGATTGCAAGGACCTTTTATGTCTCTGGGCTATCCAAGGAGAGATAAACAACCGCTCCTGCCATAAGTGGTGGATGTGCAGGATGATCTGAGTCTTTGCTTGTTGCTCATGAATTTTCACAGGTTCTGTCATGCGGTAGCTCATTTATTATTGATCATAATACCTTCAAATTCTTTATCTTCAGGTAGGGGTGGCCAGACTCTGTTAACAGCTGGATCAAACATCTTGTTCTTAGCTACCTTCTCCGATCGTCCATTCAAAAACAAACCTGACAAAACATGTTACATGTAGAAAGAAGTTTAATCTCTAAAAAAAGAATAAGAAAAGTTTTTCCTACTCTTAATGAGAAATGGTACATACTGTAGTATGATAGGTACATATAAATCTTGCATACAAACTGTTCATTATAACATGGCTTTGGATATAACATGGTTAAAGAAGTGTCCCAAAAGTATTTATAGATTATACAGAAAAATGTCCATAAATGGTCATTTTTATATAATCTATAAATTTTTGTTTGGACACAACATGGCTGTTTAATAAACATCAGGGGTCAGTTGTTCATAACTAATGACATTGTTAGTTAACAAATATTTAAAACTTGGATCGTCTTAAAATATGACAAATTTACTAAAATATTTGCACATTTTTTCAGCAAAAACACCAAAATTTTAGATATTGTACTTGCTAGAACAGTTAACAATTAAAATGACCATTAACAAGCTTGTTAATCAGTGCTTTGAACAACTGGACCCAGATGGTTTCTGCTATGGAACCCAGCAATAATGCTATAAAGAGGTTGTAGTGTATATCTCAAAGTAATCCAGTAGTTTGCATCTCTTTTGCAAGAGTGATGCTCCTAAAGTAAAGACACTTGCTCCCTCTGCAACATTACAATAACACACCTGTGCGATTTAGTGCAATTTTTACATCTAAAAAATGGCTACTTTTCTGACGAAAATCTGTGATATTTTTCTTATTTATACTGCAAACATAGGTTGTGGGTACTCGTTAGAACCGCCTCATTGAGGCGGTTCTAACGAGTACCCACAACCTATGTCTTGGAGCAGAAATAAGAAAAATATTATTCACCCACATAAACCCCAGTTTTCTCTATGTAAAGTGGGGTGTAAGGGGGTGTTCATTTCACGGATTTGTTCACGTGATGATACCACAGATAATATGCAAAACAATTCATAGATCCAGAGAAGGAGTACTGTGGATATTGTTTCTTATTTCTCCATAAAAGAAACTTCTGTTGTGGGTACTTGTTAGAATTGCCTCATTGAGGCAATGCTAACAAGTACCCACAACTAATATGTTTCTAACAAGAAATAGGAAAACTTACCCCTTTATTATTGTCATTACGCCTTAAAAATCCTAATCTGACAATTGCCCTTCTTGAATAAGTGGAATCTCCAAAAAAGAATGTTGGGGGTTTGGTTTTACGGCCCTTTCAAGATTATTTCACTCATATCGAGCCGATCGTTAATCAGAGGTGGGCAAAAACCGGAGTACCCGGAGAAAAACCACCTGACCTTCCGTTGCAGAACTTGGCGTCTCACATGTGACCCGAGCGAGGCTAGAACCACAGCGGTGAGAGACCTAATAATCAAGAGTCAGCGCTCTTAACCACTAGGCCACGGAGGCCCGTAAAGAATGTTGATATCGAAGGTGTGAGCTCCTGATCATCAGTCAGATATTTAATCATCTGACTGATCTGATTGAGGCTGAGGCATAAGACAGAGAGAGAAATCACATATATTACCTTCTTTCCACGTCGTCAGGGCTGCTCTTAAAAGAAAGAATTTTTAGAGCAAACTCCTTTCTTCAAAAGGGGCAAACTCCTTTCTTTAAGAATAGCCCCTTCTCAGAGAAAAGAAATTATTTTCCCGATTCTCTTTGCTTTGAATCCAGTTATAATAATTTTCTTCTGGATATGGCACTGAAATTTGTCGAATTCAACTTGTTTGACAAGTTTGATCAACATGTGAACAGACCAGAAACACTTTTTCTTTTTAGATTCAAAAGTTTGAGAAGTGCGGACATCAGTGTTTGATTCAATAGTGTTGAATTCACCAGAGTTTCATTTCCTGGACACTGCCTAATACATACAAAGAGCTTCAACTTACCCATGATGTACATTTTCATGAGCAGCCGTTTCTTGATTGGGTGTACGAGAATGAAATCATAGTCTCTCTGAGCAAGCCTCTGGCTAAACATTGGAACCATGGTCATAAACTCTGCAGCCGTTCTTCTGATGGACCTCTTCACACTGTCTGTTATACATTGAATGATGTAACATTATACAGGAAATAATGCAATGTGTTATATAAGTATTACTACACAGTACATATATGTCATTTACCATGGTAACTGTTATCCTGCTGAACATGACAACCTCTATCTTTGCAAACAGTGTAGATCCCGATCAGAAGCCATCTGATCAGGCTCTATGCTGTTTGTCATTCAGTTTTTGAATTCAAATGAAAAGAATATATCAAGTAATTTGGTTGGCTGACAGTCAGAAATGGGTGACAAAATTAATTGGGCCCCGTCAAGCGATTTTGGTACTTATCGCCTGTGCGAGCAGCGAAGGTTCAGGCAAGCCTGCGCATCCGCGCAGTCTCGCCAGAAACTTTGCTGCGCGCTCATACAAGCAGTGAATCAAGAGGAACCTTCAGACAGAAAGCCATATCCCTGGCCCCTCTGAATGGCTGGGCATGCGCAGTTAAAATTTGTCATGACGGAATGCTCGAAGACACAAATTCGCTTGGCGGGGCTCAATTATTCCACAGGAAAAGGGTAAAGAGCACAGTATACACTTCAACATTTCATTTGAATCATGGAAACAAGCCCTAACAAGTCCTTCCATTCAGTGCAAAATAAGATGCAACTGTATGCTCCTTATGTCTGATCACAGGCACTTGAAGTCAGCTGGTCCATCAAATTATATTGAAAATGTCCAGATGCAATTTCACAGAAATGGCTTACTGTCACTTTTGATTTTGGATAATATGAATTACTTATCAAGAGAACTTCTAGCTGAAATTCACACTGTGGTCAATTTTGAACACATCTCCAATCAGCTAAGATTCAGATCATGAGATCCCGTGACTACCTGTCCAGGATTCAAATGCAAACAGCTCAGTTGTTCAAAGCTAACAAAGTCATTAGTTCATCCATAAGATTCCAATCACCACATAGAAGCCTCCGTGGTGCAGTGGTTACGCTACTCGCCTTGTAAACCAGGGATCGCAGGATCGATCCCGGGCTTCTCCAGACTTTCGGATGAGTCTTTAAACTGAGGTCCCGTCTCCGCATGACCTTAGCTGTTGGTGGGACGTAAAACTAAAACTCACTCACTCACTCCAATCACCACAACTATCGTCTGCTTTGTTGTCTGCGGGTAATTTTAAAAGTAATTTTTGCAAACAGTGTTGACCCAGATCAAATTGCTCCTCTAGGAACAGTCTGATCAAGTTGCACACTGTTCTAGTAAGTACAATACCATAAAAATCCTAACAATTCTGACACCTTGAAGACTTGCTATAATTCTCCTAATATTTTAACAAATATGTTGCACTATCCAGCAAGGAGCCCAAAAGGTGCAGACAAAATGGCCTGATCAGACTGCTTCTTTTAGCCCCCGCCCATCGGGGCTTGAAGAAATAGATGATGCTTCCGTGCAGAGCTGAAACCAACCCGCACACAAGCACTGGTAAACCGCTTAGAGGATCTAAGCCTGTCCAGGCAAAGCAGTGCGAGTCAAACCATCCATGCTTACAAACACTAGACAAAGTGCCCAGTGGGGCACGTATACCCCCGGCCAGGGCCATCGCCTCAGCTGAAACAAGAACTACAAAGGGAAATAACTCTAAAAGGCCTGACCCCTTGGCCCTTATTTTCTTTCCCACAATACAAGTAGTCATACTGATCATGTGTGCAAAATTTCAAGTTTCTATGTGAAGCAGTTCCTGAGATATCTTTGACACAAAATAATTGTTTACGGACACACAGACAGACGGAAAAGACAAAAACTATATACCCCCATTGCATACTTCGTATGCCGGGGGTATAATTATTGTCAGCCTCGATAGCGCAGTGGTTAACGCGTTCGACTCATGATCGAGAGGTTGTCTGTTCGAATCCGGCACCCGGTATCGAGGTGTGTCCTTGGGCAAGACACATAATGACATTGCCTCACTCCACCCAGGTGTAACTGGGTAGCAGTGGTGTAATAATCACTGCCTCTCTCTCGGGCGCATGAAAATATCCGGAATGAGTATTCGAGAGCGATTAAATAAGCTTGGCGCTTCCATCGCAATCGAACTAAAATAAATTACACTGTAGTATAAACTAAACTAAACATTATTGGTTTCATTGGGCGACAGGGCTTGAGATGTCATTTCATCTCAATGTCGGGTGAAAGTCCCACAAAATTGGAAGCAACATCTCCAAAATGACCTATACAGTGTTCACGGGGACGTTAAACCTCAAATCAACCAACCAACCTACCAAAGACTGCTCCTTCAGGTGCAGTCTGATCTGTGCTTGCACTGTTTGCTTAGGCCTATATGTACCAGTAATTAGGATCATTTCAGTATCAAAATTCTAATAAAGTGGTACTCAAGTGATCAAAGTTTTAACAATATGTTACCTAACAACATTGTTCATTTTGAACAAATGGCCCTTGAACACTTACAAGTCTATTAAACTAATGATGCTTTGAACAACAGGTCCAAGACATTTCTCCAATTTTTACACTTACCAGCAAAAATGGATTTGGGAGCTAACTCAGCATGGGTCTCCACAAGACCATCAAGAGTCTGCCATAATATCATGTGCATAGCATCTCGGAGATATTCGGCTTCCCGGCAATATGTGTTGATAATGTGTATGTGTCTGGCCAGGTCATGTACTGGAGCAAAGACTGAAGGTACTCGAATAATTTTCTCTGTGGAAAAGTAAAAAAACAATGAATCAAATTTCTGAACAGTGTACAGTCAGCCCTCTTCATACCGACATTCCATATAAAAACAAAACTTGTTAAAATGACAATTTCAATGGAATGATTCCTTAGCTCGAGATGAGTCAAATAAATGGAGATATTCAAGAATATTGTCTTTATTTAATACTCCAAGAAACAAATGTGGTGGATATTTGTTAGAATCACCTCACCAAGAAACCAATGTTTCGGAGAGGCGATTCTAAAAAATGTTCACAACATTTGTTTCTTGGAGTACATAAAGAAAAAAGTCATTTATTACCTAGTATTCTACTCAATATTGGGATTCTTAATCATGTTTATAGTGACAAAAATTCACTATAGCGGCAAACTGTTAGGGAATAAATACTGTTGTTATAGCAAGGGACCTCTGTAGTAGGTGGAGAACAATCTTTATCATATGACGTCGCGTCTGAGAGTGTAATAACATCATGTATTATTTTCGATAATCCACTAGTGGATTAAATATGCAAATTAGCTAGATACGTCCCGTAACGTTACATGTACGATGTCCTTTAATGACGTCGCGTTTTCTAACGGCGGAATGTTGACATTTTTGTAAACAATCGTGAATAAATTACGCTTTTAATGTCATATGATAAATAGAATCTTGCATTCGTGCTCATGTATTATTAAATTTATTAAACTCGATGAGAAAAAGGGATAAAATGCTCGGCAAAGCCTCGCATTTTATCCCTTTTCCTCAACTCGTTTAATAAATTCAATAATACATGAGCACTCATGTAAGATCCTCTATGTAAAGTCTAGTCAAACACAGGACCAACAGGTTACAAAGCAAGCAACAAAACCTCAAGGCTAAGGAGTCTGGATCAGTCAGAATCCACTGTCTGATCAGGGCCTTCACTGTTTGCAGAAAGTTCAA
Source organism: Lucinisca nassula (assembly GCA_963580285.1). Lineage (NCBI taxonomy): Eukaryota > Metazoa > Mollusca > Bivalvia > Lucinida > Lucinidae > Lucinisca > Lucinisca nassula. Next base: position 25,064,638 of record OY757014.1, on the reverse strand, counting down.
TCATTTTCTAAATAAAATTTCCAAAACTAACTCAACCTGATCCAGATAAGTATTGAAATGAACTCCTGCTATATATAAGGTGGAAGAAGACTCCACTTAGTACACCACAACCTCTTTATAACACTATTAATGGGGTCCAAAGCAGAAACCCTGTTAGTTAAAAGTCGTGTTATATCCATACAAAAATGTATAATCTATACATTTTTGGGATCCATCTTGAAACCATGTTATATCCAAAACCATGTTATAATGAACAGACTGAGTGTTGTAATGAGGTTGTTGTGTACATTCATTGCAAAATGCTGCCCCCGCCCATCGGGGCTTGGAGAAATAAATGGGCTGCATGATGCTTCAACACAGAGCTGAAACTGACCGCACACTAGTACTGGTAAACCGCTTAGAGGTTCGAAGCCTGACCAGGCAAAGCGGTGGGAGTTGGCCCATCCATGCTTATATACCTTATTGGTTTCATTGGGTGACAGGGCTTGAGATGTCATTTCATCTCAATGTCCGGTAAAAGTCCCACAAAATGGAAGCAATGTCTCCAAAATGACCTATACAGTGTTGTCGGGGACATTAAACCTCAAATCAAATAAAACAAATCATTGCAAAATGGGTAAATTTGTGAAACATAGTGAACAATAAACCCTATCATTATCTTATGTAAACGGTGCATGGCTGAAATTTCCTGTCTCTATCCAAGAACATTAATCCCGACCGGGCGGAGAGTGTGTAGCTGATAGATCCAGTACAGTTCCTTGATTTTTCGGGGGTTTGTACTCTTGGGGTCATCAGGATCTGATGACAAGATGTCAATGATTTGAAATCTCATGTGTTCGAGGGTGTGGTCAGGTCGGTTGAAATGATTCGCCACCGGCGTGTCCCGTTTTTTTCGGGTGTCGCGCTGGTGTTCCGTCATTCGAACCTTCATTTCCCTTTTTGTTTCACCAACATATTGCATTTTGCACCTGGTGCATGTGATCATGTACACCAAGTTACGCGTGGTGCAGTGGCCGCGGAGTTTCGCTTGGTAGCGGTATTGTGTGTACGTACTTTTAAATATTTTTGATTTGTACATGCAGTTGCAGTGTTTGCAGTCTGGTATTATACAGTCCTCCACACGATTTCTCCTGATTTGACCACTCGCGCCTCTAGTTTTTGTGCTGAATGCAGCTCTCACAATTCTTTGTGAGATTTTGTTGCCTATTTTCATTGCAAACATCGGGGGTTTGTCAAAAAGCTGCGGATGGGTGATGCTAAGCAATGGCCATAATTGCAGTATTGCCTTTTTGAAATATTGTACATCCCGTTCATGGGTTAGTACGAAGGGCATTCTGTCATTTTGGACGTTTGTGACTCTGTTGGGGTTTAAAAGATTTTCTCTGTTCGCTAGCCGTGCTTTTGCGCGGCTTTGTAACAATTCTTGGTGTGGATAGCCCCTTCTGATGTAGTACTCCGTCAAATTTTTCGCATGGATATCATAGTCTGATATATTGCTACAGATCCTTCTAATTCGGAGGAATTGGCTGTAAGGGCCTGCCAGTTTTTGTGACCGCGGGTGATTTGATTTAAATTGTAAATAACAGTGTTTGTCTGTTGGTTTGCAGTATAGGTCAAAACTGATTTTGCATGTAAAAAAAACATCTTGTACATGTTATAACAACACTTTTTCCCCCTTCCCACACACCATTTAATAATAATAATAAGTAAATTGCAAATGCGCCTCATTTCATTACCCCCTAAGAGCATGTAAACAAACAGCAAAAATGTATTCCCTCCCGAAGTCTGTCCAAAATTCGGTACTGGTGCCAACAATATAATACATACAGTTCATTTAATAATATAAATAAATGTATTTAGGCTACCGATAATAAAACCGGCCCCCACGGACCGAACAATGCTATATTCATAGCCACAATAGTGGATGAAAACGTCGCCCGGCCCCATAGGGGCCAGTGAACGTCTTTAGCCCTTTAACAATAATGGATCATAACGTCAACCGGCCCCAAGGGGCCGGTGACGACGTCTTCTCCATAACAACCAATGGAAATAACGTCAACCGGCCCCCAGAGGGCCGGTGACAGTCTTCGTAAAGGCAAAATAGCCTACCAGCCCCACAAAAGGGCCGGTTTACATACAGAAGCATGGGTAACCACGGGTAACCCAGAGGGTATATAAAGCGCGAATATCACAGAGCTCATCACAATTCGTGACAAGCGCACATCCTCTGATGAAAGCCTATCTATAGGCAGAAACTAGAACTGTCAGAGGATCTGACTATAGCCCCGCTATAGCCCTGTCAGAGGAGAAAGACTCATGAATTAAAGGTAAAGACTTGTGAGAGGGTTAAATCCCTAACAAGGTACCTACGCCTTGTCTAAGTTAAAAAATAAGTTTTGGATAATGAAAAAAGCACATGCACATCTTCAGACCTAAATGAAAACACCTGTTAAGTTTCAAAAGGATTGACCTAGAACTGTAAGTGGAGTTGCAATCACAAGATCTCAAAATTGTCTAAGTTAAAAAAGGTGAAATAAGTGAAAAAATTATTTAAGGATAATGAAAAAAGAATATGCACATCTTCAGATCTATATGAAAACACCTGTAAAGTTTCAAAAGGATTGACCTAGAACTGTAAGATGAGTTGCGGTAACAAGGTAGCTACTCCCTATACATTTTAACATTAGTAGATCTCAAAAATTGTCTAAGTTAAAAAAGGTGAAATAAGTGAAAAAAATTATTTAAGGATAATGAAAAAAGAATATGCACATCTTCAGACCTATATGAAAACACCTGTAAAGTTTCAAAAGGATTGACCTAGAACTGTAAGAGGAGTTGCGGTAACAAGGTAGCTACTCCCTATACATTTTAACATTAGTAGATCTCAAAAATTGTCTAAGTTAAAAAAGGTGAAATAAGTGAAAAAAATTATTTAAGGATAATGAAAAAAGAATATGCACATCTTCAGACCTATATGAAAACACCTGTAAAGTTTCAAAAGGATTGACCTAGAACTGTAAGAGGAGTTGCGGTAACAAGGTAGCTACTCCCTATACATTTTAACATTAGTAGATCTCAAAAATTGTCTAAGTTAAAAAAGGTGAAATAAGTGAAAAAAATTATTTAAGGATAATGAAAAAAGAATATGCACATCTTCAGACCTATATGAAAACACCTGTAAAGTTTCAAAAGGATTGACCTAGAACTGTAAGATGAGTTGCGGTAACAAGGTAGCTACTCCCTATACATTTTAACATTAGTAGATCTCAAAAATTGTCTAAGTTAAAAAAGGTGAAATAAGTGAAAAAAATTATTTAAGGATAATGAAAAAAGAATATGCACATCTTCAGACCTATATGAAAACACCTGTAAAGTTTCAAAAGGATTGACCTAGAACTGTAAGAGGAGTTGCGGTAACAAGGTAGCTACTCCCTATACAATTTAACATTAGTAGATCTCAAAAATTGTCTAAGTTAAAAAAGGTGAAATAAGTGAAAAAAATTATTTAAGGATAATGAAAAAAGAATATGCACATCTTCAGACCTATATGAAAACACCTGTAAAGTTTCAAAAGGATTGACCGAGAACTGTAAGAGGAGTTGCGGTAACAAGGTACCCACTGTCAAATATTACAGACAGACAGACAGACGGAATTCCGGACAAGCCAAAATATTACAGACAGACTGACAGACAGACAGACGGAATTCCGGACAAGCCAAATCCAATATAGCCCCCACTTTTTCAAAGCGGGGCTATAACTAGTCAGGAATTATTCGCTATGAGTCACAACGAGCAAGACCATGGCGCGACCAATCCGAGTCGACAGCCACACACCTCTAACCTATCATTATCTTACCTTGCACTATCTTAGCCTTGATAACAGCCACCATGAATTTTCTGGTCTCTCCTGTCAGCTGACCTGATCCCGATGTTGAAATATTTGGCCAAACTGGTCGTTTGTAGCAGCTCTTGGTTGAATGGCAAAGTGTTCGGGAGATCAGGTAGACCAGAAGTATTATAAAAGCAACAAGCCACACTCCCTGCACAGCCACTATAAACCATACCAGGTACTGGGGCAGAAGCCAGGGGGTGGGGATTGTGTATGCATTATATGCAGACCTGAGGGCACCCAAGAAGCCATTTCCGGTAAGAACAAGCAGACTAAATATCAAGAAGGAATTGCAGCATGTGAGTCTGTATGGTCGGATGACAATAAACACTAGAACCATGAAGAGCAGGAAGCAGGTAAACACCAGAGACTGTTTACTGATACTGTGGAAAGCTGCAGTGCAAATGATCAAGATAATCACTTTCATAATCTGTATCATAGGCCTGTAGTAAACCCCTCGATACTTGAATGAGGAGAACAGAAAGCAGCTATCATAAAGCCAGCCGTAATTGAGATGGAGCTTGTACTCAGTTTCCTTCAGGAGAATGAAAGATAGATATCCTTCTGCAGAGCCAGACATGCACTCAAGTCTTATCTTCCAAATCAGGTAGCCTGGGTATATGATAAACAGAAGGACCATAGCTGCTAGGGCTGGGCCTGCTAGCTCCCAGTGAGGGGTCGTCCAACAAGAAATCTCGTTTATTGTGTCCAGCTTGTTCCAGACATCCTCACATTGGAACAGGCGGAACAGGACTGTTCCAAATGGCAGCGTCAGTATGTGGATAATGATCATATAGACATACTGCAGCCAGGAGGTGACTTGCCGGGCCCAGGGAGCAGGATAATATATCACTCTGATGAAGAGGTACACCACCGCATAGATAAACATGAGCGCGGCTGCAACTATAAACCAAATAAAAGCAATTGTCCTGAATGAGATATTGACATCGGCACTTGGCACGTATCTGTTTTGAACATCCAAATAGGCACCATCACTCAACATCTTTGACATTTCCCAAGCATCAGCATTGAAGGCAAAAATCCAGTATGTATTATGCAACCACTTTTCTGGCCAGTTCCATCGTAGTCCCATAGATTGTATCAGGGCTAAAATCTGAAAAGACCATATGTACCCTTTCTTAAGAAATATACATGGGACATCCAATAAGCTGATAAGTTAATTATAACCTACAATTTTAATTAGATATTTTTCCTTTCTGGCTTTGTGTGAAATTGGTGCTGGTGATATGGCAAACAGTGATGACCCCGATCAAATATAATATAAAATAACATATCAGATATCCTATACAGTATATGAGATATCTTATTACCATCTTTAAATATGATATCTTATATAATAAATAAGATGTCTTATATATCAGATATCCTATATATTATATAAGATATTTATTTTGGTAAATTAGATATCTTAATTGGCAAATCAGATATCTTATTTATCTTATTCTCATATACTATATAATATATCTGATATGTTATATAAGATATCTATTTAGTATATTAGATATCTTAAATAGCATATCAGATATCTAATATATTTTGTTAAATAAGATATTTTATATCCTATATTAGATATCTTAAATATTATATATCTTATATAGCATATAAGATATCCCATATACATAAGATATCTTATTTACCTAAATATATAAGATAACTTATTTGACAAATAAGATACCATATATATTTTACCAAAAAATATAAAGAAGTCTCCCACAAACCTAAACAATCAAAATCAATTATTCTATGCGTGTCAGTATGGCTATTAGCATAGGCACCATGGACTTTATTCCCCGCCTCCTAAATAACATGGCTGGTATGTTGGTAGTGGTAGCCAAAAGAGACCAATATTAATCTTAATTTCTCCCGGAAAGAGAGAAGTCAACTACCACTATTTGAACATGATTTACCAATATATATGTGTGTGTGCATTTATGTTTTACATCCCGCCAAAATCTAAGGTCATATGAAGATGGGACCTCAGTTTAAAGACTCATCTGGAAGTCTGTTGAAGCCTGGAATCAGTCCCACGACCCCTGGTTTGCGAGATGAGTATCTTATCCCCTACAACCCTGAGGCTTCTAATTTACTGATGTAAATTCAGTTAGTTATTATGACGTACGTTGGCTACTAAACAAACATTTCTGACATGCATGTAGGTATTGATTCAACTGGAAGAGAGGGAGCAACTATTATTTGTCATTTCCCCCAATTTATATAAGATATCTTATATGTTAAATAAGATATCTTATTTACCAAATGTAAATAAAATATCTGATATGTTAAATAAGATATATGATATGCCATATTAGATATCTAATAGGATAAAAAAGATATCTGATTTGCCAATTAAGATATTTAATTTACCAAAATAAATATCTTATATAATATATAAGATATCTGATATGTTATATAAGATATCTTATATGCTATATTACATATCTTATTTAGTATATTATATATCTTATTTAGCATCTCAGATATCTTATATGTTTTGGTAAATAAGATATCTTAATTAGCAAATAAGATATCTTATTTAACGTATTAGATATCTTATATATATAATATCAGATATTTGAATAACAGAATTAAATAAGATACATGTGTATCTCATATAGGATATAAGATATCTACTTTAGGATATAAGATATCTTATTTGTTATATCAGATATCTTATATCATATATAAGATATCTTATATAGGATATAAGATATCCTAAATCCTATACCAGATATCTGATATAATATATGATATATGTACAGTCCATAATAAATTGTAAAATTGCTTGCCATATTGTTCAACAACATTTTGTCACATTCTATTTATAAAAAAACAAATTGTATTTGTTCAAATGGTGAGGAGTTGAGTTTTCTGAACGTTTCGGGTAAATATGGTAATCCAGCTTAGGCCTTCAAGTGCCACAGAAATTTCTAGAGCAGACAACAATCTATTTTTTTTTTCAAAGAAAAAAAGCTGGACATTTAATGTACCACGTTAACCTCCTGCCACTGGCCAGCAGCTGATTTACCGGTTAAGTCAAGCCTTATTAATTTTCATTGGAAAGTAAGAAAATACTTTGAAAATGCCATCTGCTAGTAGTGATTATAGTGCTAGATGGGTTAAACCTTAAGATGCCAATCACAACAATTGTTGTCTGCTTTGTTGTCTTCTGGTTACTTTAAAAAGTCATCATTGCAATCAATGTGGACCCAGATCAGACTGCTCCTCTAGGAGCAGTCTGATCAGGGTTCACACTGTTTGCCTGTATGTGAAAATAGGTTTGAAATGTTTGCAGGAATATGCAGCAGAGTATGACATAAGCATAGGACATTTTCAAATGCAGTTTTTCTTGGCATCTAAGGATTAACTCTTGTCCTGCTGAGCCTGGATATGTCTGATTTTTCAAACAATGCAGATCCAGATCAGATGGCTTCTGAAGAAGCCCTCTGATCAGAATCTTCATTGTTTGCCATTCAGTTTATGAATTTGTTGCAATGATTTGCATCAAGAAATCTGAATGGTTGATAATCAGTGATGGGTGTGGCATATTTAAATATTCAGCCTGTCAAGGGTTAAGAATATATTTTACCTGCAGAAAATCTAAAGCCATTAGGAAAATGTCAATCCAGACCATGTTGACATTTCTCTTTTTCTTCTGATCAATGATGTCAAACACTTCATCATCATCTTCAATCACTGTGGGGACATCATCATCTTTTCTGATGTGTCTGGCTACTGGTTTCTGACTGTAGGTGGGACAACCTAGCCAGTCAGTGGTCAGAAGAGGATAAACCTCACCCTCTTTTTCCTTATATGCCATATTGCTTTGAAGTTATTATACCATATCATAAGCTATGGTGACAAAACCTGAAATGTAAAAAGGAAATGATTTCAAAAGCATGCATCTGTGACATACTGCATTTAGTTAGATACACCTGTGGACACAAAAGTGTTCAAACTCCGATAAAGTACCTTTCAATGAATCTCTTTGCATCTTTGCATCAAGTTATTTTGGGGCCCCCACCCATAGGGGCTTGAAGAAATATATGGGCTGCATGATGCTTCCACACAAAGCTGAATCTGGTCTGCACACTAGTACTGGTAAACCGCTTAGAGGATCTAAGCCTGTCCAGGAACCGTGTTGTGAGGCAGACCGGCCATGCTAATAAACCCTATTGGTTTAATTGGGCGACAGGGCTTAAGATGTCATTTCATCTCAATGTTGGGTAAAAGTCCCACAAGCAATGTCTCCAAAATGACCTTTACAGTGTTGACGGGGACATTAAACCTCAAATCAAACAAACAAATCAAGTTAGTTTGACAAGCAAATGTCATTCATCAGTCTAAAACTGGATCAAGCAATATACACCGATTGGTCTTATTGTGGCAAGCACTTTTTTGCCATTTTTAGATCTGATTGACATTCGAGATGTATTCTGATTGGACAGTGCAGGGTCTACAATGAAATATACAACACTTTGTGTTTTGAATTTATTCCTGTCTTGCAGTTGACTGACAGGATGTAAGGAAAAATTGAATGAAACATCAGAAGATCATCTAAGTTTGAATGGATTTGTGTCCACTGACTGTAGCTCGCAATGCAAAATTCAACAGGAAAGAACTCCCGTTTTTGACCTCTAAGTAAAACCTTGACATTGGAGGTATTGAGCTGGGTCTTGTGTGGAACACATCATCTAATGAAGATGAATATTTCTGCAAAGTAACTTTAAAAATGTTCATAGAAAAATAAAAAAGTTATTGGCCATACACAAAAAAGCCCTTTTTTACCTTTGACCTCTAACTATGGCCTTGACCTTTGAGGTACAACACATCGTCTCATGATTTCTGCCAAGTAATTTCATAATCCATCAAAGAATAAGGAAGTTATTGACTGTCCCTTTTTTTACCTTTGACCTCTAGGTATGACCTTGACATTGGAGGTATGGACCTTGGTCTTGCACATGACTCATGGTCCAATGACGGTGAACATTTCTGCATGGTTACTTTACATATAAAGTCCATCCAGAAATAAAAAAGTTATTGACTGGAGACAAAAAAAACCAAACTTTTTTACCTCTGACCTCTTAGTATGACCTTGATCTTGGAGGTACCGACCTGGGTCTATTGTGCACCACATCGTCTCATGATGGTTAACATTTCTGCCACGTAATTTCACAATCTATCCAGGAATAAAAAAGTTATTGACTGAACACTAAAAACGGCCCCTTTTTGTCCTTTGACCTCTTAGTACCACCTTGACATTTAAGGTACCAACTTGGGTCATGCACGCAACACATCGTCTCATGGTGGTTAATATTTCTGCACAGTAATTTCAAAAAGCCATCTAATATAAGAAAGTTATTGACAGAACACAAAAAAGGCCCCCTTTTTTACCTTTAACCTCTATGTATGACCTTGACCTTTCAGGTACCAAACTGGGTCATGCATGCAACACATCATCTCATGGTGGTTAACATTTCAGCCAAGCAATTTCAAAATCCATCTAAAAATAAGAAAGTTATTGACCAAACACGAAAAAAGGCCCCTTTTTTGACCTTTGACCTCTATGTTTGACCTTGACATTCTAGGAACAAAACTGAATAATGCATGCAACACATCGTCCTATGATTGTTAATATTTTTGCCAAGTAACTTCAAATTCTATCTAAAAATAAGCAAGTTATTGACAAAACCCGAAAAAAGGCCCCTTTTTTTACCTTTGACCTCTAAGTATGTCCTTGACCTTTGAGGTACCAACCTGGGTCATGCACGCAACACATCGTCTTATATTGGTTAACATTTCTGCCAGGTGATTTCAAAATCCATCTCAAAATAAGAAAGTTATTGACCAAACACGAAAAAAAGGCCCCTTTTTTTACCTTTGACCTCTAAGTATGACCTTGACCTTTAAGGTACCGACCTGCCTCATCCGCATCCCACATCGTCTCATGGTTGTTAATATTTCTGCCAAGTAATTTTAAAATCCATCTCAAAATAAGAAAGTTATTGACCAAACACGAAAAAAGGCCCCTTTTCTGACCTTTGACCTCTAAGTATGACCTTGACCTTTAAAGTACTGACCTGCCTCATGCGCACCACACATCGTCTTATGGTTGTTAATATTTCTGCCAAGTAATTTTAAAATCCATCTGAAAATAAGAAAGTTATTGACCGGACACGATTTGCCCATACATACCGACAAACTTCCAAGGGAGATAATTCAAAAAGTGTAAAGAGAGTTATAGTTCTTGCGCAATGCACGTCGTCTGATGCTGATTTATATTTATATGAAGTTTAGTGAAGATAGCTCTAACGGTTTTCAAGTTATGGAGCGGACACGAAAGTGTGACAGACGGACAGACAGACAGACGCCCGGGGGGAAAAACAATATGTCTCTTCGAAAAAAATTTTCGGGGGAGACATAATAATACAATAGATCCATGCTTTTGAAATTATAATTAACCCACAATACACACAAATAATAATATAACTATTTCCTGTCGAACAGAAAATACATGTACATAATTTAAGTACATTATAAAATCCACTTTATAGGAAGAAAAGTGGCATCTACAGGGGTACCAATTAATTTTATTTATTTTTCTCGTTATTTTTGGCTGTGAAACATATCATGGGTACTTGCAGGACCCACCTCAATGATATAGTACTGTATTGTGACCTTTAACCAAAACTGTGTAGATTTGTAACTATAGCGATTACTGTTTTGAAACTGGGAGTATGATCCTTGTTCCACCAGCTAGGCACCACAGAAAGCATCACTCATTGGCATTTTAGACCTCCACTGCAAGAAATGACATTTACAAAGGATCCTTCTTCCCTTGGACCATTAGGAAAGAGTATAAAAGCTGTGTGTAAAGCATTTAGAAAGGGAGACAATATTCTATTTCCTTTCAAAATGCCTTACTCCCAGCTTCTTCATGTAGCGTGGTAGCTCAATGGTTAGTGCACTTGCCTATGATGCTAGAGGCCCCCAGTTTGAATCCAGGCAGTGGTAATAAAATTTCAGTTTCCAAAAATACTTCACTGGCCTCATTTGCAGGGATGAGTGCCGCAAAGTGAACCATCCTTTGGATTAGGATGTTGACTGGAGGCCCCCCTGCGCAGGTAAAAGATCCCTACCTTAATAACTACATGATTACTGCAGTGTTTCCCCCAGCTCCCAAAAAGGGCATGGTGCTGGTGAGGAAAAAGGGCACTTTCAATTTGCGAAAATATGTAAAATAAAAAAGGCATTTCAAATATGCAATGAGACATGTAAATCTCTCAACTTGAAATAAAAAGATCCTTCTTTTACCCTTTGTCTTCATTGCTAAATTGCATTGCCTGTTTTTTTATGCTAAGTGAAGAGATCTATGTCATATTCACCTTTGGTGATAAGTTTTGAAAGCAAGCTGATCACTTATACAAACAATATAAGTTTGGTACTTGTTTGGGTCACAGCTCCCATTCTCTAATACACACAAACACTGGCATCACACTGGTCAGGCACACTTTCACACTTCAATTGTTTAATTGGTGTCATTTAAACTTGTTATTAAAACACGGTTATGACTTTTGAAAGTGAGTAAACTAAGTACAATAAACAAGGGCACAAGCAGTCAACGCTGGTGGAGCGTGATAGCTCAGTGGTTAGTGCACTTGCCTCTGATGCTAGAGGTCCCGGGTTCGATCCCCGGCAGCGGCGATAAAATTTCGTTGTCCGAATACGCTCCATTGGCATCATTTGCAGGGATGAATGTCATAAAGTGCACCGTCCTTCGGATCAGGACGTTAACTGGAGGCCTCCTGTGCAGGGAGAACCATCCCCTGTGCAGGTTAAAGATCCCTACCGTAATTACATGATTACTGTGTAGGCTTTCATCCTGCAAAACCTGGAGTGTATGTAATATACACCTGCGGTAATGGTCAAATGTGACCGACACAGTATCAGAAGATAGATAGATAGATTAAAGGAGACTGTCAAATAGGCAACAATTTATTGCTAAAAAGTGTAAAAAATAGTCCTTATTTAAACAGGCATAACTTTGTAAGTTTTTGGTCAATTTCAGGGATTTTTGTACAATAAAGTAGGGAAACATTTACTCTATCTGAAAATGGCATGGCAAAGAAAAAGGGGCATTTGGCAGCATATGGCACGAGAGAAAAGGGCCATGCCACAACAGTGACCATGCCATGCAAAAAGGGTTGGGGAAAACACTATGTGTAGGCAAAGCTGGAGTGTATGTAATGTACAAATGCACGTAATCCTCGTGACTGGGGTTGCAGTATAAAGAGAAAGTAAAAAGAAAGCTTTTATACTAATTTAACATTGGGAGTAAGTTTTAACAACCAAATAAAGACATTAAACATGAACCTGTCTGGATAAAATTTGGAACAAGTGTCAATATTCAATTTTTGTAATGTTCCAAATTTCATCCAAACAGGTGCATGTTTAATGCCTTTATTTGGTTGTTAAAATTTACTCCCGACTTCCGTCCGTTACTCCCGGCTTTTATACTCTCCCAACCATTAGAGATTGGAATGCCCTTCCATTTTCATTCATTTCCTCAGTATTTGAATTTGATTATTCTTATCATGTGTTCAGAGAAAAATATATCATATTCATAAAAATCACCTTAAGTGGTCAATTTTCTAATGGATTCTATTTTTAGACTGACTTAATTTAGAGAAAGACCGAAAAGAACCGAAAAGGAACAAAATTTTGTTTACTGCTAGCTGGAATCATAACGATAACACACCCGTGTGACATAGTGCATTTCTTCTTATCTCCAAAATGGCTACTTTTCTGGTGAAAATCTGTGATAATTTTCTTATTTCTACTATAAATATTGGTTATGGGTGCTCGTTAGAACTGCCTCAATTGAGGCGGTTTGAGGCGGTTCTAACGAGTACCCACAACCTATGTCTTGGAGCAGAAATAAGAAAAATTATGTATACCACCACAAATCCAAGTTTTCACTATATAAAGTGGGGTTTAGGGGGTGTTCATTTCATGAACTTGTTCATGTGATGTAAAGAAAACTTCCACTTTTTTCCTTTAGTATTTAAATATTCACATACATATTAACAAATATAATAAACAATTTTTATATTTCCTTTATTCCAGCTAGCAGTAAACAATACTTTTTCCCTTTTTGTCCTTTTCTTTAATTAGTAATATATACCTAAAAATAGAAACAATCAGAAAATTAAGAAATATTATCATTTTTCCAGGCCTTGGCTTTTATACCCCTCAATTTCGGAAAAACAGTTACTACAGGAAAATAAAACAATGCAGAGAGATGAACCTTTGTGCAGTTATCAAGTATGTTATTTATAATAATCTAATTCCAAACTGACCACAATACATGTATATATCTTTCTTTTTTTCTGCTGAGAGTGCGATCGGTCACACTTGACCATTACTCGGTGTACATTACATACACGCCAGGTTTTGCAGGATGAAATCCTATCTATCTATCTTCTTATACTGAGTCAGTCACATTTGGCCATTACCTCAGTTGGGTGTGTCTCTGTAAGACTGGTACCTATGATATTGTGAGTTGTATACTTTTGATGCCAAGTTGTTTGGGTTGAAACTGCCGCAGGGGTCAAGTATTTTCCCTTGATTGGGGTCAACAAATCCTACACAGTAATCATGTTATTAGTGTAGGGTTCTTTAACCTGCACAGGGGATAAAAAGATAAAAAAGAAGCTATATTTAACGTCGCATATCCAAAACAAATAACATAAGCTCTGTAGAGCTTTCATTGCGACAAAGTATCCTTTAACAAATATTTGCCTGCCTTCATTTATCTTCCAAGGACTACCCCTGATAATGCGAGCGTCAGCCAAGAGAGCGCCTAGTACCATTTTTCATGCCTTTGGTATGACGCGGCCGGGGATCAAACCTGCAACCTCCCATTCCCGAAGCGGACGCTCTACCACTGAGCTATCGGGGCAGATCCGACAATGGTGCACTTTATGACATCTTCATCCATGCAAATGATGCCAATGGAGTGTGTTCGGACACCGAAATTTTATCGGCACTGCTGGTGATCGAACCCGGGACCTCTAGCATCAGAGGAAAGTGCACTAACCACTGAGCTAAAACAAGAGATGAAATATAAAACATTTGGATCAGCATTTTTTGGTCCGGCCTTGGCTTTTATACCCGACCAACAATTCATGTTTTGATTCTTAAGAGATGTGTGCTTTTTATTTTATTTGTTTATTTATTTGATTTGAGGTTTAATGTCCCCGTTAACACTGTAAAGGTCATTTTGCAGATGTTGCTTCCAATTTTTGGGGACTTTTACCCGACATAGAGATGAAATGACTTCTCAAGCCCCGCTGCCCAATGAAACAAATAGGGTTTATAAGCATGGACGGTCCGACTCGCACAGCTTTGCCTGTGCAGGCTTAGATCATTTAAGCGGTTTACCAGTACTCGTGTGCGGGTCAGTTTCAGCTCTGCGTGGATTCATCATGCAGCCCATCTATTTCTTCAAGCCCCGATGGGCGGGGGCCGGAGATGTGTGCTTGAGCAAGATACAATTTAATATCACCATTGCTTATTACTGGTGTATGAAAGTCATTTGATGTGTCACCAGTAACAATTCTGACTGGTTCCCAACCAGGATGTCATGTCAAAAATGCATGCCAGGGCGTAGTATTTGCAAAAACACTGAGAAAAACATCCACAGCTATTACACAATATCAGTCAGAAGTGCATTTTTCAACTTCCTAGTGGGCCATTTATTTTCAACAGTGACATTGACTCGATTTTATTGTTTGAATAACGAAAAAATTGAAATTGTACAAAACAGAACTTGAGGAAAAGCGCATTTTTTCAAATGGCTTAGACTTCTTCAAATAAATCGCTTCTTTACCTGTCAATTTTAGTTAAATTCATTTTAATTGGACTGTAATTGTTTTCCCCATTTGTCCGCCATGTTGTTGACACAATTACTACGGTAATTGACTGAGATTCAGCCATTCACATTCAATTTGTCGATACAAACGACAGAGTAGTAGAGCAGTCAGACTTGCCTTCGGCTTTACAGAGTAACCACACTGCGCCGAGCTGGAAACCAACCAGTGTGTTGACCTTTGACTGACATAGATAAAACTGACAGTTAGCTGATTTTTCTGCAGAGATTGACGTATTCCTTGAAATCAGGACAGTGTCATTTGCAGTACAATGCCTCTGAAGTTTGCAGCTAATATATCAATGCTCTTCCAAGAAATACCTTCTTTGGTAAATCGTTTTAAAGCTGCTAGAGATGCAGGTTTCAAATATGTTGAATGTACATTTCCATATTCAGAAGGATTAGAGGAATTAGGTATGGCCAGAGAGGCAGCAGGTGTAGAACATGTGCTTGTCAATGGATGGCCAGGTAAGGTTATTGAACATTAAACTTTATTAACTCTGATTGTCCTGCTGAATACTTTAATCTGCCACACCCACTACCGATTATCAACCAATCAGATTACTTGACGCAAATTATTGCAACAAATTCACAATCTGAATGACAAACAATGTAGATCCTGATCAGATGGCTTCTTCAGAAGTCATCTGATCTGGATCTACATTGTTTGAAAGATTACACATATCCGGGCTCAGCAGGACAAGGGTTAACAGAATATGAATTTAAGATCATTCCAAACTAAATCTATAGGCTCCGAGTCTGATAATATAAGCGGGCTGAGTGGGGCCACGCCATACCAAAAGCAAATAAAATGGTACTAGGAGCTCCCTTGGCTGACGCTCGTATTATCAGGGGCAGTCCTAGGAAGATTGCAGTTTGTTAATTCATATACAGTATGTTCACATATTACATTTGGTCAAATTAAGGCACTTAAAATACATATTATTGTCCTCACCCAATGACCCAAGGAGGTCATTTTAAAGTTTGGATACCCTCATGCACATCTGCAGTCCCTAACCCATATTTGGAGCAAGTTTTGCAACCATAGGTGAAGAAATAAAGAGGTAGTTGCATTCACAAGCATTTACTTCAAAATTTGACCTTTGACCCCTGGGGTTCATACCACAATTTGGATACCCTCATGCACATCTGCAGTCCCTAAGCAATATCCCATTTTCTCATATCTCCGTTCAGTCTCATAACTTCGTTCACCCTCTCCTTTGAATAATATGAAAAGGAATCATTTTCACAGTTGTGTCACATCAGAATTTCTAGTTAATAACTAACATTTCAACCTGTTTTGAAGAAAATCAATTTTGATTTACAATTTAATTCACAGAAAACGAAATTTGTCACAAAATGCTTAATATTTAAGGGGTACCCCAAAATAATCTCTAACCAGTGACAAGCATGTGACAGAGTATAAATAGTATTGACAAATTAAAGTAGTGCACAGTCTAAATAAAATACTCATCATGTATAATATTCATAGAATGAATCTGATTACTTATGATAATCAAATAAATTTGGGTGAACAGAGTTATGAGAACAGGCCCCAAACACACCCTGCATTTCTAGAAGGCTGTAGAATAAATAGATGTGATGTTAATTTCTTAAAACTTCAGATTCTCTTAGGCATTTAGTCATATATTTAAAAAATACCTGGAGAAAATTATTCTTGCAACAAAAAATTGAAAGCAGGATTCCTCAACCTTAGGTGAACGGAGTTATGGGTTTCCAGGCTATGGGTAGCAAGTTTTGCCAAAGCTATATAGGATAGTTGATTTGGGATATTTTGGCAAGTATTTCTGACGAACTTCAAGCTCCTGTGCTCCATATAATTATGTTACTGCCCATTGTCATCACTCAATGAAGTACACCTAAACCTCTTTATAACTCTGTTCATTATACCTGCTTTTTTGTAAAAAAAACAACAACAGTTATATTAGTTTCTTCATGGGTGTTTCATTGTTCATTTGCATACACACACCAATTCAAGGTTGGCAAAAAAGCGGGAAATACTCATATTTCCCTGGACGGCGGGAAATACAGGGAATTCCCGGGAAATACTGGGAAATATATATTTACATAGGTGGTACCAACTGAGACTGCTTAATATACCCCAACTACCTAGCAGACTTTTGAGTAAAAGCAGACTTTTGAGTAAAAGCAGACTTTTGACATGTATGTATGGGGAGGTGTGTGTGTGAATTTGGGTTTAATGTTGCTTTCAACAATTTTTCAGTCATATCACGACGGTGTCTGGTTGCGACAGTGAGCTCAATGCTCACTTTTATAGTGCTGCCTCACTGAAGTATCATGTCCCAGACACATTACATGATACCACACCCAGTCACATTATCCTGACACTGGGTCGACCAGCCCTAGCTCTAACCCATAAATCTGAGTGCCAAGCGAGGAGCAGCTAGTACCATTTTTAACGACTTTGGTATGTCACGGCCCAGGATTGAACCAGTGACCTCCCGTTCCCCGGAGCGGACACTCTACCAGCTGAGCTATCGGGGCCTGTTATGTATGGGGAGGCATATTGCATACCTGTGAAAATTTTTTGAACTGTATGAGGGAGATTTGTCAATGTGATGAGGGAGATGTAAAAAATATATAGGGAAATTCTCAGTTCAAATGAGGGAGACTCCAAAATTATACTAAAATTTAGCATTAATTGAGCAAAATTAGCATCAAAATGAGAAAGTCTCCCTCCTGATGAGGGAGGTATTGCAGGTATGATATTGCAAAATAACTAACTGTTCATTATTTGAATTAAATTACACAAATATTAATAGTGTTTTTCTATGAAATAACTTAACAAAAATCATATTTCCCACTATTTCCCAGTATTTCCCACTTTTGCTGAAATTTGGAGTATTTCCCAGGACGGTAATTACCGGTAAATACCAGTGGGAATTCCCGCCACCGGTATTTACCGACCAACCTTGCACACCATACCTTTATTTGATAGAAGATCAAAAGCTACTTGGCCGGCCTCGGTAGCTCAGTCTGATGTACGTCTGACTGGTGATCAGGAGGACGAGGGTTGGATACATGCAGGGGTTAACAACATTCTTTCGTGGAGATTGATTATGAAATCTTTTCTACGGTCATTCTCTCCCTTCCGTCAGTTCAAGAAGGGCAGTTGTCAGTTTCTGGCAAAAGAATGTGCACTGTACTGGTTAGTCGCTTACATATATGCCTGCCTAGGAAGTGTGGATAGGTAAAGTGACTGGCTCAAAAATAACCTAAAATAGTGTTGACTGGGCCATTAAACTCGGCTACACTTATTCCTAAATTATCTCCATTTTATGCTTCCTTACCTTGAGGTATGATTAAACCATCATGTAGGACAATGATATTTCTGTTCCTTTCCAATATCCAAGATGGCAGCCATGGTGGCTGTCTTAAAATGACATCTGCCAAGCTAATGGTAAGTCAAACTGAGTCAAACTTCTTGGGAGTCATTGGGGCAACACAGAGTTTCAGAATTTCTAAAATTGCTACAAAGTATATGTTCCAATGTCCTTGAATTCTCCAAAGTACATCTCCCAAACCTTAAGTCGGATTGAGCTGAACCATCCGGCAACACGACAATTTAGAATTGCTAAAATTGTTAGGTGCCAATACCCAAGAAGGTGGCCATCTTGAAAATCTTCAATCCATATCTTTTTTCAAATGGTAAGTGGAATTTAGCCTTAAGTTGGTGGGAGAGATTTGAATGCCATGGAGAGCCAGACTTGCTAAAATTATCCTGTTATGGCATCCAAGGTCTTGAAATATTCCGTCTAGATCTAGGGCTGGCTAATGATAATCGTAGTGAAAAGATAATCGATTATCAGTCCTGTCATTGCGATCGATAATCGATTAGTAATCGCTAAGGTTTTTGTCATAATTTTACCTGTCTGGCTTTCTATCTGAACATGACTCTTACCATATGTTGCAATTTATCATATGTATATTTGAACAGACATGCCTGAGCAAACAGTGTAGACCCAGATGAGACGCTGCAGAATACGGCGTCTCATCAGGATCTGCACTGTTTGCCACTCATCCAGCTATTTTAGGCATAACTTTGGGTAGTAAATTGTACCTAACAAGTAATCGATTATCATCAAATCAGAAATGATAATCATTTCTGTGGAATTTATCAATCGATTAATCAATTATACGATTAATCATGTCAGCCTTATCTAGATCTGCTCTTGAAAGGGGGCATTTGGGTGACATGAGTTTCAGAATTGCTAAAACCAGCATTGCCATATCATAGATGGCCACCATGAGGTCCATCATGAAATTTTTCAAAGCAGTGCATTATTATAAACAATGGTCAGTTTATGAACACCCTTCTAAACACTGTGCACTTATTATAGAGAAAACTGGGGTTTACTGGGGCTTACAGACATGTAGGCTGTTCGGTACTTGTGAGAACTGCTTCAATGAGGTGGTTCTAACAAGAACTTACCACCTTTGTTTGGAATACAAACAAGAAAAATATTACAAATTTTCATTGATGAAAAATAACCATTTTTAGCTCACCTGAGCAAGAAAAGCTCAAGGTGAGCTTTTGTGATCACCCTTTGTCTGACCAACATCTGTCATCCATCTTGCGTCACTCGTCGTCAACATTTTTGTAGTTCACACTCTAGAGGCCACAGTTTTGCTTCAATCTTCTTGAAACTTTACCAGAATATTAAATTTTGTCTTGATGATATCTTGGTCAGTTTTGAATATGGGTTATGTGGGGTCAAAATTAGGTCAGTAGATCAAATTTCTATTAAAAAAATGTTCACCTTCTAGAGGCCACAGTTTTGCTTCAGTCTTCATGAAACTTTAACCAAAATGTTTGTGTTGACAATATCTAGGTCAAGTTCAAATATGGGTCATGTCAGATCAAAAACTAGGTCAAGAGGTCAAATTTCTTAAAAAAAACAACCTTGTTCACACTCTAGAGGCCACAGATTTGCTTCAATCTTTATGAATCTTTACCAGAATGTTCGTCTTTACAATATATAGGTCAAGTCCGAATATCGGCCATGTCGGAACAAAAACTAGGTCACAAGGTCAAATTTCGTTAAAACCTTGTTCACCCTCCAGAGGCCACAACTTTGCTTTATTCTCCATGAAATTTCACCAGAATGTTTGTTTTCCAGTTCGAATATTGGTCATGTCAAGTAAAAAACTTGGTCACTATATCAAATTTCTTTATAACCTTGTTATAGAAGCCATAATTTTACTTCAATACTCATGAAACTTTACCAGAATGTTTGTCTAAACAATATCTAGGTCAAGTTAGAAAATGGGTCATGTTGGATCAAAAACTAGGTCATTAGGTCAAATTTCTTTAAATCCTTGTTCACCCTCTAGAGGCCACAGATTTGCTTCAATCTTCATGAAACTTCACCAGAATGTTCCTCTTGACAATATCTAGGTCAAGTTCAAATATGGGTCAGGTCGGATCAAAAACTAGGTCACTATGTCAAATTCCTTTATAAAATGGTTAACCCTCTATTAGCCATAATTTTGCTTCAATCTTCATGAAACTTTACCAGAATTTTTCCCTTGATGATATCAAGGTCAAGTTCGAATATGGGTCATGTCAGGTAAAAAACTAGGTCACTAATAAAATTTCTTTAAAACCTTGTTCACCCTGAAGAGGCCAAAGTTTTGCTTCAATCTTCATGAAACTTTACCAGAATATTTTCCTTGATGATATCTGGGTCGAGTCTGTGTATGGGTCATTTCAAGTCAAAAACTTGGTCACTAGGTCAAATTTTGTTAAAACCTTGCTCACTCTCTAAAGGCCAAAGTTTTGCTTTAATCTTCATGAAACTTTACCAGAATGTTGTCTAATGATATCAAGGTCAAGTTCAAATATGGTTCACGTCAGGTCAAAAACTAGGTCACTAGGTCAAATTTCTTTAAAACTTTGTTTACCCTCTAGAGGTCCAAGGTTTGCTTTAATCTTCATGAAACTTTACCAGAATGTTTGCCTTGATAATATCTTGGTCAAAATTGATTATGGGTCATATCAGATCAAAAACTAGGTCACAAGGTCAAATTGCATTAAAACCTTGTTCACCCTCTAGAGGCCATAATTTTGCTTCAATCTTCGTGTCTTTATGATATTGACTTCACATGTGAATATGGGTCATGTCAGATCAAAAACTAGGTCACTAGGTCAATTTTCTTTAAAACCTTGTTCACCCTTAGAGGCCATAATTTCACTAAAAACTTAATGACATCTTACCGAAATGTTTGTCTTGATAATATCTGGGTCGAGTTTGAATATAGGTCATGTTGGGTCAAAAGTTGGTCACAAGGTCAGATTGCGTTTAAACCTTGTTCACCCTCTAGTTTTACATAGACTTACTGTGTGGTTAGCTCAACTGACCTCAACTGACATAATCCTAATTGGCTGAAAGGCCCCAAATCCTGCCAAGCACCATCACATTCCTCCAAAGGCCTGTGTTACACAGTTCTTAAACCTCCAGCCTGTCATCCCAAAACATTTATTTTCAACACATTTTAAACATACATAGACATATGAAGAGAAATCATAGTCCTGTAGAATGTACTAGACACAGTGACACTGAGGTGAGCGAAATAGGGTCCTCTGGGCCCTCTTGTTGAGAATGAACTACCATATTTACTCTGAGTACCGTAAGTGTTTGGACACCTAAACACCAAACCATACTTGTTCTAAAACTTGATGTTGTGTCTTAAAATAGCTGGATTAGTAGCAGACAGTGTAGACTGCTGCAGACATCTGGGTCTACACTGCATGTTTGCTCTGGTCTGTCTGTCCGAATACATATGGCAATTAGGGTATGTCACACTGATGTGTTATGATCATAATGGAACATCTATACAGGCAGCATCATCTCTTCATGGGTACTAATTAACCCTTATCTTGCTGTCCATGACAAACCCTATCTTTGCAAACAGTGTAGATCCAGATCAGATGGCTTCTGAAGAAGCCATCTGATCAGGATCTACACTGTTTGGTATTCAGTTTATGAATTTGTAGCAATAAATTACATCAAGTAATTTGATTGGTTGATAGACAGAAATGGGAGTGGCTTAAATGAATATTCAGCAAGATAAGGGTTAAGATTGAGCTGTTCCAAAAAATAATCAGAGAGAAGCCTCAGTGGTGTAGTGGTAACGCTACTCGCCTTGTAAACCAGGGGTCGCAGGATCGATCCCGGGCTTCTCCAGACTTTCGGATGAGTCTTTAAACCGAGGTCCCGTCTCCGTATGATCTCAGCTATTGGTGGGACGTAAAACTTAAACACTCACTCAACATAATCAGAGGCATCAAGGGAACATACAGATTCTATATTACTAAGGCTGGCACGATTAATCGGAAAATAGATTATTCAATGGATAAACTCCACAAAAATGATTATCATTACTGATTTGCTTGCAATCGATTATTTGATAAGAACAATTTCCTACCCAAAGTTGTGCCTGAAATAGCTGTAGGAGTGGCAAACAGTGCAGACCCAGATGAGACGCCGCATTATGCGGCGTCTCATCTGGGTCTACACTGTTTGCTCAGGTCTGTCTGTTCAAATACATATGGCAAAGTACAGCATATGGTAGGAGTCATGCTCAGACAGAAAGCCAGACAGGTAAAATTATGACAAACTCTTCTGTGATTACTAATCCATTATCGATCGCAATGACAGGAATGATAATCGATCATTTTTTCAGCTCCGATTAGCCAGCCCTATAAATTACTAATTTCAATCTGAACTGATAGCCAAGATGGCCACAATGGCACAATGTAACATATCATATGATCAGTCTCAGCCAGGTGAGCGAATTCTGGCCCACTTGGGCCTCTTGTTATTATCATTATTATTAATCCCCTGCCGCGAATCGGTGTGGGGATTATAGGAATAGCCTTCGTCTGTCCATCCGTCCATCTGTCTGTCCGTAACACTTTCTTGTCCGCTTCATATCTCCTGAAACCTTTGATAGATTTTCATTAAACTTTGGTCAATTATTCGTCTGTCAGCTGATGTGCAGAACCCATAAATGAACCATGCTGACTCAAGGTCAAGGTCACAGTTGAAGCTCACACATTTGAAACTTGGAATTTTTTGTCCGTTCCATATCTCCTTTACCCTTGGAAGAATTTTCATTAAACTTTGGTCAAATATTCTTTTCAGTGAGTTGATGTGAAGAACCCATAAATGAACCATGCCGACTCATGGTCAAATTCACATCTGTAGGTCAATTAAGAGTTTGAAACTTTGAATTGTGGGTCCTTTTCTTTCTCCTTTACCCCTGCAAGGATTCTCATTAAACTTTTGTCAATTATCCCCCTCAGTGAGCTGATGTGCAGTACCCATATATAAACCATGCCAACTGAAGGTCAAGGTCACAGGTGAAGGTCACAAGGTTGAGCCTTGATACAAAGTGTGGCGGGGGATTTGGCTGCCCTCAGACTGCTTTCTTGTTGTTACATGCATCATCATCATCATCATCATCTGTAGATCATACAGATTAATGATTCGTTTGTTTGTATGTAAACACTGCATAGGGCATTTTGGAGACGTTGCTTCCAATTTTGTGGGACTTTTACCCGACATTGAGATGAAATGACATCTCAAGCCCTGCCACCCAATGAAACCAATAGGGTTTATAAACATGGATGGGCCAACTCGCACCGCTTTGCCTGGGCAGGCTTAGATCCTATAAGTGGTTTAGAAGCATCACGATTCTCTGCGTGGAAGCATAATGCAGCCCATCTATTTCTCCAAGCCCCCATGGGCGGGGGCTGTACAGATTAATGAAATTAATGTAAACAATATATGAACTGGCATTCATTTGATTTCTAATACAAGAGCTTAAGAAAGATGTGTTGTCGGTATTACTTGATTTTCTGAAATAAAATCATCATAGTTCTGGATAAAGAGGGGATTTGGGGATCATTATGTCATGCCACTGAGGTGGAGACAGGGGGCATTGTCCTTGGTGCAGACCTCATTTTCATCAGTGTTACTCATTGAGATGATTCTAACAAGTACCTACAACATTTGTTTCTAAGAACAAAATAAGGAAAGCTATCCATTAACCTATACGGTGTTGGCGGGGACGTTAAACCTCAAAACAAACAAACAAACAAATATGATGCCAGGAAAAAATTTATGTGAATATGTCTGCTGTTTAGTTAATATTACCTGCTGCATCTTCTTGAAAAAAATTTAAGCATACTTTGCATATAGGCAAACAGTGTGGTCCCAGATCAGACTGCTCCTAGAGGAGCAGTCTGATCTGGGTCCACACTGTTTGCAATAATGACTCCAGAA
This sequence comes from Lucinisca nassula, assembly GCA_963580285.1. Classification (NCBI taxonomy): domain Eukaryota; kingdom Metazoa; phylum Mollusca; class Bivalvia; order Lucinida; family Lucinidae; genus Lucinisca; species Lucinisca nassula. The sequence goes on along the minus strand of OY757014.1, from coordinate 25,040,469 downwards.
GTAACCAGCAGACGACAAAGCAGAAGACAACTGTTGCTCCTTATCTGAACCGACCCCGATAGCTCAGTTGGTAGATTGTCCGCTCTGGGGAACGGGAGGTCACGGGTTTGATCCCGGGCGGCAACATACCAAAGTCGTTAAAAATGGTACTAGCTGCTCCTCGCTTGGCACTCAGATTTACGGGGTAGAGCTAGGACTGGTCGACCCAGTGTCAGGATAATGTGACTGGGTGTGGTATCATGTAATGTGTCTGGGACATAATACTTTAGTGAGGCAGCACTATAAAAGTGAGCATTGAGCTGCCTGTCGCAACCAGACACCGTCGTGATATGACTGAAAAATTGTTGAAAGCGACGTTAAACCCGAGTTCACACACATGCACACACACACACACACACACACACCTCCTTATCTGTCGCTCCATGTACGGTCAGCATCTTTCTTGTATATATTTTAGGAAAAATGGAAAAAGGAGAGCTTGGATTGGCAGCTTTACCAGATCGTATACAAGACTTCAAAATGCAGTTAGAGATGTCTATCGAGTATGCTAACTGTCTACAGTGTAAAAGGTATGAATGTACCAACACTTTGATTTCTTAACCCATAAAATGCCAATCACGACAATTGTTGTCTGCTTTACCATCTGCCGGTCACCTTTAAATTAATTTTTTTGCAAATAGTGTGGACCCAGATCAGACTGCTCCTGAAGCAGCAGTCTGATCTGGGCCCACACTGTTTGCATGTATGCAAAAATATTTTTAAAAAGTTTGCAAAAAAAAAATTCAGCAGACGACATATTAGCAGACGACATTTTCAGATTTAGTTATTCTCGGTGTCTTAAGGGTTAAGCACGACAGATGTCATCTGCTTTTAGGTCTGCTGGATACTTAATAAAAGTCTTTGTTACAAATAGTGAGGACCTAGATCAGGCTGCTCCTAGGGGAGCAGTCTGGTCAGGGACCACTGTGTTTGCTGTTTGCAAAAAAAAAAATGATGAAAAGTTTGCAAGAAAATGCAGCCAACAACATAAATAAACTAGAATCGCGCAGTCGATGGCACGCCATCGCATATCCCCACGCTTTTTTAAAGATACGCCACTATATAAGTTCTCAATTGCAACTCCCACCCAATCTTAAGATCAAAATTCCGAAAGTGTCATGCACTCCTCATACCAAAGACCTATCAGTTCCCAAAGTTTCATGTTTCTATCTGAAACGGCGTAGGAGGAGTTATCCGGTAATTGTTAAAAAGGGGGTTATGGGGTGAAAATCCAAGTTTTTGACCTCTGGTGACCTCAAACCTGACCTTAGGGGTCAAATTTTGATTGTTATGTATTCTACCCATTATGCCGTTCGATTTGATATGTCACACGACCAGGTTCTGAAAACATTGATTTTTTACCCCCGGGGCACCCCACCCCCTGGCCTGGCCCCTAGGGGTAGGATCAAAATTCTGAAAGTGTCATGCACTCCTCAGACCTCAGACCTATCAGTTCCCAAAGTTTCATGTTTCTATCTGAAACGGCGTAGGAGGAGTTATCCGGTAATCGTTAAAAAGGGGGTTGTGCGTGGGGGTGAAAATCCAAGTTTTTGACCTCTGGTGACCTCAAACCTGACCCTAGGGGTCAAATTTTGATTGTTATGTATTCTACTCATTATGCCCTTCGATTTGATATGTCACACGACCAGGTTCTGAAAACTTTGATTTTTTACCCCCCGGGGCACCTCACCCCTGGCCTGGCCCCTAGGGGTAAGATCCAAATTCCGAAAGTGTCATGCACTCCTCAGACCAAAGACCTATCAGTTCCCAAAGTTTTAAGTTTCTAGCTGTAAAAGTGTGGGAGGAGTTGTCCGGTAAGACGGATGGACGGACGTACGGACGACGGAGACAATTACAATATCCCCACTTTTTCTTCGAAAAGCGTGGGGATAATGACATTTTCAGATGCAGTCTTTCTTGGCATCTTAAGGGTTGAGGGTTTAGTGATAATTATCCCCACGCTTTTCGAAGAAAAAGTGGGGATATTGTAATGGTCTTTGTCGTCCGTCCGTCTTACCGGATAACTCCTCCTAGACAGTTATAGATAGAAACTTGAAACTTTGGAAACTGAAAGATCTTTGGTCTGGGGAGTGCATGACACTTTCGGAATTTTGATCACACCCCTACGGGTGGGCCAAAATTTGACCCCTGGGGTCAATTTTGAGGTCACCTGAGGTCAAAAACTGATCTTGACCCCTTTACCGGATAACTCCTCCTAGACGGTTATAGATAGAAACTTGAAACTTTGGAACTGATAGGTCTTTGGTCTGGGGAGTGCATGACACTTTTGGAATTTGATCACACCCCTACGGGTGGGCCCAGGGGGTGGGGCCTGGTGGGGGTCAAAAATCAAAATTTCCAGAACATGGTCGTGTAATATATCAAAGCGAACGGCATGATGGATAGAAAACCTTACAACCAAAATTTGACCCCTGGGGTCAATTTTGAGGTCACCAGAGGTCAAAATCTGATTTTGACCCCATTACCGGATAACTCCACCTAGACGGTTATAGATAGAAATTTGAACCTTTGGGAACTGATAGATCTTTGGTCTGGGGAGTGCATGACACTTTCGGAATTTTGATCTCATCCCTACGGGTGGGCCCAGGGGGTGGGGCCCGGGGGGGGGGGGGGGGGGGGGGGTCAAAAATCAAAATTTCCAGAACATGGTCATGTAATATATCAAAGCGAAAGGCATGATAAGTAGAAAACATTACAACCAAAATTTGACCCCTGGGGTCAATTTTGAGGTCACCAGAGGTCAAAAACTGATTTTGACCCCTTTACCCCCATACATACCGTTACCGGATATCTCCTGCTAGACCATTATAGATAGAAACTTGAAACTTTGGAAACTGATAAAACGTTGGTCTGGGGAGTGCATGACACTTTTGGAATTTTGATCACACCCCTACGGGTGGGCCCAGGGGGTGGGGCCTGGTGGGGGTCAAAAATCAAAATTTCCAGAACATGGTCGTGTAATATATCAAAGCGAACGGCATGATGGATAGAAAACCTTACAACCAAAATTTGACCCCTGGGGTCAATTTTGAGGTCACCAGAGGTCAAAATCTGATTTTGACCCCATTACCGGATAACTCCTCCTAGACGGTTATAGATAGAAATTTGAAACTTTGGGAACTGATAGATCTTTGGTCTGGGGAGTGCATGACACTTTCGGAATTTTGATCTCATCCCTACGGGTGGGCCCAGGGGGTGGGGCCCAGGGGGGGGTCAAAAATCAAAATTTCCAGAACATGGTCATGTAATATATCAAAGCGAAAGGCATGATAAGTAGAAAACATTACAACCAAAATGGGGCAATTTTGAGGTCCCCAGAGGTCAAAAACTGATTTTGACCCCTTTACCCCCATACATTTTTGTTACCGGATATCTCCTCCTAGACCGTTATAGATAGAAACTTGAAACTTTGGAAACTGATAAAACGTTGGTCTGGGGAGTGCATAACACTTTCGGAATTTTGATCCTACCCCTGGGAGTGTGGCCAGGGGTGGGGCACCTTTCCCCTGCAAAAACTTCAAGAACAATTCAAGAAAAGTTCTTTCACAGTTCAAGAACACAGTTCAAGAACTGGACATGAATTGCCCTTAAAGTGTTCAAGAACAGTTCAAGAACATTTTAAGAAATGTTAAATTGGACAATTTTTAAGAACAAGTAATGAAAAATGTTCTTGAACAGTTCAGGAATGGAGTTCTCATACAGTTCAAGAACAGCTCTTGAACTCTTTAAAGAACTTTTGTTCTTGAACTATTCAAGAACATTCTTTAATAACCTTTCAAGAATTCAGTGTTCTTGAAAATTGAAAAACCACATGTTCTTAAAAATTGTCCAATTTAACATTTCTTAAAATGTTCTTGGACTGTTCTTGAACACTTCAAGAGCAGCTCATGTACATTTCTTGAACAGTTCAAGAGAAACAGTAGTTCTTCAAGTGATCAAGAACTGTTCCAGAACATTATATTTCTTGCATACTTCAAGAACATGTTTCAAACACTTTGAGAACAGGTGTTCTTTAACTGTTCTTCATGAACTGCCCAACAACTATTCAAGAACTGCTCTTAATCATTATATGCCATTGCATACTTTTTATGAGAGTAAGTCCAAACAGTATACACCAAAGTTTGGCAAGGGCAGATAAATCATCAATTAAGCAAGGTAGAGTTGCCATTTTTGTGTAAGCCATATTGTCCCATGGTGTTGAATCCACCTGTGAAAATCAAATCAGTCAAATGGTCAAAGAGTTTCAGCAAGGACACAGTATTTTTGCAAGGGCAGGTAACTCATAAATGCAGCAAGGTAGAGTTGTCATTCTTTTGCATGAGGCATTGTCCAATCATGTTGAATCCATCTGTGGTGTTGGACAGATTTCCCTTTATAATAACAGAAATTATATTTTATGGCTAACAAATGTGACAAAACTGACAGAAATGGCATGTGTGTCCAGCCCAGACTCAGATAAGCCTTGGCACTGCCCATGCTGATCAGAGTCTTTGCTCAGTTAGCTGTCTACATGAAGAAAATTATACACTTTTTTATACATTGAGGACACAGCAAAGACTCTGATCATACTCTGTGCCTTTGATGGGCTCATCTTGTTCTGTAGAAAGAAATTATACCCCACCCACACACCAGATAAATGGTGCTGCCATGTGGATAGCAGTAGATTTAAACATTTGCTCATCCATATTTAACAAAAACACCAACAAACTTGGTAATTGCCAGAAAGAAGCCTTTGGCAAAAAGAGGCTGATCAAAAATCAGAAATAAAAACAATATTTGAAAATCAAAATCATTTTGCTTACCCTAACAACAAATCTAAGTAGAAGCCATTTTGAAAAGGAAAGTTGGAAAACTGGCCAATGAAAGCTGAGATCTGAATGACATCATCAATCATGTGATTCAAATCATGTGACAAAGTTCTGAAACTGTTCATAAAGTGTTCTTGAAAAACACTCAAGAAAAGTTTCAGAACATTTTAAGAACACAAGTTCAAGAAAAGTCTTTGAAATAATCAAGAACAAATTTAAGAACAGTTTCAGAACACCTGTCATTACAATTTGTTCCAGAAAAGTCTTTGAAATAAACAAGAACAAATTTAAGAACAATTTAAGAACACCTTTCAAGACACTTTCTTCAAGAAAAGTCTTTGAAGTCATCAAGAACAAATTTAAGAACAGTTCAAGTACATCAAAGTCATCAAGTTGTTCAAGAAAAGTCTTTAAAGTGTTCAAGAAAAGTTTAAGAATAGTTCAAGAATATCACAAATTCTTAAAAAGTTCTTGAACTGTTCCTAGAATGTGTTCTTGAATAGTTCAAGTACAAGTGTTCTTGAAAACCATCATGAACAGATTAAGAACTCTTAAGAGAAGTTCAAGAACAGTTTTTGAGTTAAGAACTCCATTTCGCAGGGGTGGGGATAAAAAATCAAAGTTTTCAGAACATGGTCGTGTAGCATATTAAATCGAACGGCATGATGAGTAGAATACATCACAATTAAAATTTACCCCTCGGGTCAAACACCCCTAGGGGATGGCCCAGGGGATGGGGCCCGCGGGGAAGCGTAGGGATATGCGATGGCTTGCCATCTACTGCGCGATTCTAGTTATGATTAGCAGACAACATTTTCAATGTATTTTTATCTTATTTTTCAGAGAAAATAAAGGCTTGAGATCACATACACATTTGAGATTGTATTAGCATAGTTTGCTGAGATGATTCACATGAAATGTCAAGCCTTTTCTTCTCAAAATAAAAAAAGGATTTTTGTCTACTCTATCTTATCAGTGGCTGTAGTATCTGTAGTTGTCTTAACTCTTATCTTGCTGTTCACGACAACCCTTATCTTTGCTAACAGTGTAAATCCAGATCAGATGGCTTCTGAAGAAGCCATCTGATCAGGATCTACACTGTTTGACATTCAGTTTATGCATTTGTAGCAATAAATTGCATCAAGTAATTTGATTGGTTGAAAGTCAGAAATGGGTGTGGCTTAAATGAATATTCAGCAAGATAAGGGTTAATCCTTCAGATGCCAAGAAAATTAAAAAGAGAAACGATCAGGAACTGATACAATCAGATCCCAAATTCTTCCCACAGTATCACTAGGGAAAAAAGTCTGACAGTAAACAAAATGTACAACAGCTAAACAAGTCAACAGCTCTTTCCCAAACAGGTGATGACTCAGAATATCCAAACCTAACTGAAAAGGAGAATATATATAAGCTGGGAAAGAATCAGAATCACCAATATGACAAACATGGAACTGAAAGGACAAACATAACAAAAAATGAACAACCAAATAGGGGGGAGAATCAGAATCATCAACACAAAACATGAAGGAACCATAGCAAAAGCACCAGTAAAATTACTGGTGGGTTTAAGTTAACTTTACGGGATGCCAACCCTCACCCCCACTTTCACTGTGGTTCAACCAAGTATTTGCTTTGTCTGCATGGAAGTTTTCTAACTCGTCAGTGAATCAATTCTGTAAACAAATGAAAGAAATCACAAAGCCAAGTTGACACAAGGATGAGGACTCTTTGAAAATGTTGTCTGTTTATGTTGCCTGCTGCATCTCCTTGCAAACTTCTGGAAAAAAATTTTCCATACGAGCAAACTATGGACTATGGACCCTACTCAGATTGCTCCTAGTGAAGCAGTCAGGGCCCAGTTGTTCAAAACTAACGACATTGTTAGTTAACGTATCGTTAAATCTTTGACCATTAAATATGGCAAATATGCTAAAATTTGTGCTGAAAAAATGTGAGCAGCTTTTGCTGATGCAAAAGCTGCTAACATTTTTTCAGCAAAAGTACCAAAATTTTCAATTTTTTTCTTGCTATAACAGTTAAAAATTTGACCACTAACGAGCTTGTTAAGCTAACGATGCTTTAAACAACTGGCCCCTGATCTGGATCCACGCAGTTTGCAACAGTGACTTTTAAAGTAACCAGCAGACAACAAAGCAGCTGACAATTGTTGTGATTAACATCTTAACTGGCATCTGAAGGGTTAAGGGAAATGTGTGTGTGTGTGTGTGTGTGAATTCGGGTTTAACGTCGCTTTCAACAATTTTTCAGTCATATCACGACGGTGTCTGGTTGCGACAGGGAGCTCAATGCTCACTTTTATAGTGCTGCCTCACTGAAGTATCATGTCCCAGACACATTACATGATACCACACCCTGTCGCATTATCCTGACACTGGGTCGACCAGTCCTAGCTCTACCCCGTAAATCTGAGTGCCAAGCGAGGAGCAGCTAGTTCCATTTTTAACGACTTTGGTATGTCGCGGCCCGGGATCGAACCTGTGACCTCCCGTTCCCCGGAGCGGACACTCTACCAACTGAGCTATCGGGGCTGGTAAAGGGAAATATACTCGTATAAACTGTCATAGTGGTGCATTTTAAAAGCAGTTGAGGATTCATTCCTTCAAGAGACGGCCCCCGCCCATCAGGGCTTGAAGAAATATATGGACTGCATGATGCTTCCACACAGAGCTGAATCCGACCCGCACACGAGTACTGGTAAACCGCTTAGAGGACCTAAGCCTGCACAGGCAAAGCGGTGCGGATGAGTTGGACCATCCATGCTTATAAACCCTATTGGTTTCATTGGGCTTGAGATGTCATTTCATCTCAATGTCGGGTAAAAGTCCCACAAAATTGGAAGCAACGTCTTCAAAATGACCTTTACAGTGTTGACGGTGACGTTAAACCCCAAATCAAACAAACAAATTCCTTCAAGAGAAAACCCACATTTGGAGGAACCAAAGTTGTAGAGGATCTGATACTTATGATCATTTCATTTAACCAATTGCATGCGGGAGACCCTTAAAGTGAATCCTTAATTGGCAAACAGTGCAGGCCCAGATTAGACGCCGCAGAACGAGGCGTCTGATCAGGGCCTGCATTATTTTCTGGCATAATTTTCCGTCAAAAATAGAATAAAAACAAAAAGATGGGCCTGACAAAATGACTTGTCCCACATATAGCAATGTATACAATAGGTTAAAAGTTTATCAAACAAGGCTTCAGCCAGTTACCATTCATCCAAATGATCAAGACCATACAGACGGAACATAGCCTTTGGCAGAATTTTTGTTCTATATAATCTAAACATTTTTTGTGAATATAAACAGTTGTTTAACCCATTTTGTTCCAAATAGAATCCTCCTCCTTATATAACGCACAAGTCCATTTCAAAATGTAAGGGTGCCAGGTTGTGTTTTCTTCAAAACTAACTTGGAAAATGGCTGAACTTTTGGCAAACTGTGTAGGTCCTGATCAGACGCCGCGTTCTGCGGCGTCTGATCTGGGCCTGCACTGTTTGCCAATTACCTGTTTCGGGGTTTATGGTACGTAATGGGCATGGTTTCTTCCATGGGCCCCAAAAATAGTAATTAAAAGAGGTGGTAGTGGTATACCTATAAAGAACATAGTGTCATGGACAGTGTCATACAATTTTGTGATTTAACTTATAAAAGATGGACACCCTGCTTATGAAGGCTCATGGACCACATTATGCATTTTACACAAAGTATTACCTTTGAATGACAAGTGTGTGTGTGTGTGTGTGAAATCGGGTTTAACGTCGCTTTCAACAATTTTTCAGTCATATCACGACGGTGTCTGGTTGCGACAGGGAGCTCAATGCTCACGTTTATAGTGCTGCCTCACTGAAGTATCATGTCCCAGACACATTACATGATACCACACCCAGTCACATTATCCTGACACTGGATCGACTAGTCCTAGCTCTACCCTGTAAATCCGAGTGCCAAGCGAGGAGCAGCTAGTACCATTTTTAACGACTTTGGTATGTCGTGGCCCGGGATCGAACCCGAGACCTCCCGTTCCCCGGAGCGGACACTCTACCAACTGAGCTATCGGGGCCGGTTTGAATGACAAGACTTAGTCAGCTGTGACACACGGGGTATTCGACTACCTGGAACGCAGACGGATACCAAAAACGCCGACGGAAAAACAACAACAAACATTCGTGGTGAGTTGAACAAATCGCATTTTACGGGCATATATCAAATAGATGCCCACAGATGTTGATAGCAATCTGTTTCGCAGTGTCTCGGAATACTTTCCACGAACTGTGGATGCAAATCCTTCTGTCAATGACGAATTATGACCTATTTTATTCGGCAAAATATAGATGCTTGATGCAAGTCGACAGTTTTTTTTAGTTTTACAGCAATAATTCGTATATAATTGCCAATGTTTCCTGAATAGCATAAAATACTAATGTATTGAGTACCTGCCATGCGTTATTAGAATTAGCAAAAAGCAGGATTTTAGAATTATAGATGTGAATTTCTTGATGAGGGTGTTCGAATAAGGATACCAATGACGACCTGCACAGATACCATGCAATGCAGACGGCACAAAGTTATGGTTACCATTGACGTGGAAACCACAAGCGTGGAAAAATAAAAAAAAGGAGTAAAATACATTCTGTTTTCGTTTAATTGGAAAGTTAATCTAGACACTGAGTCTTACCACAGTGTACCTCGACCAAAGAGGGTATTCTCGATGTAGAAGGGAAGGCAATGACCAGGAATCGATACGATTGCCTTTCGCTTTTCGCCAAAAGACACCAACGTGATGGTTTGTCTTAATACCACATGTGGGCCATATTCGCGCAAATGACTTTATGTAGCGCACATGACCCGTCAATTCTTATTAGGTGTCATAAATCTGTGGTTTCATAATGTTAGATACTTTTACGATCAAATAGGCACGATTTGTAAATTTCCTTAGGTATATTAATAGCGTAGTCCCACAAAACAACCACGGACATGAATTCAGTCCTTCTCGCTACCTTTAGTCCACGCGAGTACTTTTAAATTCATTATTTTGAAAAATAAATATGAATATACAGTCGAACTTAAATGGCTCGAACACTTTTGGGACCAAGAAAATATGTTCGAGACCACGGTGGTTCGAGCCACAGGGGGTTACTTGGAGCTAGGGGAGGAGGCCGAATACGGACATGTTTTCAGTTTTCTTCAAAATAAATGCATGTTGTGTGTACTCATTAGAATCGCCTCATCGAGGCGATTCTTGTGAGTACACAAAACATACATTTTCAAGATCAAAGTAGACAATTATACAAACTATATTTATATCTGCAGTTATGGCATTTTCTTTCTAGGGACTCAAGAAAGAGTTCGACTCGGCCGTAGTAAATGAGCCATCAGTGTTTGAGTCATCGAAGTTTCACTGTACATTAAATTTCAAAACAGATCGTTTTTTTTTTTTGTTTTTTTTTTTTTTGGTTTTTGTTTTACGGCCCTTTCAAGATTATTTCACTCATGTCGAGCCGATCGTTAATCAGAGGTGGGCGAAAACCGGAAAAAAACGACCTGACCTTCCGGAGCCAGGCTCGAACTCAAAACAGGTCGTATTAGAACTGTACGAGTTTGTTTCATTATTTTGACAGATAAATATGATTATACATTGTTGCAATGCCCATAGGGGCTTGAAGAAATATATGGGTTGCATGATGCGTCCACGCAGAGCTGAATCCGGTCCGCACACGAGGACTGGTAAACTGCTTAGTGGATCTAAGCCTGCCCAGGCAAAGCGGTGCTTATAAACCCTATTGGTTTCATTGGGCGACAGGGCTTGAGATGTCATTTCATCTCAATGTCGGGTAGAAGTCCCACAAAATTAGAAGCAACGTCTCCAAAATGACCTTTACAGTGTTGACGTGGACGTGAAACCTCAAATCAAACAAACATTATTGCAACGACGTTGATATGGCGTTGTTCCAGTGTGTGGTACGTGTTGGTAGGATCGGGTCTTACGAAATTACGAATCGTTCTTATTAGATAAAAAATGTGAAATTTATAGAAAAAATTCGGGAAAGAATGACGCACCTGAACGAATGGCAATATATTACATGCATTACAGAGAAATACCATGATTTCTACCAGACATAAACTTGGTATTTTCCTTTTTGCTAAGAAGAAATATTTCCTCTCAGCCGGGGAAATAAATCCCTTCAGCTGGAACTACTTTATGTACAAGATTCGAGATACCGCTTTGCAGTGAAATTGTTCTATTCAAACGCGGGAAAGTTTCAATCACGGCGACGTTATTCATGACGTCATTGTAATGGCGTCTAAGAAATATCAACAGACGTTCAGAATGCGTGACGTTTGAGTCGGATGCAACGCTGAAACAAAAGAAAACATGGATATGACCATTGATTAGGATGTAAGTTTTGCTTTATTTAATCTAACGTTTTACTTGTTTTATCACTGAAACACTTTGTTTCTTCTATTTTTGTTCAAAACTGTAGAAAGCGCTTTCAAAATGGCGCCCATCCAGTTGTTCTTCCACCCAGATTCTGTAACACTTCGCTGATTGAACCGTTTACATGAGCTGTAAACAGTCAACTGAACGGACATTCAGATCCAAAATTCAAGATCCAAACTCTCCTAAAAGTCTATGGAAGTGCATGTAATATACAGATTATACATTTCTCCTATTTGAAACATGGGATTTATAAACCTCGGGAGGTAAAACAATCCGTTAAAGAAACTCGTGCTTCGCACTCGTTTCTTTATCGGATTGTTTTACCTCCCTCGGTTTATAAATCCCATATTTCAACTAGGAGAATGAATAATCTATATATAATTAACGCATATATCCCCTCTTCTGGGATATTAGCAAACAGTGCCGATCCAGATCAGACACGGCGTCTGATCTGGGTCTACATTGTTTGCTAAAAGAAAATTCATTTTTGTAAAATTTGCCACAAATAAAAACAAACCTGACACCCTAATAATAGGAAGTGACAACTCCAAACTTACTAGGTGGAAGACTCCATGTCACATATGGATTAAAACATACGAAGAATAGTTTGTTTCCCTCACCCCACCCCCTTTAGCAGAAAAGAATGAATGCCCAAACAGTTGTCCAAAATTAAATATTGCCAGGATATTTGTTTGTTTGAATTGAGGTTTAACGTTCCCGTCAACACTATTTAGGTCATTTTGGAGATGCTGCTTCCAATGTTTTGGAACTTTTACCCGACATTGAGATGAAATGGAAACTCAAGCCATGTCGCCCAATGAAACCAATTGGGTTTATAAGCATGGACGGTCCGACTCGCATCACTTTGCCTGGGCATGCTTAGATCCTCTAAGCTGTTTACCAGTGCTCGTGTGCGGTCGGTTTCAGCTCTGCGTGGATGCATCATGCAGCCCATCTATCTCTTCAAACCCCGATAGGCGATTGCGTTTGAGTTTTACGTCCCATCCAACAACAAGATCATACGGAGACGGAACCTCTGTTTAAAGACTCGCCCGAAAGTCTGGTGAAGCCCGGAATCGATCCCACGACCACTGGTTTGCGAAGCGAGTAGATTATCCTCTGCACCACGGAGGCTTCTAATTGACATATATGGGATATAATACCGAAACGGAATACAAAGTACCTGCATGTAAAACATGGTGTTTTTACAGATGCCTATGCACAGTATGCCGAGATGAGACCTCTCATTGGGAGCTGTCTATATCTCGCATTTTGATGATTTTAATTGAAACATCTTTACGGAACCCGGGAAGGGACACGATTTGTTTTAATATGTTGTGCGAACAAGTTATTAAGTTGTGCGAACAAGATATTATCTTGTGCGAACAAGATAATATGTTGTGCGCACAAGATATTATCTTGTGTAGACAACATAATTTATCTTGTGTGGACAACATAATTTATCTTGTGCGGACAACATATTATCTTGTGCGCACAAGATAATATCTTGTTCGCACAACATATTATCTTGTTTGCACAACATAGAGAGCTTGGGAAGTTGTGCGAACAAAATATTATCTTGTGCGCACAACTTATAAAATAATAAAAAAAAAAAATCATGTCCCTTCCAGGGTTCCGTACATCTAACATAATAGCAACTATGCATTTTTTTTTTTTTGCAAAATTCCAAGATGAAAGTGGCAGAAACTTAGGGCGTAAGTGTAAATATTTGGTCAGCTGTCTGAGCGAATACGCTGTGTAGTATGAGATCAATATTTGTCTAATATGACAATGCAGATCAAGTTGAGACGCCGCAAAATCGGTGATTTGTCTACGTACACCGTTTGCTTAAACGGCCAGTCTATTTGAAAAAAAAAACTTACAACAAATAAAACAAAGGAGAAACCCGCCTGTCAAATATTGTTATGTGGAAGATTCTGGTTGTCATATATGGGTACATGCATCATGAAAGGCGCCTGCGACCAGGTAAGAATCATATCAACATGTGTAGCTGTACAATCTGATTGCTTTCAGATGCATCTCGGTGCAGAAATGATTTAATATGACATGTGATGGAATGAATGCGCAACATGTCTAAATATTTCGAACAAACAGTGTCATGAATGTCTAGAGTTTGCTAAGAATGACAGAAATTAAGAAGTATCACGCATTTTGTGCAATAGCCTGCAGATGCACAACAGTTTTTACGCATGAACAGGTTGGAGCAACATCTATCCGCCAGCAGTTGAAACCTGCTTTCTCACGAACAGTTTTGACGGATTGCATTCACATTTCCTATACACAATCGTCTCGGATAAAATCCGCCACTTTTATTTGTGTAGCGGTTCTTCTTCTTCTTCTTCTTACCACTACTACTGACAGTCCGTTGCAGAACTTGGCGTCTCAAATGTGACCCGCGCGAGGTTAGAACCAACAGCAGTGAGAGACGATATGGTTAAGATAGACTAACTGAACGAAACCGCCAACAAATGCGGACCTTTAGAAGTTTAAATGCGCATATACATATATTTGCACAAGAACCACCACTGTCGATCAGACTTTTTTAGTTTCCTGCCTCTTCAGTTTCCTGCCCTTCACAAACATCCGAAGAAAAAACTTGCTTGGGTCTAGAGATAAGACTTCTAAATAGAATAACGGAATGAAACGTCAAACATGAAACCTCGAACATTTATCAGCCGATTTGTGGTCTATCTGGAAAATCCTCTATGAATGATTTATTTGGAAAATCCTCTGTGAGTTGTAATTTCTCTTTTTATCTCCCGACCGAATATGTTCGGGGGATATAGCGATCAGCCTGGCGTCCGTCCATCTGTCCGTCCGTCCGTAGACGCAACCTTGTGATGGCCATAACTCCTATACTATTTGCGATTCATTGATGGTTCTTGGAACAAAATTGTTCACAAGGCTGAGACGGCGTGTCATGCGCAAGAACCAGAACTCTGGATGCCATACTTTTTGAGTTATTTCCCTTTTTAATAAAATAGAATGATTACTTTGTGGTGGCCATAACTCCAATATCCTTTGAGATATATTGATGACACCTGGCACAGCTGTTCACAAGGCTGAGACAGCGTGTCATGCACAAGAACCACAACTCTGGTTGCCATGGTTTTTGAGTTATCTCCCCTTCCAATAAAATAGAGTGAATACCTTGTGATGGCCATAACTCCAATACCTTTAAGATATATTAATGATAAATGGCACAGTTGTTCACAAGGCCGAGACGATGTGTCATGCATAAAAACCACAACTCTGGGTGCCATGGTTTTTGAGTTATCTCCCCTTCCAATAATATAGAATCACTACCTTGTGATGGCCACATATTGATGGTACTTGGTACAGTTATAAATGAGTTCAAGCAGGTGTATCACGTGCCAGAACCACAACTCTGGGTGCCCTGGTTTTTAGCTCACCAGAGCCGAAGGCTCCGGGGGAGCTTATAGGATAGGCAGTTGTCCGGCGTCGTCGGCGTCGTCGTCGTCGTTGTCGTCGTTGTCGTTGTCGTCGTCGTCGTCTGACGTCAACACTTTCAAACATCTTCTTCTCTGAAGCCACTGGACCGATTCATGCCAAATTTTATCTGTAGCATCCTTGGGCAGGGGGATTGAAAGTTTGTGTTTTTTATGAAAATCGGCCCATTAGTTTGGTTGCTATGGCAACTTAGAGTTTCCATAGACTTATAATGGGGAAAATTGAAAAATGGCATTTACTGCCAAGTCATTGCAGATATTTGGACAAAACTTTTATAGAAATGTTTCTTGAGTAAAATTCTTTCAGCCATATGCTTTTATGCCAACCTGAGGGTCCCCCAGGTTGTGCCGGGGCCATGCCCCACCCCCTCCACTTCATAAAAGGCCATATATCTCAGAAACCATTCAGATCCCGACCCCTAAACCATATATATTCTTGTTCCTATTGATAAGACGCATTTAGTAACACCAACCTTGGGGTCCTCAGGGATGCGCCGAGGTCATGCCCCACCCCCTCCACTTAATAAAAGGCCCAATATCTCGGAAACCATTCAGATCCCCACCCCTAAACCATATATACTCTTGTTTCTTATGATAAGACCCATTCGGTGACATCAACCTGGGAGTCCCCTGGATGGGCCGGGGCCATGCCCCACCCCCTCCATTTCATAAAAGGCCCAATATCTCGTAAACCTTACAGATCCCCGCCCCTAAACCATATATATGCGTGCTTCTTATGATAAGACACATTCATTGACACCAACCTGGGGGTCCTCAGAGATGCGCTGGGGCCTTGCCCCACCCCTCTACTTCACAAAAGGCCATATATCTCAGAAACTGTTCAGATCCCCACCCCTAAACCATATATATTCTTGTTCCTATTGATAAGACGCATTCAGTAACACCAACCTGGGGGTCGTCAGGAATGCGCACAGGTCAGGCCCCACCCCCTCAACTTTATAAAAGGCCCAATATCTCGGAAACCATTCAGATTCCCACCCCTAAGCCATATATATTCTTGTTCCTTTTGATAAGACCCATTCAGTGACATCAACCTGGGAGTCCCCTGGATGCACCGGGGCCATGCCCCACCCCCTCCATTTGATAAAAGGCCCAATATCTCGGAAACCTTACAGATCCCCGCCCATAAACCATATATATGCTTGCTTCTTATGATAAGACACATTCATTGACACCAACCTGGGGGTCCTCAAAGATGCGCTGGGGCCTTGCCCCACCCCTCCTCTTCAAAAAAGGCCATATATTTCAGAAACTGTTCAGATCCCCACCCCTAAACCATATATATTCTTGTTCATTATGATAAGACGCATTCAGTAACACCAACCTGGGGGTTCCCAGGGATATGCTGGGGCCATGCCCCACCCCCTCCATTTCATAATATCACAATATCTCGGAAACCCTATAGATGGCCACCCCTTAACCATATATAGTCTTGTTCCTTATGATAAGACACATTCATTGACACCAACCTGGGAGTCTCCCTGGGCCTTGCCCCACCCCTCCACTTCACATAAGGCCTTATATCTCAGAGAATGTTCTTAGCCCCACCCTAAACCATATATATTCATCTTTCTTATGATAAGACGCATTCAGTGACACCAGCTTGGGAGTCCCCGGGGCACGCCCAGGCCATGCCACACCGCTTTACTTCATTAAAAGCCATATATATCAGAAATAGTTCAGATCCCCATCCCTAAACCATATACTTGTTCCTTATGATAAGACTCGTTCAATCACACCAACCTGGAGGTCTCTTTGTGCTGAGGCAATGTGCCCCGCCCTTCCATTTCATAAAAGGCTTTATATTTCAGAAACCATTCAAATCCCCACCCCATAATCATATATGTTCTTGTTCCTTATTATTAGCACACCTACTGTAGCGGGGTCCGCAGGGGCCATTCCTATTTCATAAAAGGGCCTCAAATCTCTGAAACCGGTCAGATTCCCAGCACTGAACCATATATATACTTGGTCCTTATGATAAGACACATTTAGGGACAACAGTTTGGGCTTTCCTGGGATCAACAGGGCATGCCCCAACCCCTCAACTGTTAAAGAGGCCTTACAGATCCCCACTGCTAAACCATATATATTTTTGTTTCTTATGATAAGACTCATTTAGTGATACCAACCAGGGCTCCATTGGGTCCATGCCCCACCCCCTCTACTTCATAAAAGGCCTAACTTTTCAGATGCTGAGTCCACATGGGTGCTCATTTGGACATGGGGGTTCATTTGGTGGATTAAATGATATCATGTTAAAATACATGGCTGCCATTGGGCAGGATGGGCAGTGCCCACCTGAGCTCTGGTGAGCATAGTGGCCCATGGGCCTCTTGTTTAATTATCTCCCCTGACAATATAACCTTGTGATGGCCACTTGTATGCAAAGTTGAGACGGCGCTTCATGCCTTAGAACCACAACTCTGGGTGCTATGATATTTGAGTTATCTCCCCTTCCAATATAAAAGTCTGATTACCTTGTGATCACCGTACCTCCAATACAATTTGACATATACTACTCAAAGTTTGATAGGGATCACTTTTTTAATGCCAAATAATTTTTGGATGAATTAATCAGCTCAATCCAAATTTGATACATAATGATAACACACGTATCCTTCACAAAACCTAGTGAATAATTTTGTCAGCTGGTGCTGCATTCAAGCGTGACAACAGCAACCGTCTTGGCACCCCCAAAATTTGCCGTAACACGAAGGGATTTGGACAACTGATTTTTCACAAATTTCCAAATGTGTTTAGACAAACGTGCCTAATAACATGTATGGCGTCCACGGGCATCAATTACAGTACGACATCGCCTGCGCATGCTCGTAATCCGAGTCTGTATCCGGTTTTGTTGAATCAGCTTTCATTCAGCAACCAATGCATCTTTGAGCTCCTGTAAAGTCCTCGGATGCACAGGTCGGGCTGACACAGCACGCTAAAGCATGCCCTGCGCATGCTCAATCGGATTTAAGTCCGGTGACCGAGTAGGCCAGTCCATACGAACGATTGTCTAACGTTCCAGATAGGAATCAGTGACGTTGGCACGGTTGGGACGGGCATTATCGTCCATCAGAATAAAGTCCGGGCCGATAGCATCTGCATATGGTCTCACAAACTCGTTCCGTTTTCAACGACGTACAAGTCAGTGTTACCGTTCACGCTTATCCCAACCCAAACCATGACTGACCCCTTTCCATAGCGATCATGCTCTGCCACATCCAAGTCATCGAATCGCTCTTTAGACATTCGCCACACTAATTGACGTTTATAAGTGAAGTTTAGACAGAATCTGGACTCCTCAGGAAACAGTACTTGCGTCAAGACATGAACCGTCCACCTGACGTTAGTTCTGGCAAAGTCCAACCGGTCTAGCACGTGCTGTCTCGTCAACGGGACACGTACAGCAGGCCTCACGGCATTAAGTCCGAACTCGTGGAGCCCGTTTCTGACAGTTTGTGCAGAAATTCGTACTCCAGTTCCGTTCCTAAGCTCGTTATACAAACACGTAGCGTTCAGGGACCGTTGACGTTGACACTGAATCAACAAGAAACGGCCCCGACGTTGAGTTGTAGCCCTTTCTCGACCCCTCCGTGTCTGTTTGAAGGATTTCCATGGGTAATGTGCCGACTCCACATTCGGGAAACCACACTCTGAGACACATTCAGAATCCCAGCAACACGACGTTAAAAGACGCCAGATTCCAACATTCCGACGCCATGATTCATTTCTTCGGGGCTCAAACGGTTTCTTAATTGTCCTCTAGGCATTTTAGTGTTTCACAAACTCAAATGAAGTCCATTTTACGCTTGGTAAAGTAACACTGACAAGTTTGATTGGTCTGTTGGAAAGCAGTGCTACGCAAGATTTTGGGGGTGCATGAATTCATTTGCGAAGTGTGAGAAGTGTGCACTTTTATGAGTACTGAACTGCACATGAGTTTCTGTTTCAGATATTTACCAATATACCGAGTACAAATTATGTCAAGAAATTTTAAATTTTCAGTGCAAAATTTGGTATATAAAAAGTGATCCCTATCAAACTTTGAGTAGTATATATTGGTGGTACTTGATGCAGATGTACATGAGGTTAAGCAAGTGTGTCATGCTCAAGAATTACAACTCTGGGTGCTCTGGCTTTTGAGTATTCTCCCCTGCCAATATAACCTTGTGATGACCATAGCTCCAACCCCCTTTGAGATATATTCAAGGAACTTGGCGCAATTGTATACAAGGTACAGAAGGGATGTCATGTGCAAGAAAAACAACTGTTGGTGCTGTGGTATTTGAGTTACCTACCTTTCCAATATAACAGTATGACCAGTTTCTGATCATCATATCTCAAATACCCTTTGAGATATATTGATGGTACTTTGTACAGAAATACATGAGCTTAGGCAGGCATGTCATGCGCAAGAACCACAATTCTGAGTGCCCTGGTTTTTTAGTTATCTCACCTGACAGTATAATCTTGTGAATGCCATAACTGCAGTAACTTTTGTTATATATTGCTGGTTTAATTCTGGTGCACTTTCTATTGGTGAACAATCTTCTGAAGGCCATATTGGTTTTTGGTCGTGGGGATTTGCCATCTCTTCGATGGCTATTTTTATTATTTTATTCAATAAAATGTGGAACTATTATAGTAAAAAAATATTAGAACCAAGGAAAGGCTCTCTGACTGTTCCGCTTCATACCAGACACACACACACAGAGAGAGAGAGAGAGAGAGAGAGAGAGAGAGAGAGAGAGAGAGAGAGAGAGAGAGAGAGAGAGAGAGAGAGTAACCATTTACTCGTCTTACGCTATTTTCACCATCGTTGATTATATACGGCATGGGAAATATTCAACACTGTTCATTACCGTGCTTTTTTGGACCTCAAAATTAAGGAGATATGGAAGCAGGCATTGATTTAGGCATTAATTGTAAATCCGTCATTGGTATCCATCGTCTGCGTTTCATGGTAACATCAAAGAAATCCGTCTGTCGTAAATAGTATCTTCTTTCAGCATGGTGCACTCAAGTCCATGCTTATTGCTGCCCGAGCAACGTATGGCACAAGTATATAGGAGTTTATTTTTGAACAAGGACTATTTCTCTTTCAAGCTACAATGACATCTTTGGATAAATCGGTTTCATTTCTGGTACGTACACTAATTCTTTTAGAAATTGTGCATGTTTTGCATTTTAGTTGTCTGTAAAGACGCTTTCATGTAATCTATCGAAGCTAAAAGCACCATTACGAAACAGCTGTGACAGTTCCAGAAGAATACAGCAAAACATCAAAACTGATTTTTTTAATAGGGTCGCAAAAAAAATGATTTTATCGACTGACCCTCTTTCAAATCCAAGGTAAACAGTCGGCGTTTTTGGTATCCGTCTGCGTTCCAAGTAGTCGAATACCCCGTGTGTGTGAACAGAGGTAAAAATAATCAGATTCCAATTGGTGACCTTTGTAAACACATTTGACATAATGATTGTATGTAATGGCATTACGACAATGAAATGAAATGAAAATCACTGCTTAATGATGTTGTCATATGAAATACAATAGTTGGGCATATTGTTTTTGGTGTGTATACCATTTTTGGGTCGATTGTTTATCAATCGACCAAAAGTTATAAAGGACAAAACCTCTATTAATGCTGAAGTCCACGTGACTATCACTGATTTGTAGGAAATCCACGCAGATTATTTATAGAATTTTATCGCATTGAGGTCAGCTTGGCTGCATAAAAAGGTTATTGGTAAAATCTGGGCTGGAATCATGGGTTGGTCTTGGCAAACAGTGTAGACCCAGATCAGATGCCGCAGAACGCGGTGTCTGATCAGGGTCTACACTGCTTGCTTACAGTATAGGAATTTAAGGGTTAAACGAATCATTCTAAATCCCCGTTCAGGCCCATTTTCCCTATCAACACCCAGAGACAATTAACCCATCAGTACTCTCAGTGCTTTGATTGTCATTGTCAGCATTGGCTTTGAAACACTATCTCCTGAACTGATGGTTGGATTCTTGCATAAATACAACACTGGGACAGCTCTTCGGTTTAGACAGCCTTGATTTTATTTTCAAAGTCACAGGCTCCCAAAGACTGTTAAGTTTTGCTCCTAGAATAGCTTGTCTGCACCCTGCCTTTTTAAAACATTTATGAATTTTGGTCAAACTTGGTACAATACATGTATATCATTGCAACCTGCCTAAGTCTTGTTCAGATTTTGATGACATTGACCTCATTTTCAAGGTCACTGTCACCCCAAAGACTGTCAGATTGAGGTTGGACAAAAAAAAATAGCTTGTTTGTGCCCTATCTTCTAGAAAAATTTTAAATTGTGACCAAACTTGGAACAATATATTGTCGCAACCTAACTTGATTTCGATGACCTTGAATCCCATTTTCAGGGTCAGAGTCTCCCAAAGACTGTGAAATTTGGGCTACAAATAACTTGTCTAAGCCTAGTCTTCTGAACAAATTATGTCATAGAGGGTGCAATCTATTGTTGCTTACCATTAAGAAAACACGCCTATACAAAATTAATACATTGTAAACTTTACCACCGAAAAAAAATTTTTAAGATGTAAAATTGTGATATTTTTCTTATTTCTGCTCAAAATATAGATTATGGGTATAAGTTAGAACTGCCTCATCGAAGCGGTTCTAACAAATACCCACAAACTATATTTTAGAGTAGAAATAAGAAAAATAAGGTTCACCCCTGTAAACCCCAGTTTTCCTATAAAGTGGGGTTCAAGTGGGTCATAATTATATTCCGTAGGCGTGTTTTTGTGATGCTAACAAAGACTCCCCGCCCATAGGGGCTTGAAGAAATAGGTGGGCTGCATGATGTTTCCACGCAGAGCTGAAACTGACTGCACACGAGACCTGGTAAACCGCTTAGAGGATATAAGCCAGCCCAGGCAAAGCGGTGCGAGTCAGACAGTTCATGCTTATAAACCCTATTGGTTTCATTGAGTGACAGGGCTTGAGAAGTCATTTCATCTCAATGTCAGGTAAAAGTCCCACAAAATTGGTAGCAACGTCTCCAAAATGACCTATACAGTGTTGATGGGGACGTTAAACCTCAAATCAAACAAAAACTTTCAAGGTCACATGAGTGCAAATGTTGTCAAAGTTTACTATAACTGCATATGTATATACATCTATCTCCTGTGCCCCAAAGTAATTCCAACCATATTTTGTATAATAAATTAGTTCAACATGCAGTTGTCTTGACTAGATTTTGGTGACCTTGACCTACTTTGCAGGGTCACACAGGACCAGTTCATGTCATCATACCATATAAATGCTTATTATTGCACATCTTGTAATAAGCACACACAAATGCCTTTTCAAGAAGTACGTAACCATAAAAAGCCTAAAAAGAGCACCGCATGCGGGTGCCAACTCTCGGCTGCAGCCCCTTTTCATAATGAACTAGAATCACGCAGTCGATGGCACGCCATCGCATATCCCCACGCTTTTTTAAAGATACGCCACTATATAAGTTCTCAATTGCAACTCCCACCCAATCTTAAGATCAAAATTCCGAAAGTGTCATGCACTCCTCAGACCAAAGACCTATCAGTTCCCAAAGTTTCATGTTTCTATCTGAAACGGCGTAGGAGGAGTTATCCGGTAATCGTTAAAAAGGGGGGTTATGGGGGTGAAAATCCAAGTTTTTGACCTCTGTTGACCTCAAACCTGACCCTAGGGGTCAAATTTTGATTGTTATGTATTCTACTCAAAATGCCGTTCGATTTGATATGTCACACAACCAGGTTCTGAAAACTTTGATTTTTTACCCCCGGGGCACCCCACCCCCTGGCCTGGCCCCTAGGGGTAGGATCAAAATTCCGAAAGTGTCATGCACTCCTCAGACCAAAGACCTATCAGTTCCCAAAGTTTCATGTTTCTATCTGAAACGGCGTAGGAGGAGTTATCCGGTAATCGTTAAAAAGGGGGTTATGAGGGTGAAAATCCAAGTTTTTGACCTCTGGTGACCTCAAACCTGACCCTAGGGGTCAAATTTTGATTGTTATGTATTCTACTCATTATGCCGTTCGATTTGATATGTCACACGACCAGGTTCTGAAAACTTTAATTTTTAACCCCCGGGGCACCCCACCCCCTGGCCTGGCCCCTAGGGGTAGGATCAAAATTCCGAAAGTGTCATGCACTCCTCAGACCAAAGACCTATCAGTTCCCAAAGTTTTAAGTTTCTAGCTGTAAAAGTGTGGGAGGAGTTGTCCGGTAAGACGGACGTACGGACGACGAAGACAATTACAATATCCCCACTTTTTCTTCGAAAAGCGTGGGGATAACAACTAGTCCGAGTTTCAAGTAAATATGTTCAGTAATGACAGAGATATTACAAAATGTCCAAGTTTTTGCACGACGACGACACAGACAAAAATGTCCAAGTTTTTGCAAGACGACGACGCCAGAGCTATTGACAATACCTCGTCAAAGTTCTTTGAAAACAGCCAAGCTAAAAATTCAGACAGCTTGAGGACTTGCTATGATTCTCCTAAACTTTTAACAAAATTGTTTCATGATCCTGCAAGTGCATAAGGTGCAGACAGAATAACAAAAAGTGTAGACCCTGATCAGACTGCTCCTTGGAGCAGTCTGATCTGGGTCTTCACTGTTTACTTAGGCCTATCTGTCCTGATACATTGTACTTAGAATCATTGTGGTTTTACATTCTGTTTATTTCAACAAAAATATTAAAATAATATTCTTATAATTAGTCATTACTTTTATAAAATACCGTATTCGCCCTAATTACCGCACCGTGCACTTAGTTTTTTCAAAATCGTGTCATAAAGTCATGGTGAAAATTCTACCTAATTAGCGCACAATTGATATGAAAAAAACAGATTCCAAGATGATGCATACTGATATTTAATGGGACGGAAAAAGATACTTAAGCATTGCCTTCACTGTTGGAAGAAATAATGGTTTACTATGAGAGCTTCAATGGGAGATTGCTGTAAAGTGTGCGCTTATACATGTCCTTTTCAAAAACAGCTTATAGGAGCATGTGCGGTAATTAGGGCGAATACGGTAAACAGGGGTCAATTGCTGCTTTAAGCATTATGTTTTACTATGTTTGCTCTTTGTGGCAAATGTAGACATGGGTGGTAGAACCAAACATATCCAAAATCAGCATTATAAGGAACATACAGTTATACTTAATTGTGAACTTAACCCATTTAGTACCAGAAACCCCCAAACGGGAATTTGACAAACAGTGCAAGCGCAGATCAGACACCGCAGAATGCTGCATCTGATCAGGGCCTACACTGTTTGCAAAAAGTTCAGCCACTTTCCTACTAAATTTTGAAGAAAACACAACCTTACACCCCTAAATTTTGAAATGGACTCTGTTATATATACGGAGGAAGATTCCATTTGGTACAAAAAGGGTTAACAGGGTAACTGATTAGGTTGAATTTAGGTTGAATGTGTTGTAATTACAACAAGTATGGTAGTTATGTTTTCATAATGACAACTTGAAACCATATGTATCTGGATCAGATAGCTAGAAATTGATCAATTGTAATACAATTTATTCCTTGTGGGTGATAAAATCTGCCTCCTACACTGACATTATGACAGAATTCTCTTGCACATCAGGTGTCATGCAATACTGCTCTATTCTTAAGGAGAATGAATGTGGCTTTAGTGTAGATAATTTCATCTTTATCCACAGGGGTCTACAGGCCCTTACAAATCTGTGACAAGTCCAAATTGGCAAGGCAAGTGGTTTGGGCTCAGTCACATCTTTTTTTTTTTCCATTATTTTTCAGCAAAAATGCCATTGTGTAATAGAAAGCATACAAACTCTTCATTTAATATTTCATCCACTAATAATTTTGTTATGCTAACGGTGCTTCAAGTAGCTGCACCCCAGTTCATCATAGCCCATACCGTAAAAAGTCGGACATCTTCAGGACTAGCTGTTGTTGTCCTAAAACTTTAGCACATTTGTTTCATTATTCAACAAGGACTACAAGAGGTTCAGATGGAATAGCAAACAGTGTAGACTCTGATCAGACTGCTCCAGTCTGGGTCTGCACTGTCTGCTTAGGTCTATCTGTCCCAATACTTAGGATCATGATGGTATTAACCCATACATAATGTCCATTCATCAACAGCTTTTTGATTAACGTGCAGGTACAGTTGCAATGCCCACATAAGTGTGCCCCTTTCCAGATAGCTGGCTTGCTGCATGCATGGCAGATCTTACACCAGATCTCCAGGTTTGTCTATCATGAGGATTGATAGCAGAGAGCTTCCATTCTCTGCAATCTCTTTCTGTTAGCTGCTTCCAGGTCATCTTGGGCCTTCCAGGCCCCCGCTTTCCACCTACCTGTATGTCACAGGCAGTCTTGACTGCACCGTTGGAGCGTTCCACATGTCCATACCAGCGAAGCCTTCTCTCTTTCAGGATGAGGTCCAGGTCCTCAATGCCAAGACGCTCAAGTTACTCACTGGACCTGATGTTGACAGTGTCCTGTGGCTTGACATTGCAGATCTGTCGGATCATTGCCCTGTCATTCTGCTGTAGACGTTGGAGGTTTGGCTTTGTCAATGGCCATGTCTCACTAGCATGGAGCATTGCGCTCCGCACACAAGAGCTATACACATGGCCACATGTTTTGAACGAGAGGTGGAGGGAAGAGAGAACTGGTAGCAACTCCTTGAATTTCTTCCAGGCTGTTTTCACATGTGATGTAGTTGGAAGGTCGCAACCACCCGCTGCAGAGAGCATATCACTTAGGTAGCAAAAGGAAGCTACAACTTCCAGCTTGTGGGATCCGACTTGAACTTTCCTCTGTGGTCTGCCATCTAAGGGGTGTGCTGTTTCTTGGCACCATGTACACCTGTAATCAGGGCCCTCTATCAGGCGTTTGAGCCCACTGCATTTCTTGTGCACCCAGAACTTGCAGCCATTACAAAAGATACTGTTGCTGCCCACTCCAGTGTGACATACAGCGCATGGGATCTGGCCTGTACTCTGCAAGAGGTCCAGACCTGTACCACAGATCATGATCTTTGTCTTTCCTGCATTCCCTCTCAGCCCTTTCGCCTCCATTGCGTCTTTCCAAGTTAAGAGCCTCCTGACACATTCCTCAAGGGATTCAGCTATGATGACCAGGTAATCAGCATACAGGTCCTCCCAGGGAACTCCAGAATGGAACTCGCGTGAAAAGGCTTCAAGCACAATGATGAAAAGCAGTGGGCTGAGAACAGAGCCTTGATGAACACCTACCTTCACCTCGAATTCTTCACTGTAACCATCCCCAACGCGGACACGGCTCCGAGCATTAGCATACATCCCTTGGACCAGTTGCACAATCCACTCATCCACTCCAAGTTTTCTTAGTGCCCACCAGATGACTTTCCGAGGCACTCGGTCAAATGCCTTCTCCAGGTCTACAAAAGCCATGTAGAGTCTCCTGTTGGCCGCCAGATACTTCTTTTGCAGCTGTACAACAAAAATTGCGTCTGTTGTGCCTCTTCCTGGGATGAGGCCAAACTGGGAATCGTCGATGGACACTAACTGCCTAATGAGGCCATCCACAATCCTCTCCAGGACTTTCATGACCTGTTCTGTCAGCTTGAGACCACGATAGTTGACCTGGATTTAGGTCAGTAATGTTTAGCAACTAGACAAGGCTCAAAAGAAGGGCATCCATGTGCTATTGACACATTTCTAGTTTGTTGGGAAATAAAAATAGTAATCAAGGCAACTTTAAGCCAGCCCAGAATGGGAATTTGGCAAACAATGCAAGCCCACTGATCATATGCCACAGAAAGCTGCATCTTATCAGGGCCTTAACTGTTGTCAAAAAGTTTAGCCTTTTCTGAACAAATTGCTATGAAAAAGAACCTGATCTTACCTGACCTTAATTTCAATATGGACTCCTACCGTATAATATTATACTGAGGAATATTCTATACAGCTTAACCCATTTAGTACCGGAAACCCCAAAATGGGTCCCAGGGCAAACAGTGCAGGCCCAGATCAGATGCCGCAGAACGCGGCGTCTGATCAGGGCCTCCAATGTTTGCAAAAAGCTCATGCAGTCATTTTCCAAATAAATTTTGAAGAAAACACAGCCTGACACCCCTAAATTTTGTAATGAACTCCTGCTATATATAAGGAGAAAGATTCCATTTGGTACAAAAAGGGTTAATTTCAAAATGGACTCCCTACCACATATACTGATGAATATTCTATACTGCTTAAAAGAGGTTAACGTGCGCAATAAAAGATTAAAATAAGCCTGGATCTTTAAGAAATCTGATTGTCATCATGTGCCTTGCTCTTAGCACAAACGCTACTTAATGAAAAGGTTAAGCCTTTTTGGCATGATATTTATGCTATTGCATGAGACGGCAGCTTTTTCTGATAAATCCCTTGCCCAGTCTGAGTTTGTGTGTTAGAAGTGGACATGTGATTTTTAAGCCAATAAAACTGTATAGATTACAGACATATATAAACAAGAGGGCCAAATGGCCCTATATCGCTCACATGTGTCCCAGAAAATCATTAATGATGTTTTAAGAATGCCCATCGGGGCTTGAAGAAATAGACTGGGCTACATGGTGCTTCTATGCAGAGCTGGAACCGACCACACATGAGTACTGATAAACAGGTTCTAAGCCTGCCCAGGAAAAGTGGTGCCAGTTAGACCGTCCATGCATAATGACCCTATTGGTTTCATTTGGTGGAAAGGGCTTAAGATATAATTTCATCTCGATGTCGGGCAAAAGTCCCACAAAACTAGAAGCAACGTCTCCAAAATCACCTACACTGTGCTGACAGGGATGTTAAACCTCAAATCAATAAACAAGGGCAGGTAACTCCAAAGTTGTTTCTCATGTCTCATGCAGCCGAAATTTGAACTCTATGTAGACTGAATGTCCCTCCTGGTTATCTGCAAGTTTGATGGTCAGATCCGAAATGGCCGAGAAAAAGCGGAGACGTTGTTTTCCCCATTATAAGTCTATGGAACCTTTTTGTTTCCATGGCAACCACAGTTCTGATCAAACTAGTCCAAAACCTAATGCAGTCAATCCCCCAACCCAGTGATGCTGCACATAAAATTTGAATTGGATTGGCCAGCTAGTCACTTAGATATTCAAGTTCAAAGATATGGACGATGGACGGACGCCGGATGCCTACCTATACCATAAGCTCACCTTGTGAGCCTTCGGCTCAGGTGAGCTAAAAAGATCAGATCATAAACGGCTGAGAAAAGCTGGAGACACCATTTTTCACTTATATTTATGCTCAAGGGCCGGGAACCCCAAAGCTGTTTGTCCTGTGCAGCCAAAATTTGAACTCGACATAGACTGTAAGCCCCTCCTGGTTATCTGCAAGTTTGATGAAGATCGGATCAGAAATGGCTGAGAAAACGTGGAGACGTCGTTTTCCCCATTATAAGTCTTTGGGAAATTTTTTCACGCTCAAGGGGATGTAACTGGAAAACTGCCGGTCAGATTCAAACCAAATTCCAACTCATCTGAGATTTTATGCTTGGCCTCGTTTATGAAAAGTTACATAAAGATCAGATCATAAACGGCTGAGAAAGGCTGGAGACACCATTTTGCACTTATATTTATGCTCAAGGACAGGTAACTCCAAAGCTGTTTGTCCCGTGCAGCCCAAATTTGAACTCGACGTAGACTATAAGCCCCTCCTGGTTGTCTGCAAGTTTGCTGAAGATTGGATCAGAAATGGCCGAGAAAAAGTGGAGACGTCGTTTTCCCCATTATAAGTCTATGGAACCTTTTTGTTTCCATGGCAACCAGAATTCCAATCTGATCAGCCCAAAATCCTTATGGAGCCTTTCCCCCTACCTGATGATGCTTCTCATGAAATTTGATCAAGATCGGCCATGGGGTATTAAAGATATACTTATTTGAAATTGTGTACGGACGGACGGATGCACAGACGCACGACGGATGACGGACAAAATGTGATCAAAAAAGCTCACCTTGTCACTACGTGACAGGTGAGCTAAAAAATTATATATAGGAAACATTGAAATTCTAAGCCATTTTGAAGATCTTGTGGATTGTTTGGCGTGTGGTTGAAACTTGGATTTGTCAGGCCCTGTTTGGAGAGAATGATGATTATTTTTCTTATTCGTTCATTAAAGCATACATTGTGGCGGTCAATTGCAAGTCGGCTAGGTGATTCTGACAAATACCCACAACAATACAGTCAACTATCTTTATCACAAACTCTAATGTACATGAATGTTTGGTTTGAGATAACAGTTATTTGATATAAAAAAAGAGTTAAAGTCCAAGAAACACATATAGCAAAACAAGAACAACATTGACCAAAATTTAGTTTGATGCAACAATGGTTTATGATACCAGTGTTTGACGTCTCCAAAATGACCTATACAGTGTTGATGGGGACGTTAAACCTCAAATAATACCAGTGTTTGAGATAACACTTAAAGTCAACTGTATATTGGAAACCTGAATTATGGGAAGTTTTCCCTGAATTACTCCATCTAACCCTTATCTTGCTGAATATTCATTTTAGCCACACCTATCTCTAGACTTTGAACCAATCAGATTATATGATGTAATTTATTCCTACAAATTCATAAACTGAATGTCAAACAGTGTAGATCCTGATCAGATGGCTTCTTCAGAAGCCATCTGATCTGGATCTACACTGTTTTCAAAGATAGGGGTTGTCGTGAACAGCAAGATAAGGGTTAATCCCTCCTTAAGCTGTGCTTATGCATTAGTAATGTCAGGCTGTATGTTATTGCTTGAAAAATCATTTGTTTCCACAGAAGTAGCCACTTTATTATGCATATTACAGATGTAATGTAAACTACATGTATTTGCAATACAGAATCAAAGTGCCAAAGGCACTGGAATGGCAGATTCTATGAGAAAACCAATACACTCTTTATTAGCTCACCTGTCACGTAGTGACAAGGTGAGCTTTTGTGATCACTTTTCGTCCGTCGTCAGTGCGTGCGTGCGTGCGTGTGTGCGTAAACTTTTTCTTCAAATGACATCTCCTCCTAAACCACTGATCGGAATTTGACCAAACTTCACAGGAATGATCCTTAGGTGGTCCCCTTTCAAAGTTGTTCAAATGGTTCCGGTCCATTGCACATCTAGGTCACAGGAGCTAAAAATAGATTTTTTAAACCAAAACTTTAAACATCTTCTTCTCTGAAACCGCAAGGCCCAGGTCTGCGATATTTGGTATGAAGCTTCATCTAGTGGACCTCTACCAAGATTGTTCAAATTATAGCCCTGGGGGCCAAAATGCCCCCGCCCAGGGGGCCTTTGGTTTTACATAGGCTTATATAGGGAAAATCATTAAAAAATTTTCTTCTCTGAAACCACAGTGCCTAGGTCTTTAATATTTGGTGTGAAGCTTTACCTGGTGGACCTTTACTAAGATTGTTCAAATTAATGCCTTGGGGCCAAAAATGCCCCCGCCCTGGGGGCCTTTGGTTTTACATAGGCTTATACAGGGAAAATCTTGAAAAAACTTCTTCTCTGAAACTGCAAGGCCCAGATCTTTGATATTTGGTCTGAAGCTTCATCTAGTGGACCTCTTTCAAGATTGTTCAAAGTATAGCCCTGGGGGCCAAAATGCCCCCGGCCCGGGGGCCTATGGTTTTACATAGGCTTATATAGGGAAAATCATTAAAAATCTTCTTCTCTGAAACCACAAGGCCCAGGTCTTTAATATTTTGTGTGAAGCTTTACCTGGTCGACCTCTACTAAGATTGTTCAAATTATAGCCTTGGGGCCCAAAATGCCCCCGCCCCGGGGGCCTATGGTTTTACATAGGCTTATACAGGGTAAATCTTTAAAAATCTTCTTCTCTGAAACCGCAAGGACCAGATCTTTGATATTTGGTGTGAAGCTTCATCTAGTGGACCTCTAACAAGATTGTTCAAATTATAGCCCCGGGGGCCAAAATGCCCCCGCCCCGGGGGCCTTTGGTTTTACACAGGCTTATATAGGGAAAATCATTAAAAAATCTTCTTCTCTGAAACCACAAGGCCCAGGTCTTTAATATTTGGTGTGAAGCTTTACCTGGTGGACCTCTACTAAGATTGTTCAAATTATAGCCTTTGGGCCAAAAATGCCCCCGCCCAGGGGGCCTTGGTTTTTACATTGGCTTGTACAGGGAAAATCTTAAAAAATCTTCTTCTCTGAAACCGCAAGGCCCAGATCTTTGATATTTGGTGTGAAGCTTCATCTAGTGGACCTCTACCAAGATTGTTCAAATTATAGCCCCGGGGGCCAAAATGGCCCCGCCCCGGGGGCCTTTGGTTTTACATAGGCTTATATAGGAAAAATCATTAAAAAATCTTCTTCTCTGAAACCACAAGGCCCAGGTCTTTAATATTTGGTGTGAAGCTTTACCTGGTGGACCTTTACTAAGATTGTTCAAATTATAGCCTTGGGGCCAAAAATGCCCCCGCCTCGGGGGCCTTTGGTTTTACATAGGCTTATACAGGGAAAATCTTTAAAAATCTTCTTCTCTGAAACAGCAAGGCCCAGATCTTTGGTATTTGGTGTGAAGCTTCAACTAGTGGACCTCTTTCAAGATTGTACAAATTATAGCCCTGGGGCCAAAAATGCCCCCACCCTGGGACCCTTTGGTTTTTCATAGGCTTATATAGGGAAAACCTTTAAAAATCTTCTTGTCTGAAACCAGAAGGTCCAGGTCTTTGATATTTGGTATGAAGCTTCATCTAGTGGACCATTTCCAAGTTTGTTCAAATTATAGCCCTCAGGCCTAGAATATACTGGAGACACTAATTCTCAGGTGAGCGATTCAGGGCCCTCTGGGCCCTCTTGTATATACATAAACCCGCTTTAAAATGGTTTCAAAATTTAAAAAAGCAGTTCTGAAATGCTTACAGATGTCTATAGACCGGTGGTGTTATGACATGCCAATCAATGTTAAACTTTCTCAAAAGAAATATTTCAACTCAAACTGTTTACGTTTTCAAAATCAAAAATTAGTATACTGACAAATATTGAAAGTGTTCAAAAGAAATATGTAACATAAGAAATATTGACTTAAGGAGTAATTTTGCAGAATTATGAATTTATTATTATATTGGGCGAAAAAAGTAACTGCAGTCTGCGTAATTTTCAGTTTCAGTGTAGCTAAAATTTTAAGTTTTAGAGACGCAAAAAAGTTCAATGGTTTGCCGTTGTGTTTCATTTGATTAGTTCATGAAATAAAAATGCCTTCCAGTATTTCCATGTGTCTGAAAGTTACTCTCTTATTGTTTTACGCCGGAAGCATTAAAGAAAAGGTTGTGACTGGTTGAAAGTTATTTTCTATTGACACGTCATCAGTGTTATTACTCATATAGTTAAAACCCGGGATTAACCTGAACGCTTCCCTAAGCTTATCACACTCTCTCATGCTTAAAAATAAACATGTTTTCTGGGTTTAGATGGTGCTGACTTCTCTTCCATAATATAGCATATCTATTTTTATGCCCTCAGAATCAAAGATTCGATTTGGGGGTGCATATTGCTTTTTTTCTGTCTGTTTTTGTCTGTCTGTTTGTCTGTCCGCAAAAACCTGAACATTGGTGTTAACTAATAGGGCTTTCATATTTCACATA
Organism: Lucinisca nassula; assembly: GCA_963580285.1. Classification (NCBI taxonomy): domain Eukaryota; kingdom Metazoa; phylum Mollusca; class Bivalvia; order Lucinida; family Lucinidae; genus Lucinisca; species Lucinisca nassula. The sequence continues at coordinate 25,007,956 of OY757014.1, read as the reverse complement.
TGCATTCCTTGTCACAAGACCTTTCCAGTGGTACCATAATTTTTGACCTCTTGACCTTGAAGTTTGACCTACAGCAGAACTTCGATGGCTCGAACACCGATGGCTCGTTTACCATGGCTAAGTCGAACCCGTTCTTAAGTCCCTATGGAATTTCTCTATATAAGAAATGGGGAGGGTAAAATGTTGGATATTTTCGTCTTTTATCTTGCAAATGGATACTGTGTGTACTCATTAGAATCGCCTCGCTGAGGCGATTCTAATGAGTACACACAGCATACATTTTGCATTATAGAAAAACGAAAATATTATTGTCCTAAAGTATATCGTTATGCCTCCTGGCAGTAGCCCTCAGTGGCTCGAACTACCCCTGTCTCGAACAGATTTTCGGGGTCCCTAAGGTGTTCGAGCCATTGAAGTTTGACTGTACTTTTTAGCTCACCTGAGCCGAAGGCTCATGTGAGGTATTAGTATACCACGAGCCGGCGTCCGTCGTCGTCGTCGTCGTCCGTCGTCCACACTTTCAAAGAAGTATATCTCCGGAACCAGTGGGCCAATCTTGATCAAATTTCATGTGAAGCATTATCAGGTAGGGGGAAAGGCTGCATACTGTTTTCGGGCAGATAGGATTGGAACTCTGGTTGCCATGGCAACAAATAGCTCCCATAGACTTAACATAGGAAAAAGTTTGTCATCACTCTAGCTCCGTCAATTTTTTTCTGATTGTCTTCATTCTTGCAGATAACGAGGACAGGCATGAAATCTCGATCAAGCTCGATTTTGGGCTGAATCGGATTATTCACTCAGGAGTTACGTGCCCTTGAGCGTTGAAAAAAATTGCCTATTGACTTAACATGGGGAGAATGTTGTCATCACCGTAGCTGCTTCAATTATTTTCAGATTGGCTTTATTCTTGCAGATAACCAGCACAGCCATGAAATCTCGGTCAAGTTCGATGACTGGCAGAATCGGATCATTCGCTTAGGAGTTACCTGCCCTTGTGTGTTTTTGCATTAGGGTTAATGGGAATTAGGAAAAAGCTTGTCATCACTCTAGCTCCGTCAATTTTTTTCTGATCGACTTCATTCTTGCAGATAACGAGGACAGGCATGAAATCTCGATCAAGTTCGATTTTGGGCTGAATCGGATTATTCACTCAGGAGTTACATGCCCTTGAGCGTTGAAAAAATTGCCTATTGACTTAACATGGGGAGAATGTTGTCATCACCGTAGCTGCTTCAATTATTAGCTCACCTGAGCCGAAGGCTCAAGTGAGGTATTAGTATATCACGAGCCGGCGTCCGTCGTCCGTCGTCCACACTTTCAACGAAGTATATCTCTGGAACCAGTGGGCCGGCCTTGATCAAATTTCCTATGAACCATCATCAGGTAGGGGGAAAGGCTGTATTAGGTTATCGTGCAGATCGGATGAGAACTCTGGTTGCCACAGCAACAATGAGCTCCTATAAGCTTAACATAGGAAAAAGCTTGTCATCACTCTAGCTCCGTCATTTTTTTTCTGATCGACTTCATTCTTGCAGATAACGAGGACAGGCATGAAATCTCGATCAAGTTCCATTTTGGGCTGAATCGGATTATTCACTCAGGAGTTACGTGCCCTTGAGCGTTCTTAACATAGGAAAAAGCTTGTCATCACTCTAGCTCCGTCAATTTTTTTCTGATCGACTTCATTCTTGCAGATAACGAGGACAGGCATGAAATCTCGATCAAGTGCGATTTTGGGCTGAATCGGATTATTCACTCAGGAGTAACGTGCCCTTGACCGTTGAAAAAATTGCCTATTGACTTAACATGGGGAGAATGTTGTCATCACCGTAGCTGCTTCAATTATTTTCAGATTGGCTTTATTCTTGCAGATAACCAGCACAGCCATGAAATCTCGGTCAAGTTCGATAACTGGCAGAATCGGATCATTCACTTAGGAGTTACCTGCCCTTGTGTGTTTTTGCATTAGGGTTAATGGGAATTTCAAAAATGTATATCTTAAAGACTACTTGGCCAACTTTGATCAAATTTCATGTGTCACATTATTGGGCAAGTGGAAAGGCTTCATTAGGTTTTCAGGCAGATCTGAGTGGAACTCTGGTTGCCATGGCAACATCTAGCTCCCATAGACTACACATAGGAAAAAGCTTGTCATCACTCTAGCTCCGTCAATTTTTTTCTGATCGACTTCATTCTTGCAGATAACCAGTACAGGCATAAAATCTCGGTCAAGTTCGATTTTGGGCCGAATCGGATTATTTGCCTTGGAGTTACCTGCCCTTGAGCATAAAAAAATACGTTGTGACCACGATAGCAACTTTATTTTTATTCATATCAGCTTCAAACTTGCAGGTAACGAGGACAGGCATAAAATCTCGGTTAAGTTCAATTTTGGGCCGAATCGGAATATTGACCTTGGAGTTACGTGACCTTGAGCGACAAAAAATTTGCCCATAGACTTAATTAGGGAAAATGTTGCGACTACGATAGCGACTTGAATTTTCTTCAGATCAGCTTCAAACTTGCAGGTAACGAGGACAGACATAAAGTCTCGGTTAAGTTCGATTTTGGGCCGAATCGGAATATTTGTCTTGGAGTTACCTGCCCTTGAGCATAAAAAAATACATTGTGACCACGATAGCAACTTTATTTTTATTCATATCAGCTTCAAACTTGCAGGTAACGAGGACAGGCATAAAATCTCGGTTAAGTTCGATTTTGGGCCGAATCGGAATATTGACCTCGGAGTTACGTGACCTTGAGAGACAAAAAAATTTGCCCATAGACTTAAGGTAGGGAAAATGTTGTGACAGAAATAGCGACTTGAATTTTTAGCTCACCTGAGCCAAAGGCTCCAGTGAGCTGATAGTATACCAAGGCTCCGGAGTCCGTCGTCTGTCGTCCGTCCATCCGTCGTCCACACTTTCAATGAAGCATATCTCAGAAGGCAGTCGACCAATCTTGTTTAAATTTTATGTGTAGCACCATTGGGCAAGGGGAAAGGCTGCATTAGGTTTTGGAGCTAGTCTGGTTCATTTGTTCCTTCATTCTTCTTTCTCTTCATATAGAGATAATAGACCAATGTTAAATTTTTAATCAAAGATTTCTCAGGAACTATAAAAGCTAGAAGCATCAAATTTGGTATTCAATAGAATAATGATGACTTATTTTGTGTAAGAGACATTGGGCTTTCTCAGCTTATTTGTTCATCTGTTCTTTCATTCTTCTTTCTCTCCATTTTGACCAATGTTAAATTTTCGTCAAAGATTTCTCAGGAACTATAGAAGCTAGAAGTCTCAAACTTGGAATGCAATGCAATAATGATGACTTATATCCTGTAAGGGTCAATGGGCTGGATTCTATTAGCAGATTTAGTAGTCAAGTCTGTGAATTGTTAAAACTTAAGTTCCTCAGGTGAGCGGTTTAGGCTCATTGAGCCTCTTGTTAAATTTTACATTGGCCATAACTTTCGATTGGTTGGTGATACAGCTTTCATATTTCATATGTGCATTCTGTGTCACATGACCTTTCCAAAGGTACCATAATTTTTGGTCTTGTGACCTTGACTTTGTCTTTTTCCCTTCTTTTCAAAAACTTTAACATTGGCCATAACTTAAGATTGGTAAGCGATAGGGCTTTCATTTTTCACATGTGCATTCCTTGTCACAAGGCCTTCCCAGTGGTACCATGAGTTTTGACCTAATGACCTTGACCTTGAAATTTGACCTACTTTTTAAAAACTTTAACATTGGTCATAACTTTTGATTGGTACGTGATAGGGCTTTCATATTTCACATGTGCATTCTATGTCACAAGACCTTTCCAACAGTACCATAATTTTTTACCTTGTGACCTTGACATTTGACCTACTTTTCAAGAACTTTAACATTGGCCATAACTTTCGATTGGTAAGTGATAAGGCTTTCATATTTTACATGTGCATCCCCTGTCACAAGACCTTTCCAGTGGTATCATAATTTTTTACCTTGTGACCTGGACATTTGACCTACTTTTTTTAAAACTTCAACATTGGTCATAACTTTTGATTTGTCAGTGATAGGGCTTTCACATTTCACATGTGCATTCTATGTCAAAAGACCTTTCCAAACAGTACCATGATTTTTGACCTTGTGACCTTGACCTTGATGTTGACCTACACTACAGAAACTTAAACATTGGCCATAACTTTCGATTGGTAAGTGATAGGGCTTTCATATTTCACATGTGCATTCCTTGTCACCAGACCTTTCCAGTGGTACCATAATTTTTGACCTAGTGTCCTTGACCTTGACATTTGACCTACTTTTTAAAAACTTTAACATTGGTCATAACTTTTGATTGGTAAGTGATAGGGTTTTCATAGTTCATAATATTATGTGCATTCTATGTCACAAGACCTATCCCACAGTACCATAATTTTTGACCTTGTGACCTTGGCATTTATGTTTGACCTACTTTTCAAAAACAATAACATTTGCCATAACTTTCGATTGGTAAGTGATATGGCTTTCATATTTAACATGTGCATGCATTCTATGTCAAAAACCTTTCCAACGATCCCTTAATTTTTGTTTGACCTTGTGACCTTGACCTTGAGGATTGACCTACTTTTTAACAACCTTAACATTGGCCATAACCTTTATTTGGTTGGTGATAGGGTGTTCATATTTCACTTATGCATTTCATGTCACAAGACCTTTCAAGTGGTATGATAATTTTTTATCTTGTGACCTTGACCTTGACATTTGATCTACTTTTTAAAAACTTTAACATTGCCCATAACTTTAATTGGTAAGTGATTGGGCTTTCTTATTTCACATGGGCATTCCTTGTCACAGACCTTTTCAGTGCTACCATAATTTTTGACCTTGTGACCTTGACCTACTTTTTGTAAGACTTGAACACTGGATATACCTTTTGATTGGTTAGTGATAGGGCTTTCATATTTCACATGGGCTGTCTGGGGACATCAGTGTTTCACAAACACATCTTGGTCTGCTTTTTTGTGTTGTTTTTTTTTCCCTTAAAAAAAACAAAGACATTAGATAGCATGAATGGATGGGGATTTTTTTCATAACGTTAACCTGCAGTGTGAATTTTGTTTGTTTGTATTGGAGTTTAAAGGCCGAGTCAACACTATTTAGGTCATTTTTGAGCCGATCAGTTTTCTTATCCACACTTTTCCTGGGCAGGCTTATACGTAAGTGTTAACCAGTACATTGCACATTCTTTAGCCAGAAACGTACAACTGCCCTTCTTGAATCAGCGGAAGGGAGAGAATGACCGTAGAAAAGATTTCATGATCAATCTCCACGAAAGAATGGTGCCGACCCAGGCAGGTATCAAACCCGCGTCCTCCTGATCACCAGTCAGAGGCGAATCCGACTGAGCTTAGCTGCTACCAAGGCTGGCTTGAGCTGTTTATAATAATTCTTCTTGTTCTGGCTATATCTGTCACTGGTGTCAGATCATGAGAATAAATTATAAGCAAACCATAATGATTTTTATTTAAAGAGTAGTCCCCTGTTGACAATGGAGACAAAAATACTTCTGCAGCAGTTGCCTCCCCTGAAGGTGTATCCATTCCCCTTAAACACAGTATGACCAGAGCCTTTGCTGCTCACAACCCACATACTGGAGACATATTTACAGTTACAGTGAAATTCCTCTATTAAGACCAGCTTAAGGGGAATGGGAACACCTTCAGGGGAGGCAACTCCTGCAAAAGTATTTTTTTCTCCCATGTAAATAGGGGTCAACCCCTGAGGAGCAAATTCTTTCCTTTAAGAGTAGACCCCATTTTCATTGGCACAGGCCTTATAGAAAAGTGAACAGGAAGTCCCGAAAGTTGTCTCCCTTTGAAAAATGGCGGAAAAATCTGCCAGGTGTTCCCATTCCCCTTAAATTGAGATCAATTCTTCTTTTAAAACATATGCTCACATTTAAAGGATGTGTTTTCTATGCCCAGTGCCTTCTAGTAAGAAACTACTTTTGGGACTGTGCAAAAGTGGTCTTAACAGTCCCAAACATGGTCCTTATATAGGAATTTCAATGTAGCTGACTGTCATGTGCATTTGAAGAATATAAATCAGGCATTACAAAGGGCCCTTGTTACGGACAGCATTGCCTCCCTTCTGTTATCTACATGCATAGCTTATAGGTTTATCACCACTCTCTGACAACTGTGTCAGGGATTCGACTCTTTGGCTCAGCAGTTAGAGCACTGGACTCTCACCCGAGCGACCCGGGTTTGAATCCCACCACAGGCGGGGATTTTTTTCAGGCTATGCTTCTTTCCTTTCTTATGGCTTTCATGTCGTAAGATGGGGCTCGTCCGGGATCGGAATTTATTTCGCCGAAAATGGCTTTGTGCTGAAGTTGGCTTCACGTCATCATAAATGATGACTTCCTTGAAGAGGGGGTGTGTTAGGGACCGCATTGCCTCCCTTCAGTTATCTACATGCATAGCTTATAGGTTTATCACCACTCTCTGACAACTGCGTCAGGGAGTCAACTCTTTGGCTCAGTGGTTAGAGCACTGGACTCTCACCGGAGCGGCCCGGGTTTGCTTCACCATAGGCGGGGATTTTTTCAGGCTATGCTTCTTTCTTTTGTTACGACTTTCATGTCGTAAGACCCTAAATTTTCTCATATACTGTATTCGACCTATTTACTGCACATGCTCCTATAAGCGCACACCCAAGCTTTTTCTGGAAAAAAATACACAAGCGCACACTTTACAGTAACCTCCAAACAAATTCATATTGAGTTTTGCTGCATCTTTGACCCGGACAATCATATGTATATGTGGTGAACCCCTATGCTGAAATTCAACTCTATAAAATAATCATATCGGAAGCTTTTTTTTTCATATTTTTTTTGTATTGAGTATGTGCTTATTAGGTAGATTTTTCACCACAATATTTTCATTCAATTCTGAAAAAACTATGCGCACGGTGCGGTAAATAGGTCGAATACGGTAGGTTGGCTCAGTTTTTAATTACCCTAATGATCCTAAATATTGGGACAGGTAGGCCTAAACAGTCAGTGCAGACCCAGATCAGACTGCCCCTTCAGGAGCAGTCTGATCAGGGTCTACACTGTTTGTCATTATGTCTGCACCTCGTGTACTCCTTGATTGACCGGCCCTGGTAGCTCAGTTGGTAGAGTGTCTGCTCCGGGGAACGGGAGGTCTGGGGTTCGACCCCGGGCCGCGACATACCAAAGTAGTTAAAAATGGTACTAGCTGCTCCTCGTTTGGCACTCAGATTTACGGGGTAGAGCTAGGACTGGTCGATCCAGTGTCAGGATAATGTGACTGGGTGTGATATCATGTAATGTGTCTGGGACATGATACTTCAGTGAGGCAGAACTATAAACGTGAGCATTGAGTTCCCTGTCGCAACCAGACACCGTCGTGATATGACTGAAAAATTGTTGAAAGCGACGTTAAACCCGAATTCACACACACACACTCCTTGATTGATTGTGAAACAAATTTGTTAAAATTTTAGGAGAATTATAGCAAGCCCTCACAGTGTCTGAATTTTTATGATTTTTATGGTACAGTCATTACAAGAAATACTACATGTATATTGCAGGATGCATATTATGGCGGGTAGGACCTCTCGATACAACAAAGAGGACATGGAAAATACATTTATTGACAATCTACGCTATGCAGCAGAAAGGTTGCAAAAGGTTAGTACTGGCCAAAAGATATCAATCAAACAGCCTTTTTTACTTTATCGTTTGTTAATCAACCCAAAGTTAACAGTACTGCTAGTCATTTACTGCTATTGTCTGTGTGATTATCACCCTTCAGTTAAGTGAAATCACATGTGCACTGTACTGGTTAACCGCTTACATATAAGCCTGCCCAGGAAAGTGTGGATAGGTAAACTGATCGGCTCAAAAATGACCTAAATAGTGTTGACTGGGCTGTTAAACTCCAAAACAAACAAACAAACAAATGACATGCATAGTTTTGTGTAACTCTTAAACAGACAGAGCACAAAGGAACAAAAGACCTGCAAGAACATGAAAGTGCTCATGGTGAGCTATTCCGATCGGTCAATGTCCGTCCTGTGTCTTGTGTTGTGCAGTGTCAACAATTTGCTTTAAATGCTAACTCCTCCAAAACCCTTGAGCCAATTTCAATAAAACTTCATAGGAATATTCCTTAGGTGACCCTCTACAAAAATAGCTAAAATCGTTCCGCTCTGCTGAACAAGATGGCCACCAGGGCTAAAAGTAGAAGAATCTTTAAACGACGACTCCTCCTGTATCTTTAGGCCAATTTCATTCAACTTTATAGGAATGTTGCTTAGCTCACCCTCTACCAAACTAGCTAAAACGGTTCCGCTCCTAGGAACAAAATGGCTGCCAGAGCTATAAATAGAAAAATCATTAAACGACAACTCCTCCTGTACGCTTGAGCCAAATAAATTCAAACTTCATAGGAATGTTGCTTCATTGAACCTCTACTGAAATAGCTAAAACGGTTCTGCTCCCATGAGCAAAATGGCCGCCAGAGCTAAAAATAGAAAAATGTCATAAATTTGCTTCAAACACAAACTCCTCCTATAACCTTGGGCCAATTTGATTCAAACTTCACAGGAATGTTGCCCAGGTGACTCCCTACCAAAATAGCTAAAATCGTTGTGCTCTGACAAACAAGATGGCCACCAGAGCTAAAAATAGAAAAAATCTTTAAACGACAACTTTTTCTGTACCCTTGGGCAAATTTCATTCAAACTTCATAGGAGTGTTGTTTAGGTGACCCTCTACCAAAATAGCTGAAACGGTTCTGCTCTGATGAGCAAAATGGCCTCCAAAGCTAAATATAGAAAAACATAATGAATTTGCTTCAAATGCGAACTCCTCCTTAACCCTAGGGCCAATTACATTCAAACTTCACAGAAATGTTATTTAGGTGACTCCCTACCAAAATAGCTAAAATCGTTCCGCTCTGATTGACAAGCTGGCCAGCAGAGCTAAAAATAGAAAAAATCTCCAAATGACAACTCCTCCTGTACCCTTGGGCCAGTTTCATTCAAACGTTATGGGAATGTTGCTTAGATGACCCTCTACCAAAATAGCTAAAATGATCCTGCCCTAATGAGCAAAATGGCTGCCATAGCTAAAAATAGAAAAAACATTGTTAATTTACGTCAAACACGAACTCCTCCTAAACCCTTGGCAAATATGATTCAAACTTCACAGGAATGTTACTTAGGTGACTCCCTACCAAAATAGCTAAAATCCTTCCACTCTGATGAACAAGTTGGCCGCCAGAGCTAAAAGTAGAAAAAATCTTCAAATCTTCCTCCAAAACCCTTGGACCAATTCCATTCAAACTTTATAGGAATGTTGCTTAGATGACCCTCTACCAAAATATTTAAAATGATCCTGCTCCGATGAACAAAATGGCCACCATAGCTAAAAAATAGAAAAACGTAAATTTGCTTCAAACACAAACCTCTCCTAAACCATTGGGCCAATTTGATTCAAACTTTACAGGAATGTTGCCTAGGTGACTTCCTACCAAAATAGCTAAAATCATTCCGTTCTGATAAACAAGATGGCCACCAGAGCTAAAAATAGAAAAAATCTTGAAACGACAACTCCCCCTGTACCCTTGGGCCATTTCATAGTAATCTTCCTGAGATGACCCTCTACCAAAATAGACAAAATGATCCCGCTCCAATGATCAATATGTCCGCCAAAGCTAAAAATAGAAAAACATTGTAAATTTGCTTCAACTGCAAACACTTCCTAAACCCTTGGGTCAATTTGATTCAAATTTCACAGGAATGTTCCCTAGGTGACATCCTACCAAAATAGCTAAGATCGTTCCACTCTGATGAACAAGAAGGCTGCCAGAGCTAAAAATAGAATGTATTAGAGACAGTGACACATCAGGTGAGCGAATCAGGGCCCTCTGGGCCCTCTTGTTTGATTATTTTAAACTAGTTTACCCATAATATGCCTAGGGTCCAAAAATATGAAGCATGCAAAACATATAGACCAAGATCTGATGCTGTAGATTGCCATATCTGATTAGGATCATGCCTAAAGTTCGGAAAATTGATGCATCAAAAAAATTAACTGACAATTCCCTTATATTGCAATTATTTACAATCACTGTTTTAACTCGCTCAACTCCTTACCATACTGTCTAAAATTTGAACAAATGCAACCGCTTCCCCGATGTTTTATCTAAAAATAAGCATTGTGCGGCATTTTATCTTGATCTAAACTCTTTGCGCAGGCCTGTCCATCAGAAAACATACCGGTACTTTAAATGGAGAACCATTTGTCTGAAATCATCTGCTTGGTGGATGACTCACATGTAATGTAAAACCTAATTTTCTCTGCAAAAAGGAAAAAAAAAGTAGAATTCCATCTGCCTGAAACTTTCCATGGCACTTTAACCCTTAAGATGCATATCGCAATAATTGTCATCTGCATTATAAATTATGTCTGCTAGTTACCAGACTTAATGATCCTGAGTATGGGGACAGACAGGCCTAAGCAAACAGTGAAGACCCAGATCAGACTGGAGCAGTCTGATCAGGGTTTACACTGTTTGTCATTACTTCTGCACTTTTTGCACTCATTGCTTGGTTGTGAAATAAATTGGTTAAAATTTTAAAAGAATTACTGCAAAAACTGAAGGTGTCTGATTTTTAGCTCACCTTGGCCGAAGGCTCCAGGGGAGCTTATAGTATAGTGGGTCCTCCGTCGTTCGTCCGTCGTCCGTCCACACTTTTGAGCAGCTATATCTCTGTATCCTGCAGGCTGATCTCAATCATTTCTCATCTGTAGCATGCCTCTGGTGGGGCATTGATGACATAAACTTTTTTTTGAAATCGCTTTAAACTTTGGTTCCTATGGCAACCACAAGGTCCCATAGACTTACTATGGGAAAATGCTTGTCATCACCGTAGCGCCTTCAGTTTTGATCGGATCTTTCTGAAACTTATATGTAAGGTGGCTGTGGATAAAATCTCGGATGAGTTCGAAAACCGGCCAAGTCGGCCTATTTATCATAGAGTTACGTCCCTTTGATTGCTGATGCCCATTTTCGACCTTGTCATCACCGTAGCCCGTTCAGTTTTGATCGGATCTTTCTAAAACTTATATGTATTGTGGCTGGGGATAAAACCTCGGATGAGTTCGAAAACTGGCCAAGTCTGCCGATTTATCATAGAGTTACATCCCTTTGATTGCTGAAAATGCCGATTTTTGACCTTGTCATCACAGTAGCCCCTTCAGTTTTGATCGGATCTTTCTGAAACTTATATGTAAGGTGGCTGTGGATAAAATCTCGGATGAGTTCGAAAACCGACCAAGTCGGCCCTTTTATCTTAGAGTGACGTCCCTTTGATTGCTGAAAATGCTGATTTTTGACCTTGTCATCACTGGAGCCCTTTCAGTTTTGATCGAATCTTTCTGAAACTTATATGTAAAGTGGCTGGGGATAAAATCTCTGATGAGTTCGAAAACCAGCCAAGTTGGTCCATTTATCACAGAGTAACAACCCTTTGATTGCTGAAAATCCGATTTTTTACCTTGTCATCACCGTAGCCCTTTCAGTTTTGATCGGATCTTTCTGAAACTTATATGCAAGGTGGCTGGGGATAAAGCCTAGGATGAGTTCGCATACCGGCAAAGGTGGCCTATTTATCATAGAGTTAGGTCCCTTTGATTGCTGAAAATGTTGATTTTTGACCTTGTCAACACTGTAGCCCCTTCAGTTTTGATCAGATCTTTTTGAAACTTATATGTAAGGTGGCTGGGGATAAAACCTTGGATGAGTTCGAAAACCGGCCAAGTTGCCCCATTAACTTTATAGTTATGTCCCTTTGATGGCTGAAAATGTCGATTTTTTACCTTGTCATCACCGTAGCCCCTTCATTTTTGATCGAATCTTTCTGAACCTATATGTAAGGTGACTGGAGATAAAACCTAGGATGAGTTTGAATACCGGACAAGTTGGCCCATTTATCATTGATTTACATCCCTTTGATTGCTGAAAATGCCGATTTTTTACCTTGTCATCACTATAGCCCCTTCAGTTTTGATCGGATCTTTCTGAAACTTATATGTAAGGCGGCTGGGGATAAAATCTTGGATGAGTTCGAAAACAGGCCAAGTCAGCCCATTTATGGTAGAGTTATGTCCCTTTTATGGCTGAAAATGTTGATTTTTGACCTTGTCATTACCGTAGCCCCTTCAGTTTTGATCGGATTTTACTGAAACTTATATGTAAGGTGGCTGGGGATGAAACCTCGGATGAGGTAGAAAACTGGCCAAGTCAGCTCATTTATTTTAGAGTAACATCCCTTTGATTGCTAAAAATGCCAAATTTTGACCTTGCCATCACCGTAGCTCCTTCAGTTTTGATCGGATCTTTCTGAAACTCATATGTGAGGTGGCTGGGAATAAAATCTTGGATGAGTTTGAATACTGGCCAAGTCTGATTGGATCTTTCTGAAACTTACATGTAAGGTGGCTGGGAATAAAACCTCAGGTGAGTTTGAATACCGGCCAAGTCGGCACATTTATCATAGAGTGACATGCCTTTGATTGCTGAAAATGCCTATTTTCGACATTGTCATCACTGCTGCCCCTTTAGTTTTGAACGGATCTTCATGAAACTTACAAACAAGGAAGTCAGGCAGAAAGCTTGGAGGAGTTTGAAAACTCTTGTGTTTGAACTTGTCATCACCATAGCCACTTCAGTTTAGATCGGATCTTCTTAGCAAGTCAGGAATAAAAGCTTGAATGAGTTTGAAAAACGGTGAGGTCAGCCTGTTTATCATAGAGTTACATTCTACTTGATTTTTCAGAAAATGCTTACCCTGTCATCACCATGTCCTCCCATAAAGCCTTCAGTAAAGGTTGGCACTTCCTTAAACTTTGAATCTGTTAGCTCAGGTGAGCGATACAGGACCAAGCTAGCTTGGTCCTCTTGTTTTATTTTATGGCAGTTTGGTTAAAAGTCATTGTTGCAAACAGTGTAGACCCAGATCAGAATCCTCCTCTAGGGTCCACACTGTTGGTCTACCGTGATGATCCTAAGTATTGGGACAGACAGGCCTGCAGAAACATAGCAGACCCAGATCAGACTGCTCCTGAAGGAGCAGTCTGATCAGGGTCTTCACTGTTTGCTATTCCATCTGCACCTTTCGGACTCCTTGCTAGATCATGAAACAAACTTTTTAAAATTTTACGAGAATTACAGCAAGTCCTCAAAGTGTCCGAATTATTATCATTTTTATGCAAAAATATTTTCAAAAAGTCTGCAAGAAGAAGCAGATGTTAAAACCAGACATTTTTCATTAAGAAAACATGCCTATACAAATACATCTGTATACTTCACCACCAAAAAATGGAAAATTTTAAGATGAAAAATTGTGATATTTTTTCTTATTTCTGCCCAAAATATAGATTGTGGGTACCCGTTAGAACCACCTCATCGAGGCGGTTCTAACAAGTACCTACAATCCATATTTTAGAGCAGAAATAAGAAAAATAAGGTTTACCCCTGTAAACCCCAGTTTTACTATATAAAAGTGGGGTTCAAGGTGGTCAAAATTATATAGGCGTGTTTTCCTGATGAGATGCAGCCTTTTCTTGGAAAAGATCAATGCATTCTCTTCATCATTCCGCTTGCACTGATCTTTAATCCAAATTTTCAACAGATGATTGATCGGCTAACCAGGAATAAAAAAAAAAAATTGCAGAAATATTGACTTTGCAACTAAATGAAAAACAAGTACCATAAAAATCTTAACCCTTGTCCTGCTGAATATTTTAATCTGCCACACCCACCACCGATTATCAACCAATCAGATTACTTGATGCACAATATTGCAACAATTTCACATTCTGAATGACAAACGATGTAGATTCAGATCAGATGGCTTCTTCAGAAGCCATCTGATCTGGATCTTCATTGTTTGAAAGATAAGACATATTCGGGCTCAGCAGGACAAGGGTTAAAAATTCGGACACCTTGAGAACTTACTGCAATAATTCTCCTAAAATTTTTAACAAATTTGTTTAATGATCCAGCAAAGTGTCAAAAAGGTGCAGACAGAATTTCAAACAGTGTAGACCCTGATCAGACTGCTCCTTGAGGAGCAGTCTGATCTGGGTCTGCACTGCTTGCTTAGGCCTATCTGTTCCAAAACTTAGGATCATAACGGTATACCACATTTTGCAAAACAATGCACTTTGGGGACCATTTCTTTTGTTTGTTTGATTTGAGGTTTAACGTCCCTTCAACACTGTAAAGGTCATTTTGAAGACATTGCTTCCAATTTTGTGGGACTTTTACCCGACATTGAGATGAAATGACATCTCAAGTCCTGTCGCCTAATGAAACCAATAGGGTTTATAAGCATGGACGGGCCGACTCACACTGCTTTGCCTAAGCAGGCTTAGATCATCTAAGCTGTTTACCAGTACTCGTGTGCGGGTCAGTTTTAGCTCTGGGTGGAAGCATCATGCAGCCCATATATTTCTTCAAGCCCCGATGGGCGGGGACTGGAGAGCATTTTTACTTTTGGTCATCTAGGGATCAGATAAACCCATTGTATACTAGTGGACTCTTCCATTTCTGTATGTTGGGCAAGACCATTTGTCATTTATGGGGTGTCAGGCCTATTTTTTTGTTTTTAGCTCACCTGTCACGTAGTGACAAGGTGAGCTTTTGGGATCACTTTTTGTCCGTCGTGCGTCCATGCGTGCGTGCGTCCGTGCGTGCGTCCGTGCGTGCGTCCGTGCGTGCGTCCGTAAACTTTTCTTCAAACGACATCTCCTCCTAAACCACTGATCGAATTTTGACCAAACTTCACAGGAATGATCCTTAGGTGGTCCCCTTTCAAAGTTGTTCAAATGGTTCTGGTCCGTTGCACATATAGGTCACAGTAGCCAAAAATAGATTTTTTTCACCGCAAACTTAAAAAATCTTCTTCTCTGAAACCGCAAGGCCCAGGTCTTTGATATTTGGTATGAAGCTTCATCTAGTGGACCTCTACCAAGATTGTTCAAATTATAGTGCTGGGGCCAAAAATGCCCCCGCACGGGGGCCCTTTGGTTTTACATGGGCTTATATAGGGAAAATCTTTAAAAATCTTCTTCTCTGTAACCGCAAGGCCCAGGTCTTTGATATTTGGTATGAAACTTCATCTAGTGGACCCCTACCAAGATTGTTCAAATTATAGTGCTGGAGCTAAAAATGCCCCCGCACGGGGGCCCTTTGGTTTTACATAGGCTTATATAGGGAAAATCTTGAAAAATCTTCTTCTCTGAAACTGCAAGGCCCAGGTCTTTGATATTTGGTACGAAGTTTCATCTAGTGGACCCCTACCAAGATTGTTCAAATTATAGTGCTGGGGCCAAAAATGCCCCCGCACAGGGGCCCTTTGGTTTTACATGGGCTTATATGGTCTCCGGACGTTAGCCCCCCAGGACGTTTGCCCCCCAATGACTTAATCTAAAAATGGACATTTGCCCCCCAGTTGAAAATGCGACCCGGACATTTGCCCCCCAGAGCTTATTTTTGGTATGGACATCTGCCCCCCAGTGCTTATTTTACAGGTGGACAATTGCCCCCCACTGCTTATTTCAGAAAGGGACATTTGCCCCCCAACCTGGCTAGACAAGGATATTCATTACACAGACCTGTATAAAGCTACATAATTTACATGATAACGTTTTGGTTAAAGTTTTACAGCCCATTCAAGATCATTTCAATTTCTTCAAGAATTAACCATCAGTGTATCCAGTGTAAAAACCACTTGAGTATAGGCGTCTGATACTGGACCCTCAGTGAGGCACAAACTCTATATATGGTTCTGTAGCTGACTTGCTTAACCCTTATCCTGCTGAATAAATCAAGCATCTCCAATTGTTGACTATTAACCATCACATTCTTGGTATATTTTTGTTAACTTAACAAATTGCATGACAAACAGTATAGATCCCCATCAGATATGGCATCTGATCGAGATCCATACTGCTTTCTAACGTAGGGGTTGTCCATAACAGCAGATTATTATGGGATTCATATTTATATAGATGGAGTAATTTATTGCTTAACATTTTGTATTTCTGATGATAATAAACTGATAAATACATTGTTTTCCGCCTTGTGTTAGCCCTGGTGTATCTGGGGGGCAAATGTCCCTTTCTGAAATAAGCAGTGGGGGGCAAATGTCCACTTGTAAAATAAGCACTGGGGGGCAGATGTCCATACCAAAAATAAGCTCGGGGGGCAAATGTCCGGGTCACATTTTCAACTGGGGGGCAAATGTCCATTTTTAGATTAATTCATTGGGGGGCAAATGTCCTGGGGGGCAAATGTCCTGGAATCGGGCTTATATAGGGAAAATCTTTAAAAATCTTCTTCTCTGTAACCGCAAGGCCCAGGTCTTTGATATTTGGTATGAAGCTTCATCTAGTGGACCCCTACCAAGATTGTTCAAATTATAGTGCTGGAGCTAAAAATGCCCCCGCACGGGGGCCCTTTGGTTTTACATAGGCTTATATAGGGAAAATCTTTAAAAATCTTCTTCTCTGAAACCGCAAGGCCCAGGTCTTTGATATTTGGTACGAAGCTTCATCTAGTGGACCCCTACCAAGATTGTTCAAATTATAGTGCTGGAGCCAAAAATGCCCCCGCACGGGGGCCCTTTGGTTTTACATGGGCTTATATAGGGAAAATCTTTAAAAATCTTCTTCTCTGAAACCGCAAGGCCCAGGTCTTTGATATTTGGTATGAAGCTTTATCTAGTGGACCCCTACCAAGATTGTTCAAATTATAGTGCTGGATCTAAAAATGCCCCCGCACGGGGGCCCTTTGGTTTTACATGGGCTTATATAAGGAAAATCTTGAAAAATCTTCCCTTATCTGAAACCGCAAGGCCCAGGTCTTTGATATTTGGTATGAAGCTTCATCTAGTTGACCCCTACCAAGATTGTTCAAATTATAGTGCTGGGGCCAAAAATGCCTCCGCACCAGGGCCCTTTTGTTTTACATAGGCTTATATAGGGAAAATCTTGAAAAATCTTCTTCTCTGAAACCGCAAGGCCCAGGTCTTTGATATTTGGTATGAAGCTTCATCTAGTGGACCCCTACCAAGATTGTTCAAATTATAGTGCTGGAGCTAAAAATGCCCCCCACACGGGGGCCCTTTGGTTTTACATGGGCTTATATAGGGAAAATCTTGAAAAATCTTCTTCTCTGAAACCGCAAGGCCCAGGCCTTTGATATTTGGTATGAAGCTTCATCTAGTGGACCCCTACCAAGATTATTCAAATTATAGTGCTGGGGCCAAAAATGCTCCCGCACCAGGGCCCTTTTATTTTACATAGGCTTATATAGGGAAAATCTTGAAAAATCTTCTTCTCTGAAACTGCAAGGCCCAGGTCTTTGATATTTGGTATGAAGCTTCATCTTGTGGACCTCTACCAAGATTGTTCAAATTATAGCCCTGGGGCCAAAAATGCCCCCGCTCCGGGGCGCTTTGGTTTTACATAGACGTATATAGGGAAAATCTTGAAAAATCTTCTTCTTTGAAACCACAAGGCTTAGGTCTTCGATATTTGTTATGAAGCTTCAGCTAGTGGACCTCTATAAAGATTGTTCAAATTATAGCCCTGCGACCAAAAATGCCTCCGCCATGTGGCCCTTTGGTTTTACATAGACTTATATAGGGAAAATCTTTAAAAATCATCTTCACTGAAACACAAGTCTTAGGTCTTTGATATTTGTTATGAAGCTTCAGCTAGTGGACCTCTACCAAGATTGTTCAAATTATAGCCCTGGGGCCAAAAATGCCCCTGCTCCGGGGCCCTTTGGTTTAACATAGACTTATATAGGGAAAATCTTGTTTTACATAGACTTCTATATGCAGGGTAATCCTTTAAAATCTTCTTCTCTGAAACCAGAAAGCCCAGGTCTTTCATATTCGATATGAAGCTTCATCTTGTGGACCTCTACCAAGATTGTTCAAATTATAGCCCTGGGGCCAAAATTGACCCTGCCCGGGGCCCACTTGTTATACATTGGATCAGGTGAGCGAACCAGGGCCCTCTGGGCCCTCTTGTTATTAGCTCCCTGTCACATAGTGACGAGGTGAGCTTTTGGGATCACTTGCGCTCATCCGTGCGTGCGTGCGTAAACAATTTCTTCAAAGGACATCTCCTCCAAAACCACTGATAGGATTTTGACCAAACTTCACAGGAGCCAAAGGCTCCGGGGAAGCTTATAGTATAGGTATTGGTCCGTCGTCCGTTGTGGTCGTCGTCTGTGTCTGCGTCATCAACATTTTCAAACAACATCTCCTCTGAAACTACTTGGCCTATTGAAACCAAATTACATGTAGAGCCTCTATGGGAAGGGGGAACAAAAGTTTGTTCGTGATGACTGGGTCACATGACCAATATGGCCGCCATGCCCATATATGGTAAAAACCTTTAAAAATCTTCTTCTCAAGAACCGAATAGCCGATGGTCTTGAAACTTGGTATGGGGCATCGGGGACTCGGACCCTACCAAATTTGTTCAAATGATGACCTTTAGTTGACCTTGACCTGTTTTACGTCAAGGTCAAATTTGGTCACTTGGACATTTGAATGGAAAAATGGCAAAACAGTGGATTTTTCTGATTGTATATTAGCTGGTGGCATCAGAAATGGTATTTGCAATCAGCTGAATGGAAGTTTATCAGTTTCAGAGGTCAAGGTCATTTACCGACCTTTGTCCAGGACTGCTCAGATTCAGTATTTTTATCTTCTTCTTCACTTAAACTACTTGGCCAATTGAAACCAAATTACATGTGGAGCCTCTATGGAATGAGGGAACAAAAGTTTGTTGGTGAGGACTGGCTCACATGATCAATATGGCCACCATGTCCATATATGATAAAAACCTTTAAAAATCTTCTTCTCAAGAACCGAATGGCCGATGATCTTGAAACTTGGTATGCAGCATCAGGGACTCTGGCCCTACCAAGTTTGTTCAAATGATGACCTTTGGTTGACCTTGACCTGTTTTATGTCAAGGTCAAATTTGGTCACTTAGACATTTGTATGGAAAAATGGCAAAACAGTGGATTTTTAGCTTACCTTCAGGGCCCTACGCAGACTCTGAAAAGGGGTGGGTTGAGGATGTGAATTTCAGGTATTTTGCAGAGGGTGTAAAACTGTATGAATCGGAAATAATTTCCAAAAGATTAGAGGGGGCTGCATTTGCACCCTCCCCACTCTGTTGAACAAAATCCAAGTACTACCCTAAGATGTCAGAGTGCAGCGTAAGAAGAAAATTCTGGACTGTGCTCGTTTGTTTGATTAAAACACTGTATAGGTCATTTGGAGACATTACTTCCAATGTTACGGGATTTTCAGCTCGGGATTTTCAGATGGAAGCATCATGCAGCCCATCTTTTCATTCATGCCTGATGGGCGGGGGCGGGTGGACTGTGCTCATACACTTCGGCATTGGCAAACAGAATCTACATAATTAGACGCCACATAACGCGATGTCTGATCAGCTCTACTGTGCTTTCTTAAAGTTAAACGAACAGTTCGATTCTCAGCTCAGGACTATTTTCCCAACCTACACTCAGAGACGATCGACCCACCAGTACTCTCAGCGCTTTGATTTCCTGCGTTGTGTGGAGACAATTCAAAATACTCTTCCTGCACTATAAACAGGCAGAATCAATATAGACCATAAAGCATCTGTTAATGATCTCTAATGACCGATTAAAAACATATCTAGATATAAATCAATACCATATTCAGTCTAACAATATATGTAATGCTGCCCAAGAGAAACTGTTCCCACTGCAGGTGAAGAATACCCTGAGGCATGGGGTAATGTCAGAAATTTATGCACAATGTAGATCCAGATGAGGAGCTAATAATGAGCTACCTAATCAGCCTCCACACTGTTTGCCATATCTCTTAATGATTTCGACTAAGCCCCCTATTCACCAGAATGGACTAGTCCAAATTCAGAGATGAAAGAGTCACCTTCAGGAACTAACATAATGATGCAAAGTATTGGGACAGGTATATAGGCCTAAGCAAACAGTGCAGACCCAGATCAGACTGCTCCTGAAGGAGCAGTCTGATCAGAGTCTACACTGTTTGCCATTCTGTCTGTACCTTTTCAAACCTTTGCTGGATCGTGAAACAATTTTGTGAAAAATTTAGGAGAATTACAGTTTGTCCTTAAGGTGTCCGAATGTTTAGGATTTTTATGGTACAGGGTGAAAGGGTTAACATTTTTAGTAATGAGCAGAAGTGACTCCCTGTGGGATCTACAGACCCATTAGCAGAAAAAACTATAGCCAAATTCAACTGGTAACCCTTTCAAAAATGCAATGAGATTATATGGTTTATTCTAGAATTTATTGTAACTTAACTTTTTTGTGACTTTTTAGGATTTCCAGCAAATACCACTTATCTCTTATCTTTCAGTTCATGACAACCCCTATCTTTGCAAACAATGTAGATCCAGATCAGCAGAAGCCATCTGATCAGGAGCTACACTGTTTGAGGTTCAATTTATGAATTTGTAGGAATAAATTACTTCAAGTAATCTGATTGATTCAAAGTCAGAAATGGGTGTGGCTAAACTGAATATTCAGCAAGAGAAGGGTTAATTCCATTATTGGGATTATTTAGAATTAAATGAAATGTTAAATGGCATATGAGACTTTACGGTATTAATTGGCACTTAGGATTCCATTCAATTTCAAATGGTAACTAAAATGTAATACCATTAAATCCTAAATGATTGTCATTTTATGGGATTATTGGGATCATTCATTTTCAAACAGGTTGGGATTATTTAAGATTAAATGGTTTTACATTTTAGTTACAATTACATGCACAAATTGTATGAACCATAACTCTGGTTTGTCTACTTTTGGAGTTTTTGCCCTTTGTACATTAAGCATAGCCATTTCTACCATGTACTCCGGTCTGTTCTGTAAGTTGAAACCTGTTTGAGATATTTTCATGAAATTTCTCACAATTGTAAAGCACCATGAGACAACATGCAGAACACAAGATCTGTAACTCTGATTAACCTACTTCTTTTAGTTATGGCCCTTTGAAGATAGTATATATTGAAAATAGCTCTTTCCAACATGAACTCATGTCCACCCTTTAAGTTGCAAATCACGGGCCTCCGTGGCCTAGTGGATAAGAGCGCTGACTCTTAGTCATTAGGTCTCTCACCGCCGTAGGTTCGAGCCTCGCTCGGGCCACGTGTGAGACGCCAAGTTCTGCAACGGAAGGTCAGGTGGTTTTTCTCTGGGTACTCCGGTTTTCGCCCACCTCTGATTAACGATCGGCTCGATATGAGTGAAATAATCTTGAAAGGGCCGTAAAACCCAAACCAAAAAAAAAAAAAAAAAAAAAAAAAGTTGCAAATCATTTCAGATATTTTGATGAAACTTAAAACAAATATAAAGCATAATGAGATGTGGTGCAGAACACAAAACCCTCAACTCTGGTCAACATACTTAAGGAATTATGGCCCTTTGAATATTGAAAATGGTGTTTTCTGTAATATATTTGTGTTTGCTCTGTAACTTGAAGGCTGTTTGATATATTTTCTTGAAACATGCAAATCTGTATCTCTATGATATGAGCCCCCGTCACCAAGCGAATTTGTGTCTTCGAGCATTCCGTCATGACAGATTTTAACTGCGCATGCCCAGCCATTCAGAGGGGCCAGGGATATGGCTTTCTGTCTGAAGATTCCTCTTGATTCACTGCTCGTATGAGCGAGCAGCGAAGGTTCTGGCGAGACTGCATGGATGTGCAGGCTCGCCTGAATCTTTGCTGCTCGCATAGAGGATTAATACCAAAATCGCTTGACGGGGCCCATATGATGTGCAGAATACAAGAACCATAACTGAATTACCTACTTTTGGATCAGAATTTTAATGATATGTTAACTTAAAACATCATTAGTTTTCAACAACTGGCCCAAGTAGGCCACTGGTTCAATCCCTGCATTATATTTTTGATTGATCATAAAATATTTCTGTTGTCATTTTCTCCCTTTTGCTGATTCATGAAGGGCAGTTGTCAGTTTCTGGTGAAATTATGTCCAGGAAGTGTGAGAAGGTAAACTGACTGGCTCAATATGACATTTTTGTTGGCGGGGTCATTAAATCCATCTAGTAATTTATATGGAAAGACCTATGAAACAGGCATTCACAAAAAATATGTTATGCCAAACAGAATTTTAGTACATGTATGCCATATTTGTCCTAAATACACCACAACCTCTTTATAACACTATTATTGGGGTCCAGTAACTGTGTCAGCTAAACAACCGTGTTGTATCCAAACAAAAATGTATAGATTATAAAGAAAAATGACCATTTATGGTCATTTTTCTGTATAACCTATACATTTTTGGGATCTGTATAGATTATATAGAAAAATGACCATTTATGGTCATTTTTAGCTCACCTGTCACGTAGTGACAAGGTGAGCTTTTGGGATCACTTTCTGTCCGTCCGTGTGTCCGTGCATGCATGCGTCCGTAAACTTTTTCTTCAAACAACATCTCCTCCTAAACCACTGATCGGATTTTGACCAAACTTCACAGGAATGATCCTTAGGTGGTCCCCTTTCAATGTTGTTCAAATGGTTCCGGTCTGTTGCACATCTAGGTCACAGGAGCTAAAAATAGATTTTTTTACTGAAAATTTTAAAAATCTTCTTCTCTGAAACCGCAAGGCCCAGGTCTTTGATATTTGGTATGAAGCTTCATCTAGTGGACCTCTACCAAGATTGTTCAAATTATAGCCCTGGGGCCAAAAATGCCCCCGCCCCAGGGGCCTTTGGTTTTACATAGGCTTATAAAGGGAAAACCTTTAAAAATCTTCTTCTCGAAACCACAAGGCCCAGGTCTTTGATATTTGGTTTGAAGCTTCATCTGGTGGACCTCTACCAAGATTGTTCAAATTGTAGCTCTTGGGCCAAAAGTGCCCTCGCTCTAGGGGCCTTTGGTTTTATATAAGCCTGTATAGGGAAAATCTCAGGGTTCGCGCTAGGATTTTTTTTTCTTTCGCCATCACTTTCGCCAATTTAATTTTTTTTGAGCCAAAATCTTAAAACCTGAGCCAGTTGAAGAAACTTCCTCGCAAAATGCAGAACATGGATAAAAAAGATCTGCTCTACAATTTTCTTTGGCACTTAAAGGGTTGAAGCTTAAATGCACAGACTGTCCTTTTGTGGCCTTTATGGACGTGTGTAATGGGCTGTAGGTGTGCCTAAAGACCCCAGGTTTTTTTATCAAACCAACACGGTCACACGTCAAACCAGTCATCTATGCTGTCTTGCCGACAGATAGCTTAGCAAAATCCATAGAGCAAAATCATTTAGATAGCTTGAGTTTTCCGACTTCCAGCGGTATTACCTTCTCTCCCTAAAATGCAACAAAACCTTGCTTAAATGCTTTTGTTTTTGCTGCAACAAGTAAGCGTTGTTAGGTGATGGAGGCTGCCATTTTGGTTGATCACATGATCACATTACCGTAAAAATTCGGCTATAAGACGAGGATTTTTCCCTCCAAAATGAGCCCCAAAAATGGCCCCGTCTTATAGTCGAGGTCATGGACTGCATGCTTTTTTCCGGCAATGTCCGGCGAAGACCAGACATATGGTAACAGCCGATCGGTGATTTTGGAATTGACATAAAGCGCCGCCCACAAACCACCGCTACCGTTTAGCTGCACAGGATTGGCAACTGACGTCATCCGACACCAGCACCCAAACACGTATTTAATGTCATTGTGTGTATCTATTTCATTAAAAAAAACGTTAGGAACAGGGTAGAAAATATTTTCTCGATAGCTAAACGGTTGTAAATAGAGGTGGATAGAAAACCAGCGCTTTGCACAGCTTCCGAATTATCCCCAGAAGCTCCGTGTCAATAACCAACAACAGCGTTCCACTTTTCCGGCTCAGCGTCTGCTATTTGGCGCCGAAACATAACCATACATGAGATCTTAGAAAAGTCCATTTTTATTACCGTTAGATGTAGCTAATTGTCTGAGGAGCGATTAAATCATTTTCACATTGATTGTGGATTAAATTTTATGATTGACATAACTTGACCACATTTTCACACCTTATCGACACGCACCGCAGGGTGGCAATTAAAAGGGATAAACAATAGTGTCATACTTGAACCGTAATAAATACACAAATGGTTTGTCTTTGAATTGACAGTGCAGCAATTATTGCGATTTACTTACTGGTATAGTTTTACCGGATTTAAGGACTGACAGTTATAGACGATTTTTTTTGCACTTGTCCGACCGGGCGTCATAAGGTCAAAGTGCAGTTGCCCGGTCAGCCGGGAAAATGATTTGTCAGTACTGTCGTCTATTAAATAGGTGGAAGAAAAGGTGTAAAATACACGTTTCAGTAAACGGCTTAAGTCGGCAATAACCGGGATGGGACTTCTTTTTCTTTTTTATAGTTTTTTTTCGCCACTAGTTTTCGCCAAATGACACAGATTTGCGCCAGATTTATTTTCTTTTCGCATTTGGCGACTTTGGCGACCGCTAGTGCGAACCCTGAATCTTAAAAAATCTTCTTCTCTGAAATCGCAAGGCCCAAGTCTTTGATATTTGGTTTGAAGCTTCATCTAGTGGACCTCTATCAAGATTGTACAAATTATGGCCCTGGGGCCAAAAATGCCCCTGCCCCGAGGGCCTTTGGTTTTACATAGGCTTATATAGGGAAAACCTTTAAAAATCTTCTTCTCTGAAACCACAAGGCCCAGGTCTTTGATATTGGGTTTGAAGCTTCATCTAGTGGACCTCTACCAAGATTGTTCAAATTATAGCCCTTGGGCCAAAAATGCCCCCGCTCCGGGGGCCTTTGGTTTTATATAGGCCTATATAGGGAAAATCTTTAAAAATCTTCTTCTCTGAAACCGCAAGGCCCAAGTCTTTGATATTTGGTGTGAAGCTTCATCTAGTGGACCTCTATCAAGATTGTTCAAATTATGGCCCTGGGGCCAAAAATGCCCCTGCCCTGAGTTTCTTTGGTTTTACATAGGCTTATATAGGGAAAACCTTTAAAAATCTTCTTCTCTGAAACCACAAGGCCCAGGTCTTTGATATGTGGTTTGAAGCTTCATCTGGTAGACCTCTACAAAGATTGTTCAAATTATAGCCCTGGGGCCAAAAATGCCCCCACCCCGGGGGCCTTTGTTTTTACATAGGCTTATATAGGGAAAATCTTTAAAAATCTTCTTCTCTGTAACCCCAAGGCCCAAGTCTTTGATATATGGTGTGAAGCTTCATCTAGGGGACCTTTATCAAGATTGTTTAAATTATAGCCCTAGGGCCAAAAAAGCCACCGCCCCAGGGCCCTTTGGGTTTACAAATGGGTTATATGGGGAAAATATTTAAAAATCTTCTTCTCTGAAACCACAAGGCCCAGGTCTTTAATTTTGGTATGAAGCTTCATCTTGTGGACCTCTACAAAGATTGTTCAAATTCTAGCCCTTGGGCCAAAAATGCCCCCGCCCCAGGGGCCTTTGGTTTTACATAGACTTTTACAGAGATAATCGTTAAAAATCTTCTTCTCTGAAACCGCAAGGCCCAGTTCTTTGATATTTGGTGTGAAGCTTCATCTAGTGGACCTCTATCAAGATTGTTCAAATTATAGGCCTAGGGTGAAAAATTCCCCCACCTGCAGGCCCTTTGGTTTTACATTGGCTTATACAGGAAAAATCTTTAAAAAGCTTCTTCTCCAAAACCAGACACCCCAGTTCTTTGAATTTGGTGTGTAGCTTCATCCAGTGGACTTCTACCAAGATTGTTCAAACCATAGCCATTGGGTCAAAAATGCCCCCACCCCGGGGCCCTTCGTTTTTAGATTGACTTATACAAGTGTATAGGGAAATTAAAACAAATCTTCTAATCTGAAACCGCAAGGCCCAGGTCTTTGTTATTTGGCGTGAAGCTTCATCTAAATTGTTCAAATTATAGCCCTGGGAAATAGAAGTCATGGCAATGAAAACCTTTGAAAATCTTCTTGTCTGAAAACAGAAGGCCAAGGTCTTTGATATTTGGTATGAAGCTTTGTCTTGTGGATTTCTACCAAGACGATTCAAATTATAGTCCTGGGGGCAAAAATGGCCTGCCCCGGGGACCCCAAGGTTTATGTAGACTTATATAAGGAAAACCTTTAAAAATCTTGTCTGAAACCAGAAGTCTCCTTTCTTTGATATTTGGTATGAAGCTTCACCTTTTAGACCACTACCAAGATTAATCATATTATAGCCCGGGGCCTATAATGGCTCTCCCAGGGGCCCACTTGATACCCTATGGATCAGGTGAGCGATCCAGGGCCATCATGGCCCTCTTGTACTATATAACCTATACATTTTTGGGATCCATCTTGAAACCGTGTTCTATCCAAAACTGTGTTATAATGAACCCTGTTATAATCAGGTTATGGTGTATTCTTACTACTCAAATCCTTACCATTATACTTGTTCTAAAATTTGAACAAGACTAGTACAATTTACTACCCAGTGTTGTGTCTGCTGAATGGGTTGCAAATAGTGTCGACCCACCCTGATGAGACACCTTATTATGTGATGTCTTATCAAGGTCTACGCTGTTTGCTCAGGCCTATGTATCTGAATACATATGATAAATATGGTAAGTTTAGGGTAGATAGGAAACATTCTGTGTTTTTTTTGTTTCAGGAGGGTATACTATGTTTGATAGAACCATTGAATTCCAGAATTACAGCACCAAATTATTTTCTCAGCAATTTACAAACAGGTAACACTTTGATGATATTAACCCATTTTGTACCAGAAGCCCCAAAACGGGTAGCCTGGCAAACAGTGCAGGCCCAGATCTGATCAGGGCCTACACTATTTACAAAAAGTTTAGCCATTTTCAAAATAAATTTTGAAGAAAACACAACCTGACATCCCTAAATTTTGCAATGGACTCTTGTTATATATAAGGTGGAAGATTCCATTTGGTACAGAAAGGGTTAATTGTTGATGAGGAAACTTCTTGTCTCTCACTTTCTCTGTGGAGATGACACAAAATTTTGACATTTCATTAAACTCTAATTCAACAGCAACCGTTCTGATGCTGTACAGATAGCCTGGCCCCTGGTTTCAAACAACGATAAAGTACTCCTTGGCTATTTTCTCTACACCTGTTGAGACACACACACACACACACACACACACACACACACACACACACACACACACACACACACACACACACACACACACACACACACACACACACACACACACACACACACACACACCATTCCAACTCTAATGAGCCGCATTTCATTTTGATCTGAAACATCATTCAATATATCCTAACATCTTGTCAGTCAACTGCCAGCCAATAATAAATTCAAAACACAAAGTGGTGTAGACTTCATTGCAGACTCCTCCACTATCCAATCAAACTAAATCCCAAATGTCAATCAGACATAAAAATGGAAAAACTACTTGCCAAAATCAGACCAATCAATGTGTACAGCTTGATCAAGTTTTAGAATTCTTAATGATTCAAATGCCATTTGCTCGTCAAACTAATCTGATGCAAGAGATTCGTTGAAGTGTACTTCATAGGAGTGTTGAACACTTTGTATGTGTGCATAAGTGTATCTCCCTTTCCTATCAGAAATATCAGCAAAATAAAGTCAAATTCCTGTATTGACATCACCCTTGGGACTGTTCAGAAGTGGTTTTAAGACTAATTTTGTACAGTCCCAAAGGTGGTCTGGTACTAGAGTTTACTGTGTGTAGGTAAGATAAAAAAAGAACACCTTAAACCTCTCCAATATGCTTTCAGAAAAAAATTAGCCTTAATGTTAGCTGATCTTAATAGAGGAATTTTACTGTAAGTGAGAAAACCCATTGCTTTAGAAAGATTTTTATATTAAAATGAAGCATTTATATAGAGAATCTTCCATGAGCGCTCATTATACCCCCCGCATACGAAGTATACTATGGGGGTATACAGTTTTCGTCCTCCCATTTGTCCATTCGTCCATCCATCCATCCATCCTTCCGTCTGTCCGCCTGTTAACCCTTTCCCACTCAGATACGTGTTTTTATGTGTCTGCAACCCCCCCCCCCCCCCAATTTTAAGCCCCAGAAGCACCTAAAATCTGCATTTCTACCCCAGGATAGTTATGTTTGCTTTAGGATTTGTTGGGCAAACAAGTGACCTGTTTTTTTCGCGCGCCTCCCCACTAAAAATATTCTAGGGGGGATTGAAGGGGGCAACGCCCCCCTCACATCCCGAAAAATTTTGGGGTGTATGGCCCAACCGGCCGCTAAAATTTATATCTGAGGGTGTCTGGGGTCAAAAGTGCCTGAAAATTGATGCTGATCAAACATGCTGCAAACAGTGAAAATAGCCAGTGCCAAACACCTGAATTGTTGCCTTGACAGCTATGTGAAGATTAAAATGGGGTCAAAAATTCATGTGGAAACACACTTTTTGCCAACTTTGAGATGCCCCCTCTTTACCATGACAACAATGATCAAGTCATGAAAGGTTGCATTTGGAGGGCTACTGCCCAATGAACATTCATACCGAGTTTGGTGTGAAACAGACCATCCATTATGAAACAATGGCTAGTTGAAGTTGCTGTCAGGTGCAACACTGTGAAAATCAGCAAAATTCACAAAATCCCTAAGTGGTAAAGGGTTAATGAAGAAAATCCCAACTGACCAAAATAATGTTTTTTCATCATTTTATTGCAAGAAACAATATTTCAGATATAATTAATGCATTTTAGACTAAAATTCAGTATGTTCCCAGATTTCAGTTAACCCTTTCCCACACAGATACGTGTTTTTACGTGTCTGCACCCCCCCGCCACAATTTTAAGCCCCAGAAGCATCTAAAATCTGCATTTCTACCCCTGGATAGTTATGTTTGCTTTAGGATTTGTTGGGCAAACAAGTGACCTGTTTTTTCGCACGCCTCCCCACTAAAAATATTCTAGGGGGGATTGAAGGGGGGCAACACCCACCTCACATCCCGAAAAATTTTGGGGTATATGGCCCAACCGGCCGCTCAAATTTATATCTGAGGGTGTCTGGGGTCAAAAGTGCCTGAAAATTGATGCTGATCAAACATGCTGCAAACAGTGAAAATAGCCAGTGCCAAACACCTGAATTGTTGCCTTGACAGCTATGTGAAGATTAAAATGGGGTCAAAAATTCATGTGAAAACACACTTTTTGCCAACTTTGAGATGCCCCCTCTTTACCATGACAACAATGATCAAGTCATGAAAGGTTGCATTTGAAAGGCTACTGCCCAATGAACATTCATACCGAGTTTGGTGTGAAACAGACCATCCATTATGAAACAATGGCTAGTTGAAGTTGCTGTCAGGTGCAACACTGTGAAAATCAGCAAAATTCACAAAATCCCTAAGTGGTAAAGGGTTAATGAAGAAAATCCCAACTGACCAAAATAATGTTTTTTCATCATTTTATTGCAAGAAACAATATTTCAGATATAATTAATGCATTTTAGACTAAAATTCAGTATGTTCCCAGATTTCAGTTAACCCTTTCCCACACAGATACGTGTTTTTACGTGTCTGCACCCCCCCACCACAATTTTAAGCCCCAGAAGCACCTAAAATCTGCATTTCTACCCCTGGATAGTTATGTTTGCTTTAGGATTTGTTGGGCAAACAAGTGACCTGTTTTTTCTCACGCCTCCCCACTAAAAATATTCTAGGGGGGTTTGAAGGGGGGCAACACCCACCTCACATCCCGAAAAATTTTGGGGTATATGGCCCAACCGGCCGCTAAAATTTATATCTGAGGGTGTCTGGGCTCAAAAGTGCCTGAAAATTGATGCTGATCAAACATGCTGCAAACAGTGAAAATAGCCAGTGCCAGACACCTGAATTGTTGCCTTGACAGCTATGTGAAGATTAAAATGGGGTCAAAAATTCATGTGAAAACACACTTTTTGCCAACTTTGAGATGCCCCCTCTTTACCATGACAACAATGATCAAGTCATGAAAGGTTGCATTTGAAAGGCTACTGCCCAATGAACATTCATACCGAGTTTGGTGTGAAACAGACCATCCATAATGAAACAATGGCTAGTTGAAGTTGCTGTCAGGTGCAACACTGTGAAAATCAGCAAAATTCACAAAATCCCTGAGTGGTAAAGGGTTAAAATTTTGGTTAAAATTTTGCGTTAAAGTTTCTAAGAGATAGTATCTTATGAACCCTTTGATACATTTAGTTGATACTTACACTGAAGTTACATAATGGTTTAAAGATTTCATTGATGCATGTCCCATCCCCAACAGTGACCTTGACGTCAAGGTCACAGACTTAGAAATTCTACATTTGGTTAAAGTTTTATGACAAATTTTATAGATGCCTGTATGTTCTAAACTCTAAGATAAATTCAGTTGATACTTGCATCAATCTTGCATATCAGTCCAAAGATTTTGTGATGTATGTCTCTTCCCCCACCCCTGTTGACCTTGACCTCAAGTCACAGACTTAGAAATGTTTCATTTGGTTAAAGTTTTAAGACATAGTTTATAGATGCCTGTATGTTCTGAACACTAAAGACAAATTAAATTGATATTTGCATTGATGTTGCATACCAGTCCAAAGGTTTCATTGCATACCCCACCATGCTGCTTCAGTAACATTGATGCCCCCACCCCTTCACTAACTTTGATGCCCTCACTCCCTTTGGGCCATTTTGGTTTAGCTTTTACAAGCACATTTACAGATACTTATAGCTTCTTGACTTCTTTATTCATATTAAATTCAAGCTCAAAAGATATATCACAGGGTGGCACTGGCCGGGGGTATACGTGACCCATTGGTTGCTTTCTCTGGTGTATTATTGAATTTATTAAACTTGATGCCCTCACTCCCTTTGGGCCATTTTGGTTTAGCTTTTACAAGCACATTTATAGATACTTATAGCTTCTTGAAGTCTTTATTCATATTAAATACAAGCTCAAAAGATATATCACAGGGTGGCACGGGCCGGGGGTATACGTGACCCATTGGTCGCTTTCTCTGGTGTATTATTGAATTTATTAAACTTGTTGAGGAAAAGGGATAAAATGGGAGGCTTTGCTGAGCATTTTATCCTTTTTGTTCAAAAAGTTTAATAAATTCAATAATACATGAGCACAAATGCAAGATTCTATTTATCATATGAGATTTAAAACACATTTTATTCATGATTGTTTTACAAAAATGTCAGTATTCCGCCATTAGTAAACACGACGTCATTGAGGATGTTGTACATGTAACATTTCGGAGCTTATCTAACTAATTTGCATATTTAATCCATTAGTGGATTATCAAATTTATTACATGGCGTTATTACATTCTCAGACACAATGTCATATGATAAAATGAATAAATTATCAGTTGGTCTGGAGCCAATCTTATCATCCAGCTGAAACTATCACATTTTCAGTCTGCTTATCCATTTGCCCTGCACAGAACCACAATAACCCTGATCTTTGCAAACACTGTAGATCCAGATCAGATGGTTTCTTGTGCACTTAACTGTTTAACCACTTACGTATAAGCCTGCCCAGGAAAAGTGTGGATAGCTGACCGGCTCAAAAATGACCTAAATAGTGTTGACTGGGTCATTAAACACCAATACAAACAAACAACACCAATACAAACAAACAGAGAAACATCCATTAATGACTCAAAACCCCGATGGCTCATTTACAATGGTTGATTCATACCCATTCTTGAGTTATTTCTTATTTTACTGAGAAAATGTATGTTATGTGTACTCATTAGAATCGTCTCAGTGAGACGATTCTAATGAGTACACACAACATACTGTTATTTTAAAGACGATCAGAAAGATATCTAGGTCATCACCGTTATGCCTTCTGGTCAAAATGCCCTTATCTCAAACAATTTACAGTGAAATTCCTATATGAAGACCACCTTTGGGACAGTTCAAAAGTGGTCTTTAAGACCACTTTTGAACAGTCCTAAAAGTGGTCTTTAATTAGGAGACACTTGATGTATAAAACACAAAGAAAAATTAACTGAAACCTTGATAAATTTTTAAAATCAGATTTACTGTAATGATCCCATGTATTGGGACAGATTGGCCTAAGAAAACAGTGCAGACCCAGATCAGACTGCTCCTTAAGGAACAGTCTGATCAGGATCTACACTATTTGCCATTCTGTCTGAACCTTTTGGATCCCTTGCTGGATCATCTAACAAATTTCATAAAATTTTAAGGGAATCAAGTAAGTTCTCAAGGTGTCCGAATTTTTAGGTTCTTTACCTTAGTCTTAATAGCGGAATTATGCTGTATTATGGTCGCTAATGTGTTCAAGCTATTGATGTTTGAATGTTTGGATATGTAACAGGAATGGCTGCACCTTCAGGGAAGGTAACTACTTGGAAAGTAATTTTGCCTACCTTGTTACAACCATGCAACCAGCAGTTTAGCAATACGACTTCTCCCCGCTCATTTAATGCTGATTGCGATGAAAATCAAAGACGCACCAAGCGCTTTTTATACCACAGTCAGGCATTCTAGTAACCTAATAATGGGGGTTGAATACATGCATGCTATAATCGGTAGTAACCTACCTTCTACTGGCCTATAATACATCTAGTGACCGTTTATAGACGGGACCTACTTTTCAGGTCACTAATTTACAAGTGTAAACAATAACGTGCAACCTTTTATACATGATTGGGAAAACAACGAAACTGCAAGTTAAAATCATCGCAATATTTATTTGAACAGATTTTCAGAAATTTCAGCTAAATTCTTACCTTCTCTGCCTTTCCCGGTTTGAATAGCCTGTTGCAATAACTGTGCACTGCTACTGCAGTTGCATCTCAACTTCGAAAATAATTTCTAAAGCTAAAATAAACTATTTATTTGCAGATTTTCATTCAGAATGTTTAGTGCTAAGAAACTTTTATTCGAGTGTCCATGCTGTTTTCTACATCTTTGTGGCACAGTGACATCAGTAATTTTTGCACTTGTTGACGTCACGTTATACTACATGTGCGCGCCATGGCACTGAGTGCCGTTTTAACAGGCCACACTCTCTGCTGTCTTTTTGCTTAAATTTGTTAAATTATAGCAAAACGCCTTAATTGTTTTGAACTGTGGTATAAACTAAATGCATGATTAGTGTCTTTAATAATAAAATATAATCGGTTCGCCGCGACAATTTTATAGGGGCTTGCTAAAGCTTGCCCCAATAAAATTGTCTAAGCCTCACTGATTATATTTTATTAGCTCACCGTCACGTAGTGACGAGGTGAGCTTATGGGATCACTTTTCGTCCGTCGTCCGTCGTGCGTCAGTGCGTCCGTGCGTCCGTGCGTCCGTGCGTCCGTAAACAATTTCTTTAAACGACATCTCCTCCTAAACCACTGATCGGATTTTGACCAAACTTCACAGGAATGATCCTTAGGTGGTCCCCTTTCAAAGTTGTTCAAATGGTTCCGGTCCGTTGCACATATAGGTTTTTGGGGCCAAAAATAGATTTTTTTCACCAAAAACTTAAAAAATCTTCTTCTCTGAAACCACAAGGCCCAGGTCTTTGATATTTGGTCTGAAGCTTCATCTAGTGGACCCCTACCAAGATTGTTCAAATTATAGTGCTGGGGCCAAAAATGCCCCCGCTCCGGGGCCCTTTGGTTTTACATGGGCTTATATAGGGAAAATCTTTAAAAATCTTCTTCTCTGAAACCGTAAGGCCCAGGTCTTTGATATTTGGTCTGAAACTTCATCTAGTGGACCCCTACCAAGATTGTTCAAATTATAGTGCTGGGGCCAAAAATGCCCCCGCTCCGGGGCCCTTTGGTTTTACATGGGCTTATATAGGGAAAATCTTTAAAAATCTTCTTCTCTGAAACCGTAAGGCCCAGGTCTTTGATATTTGGTATGAGGCTTCATCTAGTGGACCCCTACCAAGATTGTTCAAATTATAGTGCTGGGGCCAAAAATGCCCCCGCTCCGGGGCCCTTTGGTTTTACATGGGCTAATATAGGGAAAATCTTAAAAAATCTTCTTCTCTGAAACCGCAAGGCCCAGGTCTTTGATATTTGGTGTGAAGCTTCATCTAGTGGACCCCTACCAAGATTGTTCAAATTAAAGTGCTGGGGCCAAAAATGCCCCCGCTCCGGGGCCCTTTGGTTTAACATGGGCTTACATAGGGAAAATCTTTTAAAATTTTCTTCTCTGAAACCGCAAGGCCCAGGTCTTTGATATTTGGTATGAAGCTTCATCTAGTGGACCCCTACCAAGATTGTTCAAATTATAGTGCTGGGGCCAAAAATGCCCCCGCTCCGGGGCCCTTTGGTTTTACATGGGCTTATATAGGGAAAAATCTTTAAAAATCTTCTTCTCTGAAACCGTAAGGCCCAGGTCTTTGATATTTGGTCTGAAGCTTCATCTAGTGGACCCCTACCAAGATTGTTCAAATTATAGTGCTGGGGCCAAAAATGCCCCCGCTCCGGGGCCCTTTGGTTTTACATGGGCTTATATAGGGAAAATCTTTAAAAATCTTCTTCTCTGAAACCGTAAGGCCCAGGTCTTTGATATTTGGTCTGAAGCTACATCTAGTGGACCCCTACCAAGATTGTTCAAATTATAGTGCTGGGGCCAAAAATGCCCCCGCTCCGGGGCCCTTTGGTTTTACATGGGCTAATATAGGGAAAATCTTAAAAAATCTTCTTCTCTGAAACCGCAAGGCCCAGGTCTTTGATATTTGGTGTGAAGCTTCATCTAGTGGACCCCTACCAAGATTGTTCAAATTAAAGTGCTGGGGCTAAAAATGCCCCTGCTCCGGGGCCCTTTGGTTTAACATGGGCTTACATAGGGAAAATCTTTTAAAATTTTCTTCTCTGAAACCGCAAGGCCCAGGTCTTTGATATTTGGTCTGAAGCTTCATCTAGTGGACCCCTACCAAGATTGTTCAAATTATAGTGCTGGGGCCAAAAATGCCCCCGCTCCGGGGCCCTTTGGTTTTACATGGGCTTATATAGTGAAAATCTTTAAAAATCTTCTTCTCTGAAACCGTAAGGCCCAGGTCTTTGATATTTGGTCTGAAGCTACATCTAGTGGACCCCTACCAAGATTGTTCAAATTATAGTGCTGGGGCCAAAAATGCCCCCGCCCCAGGCCCCTTTGATTTTACATGGGCTAATATAGGGAAAATCTTTAAAAATCTTTTTCTCTGAAACTGCAAGGCCCAGGTCTTTGATATTTGGTATGAAGCTTCAACTGGTGGACCCCTACCAAGATTGTTCAAATTATAGTGCTGGGGCCAAAAATGCTCCTGCTCCGGGGCCCTTTGGTTTTACATGGTCTTATAAAGGGAAGATCTTTAAAAATCTTCTTCTCTGAACCGTAAGGCCCAGATCTTTGATATTTGGTCTGAAGCGACATCTAGTGGACCCCTACCAAGATTGTTCAAATTATAGTGCTGGGGCCAAAAATGCCCCCGCCCCAGGGCCGTTTGGTTTTACATGGGCTTATGTAGGGAAAATCTTAAAAAATCTTCTTCTCTGAAAACGCAAGGCCCAGGTCTTTGATATTTGGTATGAAGCTTCATCTAGTGGACCCCTACCAAGATTGTTCAAATTATAGTGCTGGGGCCAAAAATGCCCCCGCACCGGGGCCCTTTGGTTTAACATGGGCTTACATAGGGAAAATCTTCTAAAATTTTCTTCTCTGAAACCGCAAGGCCCAGGTCTTTGATATTTGGTATGAAGCTTTATCTAGTGGACCCCCACCAAGATTGTTCAAATTATAGTGCTGGGGCCATTCCCCCGCTCCAGGGCCCTTGGGTTTTACATGGGCTTATATATGGAAGATCTTTAAAAATCTTCTTCTCTGAAACCGTAAAGCCCAGGTCTTTGATATTTGGTATGAAGCTTCATCTAGTGGACCCCTACCAAGATTGTTCAAATTATAGTGCTGGGGCCAAAAATGCCCCCGCCCTGGGGCCCTTTGGTTTTACATGGGCTTATATAGGAAAATCTTAAAAAATCTTCTTCTCTGAAACCACATGATATTTGGTATGAAGCTTCATCTAGTGGACCCCTACCAAGATTGTTCAAATTATAGTGCTGGGGCCAAAAATGCCCCCGCTCCGGGGCCCTTTGGTTTTACATGGGCTTACATAGGGAAAATCTTTTAAAATTTTCTTCTCTGAAACCACAAGGCCCAGGTCTTTGATATTTGGTTTGAAGCTTCACCTAATGGACCCCTACCAAGATTGTTCAAATTATAGCCCTGGGGCCAAAAATGCCCCCTGCCCCGGGGCCCTTTGATTTTACATGGGCTTATATAGGGAAAATCTTTAAAAATCTTCTTCTCTAAAACCGCTAGGCCCAGGTCTTTGATATTTGGTATGAAGCTTCACCTAGTGGACCCCTACCAAGATTGTTCAAATTATAGTGCTTGGGCGAAAAATGCCCCCACTCTGGGGCCCTTTGGTTTTACATGGGCTTATATAGGGAAAATCTTTAAGAATTTTCTTCTCTGAAACCCTAACGCCCATGTCTTTGATATTTGGTATGACTTCACCCCACAAGGCCCAGGTCCCCCCCCCCCCCCCCCCCCCCCCCCCCCCCGGGGATTTTTGGTTTTACATGGGCTTATACAGGGAAAATCTTAAAAAAACTTCTTCTCTGAAACCGCAAGTCCCAGGTCTTTGATATTTGGTATGAAGCTTCACCTACTGGACCCCAACCATGGTTGTTCAAATTATAGCCCTAGGGCCAAAAATGCCCCCGCTCCGGGGCCCTTTGGTTTTACATAGACTTATAAATGGAAAATCTTGAAAAATCTTCTTCTCTGAAACCAAAAGGCCCAGGTCTTTGATATTTGGTATGAGGCTTAATCTAGTGGACCCCTACCAAGATTGTTCAAATTATAGTGCTGGGGCCAAAAATTTTCTTCTCTGAAACCGTAAGGCCCATGTCTTTGATATTTGGTATGAAGCTTCATCCCACAAGGCCCAGGCCCTGGGGGCCAAAAATGCCCCCATCCCGGGGCCTTTTGGTTTTACATGGGCTTATGTAGGGAAGATCTTTAAAAGTCTTCTTCTCTGAAGTCGTAAGGCCCAGGTCTTTGTTATTTGGTATGAAGCTTCATCTAGTGCACCCCTACCAAGATAGTTCAAATTATAGTGCTGGGGCCAAAAATGCCCCCGCCCGGTGGCCCTTTGGTTTTACATGAGCTTATATAGGGAAAATCTTTAAAAATCTTCTTCTCTGAAACCGCAAGGCCCAGGTCTTTGATATTTGGTATGAAGCTTCATCTAGTGGACCCCTACCAAGATTGTTCAAATTAAAGTGCTGGGGCCAAAAATGCCCCCGCTCCAGGGCCCTTTGGTTTTACATGGGCTTACATAGGGAAAATCTTTTAAAATTTTCTTCTCTGAAACCGCAAGGCCCAGGTCTTTGATATTTGGTATGAGGCTTCATCTAGTGGAACCCTACCAAGATTGTTCAAATTATAGTGCTGGGGCCAAAAATGCCCCCGCTCTGGGGCCCTTTGGTTTTACATGGGCTTATATAGGGAAAATCTCTAAGAATTTTCTTCTCTGAAACCGTAATGCCCTTGTCTTTGATATTTGGTATGAAGCTTCACCCCACAAGGCCCAGGTCCCCCCCGACCCCCCCCCCCCCCCCCCCAGCCCCAGCAGGGCCTTTTGGTTTTACATGGGCTTTTATAGGGAAAATCTTTAAAAATCTTCTTCTCTGAAACCGCAAGGCCCAGGTCTTTGATATTTGGTGTGTAGCTTCATCTAGTGGACCTTTGCCAAGATTGTTCAAATTATAGCCTTTGTTGATATTTGGTATGAAGCTTCACCTCTTTAGACCTCCCTCAACATTATTTACATTTTAGCCGTGGGGTCAATAATGGCCCTCCCCGAGGCCCACTTGTTACTCTATCATATGGATCAGGTGAGCGATCCAGGGCCATGATGGCCCTCTTGTTTTTAAAGACACTAACCATGTATTTATTATGTTGCAACATGTTGAACTTTCTATTGTGTGCCTCTGAACAGGTTTCAGAGATGACTGACAATGTGGGGGAACAATTACATCGCTAGTCCTTCTCAGTTGATTGGCAGACACTTTCAGACAACTGATGCAATGTTAATAACATTTTTGAATATGCAGCGCAAATCTAAAGAAGGCAGGATTGGAGTGGTATAGAGTTTTTGACAATCACTAAGCTCTGCTCCCAATTTCTGTGCAAGGTGGAATTTGCCAGTATTCAGTAGCTAAATATGGGCTATGGTTTGTTTGTACTGTGACAAACATGTCACTTGCGATGCAAATTCTTGTTCAGCATGTCATTGTGTATTGATGTATTTGCTCTTTAATGAACCAACAACAGATGTCGTATTGCTGAACTGCTAGTTGCGTGGTTGTTATAGGGATGTATACTCTTAGAGGAAAGAATTTGCAGGAGAGAATTTGCTCCTTAGGAGCAAACTTTTTCCTCTTAAGAGTGTAACCCTTATTAGAGGAGCAAAGAATACTGAAAAGCCAACAGGAAATTTAAAAAGTTGTCTCCCTTGTATAAAAAGATATGCGTACGTGTTTCCATTCCTCTTGTAGCGGCAATTATGTTCATTTCAGGTGTAGAATACATAAAGAAAGTAGACCATCCGAATTTGAAATTACAATTTGTAAGTATATTATGCTCTTTTCTATAGCTTAACCCTTAAGATGCTGAGAAAAACTTCATCTGAAAATGTCGTCTGCTTATGTCGTCAGATGAATCTTCTTGCAAACTTTTTAGAAATATTTTTTCATACAGGCAAACAGTTTGGACCCAGATCAGACTGCTCCTAGAGGAGCAGTCTGATCTTGGTCCACACTGTTTGCAAAAATGACTTTTAAAGTAACCATAGACAACAAAGCAGACAACAATTGTCGGGACTGGCATTTTATGGGTTAAGATAAGGAGTATCAACAGAACTGTATATGTACTAAGTACCGGTGTAACAGTTTATCTTTACCCCCTGGGTAGCTTTACCCCCGGGGGTAAAGATATCCCGGGATATCTTTACCCCCACCCTGGATATCTTCACCCCCGGGGGTAAAGATATCCCGGCTGGGATATCTTTACCCCCGGGGGTAAAGCTAAACTGGCCAGGATATCTTTACCCCCACCCCAACTTTTGGGTATAAACTATTTTCTTAATGCCCAATTTCTTCTAATATGTAAGAGAAGGAAGAAAGTGGACTCAATGTTTCACTTTAACATTTTTTCGTTTCAATCATGACTCGAACTAATAGGACTACCCTTAGTAAAAAATATGACCATATTATGGAGGCAAATGATTATTTAATACCTTCTTTTTTGTATATTTTCTTCTTCAAAATGTTGCTTATGACAATCTTTCATAATCTTGCATAATCCCCATCAGTCGTGAAATGGGTGGTGGTGGTGAGTGGAAAGGCGGGGGTAAAGATATCCCGGCTGGCTGGGATATCTTTACCCCCGGGGGTAAAGCTAAACTGGCCAGGATATCTTTACCCCCACCCCAACTTTTGGGTATAAACTATTTTCTTAATGCCCAATTTCTTCTTATATGTAAGAGAAGCAAGATAGTGGACTCAATGTTTCACTTTAACATTTTTTCGTTTCAATCATGACTCGGACTAATAGGACTACCCTTAGTAAAAAATTTGACCATATTATGGATGCAAATGATTATTTAATACCTTCTTTTTTGTATATTTTCTTATTCAAAATGTTGCTTATGACAATCTTTCATAATCTTGCATAATCCCCATCAGTCGTGAAATGGGTGGTGGTGGTGAGTGGAAAGGCGGGGGTAAAGATATCCCGGCTGGGATATCTTTACCCCCAGGGGTAAAGCTAAACTGGCCAGGATATCTTTACCCCCACCCCAACTTTTGGGTATAAACTATTGTCTAAATGCCCAATTTCTTCTTATATGTAAGAGAAGCAAGAAAGTGGACTCGATGTTTCACTTGAACATTTTTCATTTCAATCATGACTCAGACAAATAGAACTACCCTTAGTGAGAAATATGACCATATTATAGAGGCCAATGATTATTTAATAACTTCTTTTTGTATATTTTCTTATTCAAAATGTTGCTTATGACAATCTTTCATAATCTTGAATTATCCCTGTCAGTTGTGAAATGGGTGGTGGTGGTGAGTGGAAAGGCGGGGGTAAAGATATCCCAGCTGGGATATCTTTACCCCCGGGGGTAAAGCTAAACTGGCCAGGATATCTTTTTTCCCCCCCCACCCCAACTTTTGGGTATAAACTATTTTCTAAATGCCCAATTTCTTCTTATATGTAAGAGAAGCAAGATAGTGGACACGATGTTTCACTTTAACATTTTTCGTTTCAATCGTGAGTCGGACTATTAGAACTACCCTTAGTAAGAAATATGACCATATTATAGTGGCGAATGATTGTTTAAGAACTTTTTTTGTATATTTTCTTATTCAAAATGTCCCTTATGACAATCTTTCATAATCTTGCATTATCCCGGTCAGTTGTGAAATGGGTGGTGGGGGTGAGTGGAAAGGCGGGGGTAAAGATATCCCGGCTGGGATATCTTTACCCCCGGGGGTAAAGCTAAACTGGCCAGGATATCTTTACCCCCACCCCAACTTTTGGGTAAAAAGTATTTTCTTAATGCCCAATTTCTTCTTATATGTAAGAGAAGCAAGATAGTGGACTCAATGTTTCACTTTAACATTTTCCGTTCCAATCATGACTCCGACTAATAGAACTACCCTTAGTAAGAAATATGACCATATTATAGAGGCAAATGATAATTTAATTACTTCTTTTTGTATATTTTCTTATTCAAAATGTCCCTTATGACAATCTTTCATAATCTTGCATTATCCCTGTCAGTCGTGAAATGGGTGGTGGTGGTGAGTGGAAAGGCGGGGGTAAAGATATCCCGGCCAGTTTAGCTTTACCCCCAGGGGTAAAGATATCCTGGCCAGTTTAGCTTTACCCCCACCCCAACTTTTGGGTATAAACTATTTTCTTAATGCCCAATTTCTTCTTATATGTAAGAGAAGCCAGATAGTGGACTCAATGTTTCACTTTAACATTTTTCGTTTCAATTGTGACTCGGAGTATTAGAACTACCCTTAGTAAGAAATATGACCATATTATAGAGGCAAATGATTATTTAATAACTTCTTTTTGTATATTCTTCTAAATTATATTTCTGCAGGGAAAATAACAAATAGTCTATGATTTAAAAATCTAAAATAAAGTCTTGAGTATACTGAAGATATAACTATTGAAAAAAAATTATTTCATTAGAAATACTTGTGATGTCAATCCTTCTAAAAAATATTTCCCCTGGAAATATATCAAGGGGAAATATATCACTCCTGCAAAAAGGGGCCTTCCTCACATCAAGTGAACAAGTCCATGAATAAACACCCCATAAACCCCACTTTATACAGAGCAAATTGGTGTTTACGGGGGTATTCATTAGTTTTCTTATGTCTGCTCCAAACATATGTTGTAGGTGCTCATTAGAGCCAGTACATAGTTTGTGAGTGTTCTACTGAGCACCCACAATATTTCTTTGAAGTAGAAATAAGAAAAATATAACAGATTTTCATCAGAAAGGCAATTTTGGAATTTATGAAAATTCTCTGTCGCACGGGTGTGTTAGGGTAATACCCCCCTCCCCCCACCTCCCCCAAAAAGCATTTTGCAAAACAAACTGTCCTCAAAGTGCATGTTAAAGTGAAACATTGAGTCCTTTATCTTGCTTCTCTTACATATAAGAAGAAATTGGGCATTTAGAAAATAGTTTATACCCAAAAGTTGGGGTGGAGGTAAAGATATCCTGGCCAGTTTAGCTTTACCCCCGGGGGTAAAGATATCCCAGCCAGGATATCTTTACCCCCGCCTTTCCACTCACCACCACCACCCATTTCACGACTGACAGGGACAATGCAAGATTATGAAAGATTGTCATAAGGGACATTTTGAATAAGAAACTATACAAAAAGAAGTTATTAGATAATCATTTGCCTCTATAATGTGGTCATATTTCTTTCTAAGGGTAGTTCTATTAGTCCGAGTCATGACTGAAACGAAAAAAGGTAAAAGTGAAACATCGAGTCCTCTATCTTGCTTCCATTACATATAAGAAGAAATTGGGCATTTAAAAAATAGTTTATACCCAAAAGTTGGGGTGGGGGTAAAGATATCCTGGCCAGTTTAGCTTTACCCCCGGGGGTAAAGATATCCTAGCCGGGATATCTTTACCCCCACCTTTCCACTTACCCCCGACACCCATTTCACAACTGACAGGGATAATGCAAGATTATGAAAGATTGTCATAAGGGACATTTTGAATAAGAAAATAAACAAAAAGAAGTTCTTAAATAATCATTCGCCTCTATAATATGGTCATATTCCTTACTAAGGGTAGTTCTGATAGTCCGAGTCACGATTGAAACGAAAAATGTTAAAGTGAAACATCGAGTTCACTATCTTGCTTCTTTTACATATAAGAAGAAATCGGGCATTTAGACAATAGTTTATACCCAAAAGTTGGGGTGGGGGTAAAGATATCCTGGCCAGTTTAGCTTTACCCCCGGGGGTAAAGATATCCCAGTCGGGATATCTTTACCCCCACCTTTGCACTCACAACCACCACTGACAGAGATAATGCAAGATTATGAAAGATTTCATAAGGGACATTTTGAATAAGAAACTATACAAAAAGAAGTTATTAAATGATCGTTTGCCTCTATAATGTGGTCATATTTCTTTCTAAGGGTAGTTCTATTAGTCTGAGTCATGATCGAAACGAAAAATGTTAAAGTGAAACATCGAGTCCACTATCTTGCTTCTCTTACATATAAGAAGAAATTGGGTATTAAGAAAATAGTTTATACCCAAAAGTTGGGGTGGGGGTAAAGATATCCTGGCCAGTTTAGCTTTACCCCCGGGGGTAAAGATATCCTGGCCAGTTTAGCTTTACCCCCGGGGGTAAAGATATCCCAGCCGGGATATCTTTACCCCCACCTTTCCACTTACCCCCGACACCCATTTCACAACTGACAGGGATAATGCAAGATTATGGAAGATTGTCATAAGGGACATTTTGAATAAGAAAATAAACAAAAAGAAGTTCTTAAATAATCATTCGCCTCTATAATATGGTCATATTTCTTACTAAGGGTAGTTCTGATAGTCCGAGTCACGATTGAAACGAAAAATGTTAAAGTGAAACATCGAGTCCACTATCTTGCTTCTTTTACATATAAGAAGAAATTGGGCATTTAGACAATAGTTTATACCCAAAAGTTGGGGTGGGGGTAAAGATATCCTGGCCAGTTTAGCTTTACCCCTGGGGGTAAAGATATCCCAGCCGGGATATCTTTACCCCCACCTTTGCACTCACCACCACCACTGACAGAGATAATGCAAGATTATGAAAGATTTCATAAGGGACATTTTGAATAAGAAACTATACAAAAAGAAGTTATTAAACGATCGTTTGCCTCTATAATGTGGTCATATTTCTTTCTAAGGGTAGTTCTATTAGTCTG
The DNA here is from genome assembly GCA_963580285.1 of Lucinisca nassula. Classification (NCBI taxonomy): domain Eukaryota; kingdom Metazoa; phylum Mollusca; class Bivalvia; order Lucinida; family Lucinidae; genus Lucinisca; species Lucinisca nassula. The sequence continues at coordinate 24,964,259 of OY757014.1, read as the reverse complement.
AGTCATGATCGAAACGAAAAATGTTAAAGTGAAACATCGAGTCCACTATCTTGCTTCTCTTACATATAAGAAGAAATTGGGTATTAAGAAAATAGTTTATACCCAAAAGTTGGGGTGGGGGTAAAGATATCCTGGCCAGTTTAGCTTTACCCCCGGGGGTAAAGATATCCTGGCCAGTTTAGCTTTACCCCCGGGGGTAAAGATATCCAGGGTGGGGGTAAAGATATCCTAGGATATCCTTACCCCCGGGGGTAAAGCTACCCCTGAGTAGCTTTACCCCCGGGGGTAAAGCTACCCAGGGGTCAAGATAAACTGGGACACCGGTATTCAGACTTATCAACTCCTTACCATACCTTTTCCAAAACTTGAACAAGTACAATTCACTACCCAATATATAGTCAAAAATAGCTTGATCGTTAGCAAACAGTGCAGATCCTAATGAGACACCATGTTCTGTGGTGTCTCATCTGGGTTTACACTGTTTGCCTAGGCCTACTTGTCCGAATGAATACAGTAAATAGCTAAGTTTTGGATAATTACCAAACTTATCAGATGATTGCACATATCCTAGTGAGCACACACCAGTCCTTTTTCAAGAAAAGAATATTGGACTGCAATAAACCCTTAAGGTTAAAAAAAACCGCACCTGAAAATGTCGCCTGTTTCTGTCATTGACTTCATCTTTTTGCAAACTTTTAAAACATAATTTTTGCAAACTGTGTGGATTCTGATCAAACTGATCCTGGAGTAGCAATCTGATTTGGGTCCACACTGTGCAACAATAATATTTAAAGTAATCAGCCGAAAACAAAGCAGATGACCATTGTTGTGACTGGAAACAAATTACACATACAAACATATAAATTTACGTAATGATCCTAAGTATTGGGACAGATAGGCCTAAGCAAACAGTGCAGACCCAGATCAGACTGCAGTCTGATCAGGGACTACACTATTTGCCATTCCGTCCGTACCTTTTGGATGCCTTGCTGCACCGTGAAACACATTTTTTAAATTTTTGGAGAATTACACCAAGTTATCCAGGGGCCAGTTGTTCAAAGCATCGTTAGCTTAACGAGCTCGTTAGTGGTCAAATTGTTAACTCTTCTAGCAAGTACAATATCGTAGATTTGGTATTTTTGCTGAAAAAATGTGAGCAGCTTTTGCGTCCGCAAAAGCTGCTCACATTTTTTCAGCAAAAATTTCAGCATATTTACCATATTTAATGATCAAAGTTTTAACGATACGTTAACTAATGACATCGTTAGTTTTGAACAACTGGCCCCATGTGTCAGAACTTTTAGGATTTTTACGGTATTACACTTATGTGATAAGGAGGGACAAATTGGTGACTATGATAAACCATAGATCCAAAGGCATTTCTTGAATTGTAATTCTTTCCTATTTGAGTTATGGAAACAGAAAATAGTAACAGGTCTTGTGAAAATGCAAAATGTGCTAATAGATATGTTAACATTTGACAAGTGGATGCGGTAGGATGATGACAAGTTCTCTGACTACAAAAACTCAGACACAAGGGGTGCCATTATCATACAAGAGTTTGAGGTGCTTCAATACTATCTTGAGGGTGGCAGGCTTTGTAGTATGTCTTCAATTCTTAGTACAACATTTTTATGCCCCCGAAATCAAAGATTCCGGGGCATATAGTTTTTGGTCTGGTCTGTCTGTTTGTTTGTCTGTCCGCAAAAACCTTAACATTGGGCATAACTTCTGAATTGTGATTGATAGGGCTTTCATATTGCACATGTGCATTCCTTGTCACAAGACCTTTCCAGTGAAATTCTCGTGACCTTGACCTTTGGCCTACTGGTAGCGATAGCCCTGTCTGTTTGTTTGTTTGTATGTTTGTTCATTTGTTGGTTTGTACATGGACAACTTTAACGTTGGTCATAACTTTTGAACTGTTTGAGATAGGGCATTCATATTTGGCATGTAGGTTTCTTGTAACAAGAGCTTCACAGTCATGCAAAAACATTTGCCCTATGACCTTGACCTTTGACCTACTTAAAAGAAAAAATAACATTGATCATAAATTTAAAACCACTTGAGATACAGCCTTCATATTTGGTGTGTATGTTCCTTGTGACAAAAGCTTTACAGTCATGCAAATATTTTGGACCTGTGGCCTTGAACTTGACCTTTGACCTACTTAAAATAAAAAATAACATTTTCGTCATAACTTTTGAACCATTTGAGATAGAGCGTTCATATTTTGCTTGTAGGTTCCTTGTGACAAGAGCGTTACATTCACCCAAAAAATTTGACCAGTGACCTTGACCTTGACCTTTGACCTACTTAAAAGAAAAAGTTAACATTGGTCATAACTTTTGAAGCTTTTGAGATAGAGCCGTCATATTTGGCATGTATGTTCCTTGTGACAAGAGCTTTACATTCATTCAAAACATTTTGACCTGTGACCTTGACCTTTGACCTACATAAAAAAAATAACATTTTGGTCATAACTTTTGAACTGTTTGGGATAGAGCCTTCATATTTGGCATGTATGTTACCTGTGACCTTGACCCTGACCTTTGACCTACTTAAAGTAAAAAAATAACATTTTGGTCATAACTTTTGAACCATTTAATTGAGATAGAGCCTTCATATTTTGCTTGTACGAGGTTCCTTGTGACAAGAGCATTACATTCACACAAAAATTTTGACCTGTGACTTAAAAGAAAAAGTTAACATTTGTCATAACTTTTGAAGCTTTTGAGATAGAGCCTTCATATTTGGCATGAAGGTTCCTTGTGACAAGCGCTTTACATTCATACAAAAAAATTTGACCTGTGACCTTGACCTACGACCTAGTTAAAAGCAAAAATATTATTATTCATAACTTTTGGACCGTTTAAGATAGAGCCTTCATATTTTGCATGTAGGTTCCTTGTGTCAAGGGCTTCCCACTCAAACAAAATCTTGACCTGTCACCTTTACCTTGAACTGTGACCAACTTCGTAAAAAAATGACCATGCCCAGGGACATGTTTGTGTTTCACAAACACATCTTGTTTTTAAAAATGTTTGTTTGTCTGTCCGCAAAAACCTTAACATTGGGCATAACTTTTGAATAGTAACTGAAAAAAAAAGCTTTCATATTTCACATGTGCATTCCCCGTCACAAGACCTTTCCAGTGGTACCATTATTTTTGATCTTGTGACCTTGTCCTTTGACCTACTTTTTTAAATTTTAACATTGGCAACATTGGGCACAGCTTTTGAATGGTGCTGTCCGGGGGCATCAGTGTTTCACAAACACATCTTGTATTAGATTTGCTGTAACTGTTCTGGGGCCAGTTGTTCAAAGCATCGTTAGCTTAACGTGCTCGTTTGTGGTCAAATTGTTAACTGTTCTAGCAAGTACAATATTGAAAATTTCGGTATTTTTGCTGACAAAATGTGAGCAGCTTTTGCATTTGCAAAAGCTGCTCACATTTTTTCAGCAAAAATTTCAGCATATTTGCCATATTTAATGATCAAAGTTTTAACGATATGTTAACAAACGACGTCGTTAGTTTTTTACAACTGGCCCCTGTTGTTTGGCAAGTAATGTACGGCGTAGCCTTATTTTTTCTGAAAAACAAGTGAAAAATACTTTGAAAATGCCATCCGTTAAATATGCTTAGCAATTGAAAGGTTAAGTTGTCTGAATATTTATGCAAATTATCGCAGCTACGTATTTTTAGCTCACCTGAGCGAAAGACTCATAGGTGAGCATATAAGTATGGCAAGAGTTTGTTGTCTGTCTGTCGTCTGTCAACATTTTCAAACATCTTCTCCTCCCAAACCACTGGGCCGATTGAAGTTGAATTTTATGTGGATCATCCATTGGATGAGGGAATGAAAGTTTGATCACGTAGTCCAGGTGACATGACCATGATGGCCACCATGCCCATATAAGGTAAAAAAAAACCTTCAAAAATCTTCTTTCTCGGAACCAGTGGGCCGATTGTCATGAAACTTGGTATGTAGCATTCTGTACTCTGGCACATCATAATTTGTACAAATGTTGACCCTCGGATGACCTTGACTCCAGAACGGGTTGGTGGATTTGACTGGAGCCAATCATAGTTTGTTCAAATGATGATTCCTGGATGACCTTGACATATTTTAGGCAAAGTCAAAGTTGGTCATATAGTGAAAAAGTCAAAATTGTATTTTCTGCCATGGTAAAAACCCTTCGAAAAACTTGTCAGAAACCAAATGGCTCCACATACATTCAGCACTTAGGTGAGTGGTACATGGACCATTGGTCATCTGGTTGTTATATACCTCCAAAACATACTGCAGCTGTCTACTACTGGAGTTCTAACATTCCTGATAATTCAGAATGCCATATCAACCTTTTCATGTTTTCTGATTCCATATCAGCAGCATTTAAAACAAGACTACCTCTAAGTCTTAGCTTCAGTATTTGCTGCAACCTCAGAAAGCAGCCATGTGTAACATGAAACCAGAGATGAACCATATTTACCCTAAGTATTTGGAAACCTCAACCCTTTACCATTCTTGCTCTAAAATTTGAATAGTACAATTTACTACCCGATGTTGTGTCTAAGAATAGCCGGATGAGTGACAAACAGTGTAGGCCCTGACGAGAGGCCACTTTCTGCGGCATCTCATCTGGGTCTACACCCTTTGCTAAGGCCTGTCGGTCTGAATGCATATGGTATCACAGTATGCATGAGGATGTCACTTAAATATCTTACAAAATAATATTGCCAGACTTTCCCTGCTAACTTTCATTTAGAAATAACCTAATTGAAAGAAAAGTTGTAAATAATAAACAAATTTATCATATAGAGGATCTTACATGAGTGTTCATGTATTATTGAATTTATTAAATGAGTTGAGGAAAAGGGATAAAATGCGAGGCTTTGCCGAGCATTTTAACCCTTTTCCGCAACGAGTTTAATAAATTCAATAATACATGAGCACGAATGCAAGATTCTACTTATCATATGACCTTTAAAACGCATTTTATTCACGATTGTTTAACAAAAATGTCAATATTCCGCCATAAGTTAACGCGACTTCCTTAAGGACGTCGTACATGTAATGTTACGGGACGTATCTAGCTAATTTGCATATTTAATCCACTAGTGGATTATCGAAAATAATACATGGCGTTATTACACTCTCAGACGCGACGTCATATGATAAATAAGGTTACTATCTTTTGATGGATAGCATCATGTATTAAAATCATATGATCACATGTGTAATAACAAATGGTTACCTCTGCATAACATCATTCTCCATGACAACCCTATGCTTTCTATTGAAACTCTTTGGTGATAAAATCCAATTTAAAATTGTCATGATAAACAAAATCTTACATTTGTGGTCTTTTTCCATCAAAAGATAGTAAACTTATATGATAAATTTGTTTATTATTTACAACATTTCTTTCTCGCCCCCGCCAATAGGGGCTTGAAGAAATATATGGGCTGCATGATGCTTCCACGCAGAGCTGAAGCCAGCCCACACACTAGTACTGGTAAACCACTTAGAGGATCTAAGCCTGTCCAGGAACCGCGGTGCGAGGCGGACCGTCCATGCTAATAAACCCTATTGGTTTCATTGGGCGACAGGGCTTGAGATGTCATTTCATCTCAATGTCGGGTAAAAGTCCCACAAAATTGGAAGCAACGTCTCCAAAATGACCTTTACAGTGTTGATGGGGACGTTAAACCTCAATTCAAACAAACAAAACAACATTTCTTTCAATTAGGTTATTTCTAAATGAAAGTCTTTTAATATCAAATTAATGAAACTCGCTGAAGGCATGTTACATAAATTTCATATGAGATGACCACTCGTGTAAGATCCTCTATTATGACAATAATTACTTGATCTGCCACTCAGTATCACACCTCATGGATGTCCAAAATCTTATACATCAGACTCAATGGTCTACATCTTGTGTGATATAGTAAAACTTCGATCGCTCGAACACCGATAACTTGTTTACCATGGTTGAGTCCCTAGGGAATTCCTCTGCATAAGAAGTAGTGTCGGATAATTAAGAAGATTTTCGACTTTTATCTTGCAGATGTATGCTGTGTGTGCTCATTAGAATCACTTCGTTGAGGCAATTCTAATGAGTACACACAGCATACATTTTAATTATGGATGTCCCAAAATTAACCCCGTTATGCCGTCTGGGAGTAACACTCAGTGGCTCGAACTACACCTGTCTCGAACAGATTTTCATGGTCCCAAAGGTGTTCGAGCCATTGAAGTTTGACTTTACTTTGATCTGGAAACATCAACATGATACATTGCAGCATATGAAGTTACTGTAGTAATAATATGAATATATTTCAGGATTGCTTTCATGCTCAAATTATAGCTGGTGATCTGACAGGGAACCTTAAAAAATATTTGCCTTATATTGGTAAGTGTTGATTTTTTCCCTCATTAAACCCAAGCAGTAGAGTGGATCATTCCGTATGGATCCAGATTGAAGTATTAATCCTTATCCTGCTGAACATGTCAATCCCTTCCTTTGCAAACAATGTAGATCCAGATCAGATGGCTTCTGAAGAAGCCATCTGATCAGGATCCACACTGTCATGCAGTTTGTGAATTGAACGTATATATTATATCAAGTAATTTTATTGGTTGATAGTCAGAAATCGGTGTAGCTTAATTAAATTATTCAGCAGGATAAGTCTTAAACTTTACAGTGTTCACATTACTTACCTTAGCCACCAGGCAAAAAAAAATGATGGTAACCCATTTCTATATACTACACAGTTTTTGTTTTGTAGCAGAATTATCTTTATCATATGACAAATGCCCTAGTCTGTGTCATAGCATCATTTTATATTTTCCATATATGAATATGCAATTCACTTTACAACCTTCAGCAAACCGTCAATGACAATGTAATTTTGTGTCTATAGAATGAATTCTCAAGTTCCTATGATACTTTGTTAATAATGTTAATACTTTGTTTGTCGCAATAAAAGCTCTACAGAGCTTATGTTATTTGTTTCGAATATGCGACGTTAAATAAAGCTTCTTTATCTTTATCTTTTATCTTTATCTATGAATAACTTACAAAGAAAAATGGTCATATGATAAAAAAGAATCTGTCACTTGTGGTCATTTCACATAAAATTTATGAAACTCTCCTAAGGTTTGTTTCATGTTGCATGTGAAATTACCACATGTGTGAGATCCACTATGCATCAAATGTACTGTATACAGCAGAGCCTATTGTTGGGTCTCAGAACAGAAAACATGCTAGTAAAACTTCCTTTTACTTGGGGATCATTTAATCATGACATTCATTCCTTCATTTTTGGGGAATTCCATTTCATTTTACAAACATCAAATTATCCCCAAGTTCTACCAGGCTACAACAGCCTGCAACATGTTATCACTTTTCATGTAGCTGCAAGGGACTGTGGATACATGTTAATGCTGCTTCACACTCAGTCACACTGGCTGACTGGGTAGTTACTCACACTGGCTGAGTAGCTGGATTTCAAGGCAAACCAGTCAGACTGGCTGACTGGATAGTTACTCACACTGGCTGAGTAGCTAGACTGACGATAACTGCAGACCAGTCACACTGGCTGACTGGATAGCTACTCACACTGGCTGAGTAGTTCGACTGAGAATCTTCCAGCCAAATGCAAGTATCGCCAACATGGCAAATGCACTGTGCCAGCCGCACTGATCAGAGCAAGTGCCATGTTTGTGAGCATATCATTCTATCAGCAGCTTCTGAAAAGTATGTCCCCCTGGTTCAGCATGGTCCGCATACCGCGTGGCCAGTGTCAGGCCCCAGTACAAATGACACTGGTACACAGTCTGAACTTGGACTTCTGGGCCAATGACTGAGCTGGTCCCATTTAGCCAATATATAAAAGAAATAAAGAGGGAGATAATGAAAGAAAACATAGAGTATTTGTAGTTTTACTGACCCCAAAACATTACCTGTCATTAAGTCATACTTAATGAAAACCGACCGGTGACCCATCATAAACTAGCATGTTACACCATAACCTCATTATAACACTGTTCCTTATAATATATTTTCTTGATATCACATGGTTTCAAGATAGATCCTAAAAATGTATAGATTATATATGGGCCGCGTCAAGCGATTTTGGTACTTATCGCCTATGCGAGCAGCGAAGGTTCAGGCGAGCCTGCGCATCCGCGCAGTCTCCCCAGAACCTTCGCCGCTCGCTCATACAAGCAGTGAATCAAGAGGAACCTTCAGACAGAAGGCCATATCCCTGGCCCCTCTGAATGGCTGGGCATGCGCAGTTAAAATTTGTCATGACGGAATGCTCGAAGACCCAAATTCGCTTGGCAGGGCTCATATAATGGTTATTTTTGTCATGCCTGCTTTAAGCTTGGCGCGATATAGGAGTCTGATTTTCCGTTTGTTCGTCTGTTTGTTTGTTCATCTGTTCGTTCGTCAAACTGTTAACATTGTGACCACCCTAACTTTTACCCTATTATAAGAGTTCATTTCTCCAGAACTTTAAGAGATTCATTAATGACACTAGGAATTGCATCTTGGAATGTCATCTTCAATCAGTGCATCCATATTTGACCTTGACATATATTTCATGGTTCACTGACTTTGCAAATTATTTTGACCACCATAACTTTCACTCAAATGTAACAGTCCATTTCTCAAGATTAGAGCGTCAGTAATGATACTTGGTACAAACTTGGATCTAGGGATGGCAACTTTAATTGAAGCTCCCATAATTGAAATTGCCCTACATTTCATGGTTCACTGACTGTGAATTTTTTACCACCCTAACTTTCACCCTAATGTAAGAGTCCATTTCTCAAAAACTATTAGAGCTTCATTTATAACACTTGGTACAAACTTGCATCAAGGGATGACAGCTTTATTGCAAGCATCCATATTTGACCTTGACCTACATTTCATGGTTCACAGACTTAGGAAAGACTTTCTTCAGAAGCCATCTGATCTGGATCTACATTGTTTGCATGGCAAAGGTAAGGGCTTTCATGTTCAGCAGGATAAGAGTTAACAGTCATTGCAAGTCACAAGTCATCTTAGGATCCTAACAGGTCCATAGGGGGAAAATTGAAAAGACTGATGTGACTTGCTGCATGGATTGATAGTATGATTGAAATCTGTATGCCAAGAGGCCCCTTTTTATCTGCAGAGACTCATTTATTCTGTAGGTCACGGTGGGAACAAAGCTGTATGTTTGCCCAAAACCCTTGTCCTGCTGAAACAGAATATGCTCTACCTTTTGCAAACAATGTAGATACAAATCAGATGGCTTCTTAAGAAGCCATCTGATCAGTGAAGCCATCTGATCAGTATTTACACTGTTTGACATTTAACACGTGAATTTGTAATCTGATTGGTTGAAAGTCAGAAATGGGTGTGGCTAAATTCATTTATTCAGCAGGACAAGAGTTAAATCAGGGTTGCACACAGCTGTGACTTTGGGGATACTGCACTGAAAAGTAGTCTTGTCTCTGACTTAACTAGTCAGTTTTGAAATGAGAATGTTGTTTGTTTGTTTTTTGTGTTTTTAGCTCACCTGAGCCTTTAGGCTCATAGGTGAGCTTATAGTATAGCCATGGTCCGTCGTCCGTCCGTCCGTCCGTCCATCCGTCCGTCTGTCCACCATTTTCAAAGATCTTCCTCTCCTATACTGCAGGGCCAATCAAAGCCAAATTTCATATGGAGCCTCAGTGGGATGGGGGAACGAAAGTTTGTTCGCAGGGTCTGGATCACATGACCAAGATGGCCACCATGCCCATATATGGTAAAAAGCCTTCAAAAATCTTCTTCTCCAGAACCATAAGGCCAGTGGCCTTGAAACTTGGCATGTAGCATATGGTACTCACGCCCATCATGGTTTGTACAAATGGTGACCCAAGGTTGACCTTGACCTAATTTACAGCAATGTCAAATTTGCCGAAGTAGGCTTTTGCATCGGGCAAAGTGAAAATAATGGATTTATAGGAAAACCATTGAAGACAGTGTCACCAAAATTTGTAGATCAGGTAAATTAACTGAATACATGAAGATCTATGGGTCAGAAAGGTCAAGGTCATTCATTGGCCTTAGACCAAGGTCATTCAGGATCCATATTTCAAACATTTTTTTCTCCAAAACTGCTGAGCCAATTTAAGTGAAATTTAATATGGAGCCTTTGTGAGTTGAACAAATGAAAAAATGCCAATACGGTCTAGATCACATGACCAAGATGGCCGTCACGCCTATATATATGGTAAAAAGCCTTAAAAATTCTTCTTCTCCAGAACCGTAAGGCCAATGGCCTTGAAACTTGGCATGTAGCATATGGTACTCAGGCCCATCATAGTTTGTACAAATGGTGACCCCGAGTTGACCTTGACCTAATTTACAGCAATGTCAAATTTGCCGACTTAGGCTTTTGCATGGGAAAAAGTGAAAATAATGGATTTTTAGGAAACCATTGAAGACAGTGTCACCAAAATTAGTAGTTAGGTAAAGTAGCTGAATACATGAAGATCTATGTGTAAGAAAGGTCAAGGTCATTAATTGACCTTAGACCAAGGTCACGCAGGTTCCATATTTCAAACATTTTTTCTCAGAAACTACTGAGCCAATTGAAGTGAAATTCAATATGGAGCCTTTGGGAGTTGAACAAATGAAAAGCTGCCAACATGGTCTAGATCACATGACCAAGATGGCCACCACGCCCATATATGGTAAAGAAACTTCGAAATTCTTCTTCTCAAGAACCGTAAGGCCAATGGCCTTGAAACTTGGCATGTAGCATATGGTACTTGGGCCTATCATAATTTGTTCAAATGGTGACCCTGGGTTGATCTTGACCTATTTTACAGTAATGTCAAATTTGCTGACTTAGGCTTTTGCATAGGAAAAAGTGAAAATAATGGATATTTAGGGAAACCATTGAAGACAGTGTCACCAAAATTTGTAGATTAGGTAAAGTAACTGAATACATGAAGAGCTATGGGTAAGAAAGGTCAAGGTCATTCACTGACCTTAGACCAAGGTCACTCCGATTTCATATTTCAAAAAAAAAACATTTTTTCTCAGAAACTACTGAGCCAATTTAAGTGAAATTCAATATGGAGCTTTTGTGAGTTGAACAAATGAAAAGTTGCCAGTACGGTCTAGATCACATGACCAAGATGGCCGCCACGCCCATATATGGTAAAAAGCCTTCAGAAATTTTCTTCTCCAGAACCGTAAGGCCAATGGCTTTGAAACTTGGCATATATCATATGGTACTCGGGCTCGTCATAGTTTTTACAAATGCTGACCCTGGGTTGACCTTGACCTATTTTATGGCAGTGTCAAATTTGTCAACTTAGGCTTTTGCATGGGAAAAAGTGAAAATAATGGATTTTTAGGAAACCATTGAAGACAGTGTAAAAAAAATATGACAAATGGAATAAACCATAATGAAAGCATGGCCTTTGAACTGTCAGAAAGGTAGGAATAGGTGGAAAGTTTTATCACATTGTTAGACATCAAAATTTTGTCCCCACAAGTTGTGTACCCCTGCTCTGAGGCTATATACATTTATAAAAACATTAAAATGTACACCAGGACCAGGTGTCAGGTGAGCGTTTACAGGACCACTGGTCCTCTGGTTTGTTTTTTTGTGTGTTTTTTAAATAGATTTTTCTAGTCGTCCAATGTGTCTGTTATAAGCAGAACTACAGTTACATGTATTGTAATGTCCTCACAAAATGAAAACAATTACAACAGTTTTGCTTATAAATGATGAATTGTAGTTTCGTTTTTTGCTGTAAAAACTTGAATTTTTCTGCCTAGATTTATTAGTGCTTCTGGAATTTCATGTTTTTAGGTCATATACAGATTGCTCAAGCTCCTGACAGAGGGGAACCAGACGACAAAGGGGAGATAAACTATAAATATGTTTTACAGTTGTTAGAAGATATAGGTTATACTGGTTTTATTGGGTTAGAGTACAAACCACGAGGTCAGTATAGACATATGGGCTATGCCTACATGGTCCTTAGGGTATGCCACAGGGGCTTGTATCATTTTCTTGTAACCCTTAAGGGGAATGGGAACACCTGGCAGATTTTTCCACCATTTTCAAAGGGAGACAACTTTTGGGACTTCCTGTTCACTTTTCTGTAAGCCCTGTCCCACCGAAAAAGGGGTCTACTCTTAAAGAAAAGAATTTGCTCCTCAGGAGTTTTAAGAGTTGACCCCTATTGACATGGCAGACAAAAATACTTTTGCAGGAGTTGCCTCCCCTGAAAGTGTTCCCATTCCCCTTAAATGTGAAACAAATTCTGAAAGCAGACAGTATTTGATATAATTTTACTGAGAAAACAAGGCAGACAATTCACATGGAATGCCAAGCTTTATTTTCTCTAAAAGAAATGTAAAAAAAAATATAAATGCAATTTGCTGTGTTTGTGAATGGTGTTTAAGTTTAAAAGAAAGATACTTCTACTATATGGGCCCCGTCAAGCGATTTTGGTACTTATCGCTAATGCGAGCAGCGAAGGTTCAGGCGAGCCTGGGCATCCGTGCAGTCTTGCCAGAAACTTCACTGCTAGCTCATACAAGCAGTGAATCAAGAGGAACCTTCAGGCAGAAAGCCATATCCCTGGCCCCTCTGAATGGCTGGGCATGCGCAGTTAAAATTTGTCATGACGGAATGCTCAAAGACACAAATTCGCTTGGCAGGGCTCATATATAGGGCATTGTTAAGCAATATTACCAAGTGTTTCTAAAAGTTCTATCTGAAAGTAACAACCTGAGGTTACCCTTCTAGTGGCTTTGCATTGAACTGATTTAACCCTTGTCCTGCTGAGCCTGGATATGCCTTATCTTTCAAACAATGAAGATCCAGATCAGATGGCTTCTGAAGCCATCTGATCAGGATCTTCATTGTTTGTCATTCAGCTCATGAATTTGTTGCAATAATTTGCATCAAGTAATCTGATTGGTTGATAATCAGTAATGGGTGTTGCATTTATAAATATTCCGCCGGACAAGGGTTAAGCTTTTTGGGTTGATTGTTTATTAGTCGATCCCAAAGTTTTAAGTGCAGTCGCTTTTCGCCGGCCTCCATAGCTCAGTTGGATGCACGTCTGACTGGTGATCAGGAGGACGCTGGTTCGATACCTGCCGGGGCGGCAACATTCTTTCATGGAGATTGATCATTAAATCTTTACTACGGTCATTCTCTACCTTCCGCTGATTCAAAAAGGGCAGTTTTCAGTTTCTGGTGAAAGAATGTGCACTGTACTGGTTAACCGCTTACGTATAAGCCTGTCCAGAAAAAATGTGTTGATTGGTAAACTGACCGGCTCAAAAATGACCTAAAAAAGTGTTGACTGGGCCATTAAACTCCAATACAAACAAACAAAAGCTACTTTATCCAAAGCTGAAGTCATTGCAACTATCACCGACTCGTGGGAAATCCAGGTAACTATTATTTGAGCCCCGCCAAGCGAATTTGTGTCTTCGAGCATTCTGTCGTGACAAATTTTAACTGCGCATGCCCAGCCATTCAGAGGGGCCAGGGATATGGCTTTCTGTCTGAAGGTTCCTCTTGATTCACTGCTTGTATGAGCGAGCAGGGAAGGTTCTGGCGGGACTGCGCGGATGCGTAGGCTCGCCTGAACCTTCGCTGCTCGCATAGGCGATAAGTACCAAAATCGCTTGACGGGGCCCATTTACAAAAAATAGCCGCCCTGTTCTCATCTTTGTGAGGTCAGAGTGCTACGTACTGTAAAAATTCTAAAAATTTGACACCTTGAGGAATTGCTGTAATTTTCCTAAAATTTTAAAAAATTTGTTTCATGGTCCAGGAAGGAGTTCAAAAGGTACAGTCGGAATGGCAAACAGTTTAGACCCTGATCAGACTGCTCCTTCAAGAGCAGTCTGATCTGGGTATTAACTGTTTGCTTAGGCCTATCTGTCCCAATACTTAGGATCATTATGGTAAGATTGTTAGCTATAGAAGCATGACTTGAATCATTTTTATGCCCCACCGAGAATCTTTGATTTGGGGGGCATATAGTATTTGCCCTGTCTGTCTGTCTGTCGGTCACAAAAACTTTAACCTTGATCATAACTTCAAAAGTATTTGACCTAGGCCCATGAAACTTCACACACTTATTCACCATCACAAGAGCTACATTCTGACCAAAGGCCATAACTCTGTTGTTATTTTTGGATGAATTATCTCCCCTTGAAATTTTGCAAAAACTCAGAAATTGGCTCCCACGGGGGGACATTGGTCACCTATAGTGACAGCTCTTGTTTAGGAAAAATAAGTTTGGCAAACAGTAAAGACACAGATCAGATGCCACAGAATGTGGCATCTGATCAGTGTCTACACTTTTTGCTTACAGTACAGGAATTTAAGGGTTAAATGAAAGAGTCTAAGTCTTTGTTCTGGACAATTTTGCCAGCCTACATTCAGAGACAATTGGCCAACCAGTGATGCGAGTGCTTTGATTGATATTAGTAGCAGTGTTGAAGACCATACAATCTTTTGATGAGAGAGATCATGAAATCTTTTTTAAAATCATTCTCTCCTGCTGATTCAAGAACGGCAGTTGTCAGTTTCTGGTGAAAGAATGTACACTGGACTGATTAACCGCTTGCATAAAAGCCTGCCCAGGAAAAGTGTGGATAGGTAAAATGACCCACTCTGTATGACCTAAATAGTGTTGACTGGGTAATTAAACTCCAAAACAAGCAATCAAAGCAGTACAGGCATAATCATAACTGTGGGAAAACAAGTGTTTTGTATGCTATAGCTTTTAAAGCCCATTTACTCAAAGCATCATTAGCTTAAGGGGAATGGGAGCACCTTCAGGGGAGAAAGTATTTTTGTCTCTCATGTCAATAGGGGTCAACTCTTAAAGGAAAGAACTTGCTGCTGAGGAGCAAATTCTTTCCTTTAGGAGTGGACCCCCTTTTTCAGTGGGATAGGGCTTATAGAAAAACGAACAGGAAGTCCCGAAAGTTGTCTCCCTTTGAAAAAATGGTGGGAAAATCTGCCAGGTGTTCCCATTGCCCTTAATAAACTTGTAAGTATTCTGGGGCAAGTTGTTCAAAACTAATGATATCGTTGGTTAACATATCGTTAAAACTTTTATTATTAAATATGCTAATATTTTTGCTGAAAAAATGACAAAATTTTAGATATTGTACTTGCTAAAACAGTTAACAATTTGACCAACAATAAGCTCGTTAAGCTAACAAGGTTTTGAACAGATGGACCCAGTTTCATTCAAATTTGCAAACTAATTGACAAACAGTGTAGATTCTGATCAGATTGCTTCTACACTGTTTGCAAAGGTACAGGTTGTTGTGTTCAGTGGGATGAGGGTTAATATCACTCATTTCCCATCTAACAAAAAAAAAGTAAACAACAAAAATCCAGGCCTCAAGCTCTTTTTAGAGTGAATAACACTGGTACTAGACTAATATCCCTTTAGATTAAAAAATAAACAGGCTTAAAAAAATTTAGTGTTTTTACTATTTAAGGTGAAAGATGTCCTCAAATTTCCTAACAAGAAGTCACAATAGCTAGAGTACACACAGATGATTTTTCATGAGTGGTCATGTCATTTCATATGAAATTTATGAAATGAGCCCCGCCAAGCGAATTTGTGTCTTTGAGCATTCCGTCATGACAAAGTTTAACTGCGCATGCCCAGCCATTCAGAGGGGCCAGGGATATGGCTTTCTGTCTGAAAGTTCCTCTTGATTCACTGCTTGTATGAGCGAGCAGCGAAGGTTCTGGCGAGACTGGATGCGCAGGCTCGCCTGAACCTTCGCTGCTCGCATAGGCGATAAGTACCAAAATCGCTTGACGGGGCCCAAATGAGCCTTTGGTGAGTTTCATAAATTTCATATGAATTGACCATGAGTGTAAGATTCTGTTTCTAATATGACCACTTTAAATTGGATTTTTACATAAAAAAAAAAGTCATGGTTGACATGGACATCATCATAACGTTAGTTAATCCTGCCAAAGTGTTATAACATGTGTGATCATATGGTTTTTATTACACAAATTTATCAACTGCTTATCAACGATGTCATATGTTAATTTGCATAAGACTTTTGTCTGTTATTTATTACAGGTACAACCACCGAAGGTCTCAAATGGTTGAAAGAGCTGGGTTATTCCCCTTTAGGTCACAAGCTAGAGAACTCAGAACAAGCAGCTGTTTAACCCTGTCTTCCAGGTCTGGCAGCAGCTTGATTGTTGTGAACTGTTCATCTCATGGCTGATTCATTAACCAACGAAGTACTATGCTGGATGTAGTGTTTAAAATCGTTAGTCATGGTTTATGTAACTGAGCCTTATTTTTGAAAATTTGTTGGTTTGCTGTTTTGACAGTCAATATTTTTCAGGATCTAGTGGTTCGGAACTAGCAGTGTCGTTAATATAAGCATCGTTAAAACTTTGATCATTGCAGATGAGTTACTCACATTTTTCCAGGCCAGATATTCAAAACTAACAGTGTCATTAGTTATCATATCTTTACTCTTGTCCTGCTGAGCCTGGATATGCCTTATCTTTTAAACAATGTAGATCCAGATCAGATGGCTTCTGAAGCTTTCAAACAATGTAGATCCAGATCAGATGGCTTCTGAAGAAGCCATCTGATCAGGATCTTCATTGTTTGTCTGATTCAGTTTATGAATTTGTTGCACTGATTTGCATCAATTAATCTGATTGGTTGATAGTCATTAGTGGGTGTGGCATATTTATATATTCAGCAGGGCAAGGGCTAAAACTTTGATCAATTAGTATGGCAAATATCTTGACAAAAATGTAATTAGCTATTGCAAAAGCAAAAGCTGATCACATGTCTTCAGCAATTTGCAGAAGCCACTGTGGTGTAGTGGTTATGCTTCTCACCTTGTAAACCAGGGGTCGCAGGATCGATCCTGGGCTTCTCCGGACTTTCGGATGAGTCTTTAAACTGAGGTCCCATCTCCGTATGACCTTCGCTGTTGGTGAGATGTAAAACTCAAACACTCACCCAGCAATTTGCAAATGCTGCTCATATTTTTTCAGCAAAAATACAACAGTTGAACTGTATCAGATATTACTCTAGAGCAGTTAAGAGTTTGACCACTAACTAGCTCATTAAAGTAGCAATGCTTGGAACAACTGGGCCCAGTTTATTAGATATTGTACTTGCAAGAGGAGTTAACAATTTGATTACTTTTGAGCTTGTTAAGTGTTCAAAGTTTTGTTAGTTTAATGAGCTTGTTGATAGTGAAAACATGAACTGGATGACCAATGCTCAGGGGCCAGTTGTTCAAAGCATCGTTAGTTTAACGAGCTTTTTAGTTGTCATATTTTTAACTCTTCTAGCAAGTACAGTATCGTAAATTTTGTTTTTTTTTTTTGTTGAAAAAAATTGTGAGCAGCTTTTGCGTCCGCAAAAGCTGCTCACATTTTTTCAGCAAAAATTTCAGCATATTTGCCATATTTAATGATCAAAGTTTTAATGATACGTTAACTAACTACGTCGTTAGTTTTGAACAACTGGTCCCAGGTGTTTTGCTGAAAAAAGTGAGTAGCTTTTGCAATGCTGTTGCTGGTTTACCCCCTGGAAAAAAAGAAAAAAAGATCAGCCTTTTTGCCATAGTGAGTGATTTAAGTTTTAACAGTTTATTAATTAACCACATTGTTGGTTTTGAACAACTGTGATTGACTCTTCAGTCTGCACGGACAAGGAACATGAAGTATTTAAAAAACAATGGCAGAGACGACAGAATGTATTATTTTTCGCTCATCTAAGATGAAGGTCACAGGAAAGGCAAAGACTTAGCATGTCTTCCATGAACACTTTCGAATTTTCACATCTTAACGGCCTGCAGATTGATCTCAATCCAATCCAATCATTACGATAACACACCCCTGCGACAAAGTGCATTTTTTATATCTCCCAAATGGCTACTTTTCCAATGAAAATTTGTGATTTTTTTCTTAATACTCCAAATATATGTTGTGGGCACTCGTTAGAACCGCCTCATTGAGGTGATTCTAACGTGTACCCACAACCTATGTCTTGGATCAAAAATAAGAAAAATAATGTATACCCCCGTAGACCCCAGTTTTCCCTATATAAAGTGGGGTTTAGGGGGGTGTTCATTTCATGGACTTGGTCACGTGATGACACTTCAGCTGCCTTTGGTTGAATATTCATGGTCAGCCTGGGTAGCTCAGTCAGATGTGTGTCAGATATTTGTGGGTTCAATACCAGGCAGGCGGGAAACATTCTTTCATTGAGATTGATCATGAAACTGTTTCTCCCTTTTTCTTAGACAAGAAGGACAATTCTTGATTTCTGGCAAAAGAATGTGCATTTTACTGGTTAACTGCTTTATGTATAAGCCTGCCCAGGAAGAGTGTTTTAGTAAATTGAAAACTCAGTATGACCTAAATTGTTTTGACTGGGCTGTTAAGCCCTTTAACATGCCCCACTCATTGGGGCTTGCAGAAATAGATTTGGATGCATGGTGCTTCCTTGCAGTGCTGAAATGGACCGAACTTAGTACTGGTAAACCAATTAGGTTTAAGCCAGCTTCGGAAAGATGATGCAAGTCAGACCTAAGCGGTTTCTTTGGTTGGTAGGGCTTGAGATGTCATTTCATCTCAGTGTCGGGTAAAAGTGCCACAAAATTGGAAGCAATGTCTCCAAAATGACCTAAATAGTGTTGACGGTGACATAAAACAAAATCCCGAAAACAAACCAAAATTAGATGACACATGCATAGCTCTAAATGAGGAGTACTGTAAAAATCCTAAAAATATAGCACCTTGAGGACTTGCTGTAATTCTCCTAAAATTTTAACAAATTTGTTCCATGATCCAGCAAGGAGTTCATAATTTTGCAGATGGAATGGCAAACAGTGTAGATTCTGATCAAACTGCTCCTTCAGGAGCATACTGATCTGGGCCTGCACTGTTTGCTTAGGCCTGTCTGTCCCAATACTTAGGATCATTATGATAACAAGGATAATTTAGGGATAATTTTTCTTATTTCTCCATTAGGCAATTCTAACCCTTATCTTGCTGAATATTCAATTAAGCCACACCCATTTCTGTCTATCAACCAATCAAATAACTTGATGTAATTTATTGCTACAAATTCATAAACTGAATGCCAAACCGTGTAGATCCTGATCAGATGGCTTCTTCAGAAGCCATCTGATCTGGATCTACACTGTTTGCAAAGATAGGGGTTGTCGTGAACAGCAAGATAAGGGTTAACAAATACCAACAACATTTGTTTCCAACAAGAAATAAGGAAAATTATTTCTCAGTTATCCTTGTACTCCTTATCTGGAGCTGTTCATATGTATTTCCTGTAGATCATTTGCCAACTTTGGTTTCTATGGCAGCTTAAAGGTCATAGACGGAAAGTGACCGTCACTAGTATAAATTTTTCACTTCCGATCCAACCTTCATGCAACATGCAGATGAGGACATATATAATACTCAGACACTTTTGCAAACTGTCCAGAATCGATAGTTATACCCGCTTTTTCGACGAAAAATGGGGTACTGGTATATTGTTTTGTACCCTTCGAGTGATCGTCAGTCCGTGTGTGTGTGTCTGTTTGTCTATCTGTGTGTCTGTCACGTTTCTTGTTAAAATTTGGAGTTGAATTATTTCTAATGCCAAAAATAGTAGTTTTGACCTTGACACCGGCATAACTTACCTTGGTTGATCAGATGATCATAAAACCTAGCTTACTAGGGCAGAATGATTAGAATACAGCAAACCAATCAATTTTAAACTTGGCCTACTGAACATTTTTTATATCTTCATAGCTCCAGAGAAGGTTGGAAGGTTGATGAGGATAGTTAGGATATATTTGTTTCTTATTTTTCCCATAAAAACATAGGTTGTGGATGCTTGTTATAATTGCCTCATTGAGGCAATTCTAACAAGCAGCCACAACATCTATTTGTCATGGTTACTTGTTATAATTGCCTCGTTAACAAGTGTCATCAATGTATATATGTTATGGGTACTTGTTATACCAGTAATTGCCTCATTGAGGCAATTCTAACAAGTGTCCACAACATATGTTTTTAAAGAAAAATAAGAAAAAATTATATCTTTATTATTCTTATAACTCGTCCTCATCTGAAGCACAGTGATCTTGTTAAATAGTGTTATTTTTGTTATTAAACCCTAGGTCTAGCTATGTTGTTAATGTTATTTTAAAATTCTAGCTAGAAACAGCATTCCAATGTTGATTTTAATTTTCTCTGTTTTTATTTTGGTTTTATAACGTTTTAAAGATTATTTCACTTACACAGAGTCAGTTGTTTACCAGAGGTGGGTGAAAATAGTGTACCCAGAGAAAAGCAATTTGAACTTCCATTACAGAACTTGGCATCTCACATTATGATCCGAGTGAGTCTCAAACCATAGTGGTGGGAGCCTTATGAAAAGTTTCCAAAGATATGATCAGCGCACAAAATAACGCTTGTTATAATTTTGTACCAGAATCCCCAAAACGGGTACCCTGGCAAACAGTGGAGGCCCAGATCAGATGGCGCAGAACACGGCGTCTGATCAGGGTCTCCACTGTTTGCTAAAAATTCATTCATTTTCCAAATAAGTTTTGATGAAAACACAACCTGACACCCCTAACTTTTGAAATAGACTCCTGCTATATATAAGGAGGAAGGTTTCATTTGGTACAAAAAGGGTTAAACTTTTGTATGCTTTCATGCAGAATAATTTCATAAACCTTCTTTATAATTCTGATGCCTGGACCAAAGCCATCATTGTGTTGATCTTACCCATTTCGGTCAGGGTTACAAATTGCCATGATTTTTGTCACGCCTGCTTTAACCCTTTTTATACCAAATGGAATCTTCCTTACTATATATAGCAGGAATCCATTTCAAAATTTAGGGGTGTTGGGTTCTGTTTTCTTAAAAAATATTTGGGAAATGGTTGAACTTTTTGCAAACAGTGTGGGCCCTGATCAGATGCCGCATTCTGCGGCGTCTGATCTGGGCCTGCACTGTTTGCTGCTTACCCCTTTAGAGGTTTCTTGTACCAAATGGTTTAAGCATGGTGCAATATAGGAGTCAGGTTTACCTCCGTTCATCAAGCAGTCAACATTTTAGACCAACCTAACTTTCACCCTAATGTAAGAGTCCATTCCTCGAGAACTATAACAGCTTCATTAATGATACTTGGTACAAGCTTGCATCTATGGATAACAGCTTCAAAGCAAGCATCCATATCTGACATTGACCTACATTTCATGGTTCACTGACTTTGTCAATTATTGTGACCACCCTAACTTTCATGCTAATGTAAGAGTCTATTTCTCAAGAACTATAGGAGCTCAATTATTGATACTTGGCAAATCTTCCATCTAGGAATAGCAACTTCAATGCAAGCATCCATATCTCCCCTTGACCTACATTTCATGGTTCACAGACTTAGTGATTTATTGTGACCACCCTAATTTATACCCTAATGTAAGAGTCAATTTCTCAAGAACTATAAGAGCTTCATTAATGATACTTGGTACAAACTTGAATTTAGGAATGGCCACTTCAATGCAAGCATCCATATCTCACCTTGACCTACATTTCATTGTTCACTGACTTGGTGAATTATTTCGACCACCCTATCTTTCACCCTAATGTAAGAGTCAATTTCTTGAAAACTATAAGCACTTCATCAATGATACTTGGTACAAGCTTGCATCTAGGAGTGACAACTTTTATGCAGGCATCCATGTTTGACCTTGACCCAGATTTTATGGTTTAGAGACTTTGCCCCCACCCCACCACACACACAGGCGCAACATAGCCTTTGGCTGAATTACTTGTTTTCTTCTAGAATAACTTGATTAGATTGGTGTAATTGATGTTCCCTTATTTACCTAAAAGCATTTCACTTTAGAGAAACTGATGCAAATATTTATGTATGAACATTTTTGCTGGTCAGTTGATAAAATATCTGCAAAATATTACACGATCAGGATGTAGGTTATTGCCTTTGGTTTAGAGTTAGAATTAAGTTCATTTAAATTTGCCCCTGCCCATCAGGGCTTTGAGAAATAGATTGGGCTGCATGATGCTTCCACGCAGAGCTGAAACTGACTGCACTTGAATACTGGTAAACCACTTAGAAGGTTTAAGCCTGCCCAGGCAAAGTGGTGCATATAAACCCTATTGGTTTCATTGGGTGGCAGGGATTGAGATGTCATTTAATCTCAATGTCTGGTAAAAGTCCTACAAAATTGGAAGCAATGTCTCCAAAATGACCTAAATAGTGTTGATTGGGACATTAAACCTCAAATCAAACAAGCCAATCAAAGTTCATCTAAAAATAAGGTTGAGGCTTGATGTGTAAGAGTTACCATGCATTTGAAAAGAAGTTGAGATTTGTCAGGGTATCCATACAATCAGACTTGTCAAATTTGATCTTGACTGATTGTGTGCTTATCATATTTGACAAGATTGATTGTATAGTTGTCAGATTTCACAATCTGATTGTGTGCTTGTCAAATTTGACAAGACTGATCGTGTGCTTGTCAAATTTGACAAGCTTGATTGTGTGGTTGTCAAATTTGACAAGATTGATTGTGTGGTTGTCAAATTTGACCAGATTGATTGTGTGGTTGTCAAATTTGACCAGATTGATTGTGTGGTTTTCAAATTTGACCAGATTGATTGACAAGATTTATCATATGATTGTCAAGTTTGATAAGATTGATAGTGGTTGTCAGATTTGACCAGATTGTGTGGTTGTCAAAATTGAATGGATTGATTGTATGACTGTCAAATTTGACGAGGTTGATTATGTGGTTGTCAATTTTGACCAGATTGGTTATATGGTTGTCAGATTCGACAAGATTGATTGTGTGTTTTCAAATTTGACAAGATAGATTGTGTGGTTTCAGATATACCAAGACTGATTGTGTGGTTGTCAAATGGACAAGATCGTTTGTATGGTTGTCAAATTAGGCAAGATTGTTATTGTGGATAGATTTGTTTTCTTTATCTCTCCCAGATTAGATAGATGTTTTGGAAATGTTAAGTTTGTTATTTTGATAAGTGGACATACTAATCTTATCGCTTTGTCATATTTGGCAAAGATTATTCATGGCAGTCTCATTCTGATTGTTTCATTGTCATCTTTTTCTTTCTGTTATGGTTGCTTTTGTATGTTGTTATTGTGTATCATTTTGATATAGTTCATAATGTGATTAAACTCTATTTCTCTATAAATTTCCGTAGCTATGTATTATTTACCCTTATAACACCTAGCATTTGGCATTTTTAGCTCATCTGTCACTTAGTGACAAGGTGAGCTTTTGTGATCACATTTTGTCCGATGTGAGTGCTTCCATCCGTCTGCACGTGCATCCATCCATCCCAACTTCAAAAATCTTCTCTCAAACCATAAGGCCGAGAGCTTAGGTATTTAGCATGTATCAACGTCGAGTGGCTGCCTACATGAATCCTGCCAATCATGCCAATCATGCCTTTAGGGTCCAAATTGGCCAAATCCTGTGGCCACTTAACTCCAATAAACTAATAATGGAATAATAGAAAATAAGTTTCGAAAGTCTTCTTTTCTGAAACCATGAAGTAAGACCTTAGGTATTTAGTATATAGCAACATAAAATGGTCACCTACATAAATCATGCCATGTCCTTTGGGTCAATATTTGCCAAGCCCCAGGGCTCATTAGCTCCTATAGACTAATACTGGAAAAAACTTCAAAAATCTTCTTCTCCGAAACCATGAGGCCCAGAGCTTAGATACTTAGTATGTAGCAATGTCAAGTGGTCTCCTACATAACTCCTGCCAACCATGCCCCTGGAGTCCGAATTGGCCATTCCCCAGGGCTCCTTAACTCCAAGACTTGTAATGGATTAACTTCAAAAATCTTCTTTTCTGAAACCACAGGGCCCTGATTTTGGATTGATTTGAGGTTAAACATCCCCGTTAACACTGTGTAGGTCATTTTGGAGATGTTGCTTCCAGATTTGTGGGACTTTTACCCTATATTGAGATGAAATGACATCTTAAGCTCTGCCGCCCAATGAAACCAATATGGTTTAAATGCATATACGGTTCAACTGGCACCACTTTTCCTTGGCTGGTTTAGAACCTCTAAGCTGTTTACCAGTACTCATCTGGGTTCGGTTCCAGCTCTGCATGGAAGCACCATGTAGCCCAATCTATTTCTTCAAGCTCTGATGGGCATTCTAAACACCACTAATGATTTTCTGGTACACAGGTGAGCGCTACAGGGCCAGTTGGCCCTCTTGTTAAATGTTTTTTGTTATTTTTTTCTAATTCTTCAGAGAAATTAAGACTTGGTTTTACATGTGAATTGTCTACTTGGCAGATCATTCACACAGAATCTGAAGACATATTTTCTCTGAAAAACAATAAAAAAAATGTCATTTGTCGTAAGCATTGTCTGGATGCTTAAAGGTTAAGTCGAAACAGAAATTATGTGAACATTGTAGAGCCTGATCAGAATGCTCCTCAATTGAGCCTGATCTTGGTCTTTACTGCTATGACACAAGGTGAATTCTATATGCCTGGCCAGTTCTTGTATTGTGGGATAGTCTTTTCTTTTATTTTGTCATAATTACCTTAAAAATCGGGATGTCTTCACTCTGATATTGTATAAAACTAAGTCTTGCACTGGGTTTAGCAGTGGTTAACCCTTTTTGTACCAAATGGAGTCTTCTTTCTTATATATAACAGGAGTCCATTTCAAAAATTTAGGGGTGTCAGATTGTGTTTTCTCCAAAATTCATTTGAAAAATGGCTAAACTCTTTGCAAACAGTGTAGGCCCTGATCAGATGCCGCATTCTGCAGCGTCTGATCTGGACCTGCACTGTTTGCCAACTATCCGTTTTGGGGTTTCCAGTACAAAATGGGTTAAACCCTTATCCCACTGAACACAATAACCCCAACCTTTGCAAACAGAGTAGATCCAGATCTAATCATGATCTACACTGTCACTCAGTTTACAACTTTGAATGAATACATTATATCAAGTAATTTGATCGGCTTATAGTCAGAAAAGGGTATGGCTATACATTGTACTAATTTATTCAGCAGGACAAGGAAGCCCCCGCCCTTAGGGGCTTGAAGAAATATATGGGCTGCATGATGCTTCCACGCAGAGCTGAATCTGGCCCGCACACTAGTACTGGTAAACTGCTTAGAGGATCTAAGCCTGTCCAGGAACCGCGATGCGAGGCGGAACGCCCATGCTAATAAACCCTATTGGTTTCATTGGGCAACAGGGCTTGAGATGTCATTTCATCTCAATGTCTGGTAAAAGTCCCACAAAATTGGAAGCAACGTCTCCAAAATGACCTTTACAGTGTTGACGGGGACGTTAAACCTCAAATCAAACAAACAAATCAGCAGGAAAAGTGTTAAGATTGGCAAGAGTACACAATTTCAATTGCAATAGTCCAAGGGCAATATTTGATAGTTATTGAACAGGGTAAGCCTTTTGTGTACAACTTGGATTTCTGTTGGCCTCGGTGGTTCAGTCTGATGGGAGTCTGATTTGTGTTCACGAGGTCATGGGTTCGATCCCCATCAGGTAGGCAATATTCTTTCATGGAGATTGATCTTAAAATATTTTCTATTCTGATTCTCTCCCTTCTGCTGATTAAAGAATGGTAGTTGTCAGTTTCTTGCAAAAAAAAAAAAAAAAAGAATAAGCTTGCCTAGATAAACTGATGAGCTCAACAAGACCTAAATAGTTTAACTCCAAATTTAACACAAAAATGAATATGTTGCATAAGTCTAAGCTTGCTTGCTGCAAAGCTTATTATGTATTAAATCATGTTGTTTTGAATTGATGTCCAATGGCTTCATTTTTTACTATCAGCCAATCAAATAACTAGATGTAATTTATTCCTATAAATTCGTAATTTATTCCTACAAATTCACCAACTGAATAACAAACTGTGAAAATCCAGCTCATGGTCCAGTTGTTCCAAACTAATGACATAGTTAGTTATCATATCGTTAAAACTGATCATTTAATTTGGCAAATATGCCAGCAATTTTGCTGAAATATGTGAGCAGCTTTTGCAAATGCAAAAGCTGCTCATATTTTTCCAGCAAAAATACCAAAATTTGAGATATTACACTTGCTAGAACAGTAAACAATATGACCACTAACAAACTTGTTAAGCTAACAATGCTTTGTACAACTGGACCCAGATGGCTACACTGATTGCAAAGTTAGAGCATATCCTGGATCAGCAGGATGAAGTGCTTTAATTTTTAGCTCACCTGTCACGTAGTGACAAGGTGAGCTTTTGGGATCACTCTTTGTCCTTCGTGCGTCCGTGCATGCGTCCGTCCGTAAACTTTTCTTGTGAACACACTAGAGATCACAGTTTTGGGCCAATTATTATCAAACTTGGTCAGAATGACCATCATGACAATATCTCGGTCAAGTTCGAATATGGGTCATGTTGGGTCAAAAAGTAGGTCAGTAGGTCAAATCAAAGAAAAACCTTGTGAACACTCTAGAGGCCACAGTTTTGATCCGATGGTCATCAAACTTGCTCAGAATGATCGTCTTGACAATATCTGGGTCAAGTTCGAATATGGATCATGTCAGGTCACAAAGTCAGTAGGTCAAATCATAGAAAAACTTTGTGAATACACTAGAGGCCACAGTTTTGGTCCGATAATTATCAAACTTGCTCAGAATGATTATCTTGACAATATCTCGGTCAAGTTCGAATATGGGTCATGTCGGGTCAAAAAATAGGTCAGTAGGTCAAATCAGAGAAAAACCTTGTGAACACTCTAGAGGCCAAAGTTTTGGTCCGATCGTTATCAAACTTGCTCAGAATGATCATCTTGACAATATCTCGGTCAAGTTTGAATATGGGTCATGTTGGGTCACAAAGTAGGTCAGTAGGACAAATCATAGAAAAACCTTGTGAATACACTAGAGGCCACAGTTTTGGTCCGATAATTATCAAACTTGCTCAGAATGATTATCTTGACAATATCTCGGTCAAGTTCGAATATTGGTCATGTCGGGTCAAAAAGTAGGTCAGTAGGTCAAATCAGAGAAAAAACCTTGTGAACACACTAGAGGCCACAGTTTAGTCTGATCATCATCAAACTTGCCCAGAATGATTATCTTGACAATATCTCGGTCAAGTTCGAATAATGGTGTTGTCAGGTCAAAAAGTAGGTCAGTAGGTCAAATCAGAGAAAAACCTTCTGAACACACTTGAGGCCACAGATTTGGTCCAATCATCATCAAACTTGCTATGAATGATCATCTTGATAATATCTTGGTCAAGTTCCAATATGGGTCATGTCGGGTCACACAAAGTAGGTCAGTAGGTCAAATCATAGAAAAACCTTGTGAACACACTAGAGGCCACAGTTTTTTGTCCAATCATCATCAAACTTGCTCAGAATGATCATCTTGACAATATCTCGGTCAAGTTTGAATACGGGTCATGTCGGGTCAAAAAGTAGGTCAGTAGGTCAAATCATAGAAAAACCTTTTGAACACTCTAGAGGCCACAGTTTTGGTCCGATCATCATCAAACTTACCCAGAATGATCATCAGGTTCGAATATGGGTACAATATGTCGGGTCAAAAAGTAGGTCAGTAGGTCAAATCATAGAAAAACCCTCTGAACACACTAGAGGCCACAGTTTTGGTCTGATCATCATCAAACTTGACAATATCTCGGTTATTTTCGAATATGGGTCATATCTGGTCAATAAGTTGGTCAGTAGGTCAGATTGGTGAAAAATCTTGTAAACACACTAGAGGCCCCAGTTTTGGTCTGATCATCATCAAACTTGCTCAGAATGATCATCTTGACAATATCTGGGTCAAGTTTGAATATGGGTCATGTCGGGTCAAAAAGTAGGTCAGCAGGTCAAAACGTTTTGAACACTCTTAAGAGGCCACAGTTTTAGTCAGATCATCATAAAACTTGTTCAGGATGATCATCTGGACAATATCTCAGTTAAGGTCGAATATGGGTCATGTCAAATCAAAAAGTAGATCAGAAGGTTATTTTGTCATAACTTTTGAACCGTTTGAGATAAAGCCTTCATATTTGGCATGTAGGTTCCTTGTGACAACGGCTTCCCTCTCATATAATTCTTCTTTTGCTCTGTCGATATATCTTGTCATAAAAACTTGACTTGACTTGATAGATTTTGTAAGGTAACCGGGTGCTAAAAGCACATAGGGGCTACCCCCATCTCGCTAAATGGGATTAGTTTATGAACTGCTCTTCCCAGGGCCTCCAATGTGCTGGCACTTGTCAATTCGACAGGTGTCAGCTGACCAATGGGAATATACTGAACTCTTAATCGGAGGAAGGCACAAATCACACCCAATGTACAGCGTTTGTCCTAAGAAACACAGTTCTATAGCGATTTTAGAATTTTGAGTGCAGGAATCAGACCAAAGACGGGCTCTAGTATGTGATGACGTGTTGCCAATTTCGACTGCCAAATGTGTCAGAGCACAGCCCTGTTTTCGAATGTCTGGCCGAGGAAAAAAGCTAACATACATTATCAGTTCTGGCTTCCATTATTCTCTGCCTCCACCCCTGACATGGCAAAGAAAACGCCTTCGGTCACGATGCTTGTTAAAGGGTGATAACGCATGAAATTTTTGAATTTTGAACAGGCATCTAAAGTGAGCCAGGATGGGTGACTAATAGACCAGCCAATTCCGGCTATTGCAAAAAGTCCTAGTACCCGTGCTCTCATCACGGAGACCTGCCTATGCAAGTGGGGTTCAAAATTGGACAGGTGTGTCTTCGTGATGTGTTTGGAGGTATGTGTTTGTTTGGGAAAGGCAGTGATGAGGCTAATCAGCCGTTTTGCAATCCCGCTAATTTTTATTTTTGAATGGTCTTCCAAAAGGCATTTTTAAGGGACTTCCTATTTCCAAATACCTAGCAAATGGTGGATATTGCCGTTGCCCCGCCTATAAAGATATTTAGCGTGTGACCTGTCCCCATTTGTATGCTCTGTTCTGGCAGTATTTATGCCTTCGCTTTGCCTACTTCAGGGGATTTCATTCTGTTGGTACCTAGGGGGAGCCCAGTACGGGCTTTCTCCCAGGTGCCCTCAGGATGTTGTCCTGACGGGCTCCGTCGAGCCTCCTCTTGTTCCTGAAAAAGAAAAGTCGGATTAGTGCTTTGGGACCCCATGTGTGCGCTCGGATCAGTGTAGTTGTGTCCAGTTTCTAGTCCCCCGGGGTCCCACCTGTACCTGTAATACAAACAAAAGTCATTAGTGCATATTGTGCTTGTGCTAATATGACCCCGCCATCCGTCACATATTTTGGCTTCCCATTCTGTGCACAGGGCGGGCCGGGCTTGTGAGGGGGGTCCCCCCACAAAGGCACGGTCCGGCTCTTAGGGTAACTTGTTCAAAACCAAGTTAACGGGTGGCGCGGTTATTGTGAAGAATTACCTTCCCATGGGGGCTGCCTGTCCTGCCGCGGCATGTTACCTCATCGGAACACTCATAAGTGCAAAGCACATGAGCCGCAACCACAGTGTCCCGAATCGGCTTGTCGCCGCAGGTTCAAGCATGTCCGTGGGAGTTTTCGGGCTATGGGATTTTCTTATGATGCACCCTTGCCCGTGGTCTGTTATGATGTTGAAGGTATGGGAGGGTCATTGGTTTGTCCTTTGACGGGGGGTAGCCTCGGCGGGGCACCCATAAGTGCAAAGCAAATGAGCCGCAACCACAGTGTCTCGCTTTGACGCCCCCGTCTCAGGTCCAAGTGCAGATTGACGGTAGGTGATGGTTGCCTAAGCGCGGTGTGTGGGTAACAAAAGCTGTTTTTCTTATATTACTTCCCAGTAATTTGTGTCTTTAAGGAATTTCTTAACCACCTCGGCTATGGCCGAGCAGTGTTTTTCTGGGGGAGCGAGGAGATCTTGTAGGTGTACCGATTCATATCCTAATTTGAACATTTCAGATTTTATCTCTTCTCGTGCATGGGCGTTTGTTAAGCATTCAAACAAGATGTGTTGTGTTGTTTCTAGTTCATAGTTATCGCATTTTCTGCATAGACCCGTTGTGTTTCCTAGTTGAGTGAGGTTGGCATTTAGGCCGTTATGGTTAAATCTCAAACGGGAAATTACCACGTCTAATTTTCTGTTGTTGCTAAATTGGTGGGCAGATTTACCCACTGTGGGCTGGAGGAGTTGGTAATGCCTGCCGGTGTTGGTTGGGTTTCTATCCCACAGAGCTTGCCATTTTCTCGTTATGGCGGTGTCTATGATTGTATAGATCTCCCGTTTTGAAGGGAGAGTATAATCTTTAATACCTATATCTAGTGCTAATCTGGCTGTTTCGTCGGCCGCCTCATTACCGGGGATGCCGAAGTGGGATGGGATCCAGTCGATTTCAATGTCTTGCCCTTCTCTTTTTGCTTTATCTAGTTTAGACAGGATTGAGTCAATTTGGTCAGGTCGTGTTTTGGATTTTCCTGACTGTAGGGCCTGGATAGCGCTTAGGCTGTCCGTTAGTACTGTGGCTTTGGGTGTCTTAACTGTGATGGCCCAGGAGATGGCCCAGTGAATGGCAATCAGTTCAGTTGTGAATACTGAGAGGTGTTGGTTTGTTTTAATCGGTACGTGAAGATTTCTCTCTGGGACAACGAATGCGGCGCCGGTTTTTCCTGTTGTGGGGTCCTTACTGCCATCTGTGTAGATTAGAGTTTTCCCAGCATGGCTGGTGCGAACATAAGAGAGGCTTTTATTTTTCATGTATTCATTTGTATTTTCTTCTTTCCTCCCCAGGACCTGATGGAGGTAACAGGAGGGTGTGTTGTGTTTGAGATCCCATTTGGATCTGTACTTGGGTGCCTGGATCTTATCGGGTATGTTGTGCTCTTTCAGGAGGGCACGGAATTTCTTACAATATGGGTTGTAGTTCTTGGCTCTCCTACATGAATAGCAACCATGATCTGTTAATAGATCATTCACTGGGAGGGATTTGCCAAGTGGGGAGGATCTAGCCCAGTATTTTAGTATGAGTTCTTCCCTTCGTAGATGTAGTGGTTTAAGTCCACATTCTACCTCTAGTGCGTTGATTGGGGTAGATCGGTATGCTCTTGTTGCTATCCTGAGGGCGTGGTTTTGAATGATATTCAGAGTTTTAAGGATATTCTCTGACGCGGAGTTGTAAGCCTGGGCTCCATAGTCTAGCTTACTAAGAATAAGGGCTTTGTATAGGATCAGGAGTGTCTTTTTATCAGCTCCAAAGGTGGTACCTGACACTACTCGTAGTAGGTTCAGGTCTTTTTCACATCTTTCTTTGAGATCTTTAATGTGATCTCTCCAAGTCAGATGTTTGTCGAGGATCATGCCCAGAAATTTGATGTTCTGGGCCCATTCTATTTCCCTACCAAAAAGGTATAGTTTGTTTTGAGTGGTCTTCAGATTTCGTCGTTTGCTGAATATGATTGCTTTAGTCTTTAGGTTTGATACTTTGAATCCCCATCTTAGTGCCCAGGTTTCGATTTCTCTTAGAACTGATTGTAGGTCTTTGACCGCCAGTTCTAGGGTAGAGCGTTTCCCCCACACCGCGCTATCATCGGCAAACTGTGACAGGCCTATATTATTATGTGGTTTCAGGGCCTCGTGAAGGGTGTTAACAATTACGTTAAAGAGTATGGGACTTAGTAGTGAGCCTTGGGGGCAGCCGTTTTCCAGGATTAGTTCCTCTGAGGTATTGTCCCCAACTCGGGTTTGAATTTTTCTATCCTTGAGAAAGCTATGGATCCACTTTAGCATGTTTCCACTTATTCCGTATTCCTTTAGTTTGGTTATGGTGCCGGTTGACCACATGAGGTCAAAGGCCTTTTCAAGATCGAGGGCTACCGCTACTAGGATTTTGTGTTCCATGAAAGCCATGTTTATTTCTGATTCCAGTCGGACAAGTTGATCAGTTGTGGATCTGTTCCCAGCAGGCACACGTCGCTGGGGCAACGTCAAATCAACGTCGGTGCAACGTCACGACGTTGCACCGACGTTGATGTGACGTTGCAAAAACGTCATGACGTTGCGCCGACGTTGATGCGACGTCACAATTACGTCATGTGCCTGCAGGGTTAGGCCTGAAGCCTGATTGGTTGTCTGAGATGATATTATTAGCTTCTAGATAGTTGGAGATGCGTTTGGCGATCATGGTTTCCATAGTTTTACATGTGCATGAGGTGAGGGAGATGGGTCGATATGATTGTGGATCCAGCTTATCCTTGAGTGGTTTTTTTATTGGGATTGTTGTGGCTAGTTTCCATTGTGTGGGGACTTCTCCTCTACGCCAGGAAGTGTTTATGAGGTCTAAGAGTTTTTGTTTGCTATCTGGTGGGAGCTGTTTCAGCATTTCATAATGAATTTTGTCCGCTCCTGGAGCTGTGCTGCGTTTACTCTGCAGAGCCTCATTAAGTTCAAATAGGGTGAAGTCGCAGTTCAGGTTACTGCTTCTTCGGTCATCGTTGAAGAGGTCAGGGAGAGATTGGTTGAAGGTTCTCTCCTCGGTCTCTTTTATTGTTTGGAAGGCATAAAAAGAGTGTGCTTTAGATTTATATACAGTGTGATTTACTGGTGCTAATCCATTTTTATTTAATTCTGTTATTTTATAACATAGCTGTACTCATTATTTTATTACACATAGCTGTATTCGTTATTTTTATAACACTTAGCTATACTCATTATTTTATAACACTTAGCTATTGTCTGTTCAAATTAGCCACATACCGGTGAATAAATTTCACGGTCCATTTACATTTCCAACGAAAACAACTCGACAGATGTCGACTTTTTTCGTGTCATTTACGAAAACAAATCTAAAACATAAAATATCTAATCTGTGATAGGTGCTGGAAGTTGTCTACTTTTTCCTTTTTCCTTTTTCCTTATTCGAATGTGAAGTTGTCTCCTTATTCCTTTTTCCTTTTTCCTTATTCGAATGTGAAGTTGTCTCCTTATTCCTTTTTCCTTTTTCCTTATTCGAATGTGAAGTTGTCTCCTTTTTCCTTTTTCCTTATTCGAATGTGAAGTTGTCTCCTTATTCCTTTTTCCTTATTCATCTGAGTATTTCCTTATTCGATTCCTTACGAAAAATGATGAAATTAACCCTCCCAGGGCATTTTTCCTTATTCCACCAAGTTTTTCCTTATTCGTTTTCTTGTAGAAAACGATGAAATAAACTCGTTCACGTGTCTTACCTGATTCATCTGAGTATTTCCTTATTCGATTCCTTACGAAAAATGATGAAATTAACTCTCCCAGGGCATTTTTCCTTATTCGACCAAGTTTTTCCTTATTCGTTTTCTTATAGAAAACGATGAAATAAACTCGTTCAGGTGTCTTACCTGATTCATCTGAGTATTTCCTTATTCGATTCCTTACGAAAAATGATGAAACTAACCCTCCTAGGGCATTTTTCCTTATTCGACCAAGTTTTTCCTTATTCGTTTCCTTATAGAAAACGATCAAATAAACTCGTTCAGGGGTCTTACCTGATTCATCTGAGTACTTTTTGATTCGATTCCTCACGAAAAATGATGAAACTAAGCCTCTTAGGGCATTTTTCCTTATTCGACCAAGTTTTTCCTTATTCGTTTTCTTATAGAAAACGATGAAATAAACTCGTTTAGGGGTCTTATCTGATTAATTTGAGTACTTTGTTATTCGATTCCTTAAGAAAAATGATGAAAGTAACCCTCCCAGGGCATTTTTCCTTATTCGACCAAGTTTTTCCTTATTCGATTTCTTATAGGAAACGATGAAATAAACTCGTTTAGGGGTCTTATCTGATTAATTTGAGTACTTTGTTATTCGATTCCTTAAGAAAAATGATGAAAGTAACCCTCCCAGGGCATTTTTCCTTATTCGACCAAGTTTTTCCTTATTCGTTTTCTTATAGAAAACGATAAAATAAACACGTTCAGGTGTCTTTCCTGATTAATCTGAGCATTTCCGTATTCGATTCCTTACGAAAAATGACGAAACCAACCCTTCCAGCGCATTTTTCCTTATTCGACCAAGTTTTTCCTTATTCGTTTTCTTATAGAAAACGATGAAATAAACTCGTTCAGGGGTCTTATCTGATTCATTTGAGTACTTTCTTATTCGATTCCTTAAGAAAAATGATGAAAGTAACCCTCCCAGGGCATTTTTCCTTATTCGACCAAGTTTGTCCTTATTCGTTTTCTTATAGAAAACGAAAAAATAAACTCATTCAGGTGTCTTTCCTGATTAATCTGAGCATTTCCTTATTCGATTCCTTATGAAAAATGATGAAACTAACCCTCCCAGGGCATTTTTCCTTATTCGACCAAGTTTTTCCTTATTCGTTTTCTTATAGAAAACGATGAAATAAACTCGTTCAGGGGTCTTATCTGATTCATTTGAGTACTTTCTTATTCGATTCCTTAAGAAAAATGATGAAAGTAACACTCCCAGGGCATTTTTCCTTATTCGACTAAGTTTGTCCTTATTCGTTTTCTTATAGAAAACGATAAAATAAACTCGTTCAGGTGTCTTTCCTGATTAATCTGAGCATTCCCTTATTCGATTCCTTATGACAAATGAGGAAACTAACCCTCCC
Organism: Lucinisca nassula; assembly: GCA_963580285.1. Classification (NCBI taxonomy): domain Eukaryota; kingdom Metazoa; phylum Mollusca; class Bivalvia; order Lucinida; family Lucinidae; genus Lucinisca; species Lucinisca nassula. Next base: position 24,929,556 of record OY757014.1, on the reverse strand, counting down.
AGGGCATTTTTCCTTATTCGACCAAGTTTTTCCTTATTCGCTTTCTTAAAGAAAACGATGAAATAAACCCGTTCAGGGGTCTTACCTGATTCATTTGAGTACTTTCTTATTCGATTCCTTACAAAAAATGATGAAATTAACCCTCCCAAGGTATTTTTCCTTATTCGACCAAGTTTTTCCTTATTCGTTTTCTTATAGAAAACGATAAAATAAACTCGTTCAGGTGTCTTTCCTGATTAATCTGAGCATTCCCTTATTCGATTCCTTATGACAAATGATGAAATTAATCCTCCCAGGGCATTTTTCCTTATTCGACCAAATTTTTCCTTATTCGCTTTCTTAAAGAAAACGATGAAATAAACCCGTTCAGGGGTCTTACCTGATTCATTTGAGTACTTTCTTATTCGATTCCTTACGAAAAATGTTGAAATTAGCTCTCCCAGGGCATTTTTCCTTATTCGACCAAGTTTTTCCTTATTCGTTTTCTTATAGAAAACGATGAAATAAACTCGTTTAGGGGTCTTATCTGATTCATCTGAGTACTTTGTTATTCGATTCCTTAAGAAAAATGATGAAAGTAACCCTCCCAGGGCATTTTTCCTTATTCGACCAAGTTTTTCCTTATTCGTTTTCTTATAGAAAACGATAAAATAAACACGTTCAGGTGTCTTTCCTGATTAATCTGAGCATTTCCGTATTCGATTCCTTACGAAAAATGACGAAACCAACACTCCCAGCGCATTTTTCCTTATTCGACCAAGTTTTTCCTTATTCGTTTTCTTATAGAAAACGATGAAATAAACTCGTTCAGGGGTCTTATCTGATTCATTTGAGTACTTTCTTATTCGATTCCTTAAGAAAAATGATGAAAGTAACCCTCCCAGGGCATTTTTCCTTATTCGACCAAGTTTGTCTTTATTCGTTTTCTTATAGAAAACGATAAAATAAACTCGTTCAGGTGTCTTTCCTGATTAATCTGAGCATTTCCTTATTCGATTCCTTATGAAAAATGATGAAACTAACCCTCCGAGGGCATTTTTCCTTATTCGACCAAGTTTTTCCTTATTCGTTTTCTTGTCGGAAATGATTAAATAAACTCGTTCATGTGTCTTACCTGATTCATTTGAGTATTTTCTAATTCGATTCCTTACGAAAAATGATGAAATTAATCCTCCCAGGGCATTTTTCCTTATTCGACCAAGTTTTTCCTTATTCGTTTTCTTATAGAAAACGATGAAATAAACCCGTTCTGGGGTCTTACCTGATTCATTTGAGTACTTTCTTATTCGATTCCTTACGAAAAATGATGAAATTAACCCTCCCAGGGCATTTTTCCTTATTCGACCAAGTTTTTCCTTGTTCGTTTTCTTATAGAAAACGATAAAATAAACTCGTTCAGGTGTCTTTCCTGATTCATCTGAGTATGTTCTTATTCGATTCCTTACGAAAAATGTTGAAATTAACTCTCCCTGGGCATTTTTCCTTATTCGACCAAGTTTTTCCTTATTCGTTTTCTTATAGAAAACGATGAAATAAACTCGTTTAGGGGTCTTATCTGATTAATTTGAGTACTTTGTTATTCGATTCCTTAAGAAAAATGATGAAAGTAACCCTCCCAGGGTATTTTTCCTTATTCGACCAAGTTTTTCCTTATTCGTTTTCTTATAGAAAACGATAAAATAAACACGTTCAGGTGTCTTTCCTGATTAATCTGAGCATTTCCGTATTCGATTCCTTACGAAAAATGACGAAACCAACCCTCCCAGCGCATTTATCCTTATTCGACCAAGTTTTTCCTTATTCGTTTTCTTATAGAAAACGATGAAATAAACTCGTTCAGGGGTCTTATCTGATTTCGATTCCTTAAGAAAAATGATGAAAGTAACCCTCCCAGGGCATTTTTCCTTATTCGACCAAGTTTGTCCTTATTCGTTTTCTTATGGAAAACGATAAAATAAACTCGTTCAGGTGTCTTTCCTGATTAATCTGAGCATTTCCTTATTCGATTCCTTATGAAAAATGATGAAACTAACCCTCCGAGGGCATTTTTCCTTATTCGACCAAGTTTTTCCTTATTCGTTTTCTTGTCGGAAACGATGAAATAAACTCGTTCATGTGTCTTACCTGATTCATCTGAGTATTTTCTAATTCGATTCCTTACGAAAAATGATGAAATTAATCCTCCCAGGGCATTTTTCCTTATTCGACCAAGTTTTTCCTTATTCGTTTTCTTATAGAAAACGATGAAATAAACCCGTTCTGGGGTCTTACCTGATTCATTTGAGTACTTTCTTATTCGATTCCTTACGAAAAATGATGAAATTAACCCTCCCAGGGCATTTTTCCTTATTCGACCAAGTTTTTCCTTGTTCGTTTTCTTATAGAAAACGATAAAATAAACTCGTTCAGGTGTCTTTCCTGATTAATCTGACCATTTCCGTATTCGATTCCTTACGAAAAATGTTGAAATTAACTCTCCCTGGGCATTTTTCCTTATTCGACCAAGTTTTTCCTTATTCGTTTTCTTATAGGAAACGATGAAATAAACTCGTTTAGGGGTCTTATCTGATTAATTTGAGTACTTTGTTATTCGATTCCTTAAGAAAAATGATGAAAGTAACCCTCCCAGGGCATTTTTCCTTATTCGACCAAGTTTTTCCTTATTCGTTTTCTTATAGAAAACGATAAAATAAACACGTTCAGGTGTCTTTCCTGATTAATCTGAGCATTTCCGTATTCGATTCCTTACGAAAAATGACGAAACCAACCCTCCCAGCGCATTTTTCCTTATTCGACCAAGTTTTTCCTTATTCGTTTTCTTATAGAAAACGATGAAATAAACTCGTTCAGGGGTCTTATCTGATTCATTTGAGTACTTTCTTATTCGATTCCTTAAGAAAAATGATGAAAGTAACCCTCCCAGGGCATTTTTCCTTATTCGACCAAGTTTGTCCTTATTCGTTTTCTTATAGAAAACGATAAAATAAACTCGTTCAGGTGTCTTTCCTGATTAATCTGAGCATTTCCTTATTCGATTTCTTATGAAAAATGATGAAACTAACCCTCCGAGGGCATTTTTCCTTATTCGACCAAGTTTTTCCTTATTCGTTTTCTTGTCGGAAACGATGAAATTAACTCTCTCATGTGTCTTACCTGATTCATCTGAGTATTTTCTAATTCGATTCCTTACGAAAAATGATGAAATTAATCCTCCCAGGGCATTTTTCCTTATTCGACCAAGTTTTTCCTTATTCGTTTTCTTATAGAAAACGATGAAATAAACCCGTTCTGGGGTCTTACCTGATTCATTTGAGTACTTTCTTATTCGATTCCTTACGAAAAATGATGAAATTAACCCTCCCACGGCATTTTTCCTTATTCGACCAAGTTTTTCCTTATTCGTTTTCTTATAGAAAACGATAAAATAAACTCGTTCAGGTGTCTTTCCTGATTCATCTGAGTATGTTCTTATTCGATTCCTTACGAAAAATGTTGAAATTAACTCTCCCTGGGCATTTTTCCTTATTCGACCAAGTTTTTCCTTATTCGTTTTCTTATAGAAAACGATGAAATAAACTCGTTTAGGGGTCTTATCTGATTAATTTGAGTACTTTGTTATTCGATTCCTTAAGAAAAATGATGAAAGTAACCCTCCCAGGGCATTTTTCCTTATTCGACCAAGTTTTTCCTTATTCGTTTTCTTATAGAAAACGATAAAATAAACACGTTCAGGTGTCTTTCCTGATTAATCTGAGCATTTCCGTATTCGATTCCTTACGAAAAATGACTAAACCAACCCTCCCAGCGCATTTTTCCTTATTCGACCAAGTTTTTCCTTATTCGTTTTCTTATAGAAAACGATGAAATAAACTCGTTCAGGGGTCTTATCTGATTCATTTGAGTACTTTCTTATTCGATTCCTTAAGAAAAATGATGAAAGTAACCCTCCCAGGGCATTTTTCCTTATTCGACCAAGTTTGTCCTTATTCGTTTTCTTATAGAAAACGATAAAATAAACTCGTTCAGGTGTCTTTCCTGATTAATCTGAGCATTTCCTTATTCGATTTCTTATGAAAAATGATGAAACTAACCCTCCGAGGGCATTTTTCCTTATTCGACCAAGTTTTTCCTTATTCGTTTTCTTGTCGGAAACGATGAAATTAACTCTCTCATGTGTCTTACCTGATTCATCTGAGTATTTTCTAATTTGATTCCTTACGAAAAATGATGAAATTAATCCTCCCAGGGCATTTTTCCTTATTCGACCAAGTTTTTCCTTATTCGTTTTCTTATAGAAAACGATGAAATAAACCCGTTCTGGGGTCTTACCTGATTCATTTGAGTACTTTCTTATTCGATTCCTTACGAAAAATGATGAAATTAACCCTCCCACGGCATTTTTCCTTATTCGACCAAGTTTTTCCTTATTCGTTTTCTTATAGAAAACGATAAAATAAACTCGTTCAGGTGTCTTTCCTGATTCATCTGAGTATGTTCTTATTCGATTCCTTACGAAAAATGTTGAAATTAACTCTCCCTGGGCATTTTTCCTTATTCGACCAAGTTTTTCCTTATTCGTTTTCTTATAGAAAACGATGAAATAAACTCGTTTAGGGGTCTTATCTGATTAATTTGAGTACTTTGTTATTCGATTCCTTAAGAAAAATGATGAAAGTAACCCTCCCAGGGCATTTTTCCTTATTCGACCAAGTTTTTCCTTATTCGTTTTCTTATAGAAAACGATAAAATAAACACGTTCAGGTGTCTTTCCTGATTAATCTGAGCATTTCCGTATTCGATTCCTTACGAAAAATGACGAAACCAACCCTCCCAGCGCATTTTTCCTTATTCGACCAAGTTTTTCCTTATTCGTTTTCTTATAGAAAACGATGAAATAAACTCGTTCAGGGGTCTTATCTGATTCATTTGAGTACTTTCTTATTCGATTCCTTAAGAAAAATGATGAAAGTAACCCTCCCAGGGCATTTTTCCTTATTCGACCAAGTTTGTCCTTATTCGTTTTCTTATAGAAAACGATAAAATAAACTCGTTCAGGTGTCTTTCCTGATTAATCTGAGCATTTCCTTATTCGATTCCTTATGAAAAATGATGAAACTAACCCTCCAATGGCATTTTTCCTTATTCGACCAAGTTTTTCCTTATTCGTTTTCTTGTAGGAAACGATGAAATAAACTCGTTCATGTGTCTTACCTGATTCATCTGAGTATTTTTTAATTCGATTCCTTACGAAAAATGATGAAATTAATCCTCCCAGGGCATTTTTCCTTATTCGACCAAGTTTTTCCTTATTCGTTTTCTTATAGAAAACGATGAAATAAACCCGTTCTGGGGTCTTACCTAATTCATTTGAGTACTTTCTTATTCGATTCCTTACGAAAAATGATGAAATTAACCCTCCCAGGGCATTTTTCCTTATTCGACCAAGTTTTTCCTTATTCGTTTTCTTATAGAAAACGATGAAATAAACTCGTTCAGGGGTCTTATCTGATTCATTTGAGTACTTTCTTATTCGATTCCTTAAGAAAAATGATGAAAGTAACCCTCCCAGGGCATTTTTCCTTATTCGACCAAGTTTGTCCTTATTCGTTTTCTTATAGAAAACGATAAAATAAACTCGTTCAGGTGTCTTTCCTGATTAATCTGAGCATTTCCTTATTCGATTCCTTATGAAAAATGATGAAACTAACCCTCCAAGGGCATTTTTCCTTATTCGACCAAGTTTTTCCTTATTCGTTTTCTTGTAGGAAACGATGAAATAAACTCGTTCATGTGTCTTACCTGATTCATCTGAGTATTTTTTAATTCGATTCCTTACGAAAAATGATGAAATTAATCCTCCCAGGGCATTTTTCCTTATTCGACCAAGTTTTTCCTTATTCGTTTTCTTATAGAAAACGATGAAATAAACCCGTTCTGGGGTCTTACCTAATTCATTTGAGTACTTTCTTATTCGATTCCTTACGAAAAATGATGAAATTAACCCTCCCAGGGCATTTTTCCTTATTCGACCAAGTTTTTCCTTATTCGTTTTCTTATAGAAAACGATGAAATTAACTCTCTCATGTGTCTTACCTGATTCATCTGAGTATTTTCTAATTTGATTCCTTACGAAAAATGATGAAATTAATCCTCCCAGGGCATTTTTCCTTATTCGACCAAGTTTTTCCTTATTCGTTTTCTTATAGAAAACGATGAAATAAACCCGTTCTGGGGTCTTACCTGATTCATTTGAGTACTTTCTTATTCGATTCCTTACGAAAAATGATGAAATTAACCCTCCCACGGCATTTTTCCTTATTCGACCAAGTTTTTCCTTATTCGTTTTCTTATAGAAAACGATAAAATAAACTCGTTCAGGTGTCTTTCCTGATTCATCTGAGTATGTTCTTATTCGATTCCTTACGAAAAATGTTGAAATTAACTCTCCCTGGGCATTTTTCCTTATTCGACCAAGTTTTTCCTTATTCGTTTTCTTATAGAAAACGATGAAATAAACTCGTTTAGGGGTCTTATCTGATTAATTTGAGTACTTTGTTATTCGATTCCTTAAGAAAAATGATGAAAGTAACCCTCCCAGGGCATTTTTCCTTATTCGACCAAGTTTTTCCTTATTCGTTTTCTTATAGAAAACGATAAAATAAACACGTTCAGGTGTCTTTCCTGATTAATCTGAGCATTTCCGTATTCGATTCCTTACGAAAAATGACGAAACCAACCCTCCCAGCGCATTTTTCCTTATTCGACCAAGTTTTTCCTTATTCGTTTTCTTATAGAAAACGATGAAATAAACTCGTTCAGGGGTCTTATCTGATTCATTTGAGTACTTTCTTATTCGATTCCTTAAGAAAAATGATGAAAGTAACCCTCCCAGGGCATTTTTCCTTATTCGACCAAGTTTGTCCTTATTCGTTTTCTTATAGAAAACGATAAAATAAACTCGTTCAGGTGTCTTTCCTGATTAATCTGAGCATTTCCTTATTCGATTCCTTATGAAAAATGATGAAACTAACCCTCCAATGGCATTTTTCCTTATTCGACCAAGTTTTTCCTTATTCGTTTTCTTGTAGGAAACGATGAAATAAACTCGTTCATGTGTCTTACCTGATTCATCTGAGTATTTTTTAATTCGATTCCTTACGAAAAATGATGAAATTAATCCTCCCAGGGCATTTTTCCTTATTCGACCAAGTTTTTCCTTATTCGTTTTCTTATAGAAAACGATGAAATAAACCCGTTCTGGGGTCTTACCTAATTCATTTGAGTACTTTCTTATTCGATTCCTTACGAAAAATGATGAAATTAACCCTCCCAGGGCATTTTTCCTTATTCGACCAAGTTTTTCCTTATTCGTTTTCTTATAGAAAACGATGAAATAAACTCGTTCAGGGGTCTTATCTGATTCATTTGAGTACTTTCTTATTCGATTCCTTAAGAAAAATGATGAAAGTAACCCTCCCAGGGCATTTTTCCTTATTCGACCAAGTTTGTCCTTATTCGTTTTCTTATAGAAAACGATAAAATAAACTCGTTCAGGTGTCTTTCCTGATTAATCTGAGCATTTCCTTATTCGATTCCTTATGAAAAATGATGAAACTAACCCTCCAAGGGCATTTTTCCTTATTCGACCAAGTTTTTCCTTATTCGTTTTCTTGTAGGAAACGATGAAATAAACTCGTTCATGTGTCTTACCTGATTCATCTGAGTATTTTTTAATTCGATTCCTTACGAAAAATGATGAAATTAATCCTCCCAGGGCATTTTTCCTTATTCGACCAAGTTTTTCCTTATTCGTTTTCTTATAGAAAACGATGAAATAAACCCGTTCTGGGGTCTTACCTAATTCATTTGAGTACTTTCTTATTCGATTCCTTACGAAAAATGATGAAATTAACCCTCCCAGGGCATTTTTCCTTATTCGACCAAGTTTTTCCTTATTCGTTTTCTTATAGAAAACGATGAAATAAACTCGTTCAGGGGGTCTTATCTGATTCATTTGAGTACTTTCTTATTCGATTCCTTAAGAAAAATGATGAAAGTAACCCTCCCAGGGCATTTTTCCTTATTCGACCAAGTTTGTCCTTATTCGTTTTCTTATAGAAAACGATAAAATAAACTCGTTCAGGTGTCTTTCCTGATTAATCTGAGCATTTCCTTATTCGATTCCTTATGAAAAATGATGAAACTAACCCTCCAAGGGCATTTTTCCTTATTCGACCAAGTTTTTCCTTATTCGTTTTCTTGTAGGAAACGATGAAATAAACTCGTTCATGTGTCTTACCTGATTCATCTGAGTATTTTCTAATTCGATTCCTTACGAAAAATGATGATATTAATCCTCCCAGGGCATTTTTCCTTATTCGACCAAGTTTTTCCTTATTCGCTTTTTTAAAGAAAACGATGAAATAAACCCGTTCAGGGGTCTTACCTGATTCATGTGAGTACTTTCTTATTCGATTCCTTACGAAAAATGATAAAATTAACCCTCCCAGGGCATTTTTCCTTATTCGACCAAGTTTTTCCTTATTCGTTTTCTTATAGAAAACGATAAAATAAACTCGTTCAGGTGTCTTTCCTGATTCATCTGAGTATGTTCTTATTCGATTCCTTACCAAAAATGTTGAAATTAACTCTCCCAGGGCATTTTTCCTTATTCGACCAAGTTTTTCCTTATTCGTTTTGTTATAGAAAACGATGAAATAAACTCGTTTAGGGGTCAAATCTGATTAATTTGAGTACTTTGTTATTCGATTCCTTAAGAAAAATGATGGAAGTAACCCTCCCAGGGCATTTTTCCTTATTCGACCAAGTTTTTCCTTGTTCGTTTTCTTATAGAAAACGATAAAATAAACACGTTCAGGTGTCTTTCCTGATTAATCTGAGCATTTCCGTATTCGATTTCTTACGAAAAATGACGAAACTAACCCTCCCAGGGCATTTTTCCTTATTTGACCAAGTTTTTCCTTATTCGTTTTCTTATAGAAAACGATGAAATAAACTCGTTCAGGGGTATTATCGGATTCATTTGAGTACTTTCTTATTCGATTCCTTAAGACGAATGATGAAAGTAACCCTCCCAGGGCATTTTTCCTTAATCGACCATGTTTTTCCTTATTCGCTTTTTTTTAGAAAACGATGAAATAAACTCGTTCAGGTGTCTTCCCTGATTCATCTGAGTATTTCCTTATTCGATTCCTTACGAAAAATGATGAAATTAACCCTCCCAGGGCATTTTTCCTTATTCGACCAAGTTTTTCCTTATTCGTTTTCTTGTAGAAAACGATGAAATAAACTCGTTCATGTGTCTTACCTGATTCATCTGAGTATTTCCTTATTCGATTCCTTACGAAAAATGATGAAACTAACCCTCCTAGGGCATTTTTCCTTATTCGACCAAGTTTTTCCTTATTCGTTTCCTTATAGAAAATGATCAAATAAACTCGTTCAGGGGTCTTACCTGATTCATCTGAGTACTTTCTTTTTCGATTCCTTAAGAAAAATGACGAAATTAACACTCCCAGGGCATTTTTCCTTATTCGAACATGTTTTCCGTATTTGTTTTCTTATAGAAAACGATGAAATAAACTCGTTCAGGTGTCTTTCTTGATTCATCTGCGTATTTCCTTAGTCGATTCCTTACGAAAAATGATGAAATTAACCCTCATAGGGCATTTTTCCTTATTCGACCTAGTTTTTCCTTATTCGTTTTCTTATAGAAAATGATTAAATAAACTCGTTCAAGTGTCTTTTCTGATTCATCTGAGTATGTCCTTAGTCGATTCCTTACGAAAAAGGACGAAATTTACCCTCCCAGGGCATTTTTCCTTATTCGACCAAGTTTTTACTTATTCGATTTCTTATAGAAAACGATAAATTAACCTCGTTCAGGGGTCTTACCTGATTCATATGAGTTCTTTCTTAGTCGATTCCTTACGAAAAATGATGAAACTAACCCTCCCACTGCATTTTTCCTTATCCGACAAAGTTTTTCCTTATTCGTTTTCTTATGGAAAACGATGGAATAAACTCGTTCAGGTGTCTTTCCTGATTCATCTGAGTATTTCCTTTGTCGATTCTTTATGAAAAATGATGAAATTAACCCCCAGGGCACTTATCTATCTATCTATCTATCTATCTATCTATCTATCTATCTATCTATCTATCTATCTATCTATCTATAGCAGAAGAGTACTAGTACAGTTTGCTGTACGCTGACTTTGGAAATAAATAAGCCTTCACCTGTTAATACAGTAGTTAAATTTATATTTGCTATATGCACTGTTAAGTCCATTTTGGGGACTTGGCTTCCATTTTTGTGGGAGTGCTACCCTGCACTGAGATAAAATGATATACCAAGCCCTGCCGCCCAATGAAAGCTATAGGATGGTCCGACTCGCATCACTTTTCCTGGACAGGCTTAGAACCTGCAAGCGGTTTACTAGGCTGTTGGTTTAAGGTCTGCATGGAAACATCAAGCAAACCTATCTATTTTAAGCCCGGCGGGGGCAAAACAACAACAACAATAATAATAATATTAATAATAATAATAATAATAATAATATTAAAAATAATAATGAAGATGCTGCTGCTGCTGCTGATGATGATGATGACGATGAAAAAATGCGCACGGCATTAGTGTTGATCCTTATGTTGAAAGGAGGGTGCATGATGCATGTATCTCGTTATGCTGATTGCGCTTGTCACTCAGGCTATGCCCACTGATCAGTTCTTGTTGAATTAAACTCTGTCTAAATTCATTACGGTTTTCCACAAACATCAAACTTCCAGGTTTACATATTCAATCTATCGAACTAGAAAAACCAGAAATGTGTCACCACGACACAGATACCTCCGCCTAGGGTCCATCTAGAAAAACAAGTTGATGTCCGTGACTTTGATGTTGTTGGCAGCTTTGATGGTAGAACTTAATGAATGTTTGTGCCTTTAACAAGCACCATTCCAACTATGAAGTCAAGCCATAGTATAGTTTGAAAAAATATGATCCGTAAAAACAGTATAAAGATTTATGTCTGTGACCTTGACCTTGAGGTCAGGTGTGGGATACAGCTGAAAGAAATTTCAGACCTGTAACTATCATCATACCAAATGTGAAGCTAATCCATGAAATAGTTTGGTAAGTATGAGCTCTTTAAATCAAATAATATTTATGACTGTGATCTTGGCGTTTAGGACCGTCAGCGCATGGGTACTGTTGAATGTCACTTAGGACATGTATCTATCACCATAGAAAATATAAACCCAATGCATCATACGAATGGGACAATATAAACTCTTAAATGTCTAACTAAAGCTTATAAGCTTGTTACCATGACCTTGAAGTTATAGGCATTGGTGGAGGTATAGTCAAATTTGAAAAATTGCAGGACCTGTTTCAATCATGATAGCAAATGTTAATCAAATCCATTACATAATTTGAACAATTTGAGGTCTTTAAAATCTTCATAATTCAAAAATAAGTATTTGTCCATGACCTTAAAGTCAAAGCCATGGGCGTGTGCATTGATGAATCAAACTTCTGACTTTTATCTATTATGATAATAAAAAGTCCGTTGATATCTAATAAATACCTTAACCTGAGTCTTTAACATTAAAAATCTCTTAGTCCATGTCCTTGACCTTGAGGTCATTTGCATAGTCGCTGGCATTGGTGAATCAAACTTCGAACACATATCTATTATGATACCAAACATAAGCAAACTCATCATAAAAGTTCAGTTTTCACCTATAACAAAAATCTTAACACGAGTCTTTAACATAAAAAATTTCTAAGTCTGTTACCTTGAATTTGTGGTCATTGGCATGGGTGGGGTATTGCCAAATAAAACTGGACCTATATCTATCATCATACCAAATATGAACCGATTCCATCAAATGGTTTGGAAAATGTGACTTTTAGAAGTTAAACCTCTACCTTATACAAAAACACAGAATCATGCACACACACACACACACACACACACACACACACACACACACACACACACACACACACACACACACACACACACACACACACACACACACAAGAGCAGACGGACGTGCATACGAACACACGTGAGGAAAACCAAAAAACCATACGTCCCAGGCATTGTCGATGCTGGGGCATAAAAATGATGGGTAAAAGTTTTGCCAAGTCATTTGTAAATTATCCTGAAATAAGAAAGTTATTGTCAGTGGTTAAAATTTGGGCCCCTTATTTTACCTCTGGCCTCTAAGTATGACACTGACCTTGCAGATAGGGACCTGGGTTTTTGCACGCAACACATCAACTCATGATTTTAAAAATTGCTGCCATGTAATTTCTAAATTGATCCAGCATAAGAAAGTTATTGTCAGCATTCAAGTGTCGGACTCCTTTTTCTACCTTTGACCCTTCAGTATGACCTTGACCTTGTAGGTGGGGCCTAGGTATTTGCGCGCCATACATTGTCTCATGGTGGTTAATATTTCTTACAGGTAATTTCAAATTGATTCATGAATAAGTATTTATTTACAGCGTTTATGTTTCGGACGGACGGGCGGACGGACGAACGATCATTAAAACGAATGGATGGACGGACGTATATGCCCCTTCCAAGAATGGCGGGGGGGGGGCATAAAAAAAAACGAAGAAAAAGCCGGTCTTGTCGAATTTGGTGCTGCAAATTTAGTGTTCATGCCGAGTAAATTTAGTTTATAAGTTTCTGAGTGTACTACATGCATTTGTCCCGCCCCCGCCCCCGCCCAGCGGGGCTTGGAGAAATAGATGGGCTGCACGATGCTTCCCGACCGCAGATGAGTACTGGTAATCTGCTTAGAAGGTCTAAGCCTGTCCAGGAAAACCGCTGCGAGTCGGCCCACCCATGCACATAAACCCTATTGGTTTTATTTGATAGCAGGGATTGAGATGTCATTTCATCTCAATGTCGGGTAAAAGTCCCACAAAATTGGAAGCAACGTCTCCAAAATGACCTAAATTGTGTTGACGGGGACTTTAAACCTCAAATCAAACAAATATGTGTTTGCCTTTTTCACAATGCAGTTACAATCGTAGCCTTTCCCAAGCCTTAGAAATTTCATAAAAAAAGGTCTAATTTTCTTCAATTGTATGAAATACTCTGTAGCTAGTTTATTGGTTGGCTTCTGTTGACTAGCTACTAGTCTGATTATTGAGTTTCTTTAAATCAATTATATATATTCATATTAATTTCACTTCTTGTCCATGGCTAGTCTATTTACTTAGTGATATCCAACTATCTTTAGTCTGCATTTTCAAGCTTAGAAATCGAAGCTAACCTGTAGACTATAGCTACAAAGTATTTCTGACAATTTATTTGAAAATGGAAGAAAATCATATAAATTTTTTTGGTTAAATTTCTGAGCCTTGAACAAGACTAAAGATAGCTGGATATCACTCAATCATCAGCCTAGTAGCTAGTCTTTTACAATCGAGTCACTTCATATGGCACTTTGTGTCATATCTTTTTTGGTTTATAACATAAACTGACTGGGGCGAGTTTCACTTGCTTCTGACACTCCTTTCGATGTTTTTGATGGGTGTTAGATTTTTACTTCATCCCTCACAGATCACTTTATGATGGGCCTTCGTGGCCTAATGGATAAGAGCGATGACTATTAGTCATTATGTCTCTCACCGCCGTGGATTCGAGCCTCGCTCGGGTCACGTGCGAGACGCCAAGTTCTGCAATGGAAGTTCAGGTGGTTTTTCTCCGAGTACCCCGGTTTTCGCCCACGTATGATTAACGATCGGCTCGATATAAGTGAACTAATCTTGAAAGAGCCATAACCCCACCCCCTCCCCCCCACAAAAGGTCACCTGACATAACCCTTAAAGGGGTATCCGAAGTTTTGCCGCATGTGAGACCCGAATTCCGGACCTTTTTGTCCAGTCTTCTTTCAACCCCGCTTTCAGCCGGTGTGACGCACCATCCGATATAACAATTATCAAATAAGGACCGATATTGATGGCGATATTGAGTTTTCTGGCCCGAGGAAAAGGAATATCACTTTTCCGAGGGCCAGAAACACCATATTGCCCGATGGATCCGTCCGTATTTGCTTTATACCATGTCAATAGCCAATTTACCAGCGTCATTGGGACGAACTATTGATTTTCGATACCGTACAGCGAGTTTCCTCACAGCGCGCCAATAGTGTACTTAGTAGGTCTGTATAGGCGAAATGCTATGGCATGTTTTTTTTTTTCAGCAAAATTCTATTTTTGCTCATTCGATCGATTCTTACATATTCGTTCGATATTATCACAATTTCGATCGACATATGGCCATTTTATTCGATACAATCGAATTATATATTCGATTCTAACACAGCATGCCAATATAAACAATGGAAAAGAACCGTGTTTTATTCTACAACAAATCACGGCTAGGAAGAGCGTGACGAATGACGTCATTAAAAATACAAATTTATGACGTCACAAGTTGGTTTTCTTGACGTTAGTCGGTGTAACGTCACTTTCTCGCATTTACAACGTTAGAAAAGGACGTAAATTCACGTATCACAGTCGACAGTTTTGGCGGATTTCGTCTAACAATGGTGTAGGGTTGGGAGAATTTGTAGAAATCTACAGCATGATTACCCATTTTCAGTGTGTTAGAATCGAAATAGATCAGCTCTACCATGTGAATTGTTGAGTAATAATTCACAGTTTGTCGATCAGTAGATGGTAGACAAATCACTCGCGCTACGCGCTCGTGGTTTGATCTACTTTCAACTGACCTCCAACGTGTGATTTATTACTCAACAATTCACGGCTAGAGCTGATCTATTTCTTAATTCTAACACAGCATGCCTATATAAGCAATGGAAAAGAACCGTGTTTTATTCTACAACAAATCATGGCTAGGAAGAGCGTGACGAGTGACGTCATTAAACATACAAATTTATGACGTCACAAGTCGGTTTTCTTGACGTTAGACGGTGTAACGTCACTTTCTCGCATCTACAACGTTAGAAAAGGACGTAAATTTACGTATCACAGTCGACAGTTTTGGCGGGATTTCGTCTAACAATGGTGTAGGGTTGGGAGAATTTGTAGAAATCAACAGCATGATTACCCATTTTCAGTGTGTTAGATTCGAAATAGATCAGCTCTATCATGTGAATTGTTGAGTAATAAATCACAGTTTGTCGGTCAGTTGACAGTAGACAAATCACTAGCGCTACGCGCTCGTGATTTGACCTACTTTCAACTGACCTCCAAACTGTGATTTATTACTCAACAATTCACGGCTAGAGCTGATCTATATTTTAATTATCGATAATCGAATATATAATTCGATTGTATCGAATGGTGTATTCGATAGAATCAAATTGTTATTAGACGTCTTATTGGATACAATCGAATAAGCTCTTCGATAAAATCAAATCGGTCATTCAATAATATCGATTAGTTCATTCGATTGGATCGTATTGTTATTCGATACATGCGGAGTTGTGTGCGTGCGACTGCCGGGCAACACCATGATTTATTATATACCCAGAAAATGTCCCGTTTACTTTGTAAGAAGTTACCGGTCAATATTTTCCATATTGCCTGTAGTCAAGTTGATATTGCCCGGAGATAAGGAGTCTCGTGCACAATAGGACTACTTTCAAATTTCTCAGATTTGAATCATAGCACTCGGCAGCCATCTTGTCGAGCGAAAAAACAAAACGAATGTATGCTGTAACACAGAGCATAAAGCGCATTTTATGCTAAAAAATATGACCTACCTGCTATCTGTAAAGGTTTACAAAAATTTCTTTCAGTAAATCAGGAGTATTTTGAAAGAAACTAACGGACACTCCGAAAAAAATGGCGTCCTGCGTTGGCAAACGTCGATGTTTTTAATGACGTCACATCCAACGACGTTAAAGTCATATTGACTTCGGCTCCATTGGGCGTGGTTTCGCAATGTGTAGGAAGACATTAAACGAGTTGCATTATTTTCTATTTCAAACCACTTAAAAGTATATATACTAGAATTTTGCATTCAGATTCCCATGCCAGGCAGATCTAAATTTTGAAAAGAGTTAAAGTTTTGGGTATATAATAAAAAGGTTATTGACTTTATATTGTGAAATATTCGGCCCGAGTTCATATTGTGAAGGACGCACGAGCTTGCGAGTGCGTCTCCGCCATATGAACTCGGGCCGAATATTTCACAATATAAAGTCAATAACCTATAATTATTGACCGGTCGATGTATCGCATGTGACTCGGTTTTGACCAAAGACGCGGGCTTGTTTGTTTGATTGGAGGTTTAACGTCCCCGTCAACACAATGCAGGTCATTTTGGAGACATTGCTTCCAATTTTGCGGGACTTTTACCCGATACCGAGATGAAATGACATCTCAATCCCTGCCGCAAATAAGGTTTATATGCATGGACGGGCCGACTTGCAGCAGTTTTCCTGGGCAGGCTTAGACCTTCTAAGCAGATTACCAGTACTAATGGGCGGTCGGTATCAGCTCTGCGTGGAAGCATCATGCAGTCCATATATTTCTCCAAGCCCCTATGGACGGGGACAAACCAATGACGTAGGGAGATTGGCTTTGGGCACGGTATAATTATCACATATGGACCGAACCCGTTTGGGATATGAATTTTTTTTTTGCCCAAGGAAAAAGTGATATTGTCCGAGGCGCAGCCGAGGGCAATATTACTTCTCCGAGGGCCAGAAAACTCCATATCGCCCGAGGAGTCGGTCTATAATTGCATTATCCCATGGCCGCAAACAATTTTCGCGCGCCTTATAGCGACGAAAGACTGCCTATACGGCTCCGAAAACACACAGGCTGGTGAGAACGTGAATAGCGGGCAATATCATCATTTATCGGACTGGTCAATAACAGCCACTTGACGCGACATCGGCGAATGGCGCCACGTGATTATTTATGGCCGCGGGATAATTGCTTTTACTTTGACGTAAATGTCATAGACCATGACGTCAAGAAGGTCATAGTAAAAGTCCTTTTACAGTCTAGTGGTTATTGCAGACGCGCCATCCAAGATATTGCCTACTATCGTTTCGCGTCAAAGCCGCGCTGTGAAAAGTTGTCTTTCTTTGCGCAACATGTGAATTACAGTAAACCTCGCATAAACCGGACAAGTTGGGACCATCATTTTTGTCCCTTATATACAGAATCTGTTATACGCGTACACACGAAGTACGTAGATAATGTAAACCTTACACATATGCCGACGAAGTCCGATGTACAAATTCACACTAATACCAGACTATTCCCGAAAAATAGCGAGTCCACTCCCCAGAACCGCTCTTGATGTCCGCAACGCAGAGGGCAGGGAATATGGATACGGTGTTTGTCGGGTGTCCTGAAGGTCAGATCTAGTCGATAATATCGATGTTGCTATTTGACGAATGCATATGTCGTCCACAAGGAGTCCGTTACATGTATTACTCTGGGCCAAGAACTTTGGTTCGGTATAGGCGAAAGTCCGATATACAAAGGCCGTTATATACGAGGTATTTTATTGGACTTTAGTTAGACGGGACCGGGACTTGGGAATCAGTCCGGTTAAAGCGAGTATCCGTTGTATGCGAGGCCGGTATATGCGAGGTTTACTGTACGCAATTAGAATGTAGAATACCGGTACACAATTTTCACCAAATTTTAATTGTAATTGATTAGCCATCATTGATCGGGGAGCCTTGTACGATTTTCCTACTCTATTAGGAAAGGACCATACACAGTTACTATGTATGTTTTTCTATAGTACGAATCAGGGATTAACTAGGATTTTTTCCCAGCGTGCCGGGAATTCAGTTGGAGAGACGTTTCAATGTCGAGCTTACAAATGCAATTGGAGAGCGCATCGAAGTCATATCAAGGAGTAGGCATATCCCCTCCCTGGAGAACATCGCAAAGTGCCAAGATGCCTTTTCCTGGCATTTCGGGTACATGTTACTTGTTCAAGATGGAATATGGCACTCCATTCTGCGTGCTGGTCACCTTTAAAGCGTGTCGGCAGTATGTTTGTGCGTGTCGATTTTTATGCATGTAGGCCGATACGCAGGTAATTAAAAGCGCTAGCTTCATCACTGGACGAAGACTTTGGGGCGTTCATAATTATAGACATTTTCACAAGCGTACAAAACGTACGAGGGAGGGGTCAGAACACCAACGTACGTTTTCTTGAAAATATAAAATGTCAATATTGTGACGTCATCAAGATTTTTCACTCGGAGCGTACGCTTTTGGGGGGAGGGAGGGGGGTCAGCCAAAAGCGTACGTTTTGTACGCTTGTGGAAATGTCGATAATTGTGTTGGTTCCTCAAGTTAGGGCGTGCCAAATGACATACCCATGCCACTGGATAAACAGTGGCGATTCCCCCAACTCGGCTGAAATAAATAGAATGGTCCTTTGGTGAGGGTTTTTTGCATAGATTCTGCGCAAAATGAAATGACCTAAAATCATCACCTTGGCCACCGGGCACCCATCCGGATTGGCCACTGATACTGTAACAAAAATGAATCATCAATGAAACAAACAAATGGTATTCTATGCATTTCAGCTGAGTTTGGGGCTTTTCCGAAGAAAACTGTTCCATGGATCCTTTTCGTATTGTACCCGGCGAATGGCAATCAGACCTATAGTACTTTTTGTCTTAGAAGTTTATTCGCCGCGTTTATCTTTCGTTCATCTGCCTATCCATGCCGAGGCAAAAAACATTGGTGTGCCTTCTCAGTGCTTCAACCCATTGAATACATCACGAAAAAATGACTTTTCGTCCATATCGTCATCACTATCGTTAACAGCGGTCCTCTCTGGGCATCTAAGTGTCCTACAAAGAGCAAATACATATTTTGAGGAAACTGCCCCGTATTCTCCTCACCACAAAAAGGAAGAATGGCCACGTGATTGTGGTATGTCGTACTCATGTCACCTCAGACCCTGATTCTCACAGATGTTGGTGCATGACATCACACAATCATGTGGTCATTCATCTTTTGGAGGGCGATAAGGGGCATTTTCCTCAAAATGTTTAAACGTAATTGAAAATATGTAATAGAGCCCCATCAAGAACAAGTTAAACCGCCTGATGATCCTCGATGAACAGCGTAATCGTTGAACGAGGAGTAAACTAGTTTTTTCTGCGCCACCCGATATACATGTGTAGCAAAATGAGGATCTTTTCACTTTTGTGAAAATCATATTGATTCAATACTATGAGTCAATAATCTTGCATGTGGATTGGCCGCTTTACATTCAGTTTTGAAGTCAATCTACATGCCCACTTAGCTTTAGGGTAATTCTTCGTGCGTTGCATTACATTAGATAAACAGTTCTGTGTCGCAAGAAATGTTGGCCTATTCTTTGTTCACTTGTTTGAGAAAATGTGGAGTCTTCCTGCCTACCTTAATGTAAATCACATGATTCAGAATGCCAATTTTTCCCCCACTGTACTCCTCCAAGTGTCCGACAAGGGCATCATAATACAACCAGCCGTACTTCTTAGTAAACGAGGCGCCAGTGAAATGGCCAGGGCGGTGGAAGGTTGCTCCAGCAAGTGAGTATGTAGTAAAAGTCGCGTGTGCCGGTGATGTTAATGTCCTTAGTTGCACCGTCTCTGGGTAACGTAGGATGTCTGAGGCCAATTTTCTTGCACGCACAATATCGCTGATGGTTAAGACGAGTAATGGGGGCATGTCCATTATGGCCCTGACTTCCTTTCTTGCTCCATCACAACAGATGACACTACAAAGAAACAAGTCGTATCTGAAATGATTAGACATCACAAACCCCTCCCCCTCCAGTGGCAGACACGGGGTTCTACGGGAGTGATCGGATTACTAATAAACATTAGATGGAGTATTTACTTCTGTTGTCCGTGAGAAGTGGCCGCAATAGAAGTTTTTCGTTTGTGAGTAATGCGATCACTCCCGTGGAGCCTTTGTAGGCTTGACGAGTCTACTGTCTCCATTACAACTGACACTACCCCCCCCCCTCCACACATACACATTCATTGGAAACCACTTGGTAGGATGCGTGCGTTCCAGTGCATATGATGTCCCAACAATAACTCTTCTGGCGACAAGGAAGGAATTTAAGGGGAATAAATGAATCATGGGCTGTTTGTATTTTCAACCCATTGGCCCTATGTTAGGCCTGGTAAAAATACTTTCGTTTCTCGTCCGGGGCTCACTGGAAAATTGGGGCGGGGCACTTTTTATTTTTATTTTTCATTTTTCTTACAAATAATTTACTATAACCGCCGTGGAATGTGCCAAAACTTTGAGCGTTGAGGTATATCCGACGATTCCAAGGGTGACAACTTGTGATCCATTAAATTGATGCACCAAAGTCTGGAATGTTTGAAATCATTCAATATACACTCTATTGATTACTGCGCATGCGCGGAAAGCTTGAAGAGATGTTTTTCGGTGGTAAAACGTTGAAATAAAAAATAAAATGAAAATCGGTACGGCGCGATTTTTCGGGGCGGGCAGGGACGAGAAACGAAATTATTTTTTGCCTTACGTCTGTCAGTTAGGGTGCTTATTCATGCGACTGATGTCGCCGATATTTCGTCTAGTATTTCGTCTCGTATTTTTTCCAGAGTGTTAAACATTGCCCTCAATGCCCCCACCTCCTTAGCCTTCAGCCCGGTACACCCTTACACATAGTCCTGTGTGGCAGGAATGTGGGTTCCAAGGAATGCAATTCCCGTTTCATTGTATACGACCGAGAGCACAACTTACCCTAAACTAAACCTTTAAGAGCTTTATTGTTCCTGAGGGGCTGTATTTCTAGGTTACCTGTAAAACCTGGGCCTATTATGGGCTGGGCTTTGAGCTCGAAATTTTGGGCTCGAATGCAAATGGGTTTGACTCAGGACATAGGTGAAACAGGGTCATTTACCGACCTTTCAACTTTGCTTGTTGTCTGGTTGGCAGACATGTCAAGGAGAATTGCTACCATGGGCCCCTGTCAAGATCATAATTAGGGAGTTTGTTTTCCTGCTTGTTTCGGGTTGCAACAAGCACAAACCTACATTACTACATGTTCTACCTCATCGAAATGATATAAGTTGGATACTGATAAACAGTTTAGACCAAGATCTTTGGCCCCAAGCCTAGGATTCTAATATTGGATACTGAGAAAAAATGTAGACCAAGATCAGATGCCACAAGTCAAGGTTTCCAAAATGAGATACTGACAGAGTAGGCCCAGATCAGGGCCACATAACTAGTGTATAGAAATCGGATACTTAAAATCAATGTAGACCCAGATCAGAGGCCACATGCCTAGGGTTACGTAATGGGAAACTGACAGTGTACACCCAGATCAGGTGCCACTTTTGCTTGATATTTTAGTTTAACGCCCCCGTCAACACAGTTAAGGTCATTTTGGAGACGCTGCTTCCAATTTTGTGGGACTTTTTCCCGACATTGAGATGAAATGACACCTCAATCCCTGCCGCCCAATTAAACCAATAGGGTTTATATGCATGGACGGGCCGACTCGCAGCAGTTTTCCTGGGCAGGCTTAGACCTTCTAAGCAGATATTACCAGTACTCATGTGCGGTCGGTATCAACTCTGAGTGGAAGCATCTTGCAGCCCATCTATTTCCAAGCCCCGATGGGCGGGGGCGGTATCAGGTGCCACTTGACAGTGTAGAACCAGATAAGAGGATATAGTCTAGGGTTCCGAAAGGGGATACTGACAGTGTAGGCCTAGATCAGGTGCCAAAAGTATTCCAAAGTGTGATACTGACTAACAGTGTAGATCCAGATCAGAGGTCACAGCGTCTACGGTTCCAAAATGAGATACTGAGAAATAGTACAGACCCAGAACAGATGCCACTTATCAAAGGATCAAGGAAACAACACTTGGCGCATGCGAGGATCGAACCGGGTACCTCTTGATCTCAAATCCGATGCTTTACCACTGCACCACAGCGCTATAGGATTCATAGGGGGGCTAACACTACTATCATGACGAAAACATCTCTATCTAAACATACTGAAAATTGTGATTTTTTATCTTATTTCTGCTCCAAACATACAAAATGATGACATGCCTATGCAAATAAACTGCAAATTTTAACACTGCAAAAAGGGTAAATTTTACGATAAAAATTCTGATGTTTTCCTTAGTTTACTCCAATATAGATGGTGGCTATTCAGTAGAACTGTCTCATTGAGGCGGTTCTATCGAGTACCCACAACCTTTGTTCTAGATTTGAAATAAGAAAAAAAATGTATATCACTGCAAACCCCAGTTTTACTATATAAAATTGGGGTTCACGGGGGTCAAAAGTATACAGGTAGGTTTTCGTGATGAATTGTAGGCACTCGTTAGAACGAGTACCATCTACCTATGTCTTAGAGCAGGAATAAAGAACCTAATGTATACCCATGCAACCCCAAGTTTTACTTTATCAAAGTTGGTTTTAAGGGGTCCAAATTCCCATAGGGGCTTGAAGAAATATATGGGCTGCACGATGCTTCCACGCAGAGTTGATACCGGCCGCACATTAGTACTGGTAATCTGCTTAGAAGGTCTAAGCTTGCCCAGGAAAACTGCTGCGAGTTGGCCCATCCATGCATATAAACTCTATTGGTTTTATTGGGTGGCAGGGATTGAGATGTTGTTTCATCTCAATGTCGGGTAAAAGTCCCACGAAATTGGAAGCAACGTCTCCAAAATGACCTAAATAGTGTTGACGGGGACGTTAAACCTCAAATCAAACAAAACAAAGGGGTCCAAATAGGGTTATACTTGTGCGCAAGGGATTTCACAACGCATACAATAATTTGAGTCGTTATCAGTAATTTACAACATCTTTATTGGATCGATTGTAATCGACAATCGATTCAAAGTTACATACCGCAAAATGTTTTTTCTTGTTATTGTCCACGTGACCATCGCTGATTTGGAAAAGCCGAGGTTATAGTTATTTAAAGAATATAACCTCTCTATTTTTATCGAAGTTACAAATAGGTCAGAATTTCGGTTAAAATATTGCACAAGAGGGCTATCTATAGAATCTGGAAAGGCTCGGCAAAAATCGGAATATGGAGTCTGCTTAGCTGTCTACTCTAGCTCTACACTGTTTGATTATTTAAGTTCTGGTATTTAAGTAAAGGTGCTGTTCATTTGACTAGACCGCTCTATGACCTATATACGGCTAGAAATTTGAGAATGAATAACAAGTTTTTAAACTTCAAGGTCATGTCTCGATCAGTTAAATATATAATGATTTTGAGTACACATTTTGCAGACAGGTCAACCCTTTAAACCCTGGTCAGTGGCGTACAGCAACCAGTGTATTTCCTGAAGTATTCTATTGGGATATGTATCGCTTGCCATTCAGCTAGACGCCAATTGATAGAATGGACGTGCTCAACTTGAGTTGGAAGAGTGCACTCTGAGAGTAAATAAATCAAAGCACTGACAGCATACATGGGGTGCAGGCTGTGAAAACGAATGGGTACTTAGACTGTTGTGTGTAGCTGCAAACAGATGGACTCTGATTGCGGCATCTGATCTGGGTAAACACTGTTTGCCAAACCCATTAGTTAGTACCAGTTTTGAATGTTCAGATAAAACACATATACATGTACATGTATACGCAACAGTCTTTATAGACGTACAAATGACGCGGCTAAGTTTTAATTGATCGCTTGTGAATCGATTCAAAGCTACTAAGGAGGAAAGCTGTTAAGTGATTAAGTCCATCTGACTGTCACGTACTTGTCGGACTATTTTTGCATAGACAATAGCTGCAGTATTGTCAGCGTGTTGCGTAAGACTAAAGAGGGTTATTAATATTGAATTATAGGATGGGCTTGGCAAGCAGTGTAGACCCAGATCTGATGCTGAATGCGGCGTCAGATCAAGCTTTACACTGTAACATTATACTCAAAACTAGAAAAAATGGCCAGTAGTAAATAAAACATTTAAATCTCATTTCAGAAATGTTTGCCCTGAAGACAATCGGTCCACCAGTACTTCCAGTGCTTTGGTTTTAGATATATTGAAAATACCTAAAATTAGAGTGGTAATCTTTATCGATTTTTGATGGTGGTCATGCAATACATACTCAACCTCTGTCCCATCATCGGCGACAGTTAAAGTGCAGGTTGTTCTACTTGACTGCTGGTCTGGTAACTTTCTTTTGCAAGGTGCAAATACAGGGCCGATCCACTTGTCAATTAAAGTCTGCATACTGTGAACTTGGTTGGGTTTTGAACCAGTTGGAACACTGAAATTACAAAATGGTACACAACATTAAAAAATACCTGAAATGTCTGACAAAATTTTAAATTAAATGAGGTTTTGACTGCGGACTAATAGCCTGCTGCATGGAAAGTCAGTCATAAATGAAAGAAAATGGCCCCAAATCTTAAAGCATTCCATGGTAGCACCGATTTGGGTTTAGGGCCTTTTTGTAGAAATGTACAAAATTTCAAAGGGCCATAACTCAAGAAAATAATTTCAGATTTTTTTTTCTTCAAAATTTAATCAGTTCACCTACACATCATTCCCAACCAGTCTGTAAAGTATCAGTGCAAAAGCTTAAATAGTTTTTGCGTTATCTTGCTTACAAGCTTAAAACATGCAAAATTTCAAAGGCCCATAACTCAAGAAAAAAATTTCGGACCTTCTTCAAAAGTTAATCAGTTCATCTAAAGCACACAAAATTTCAAAGGGCCATAACTAAAAAAAAATATATTTTTGATTCTTTTCAAAAATAAACCAGTTCATCTACTAATCATCCCCGACCAGTCTGTAAAGTTTCAGGGCAAAAGCTCAAACAATTTTTGTGATATCTTGCTAACAAGCTAAAATTGTGAAAAATTTCAAAGGGCCATAACTTAGAATTTTTTTTAATGTTTTCACAAGTTAATCAGTTCATCTTTTCATCATCCCCAGCCAGTCTGAAAAGTTTATGGGCAATAACTCAAATAATTTTTTGAGATATCTTGCTTACAAGCTTAAAACACACAAAAAATTTGAAAGGCCATAACTCAAGAAAATAATTTCAGATTTTCTTCAAAAGTTAATCAGTTCATCTACACATCATCCCAAACCAGTCTTTTAAGTTTCGGGGGAAAACCTCAAATAGTTTTTGAGATATCTTGCTTACAAACTTAAAACGTGAAAAATTTCAAAGGGCCATAACTCAAGAAAAAAATTTAAGATTTTTTTTTCAAAAGTTAATCAGTTCATATACTTATCATCCCCGATCAATCTGTAAAGTTTCGGGGAATAACCTCAAATTGTTTTTGAGATATCTTGCTTACAAACTCAAAATGCGAAAAATTTCAAAGCGCCATAACTAAAAAACAATCGGATTTTTTTCAAAAGTTGATCAGTTCACCTACTTACCATCCCCGACCAGTCTGTAAAGTTTTGGGGAAAAACTTCAAATAGTTCTTTAGATATCTTGCTTATAAACTTTAAAAGCGAAAAATTTCAAAGGGCCATAACTCAAGAAAAAAGAACAAAAATTCGGATTTTTTTCAAAAGTTAATCAGTTCATCTACTTATCATCCCCAACCAGTCTTTTAAGTTTCGGGGAAAAACCTCTAATAGTTATTGAGATATCTTGCTTATAAACTTTAAACGCGAAAAATTTCAAAGGGCCATAATTCAAGAAAAAATTTTGGATTTTTTTTTCAAAAGTTAATCAGTCCATCTACTTATCATCCCCGACCAGTCTGTAAAGTTCTATGGAAAACCCTCAAATTGTTTTTGAGATATCTTGCTTACAAACTTTAAACGGAAAAAATTTCAAAGGGCCATAACTCAAGAAAAAAAATGGATTTTTTTCAAAAGTTAATCAAATCATCTACTTATCATCCCTAACCAGTCTTTTAAGTTTCGGGGAAAAACCTAAAATCGTTTTTGAGATATCTTGCTTACAAACTTTAAACGCGAAAAATTTCAAAGGGCCATAACTCAAGAAAAAAATTCGTTTTTTTTTTATCAAAAGTTAATCAGTCCATCTACTTATCATCCCCGACCAGTCTGTTTTTTTTTGGTTTTTTTTTGGTTTGGGTTTTACGGCCCTTTCAAGATTATTTCACTCATATCGAGCCGATTGTTAATCATAGGTGGGCGAAAACCGGAGTACCCGGAGAAATACCACCCGACCTTCCTGACAAATTCATCTACAATATACAAATGCAAATCCAAAAAGGGGGCCTCGGTATCAGAGGAATTTGCTCTGTTTAACCGAAGTTCTGGGGAATAAATCTGACTGATCAAACTATCCAAGTAAGTATTGTCAATATTCAACAAACCACCCAAACATCCAGAATATGTGTTGGAGCTCTCCTCCGTAATAAGCAAATTGACGGCGCTGCGAAGTGTCATGGTGTTATGTATAACAGTGTGACTAGGGCGTGGCTAGCTTTGGAGGGGTGGGGGTGGGGGTGAGGACGAAACCCCAGTTTTGGGCCAAAAATCGTATGAATTTTTTTTATCAGACGGCCGAGGGGAATTTGCCCACGTCCCCTCTAGTTACTCTCCTTGTGACATCGGATCCTGCGAACTAATTTGCTTCATCTGCGTTTTGCCTACACCTATCATATTAACTCTTGTATCTTTTACAACGGGTAAATGCAGTTCTGATTCTGAAAATCTTCAATACGCTCAAATGAAAATCCTATCCATTTGATAAATCGATATTTCACAAACACTAACTTAAATGTTTAACAGATTCTTTGCTCACAAATCCATTAATCATTTGAGGAGATAGGTGCTGCAATCTCATTGAAGAGCGTAAACTCAATGTATGTCTGCTGAATTAGAGCTGTACCAACACTGGAAAATACTGAGGACAAAATACAGAATGAGCATGTCGATTCTCAGGTGAACATGGGTGTGGCTAGCTTTGTGATCGTACGCCCCCGCCCATAGGGGCTTGAAGAAATATATGGGCTGCACGATGCTTCCACGCAGAGTTGATACCGACCGCACATTAGTACTGGTAATCTGCTTAGAAGGTCTAAGCTTGCCCAGGAAAACTGCTGCGAGTCGGCCCGTCCATGCATATAAACTGTATTGGTTTTATTGGGCGGCAGGGATTGAGATGTCGTTTCATCTCAATGTCGGGTAAAAGTCCCACGAAATTGGAAGCAACGTCTCCAAAATGACCTAAATAGTGTTGACGGGGACGTTAAACCTCAAATCAAACAAAACAAAAGCTTTGTGATCGTGGATCGTGTTTTTCCTGATGCCCTCGAGTGCATTGGCTCCAATACCTCCCACTAGCTACGCCTCCGGTGAAGATAAGCTAAAA
Source organism: Lucinisca nassula (assembly GCA_963580285.1). Classification (NCBI taxonomy): domain Eukaryota; kingdom Metazoa; phylum Mollusca; class Bivalvia; order Lucinida; family Lucinidae; genus Lucinisca; species Lucinisca nassula. The sequence continues at coordinate 24,902,234 of OY757014.1, read as the reverse complement.
ACTTACCTTAGAATGATTCCTCGCTGAATCATTTGTTGTCTTCGACTTGGGCATTCAGTATTGTTGCAGTGGGTCGAGAAGGCGCAGGAGATCAGTCGGTTTAGTTGTGATGCAATCATGTCCCACTCTCCACCATAGGAATCGACATATCTACTGGTCATCTGTGTTCCATGAACTTCTGTTAGCCACAGAGCTTTTGCTTCATCAAAACTTTTGTTCTCCATCAGACTCAGACAGTTCAACAGGGTTCTATAAATGGGATCATAAGTTTGGGTAGGTTCTTCTATGACATTCTGGAGCTGTTGCTTGAAGGTCGGATGTTCCAGGAAGGCTAAGTACACAATGGTCAGAATATTGTCTATAGTACAAGTATTCACCATGGCATAGCTTCTCGTTCCATCTGAAACAGACCCGCCCCAGGCAGGCACTGCTGGGTATCTTCGCTTGTTTTGTGTTCTTTCGAGAGTCTTTTTTCTCTTTCTCTTTTCACTTCCCCACTCGTCATCCTCCCAACTCTGGCCAATGAGGTCTTTCTTCTCGAGCGTCTTTTTTCTCTTTCTCGTTTCACTTCCCCCCTCGTTATCTTCATAACGCTGTCTACTGAGATATTTCTTTGCGAGTTTCTTTTTTCTCTTTCTCCTTTCACTTTCCCCCTCGTCATCTTCCAAACGCTGGCCACTGGGGTCTTTCGTGCCGAGTGACTTTCTTCTCTTTTTCTTTTCCCTTGTCCCCTCGTTATCTTCCCACCGCTGGCCACTGAGGTCTTTCTTTCTGAGTTTCTTTTCTCTCTTTCTCTGTTCATTTTTTCTCTCGTTATCGGTCCTCTTACTACTTAGGTTATTCCTAGCGCTAACACCATTCTTTCTATTTCGATCGTTCATCGTTCGTTTTGCTCCCGTATGCTTTTCGTCATTCTTCCACTTCTTGTGTTCCAATCCGGCGGCCTTAGCACCTTTATTCCTGTATTTCGTTTCTTTAGCAGGTCTCTGAGGTCCTATCTTTGATGGCGTTTTGCACCAGTTTTCTTCTGCAAGGTCGATGTCTGTTTCGTCTGAGCTGTCTTCAGTACTGCGATTCCTGGCACCTGAACGTGGAGTTCGTTTCGACGCTTTGCTTCTGGTTACATCACAACGTTTTGGTTGATATCCTCTGCCTTTGTTTTTTGTGATAGGCACTTTCCTTATCTTCTTCTTTCTGACGCCTGGATATTTGACCTCTGAAAGTCGTCCGACCACAGCATTTCTAATTTTCATTGTAAAATTGGAAGGACGAAAACCTCTTTTTCTCCGCAGTGTATCAATCTTTATCACCTTAAACCAAGCCTCCACCGGGGCATTGGTGTCTCTCGTTGGTTGCTCGTCCTCATCTGTGTCACTGTTTTCGTCACTGGTATCTCCACAGTATCGGGCTAGTGATCCCAGAAGCATGCCACTAAAAAGCGGGAAAATCGGTAGGTACTTCTTTAAAAGGATGTCTACCTGCTCCTGTGAAAAAAAAGGGTTTCGGGCTGTTCCACTTTGGTTGTTTTCTTCATCTGGTTCCAATTCGATATCATTGGCTATGTTCCTGAAAAAGCCTGTGTACGGTGATCGCGATTCTATCGTCCCCTCTGTGAGGAACAAATCACCCTCTGCATTTTTGCAATGATCCACAGTGGTGCCTTCTTCCGCTTCTTCCATTTCTTGCAGTTGACACGCTTTGAAAGTGTCAATGGCATTCTGCACCCTATCAGTGATGACTTTTGACTGCAGAATGGTGCAGCACCGCCGGAAGACCTGTCCTCCTTCCTGAAGGCTTCTGCTGTTTACAATGGCTGCAAACATCTTCATAAGAAGTCTTCGAAATTCTTTTTGCCGTCCTGTCATCGATGATTTGTTGATATCTCTCGCAAATGTGTGCATCATATGTGCAGTGCAGAAGTGAATTACTGTAAATTCAGAGAGGTAATCAACCCCATAATCCCCGTTCTGAAGCTTCATTGAAACATTGAGGTATCCTATCACCGTCAATGAATTAAATATCAGCATTGCACTTTGGACCAGAGACCAACTCCAATCCGTTTCTACTTTCCTAGGCTGAAGTTTCTTCCTGCTGATGAATCTACACGACCGTACTATTCGATGCAGAAAGAAAGATATCGTTGGGACAGTGTGATCAGTTGTCACCATATCCCCAAGCGATATCGGTGGCAACTGCCCATCATTTCTCACTACCAACGAATAGTACAGGGCCCGATGTTGTCCTTCTATGGCTTGGATGACACTCCCGGTTGCATCGAAGTACAAATCCAAACTCTTCGTTTTTGATCTTGCACAAAGAATTTCGAGTTGGTCCCTGCAGTATAAGTGGATGATAAATGGGTCTGCCGATATGAATTGCACATAACCCCGGACCTCACTTTGGCCATCTTGGTCCTCATACGATTTCTTAAGTAGGACCATTTCTTGAACAATATCTCTGTGCAATATTTCTTTTGCCACTATTTCAGAAACTGCTTTCCGCAATACTTCAGTCGAAGGACAGGAAGAATAATTTCCATGGTCCATCTCTTCGTGTCGAGTGTTCCTCAAATTTTCATAATACTGATTGGTTGTTCCAGTCCTTACTGAAGCCTCTGCCTTCTGTTTTCTATTGCTTCCTTTGAGGGAACGGCGGTTAATTTCTTCCTTTGAGTGCGATACTTCACCTGTCCTAGAAACATTTACTTTTACCGACTGACCCAGCTTTGGCTCATTTTCTATGGTGAACTGATACTCACAAAGGCATCTTTCTCCTTTGCATCTTGCCTTGCCACGAAAAAACACACAATTGATTTTTCGGGAGGTGATTCCTCTAACCCTGTTGTACCAAAACTGTAAAACACAGCGCGGTTCTCTTTTGGTAAACTTCGCAAACAAAATATCACCCCAGTCTCTTTGAAGACGCCGCTGACCTGGTGTTCTCAATGGTCTCACTTGCTGCCATTCTTCTGCTGATAGTGCTATATACCAGGAGTTCAGGGTATCCTTGCTACAATCAGCTTTCCATCTTTCCTCATTCAACTCGTGGTCAAGATTCTCTCCTTTACTAACATCATTATCACTCTCATCCTCTTCATCACGACCATTATCCGCGACATCATCATCTTCATCTTTCTCGCCATAGTCTTCTTCATCTTTCTCGTCATCGTCTTCTTCATCTGTCCCGTCATCGTCTTCTTCATCTTTCCTGACGTCTTCTTCATCATTCCCGTCATCGTCTTTTTCATCTTTCTCGCCATCGTCTACTTCATCTCCCTCGACATCGTCTTCTTCATCTTTCCCGTAATCATCTTCTTCATGTCTCTCGTAATCGTCTTCTTCATCTTTCCTGTCATCGTCTTCTTCATCATTCTCGTAATCGTCTTCTTCATCTATTTCGTAATCGTCTTCTTCAACTTCCACGCCATCGTCTACTTCATTATTCTCGTCATCGTCTTCTCCATCATTCTCGTCTTCGTCTTCTTCATCTTCTTCGCCTATGTCTTCTTTATCTTTCTCGTCATCGTTTTCTACATCTAGTTCGTCATCGGCTTCTTCATCTTTCTCGCCATCGTCTTCTTCATTTTTCTCGCCATCGTCTTCTTCAACTTTCTCGTCAAGGTCTTCTTCATATTCACCGCCATAGTCGACTTCATTTTTCTCGTCATCGTCTTCTTCATATTTTACGTCATAGTCTTCTTCATCTATCTCGCCATCGTCTTCTTCAACTTTCTCGTCTTCGTCTTCTTCATCTTCCTCATCTTCCTCGTCATCGTCTTCTTCATCTTTCTCGTCATCGTCTTCTTCATCTTCCTCGCCATCGTCTTCTTCATCTTCCTCACCATCGTCGTCTTCATCTTTCTCGTAAATGTCGTCTTCATGTTTCTTGCCATCGTTTTCTTCATCTTCTGTGTCTTCGTATTCTATATCTTTCTCGTCATCGCCATCTCGATCGTTTTCTTCGTCTTTCTCGTCATCGTCTTCTTTATCTTTTCCACCATAGTCTTCTTCATCTTTCGAGCCATTGTTTTTGCCACCTTTCTCGCCATCGTCTCCTTCATCCTCCTCGCTATCGTCTTCATCATCGTCTTCTTCATCTTTCTCGTAATCGTCTTCTTCATCTTTCCCGCCATCGTCTTCTTCATCTTTCTCGTCATCGTCTTCTTCATCTTCTTTGCCATCTTCTTCTTCATCATTCTCACAATCGTTTTCGTCATCTTTCTCGTCCTCGTCTTCGCCATCGTCTTCTTTATATTTTTCGTAACGGTCTTCTTCATCTTTCCCGCCATCGTCTTCTTCATCTTTCTCGTCATCGTCTTCCTCATCTTCCTCTCCATCGGATTCAACATTCTCGCCATCGTCTTCTTCATCTTTCTCGGCATCGTCTTCCTCATCTTTCTCGTAATCGTCTTCTGCATCGTTCACGTCATCGTCTCCTTCATCTTTCTCGTCATCGTCTTCATCTTTCTCGTGATCGTCTTCTTCATCTTCCTCGCCACAATAAATTTCTTCATTTGTCTCGCCATCGTCATCTTCATCTTTCTCGTCATCGTCTTCTTCATCTTTCCCGTCATCATCTTCTTCATCTTTCCCGTCATCGTCTTCTTCATCATTCTCGCCATCGTCTTCTTTATCTTTCTCGCCATCGTCTTCTTCATCCATTTCGTCATCGTCTTCTTCATCTTCCCCGTCATCGTCTTCTTCATCTTTCTCGTCGTCTTCTTCATCTTCTTCGCCATTTTCTTCTTTATCTTTCTCGTCATCGTCTTCTACATCGTCCTCGTCATCGTCTTCTTCATCTCCCTCGACATCGTCTTTTTCATATTTCTCTTCATCGTCTTCTTTATCTTTCTCTTCATCGTCATCTTCATCTTCCGCCCCATCGTCTTCTTCATCTTTCTCGTCATCGTCTTCTTCGTCTTTCCCGCCATCGTATTCATCTTTCACGCGATACTCTTCATCAACATAATCATCATCCTCGCCAACATCAATATCTTCATCATCATCATCATCATGCTCACGATAGTTTCCTTTATCATTTTTCACTCGTAACCGCCCAGTTCCATCTGGGATAGGTATGTCTTCTATATCGTGGGAGTGGTGAACAGTGCGTTTCTTCTTTTTCTCAAGCACATATTCTTGACTGTTGTACCTCTTGGGTCTCCTTTTGTGTTTTCGCTTCGGCCGGTCCATGATATTACCTAAAATAAAAATTGGTATGAATAAAGTGGTACAGGGACCATGTGCTCATCTGTGTGTACTGATCAGGAAAGAACCATTAAAATGGACTGGGGACGAAGACATATGAGTAAGTATAATAGATCATGGTCGGTAATTAGCAGTACTCGGTCGGTAAGTAGCAGTACCAGGTTCATGTGTACGAAATTACCTGTTTGTATCCTTTATGGTTAGGCCACACCAAACAAACCCCAGTTTATCATCAGCGCCCGCATTCGAAAATGGACTCGGATCAACATTCTTTTAGAATAAAAAATATGCATGCATTTGAAAATGGCTCCGCATCATTTTAAAAAAAAATCAATAAAATACCTTAATCTGTTCACTACGGAACCCGGGAAGGGACATGCATTTTGTTTTTTATATGATGTGCAGACAAGATAATATCTTGTGCGCACAAGATATTATCTTGTTCGCACAACTTATTATCTTGTCCGCACAAGATATTATCTTGTTCGCACAAGATATTATCTTGTTCGCACAACTTATTATCTTGTCCGCACAACATAATATCTTGTTCGCACAACTTAATATCTTGTGCGCACAACTTAATATCTTGTTCGGACAACATAATATCTTGTGCGCACAACATATTATCTTGTTTACACAACATAGATCTTGTGCAGACAACAGATTATCTTGTGCGAACAAGATATTATCTTGTTCGCACAACTTAATATCTTGTGCAGACAACATAATATCTTGTGCGCACAACTTACTATTTTGTTCTTACCTTTTTCTTACAATTTTATCAGACGCATAAGATGTTATGTTGTCTGCACAAGATATATGTTGTCTGCACAAGATAATATGTTGTGCAAACAAGATAATATGTTGTGCAAACAAGATAATATGTTGTGCGAACAAGATAATATGTTGTCCGCACAAGATATATTATGTTGTCTGCACAAGATATTAACTTGTGCGCACAAGATATTATCTTGTTCGCACAACATATTAAAATAAAAATACATGTCCCTTTCCGGGTTCCGTAGTTCACAGAAAACTTAAACGCTCATAATGCTGACTGGACCGTGCACTATTTTGTTGTTGGTCGTGGGGGGCGCTCCTCAATAATTGTTGGTTGCACAGTGTCCTCCACATTTTTGGAAGCCCTTACCCCCCTCTTGCGGGTGGCTTCCTTCCTAAATTCATACCTCCAATATCGGGCCGGTTCGCCACCCTAGCCCCGTACCGCGAGGATATTGACGGGAAGAATGGTTCTATCAAGTCCCTGCAATCTATGTTTTGAGCAGAAAATCAGTTTCATTATGTTTGATATATCAATAAATACTGAAATATTCTGAAATCTGCTCCAAACATAGATTGTGGGAAAATGTAAGAACCGTTAGATGAAGCCGTTATAACGAGTGCCTAGCATTAATGTTGTTTTTTAGGGGGGGGGGGGGATAAAATAAAATTAAAAAAAAAAATAAAAAAAAAATAAAAATATTTATACATCCCAGCAAACCTAAGTTCCAATACATAAAACAATATCAGTCCTAAAGAAAACTTGTCTACATAATTTTGACCACATCAAACCCCACTTTTATATAGTAAAACTGGGATTTACAGGGGTAAGCATTATTTTACTCATAACTGCTAAAAACATAGATTGTGTGTACTCGATAGAACCGCCTCGTCCTGCAATCTATGTTTTGAGCTCTGCGTGGAATCATCGTGCAGCCCATCAATATCTTAAAGTCCCGATGGGCGGGGCGGTTTTTCGAGAGAAAAAGTTGCAATGTACTTGAATAGACATTTTCGTCGTTGTGCTTGGCCTTGATCAGACGTCACTGTCTTGCGGAAACACGCATATATAATTTTGATCCCCTCCGTACGAAGTAATGTCTATTACCTCCGCCCATCGAGTCTTGGAGAAATAGCTGGGCTGCACGATGCTTCCACGCAGAGCTGGTACCGATAGCACATGAGTACTGGTAGTCTGCTTAGAGAGCTAAGCCTGCCCAGGAAAACTGCTGGGAGTCCATGCATATAACCATTTCGGTTTTATTGGGCGGCAGGGATTTAGATGTCATTTCATCTCAATGTCGGTTAAAATTCCCACAAAATTGGAAGCAGCCTCTTGAAAATGACCTTTCATCCTTCTATAGAACATATTTAACTTCACTACATCTGATGTGTGGGAATGTGTGGCGGCGGTGAAATGTCTCCTTACCCTACATCATAGTGTAGATTATATTTTCTTGTCCTTTGGGATCATTGATTCCATTGTGGAATTTTGAAAATAACTGAGGGTAACTGATGAGGCCTTAATGGCCGAAACTAGCTACTCTGGCCCAGAAAGCATGTACATTCCATATTTTTTAGTTCTGTGGTGTATTCCTTGATTCCAAAGAATAACCCTTCTATAGGACATATTTACAGTGTTGACGGGGACGTTAAACATCAAATTAAACAAAACAAATTATTCGCGAAAAAAAACGACATTATTCGCGAAAAAAATGATGAAATGATGAGAAAACGTGTGCTATTTCTTCTGATTTTTGTCCAAAATATAGATTGCTGGGACCCATAATAATCTATTTCTAGCAGAAATAAGAAAAACAAGAGTGGCATGATGGCCATGGGTCGCCCACCTGGGCCCCGAGATGGTGATGGTCACCATGACTATTTCACCGTAAGGAAAGTCACATAAGGAACATTTCTGTGGAATTGTTCTGAGATCAGCCTCAAGGGCTTTGGTAGAAGGTCACCCAAGGAACATTTCTGTGAAATTATTTTGAAAAAGGCCAATGGGTTAGGAGGAGATGTCGTTTAAAAGTTTTTCTATTTTTAGCTCTGGCGGCCATTTTGTTTAGCGGAGCGGAACCCATTTCAGCAATTTTAGTAGAGTCATCCAAGGATCATTTCTGTTAAATTATTTTGAAATCGGGCCAATGGACAAGGATGATGTCGTTTAAAGGTTTTTTTTTTCTATTTTTAGCTCTGGTGGCCATTTTGTTTAGCGGAGCCGAACCATTTTATACATTTTGGTAGAGGGTCTACCAACTACTAAAGAACATTTCTGTGAAATTGTTTTGAAATCGGGCCAATGGGCTAGGAGGAGATGTCGTTAAAAGGTTTTTTATATTTTTAGCTCTGGCGGCCATTTTGTTTAGTGGAGTGGAACCATTTTAGCTATTTTGGTATAGGGTCACCCAAGGAATATTTCTGTGAGATTATTTTGAAATCGGGCCAATGGGCTAGGAAGAGATGTCGTTTAAAGGTTTTTTTTTTTTCTATTTTTAGCTCTGGCGGCCATTTAATTAGCAGAGTGGAACCATTTAAACAATTTTGGTAAAGGGTCACCCAAGGAACATTTCTGTGAAATTATTTTAAAATCGGGCCAATGGGCTAGCACATGTCGTTAAAAGGTTTGTTCTATTTCTAGCTCTGGCGGTCATTCTGTTTAGCAGAGCTGAACAATTTTAGCAATTGTGTTAGGAACATTTCTGTGAAACTATTTTGAAATCGGGCCAATGGGCTAGGAGGAGATGTCGTTTAAAGGTTTTTTTTCTATGTCATTTTGTTTAGCGGAGTGGAACCATTTTAGCAATTTTGATAGAGGGTCACCCAAGAAACATTTCTGTGAAATTATTTTGAAATATGGCCAATGGGCTAGGAGGAGACGTCGTTTAAAGGTGTTTTTTTTTTTCTATTTTAAGCCCTGGCGGTCATTTTGTTTAGTGGAGCGAAACCACTTAGCATTTTTGGTAGAGGGTCGCCCAAGGAACATTTCTGTGAAATTATTTTGAAATCGGGCCAATGGGTTAGGAGGATATGTCGTTTAAAGGTTTCTCTATTTTTAGCTCTGGCGGCCATTTTGTTTAGCGGAGTGGAACCATTTTAGCAATTTTGGTAGAGGGCCACCCAAGGAACATTTCTGTGAAATTATTTTCAAATCCGGCCAATTGGCTAGGAGGACAAGTCGTTTAAATGTTTTTTCTATTTTTAGCTCTGGCGGCATTTTGTTTAGTGGAGCGGAACAATTTTAGCAATTATGGTAGTGGGTCACCCAAGGAACATTTGTATGAAATTATTTTGAAATCGGGGCTATGGGCTAGGAGGAGATGTCGTTTAAAGGTTTCTCTATATTTAGATCTGGCGGCCATTTTGTTTAGCGGAGCAGAACTATTTTAGCAATTTTGGTAGAGGGTCACCCAAGGAACATTGCTGTAAAAGTATTTTGAAATCCATTCTGCGGTTAAGGAGATGGCATTAAAAAGAAATTGTTGACGACGCACGAGGCACGCACGACGCACACCGCACGACGCACTACGCACGCCGGACACAGGGTGATCACAATAGCTCACCTTGAGCACTTCGTGCTCAGGTAAGCTAATAAAAAAATAAAACCCAGTTTTACTGTAATGAATATTAACCCATATACGACAATGGATCTACTCTGCTTGAAAATATACCGAAAACAGGTTACTATAGCATGATTCATAACAATGTACGTACGTACTTTAAGTAAAAAGAAATATAAACTCAACGTCGCGTCTGAATTGGACTACTTGACAATATCCCAAAAAGGCCGATATTTATAGGTTATTGACTTTATATTGTGAAATATTCGGCCCGAGTTCATATGGCGAAGGACGCACGAGCTTGCGAGTGCGTCTCCGCCATATGAACGAGGGCCGAATATTTCACAATATAAAGTCAATAACCTTTTTATTATATACCCAAAACTTCAACTCTTTCAAAACTCAGGACTGCCTGGCATAGAAATCTGAATATAAGATGATAATATATACTTTTAAGTGGCTTGAAATAGAAAATAATGCAGATTGTTAAATGTCTTCCTACACATTGCGAAACCACGCCCAATGGCGCCAAAGTGAATATGACGTTAACGTTGTTGGATGTGACGTCATTAAAAGCGTCGACGTTTGTCAACGCATGACGCCATTTTCTCTGGAGTGTCCGTTTTTATTCTGTCAAAATACTCCTGATTTACTGAAAGAATCTTTTGTAAACCTTAACAGATTGCAGGTAGGTCATATTTGTTAGCATTAAATGCGCTTTATGCTCTGTCTCACAGCCTACATTCGGTTTGTTTCCAAATTCTCTTAGTCGGTTCGCACGACAAGATGGCTGCCGATTGCTATGATTCAAAACTAAGAATTTTGAAAGTAGTCCTATTCTGCACGTGACTCCTTATCTCCGGGCAATATCCACTTGACTACGGGCAATATGGAAAAATATTGACCGGTAACTTCTGTACAAAGTAAACGGGGCATTTTCTGGGTATATAATAAACAAATGTATATGGGTTAAGTACTGCTTCTGTAAAAGTTAAAGAAATAATAAGTTGGCCTATCATCAGTTAATTACTTAAACCTGTTGAAGTGTGATTACTTGTCTACGTTTATTGTTTAAAACAGCATTATTATCAGTCGCCTCGCAGGCGCTGAGATGATAAAGTGTGAAACCAAATCAATTTATAGTGGACAAAAATTAGAAAATCATTACGTCAACACGCCTATTCAAATAAGTTGAAACTTTTAGCACCCAAAACAACTTTCCTGTTGAAAAAGCCTATTTTTTTTATAAACATCCAGGCCTTAAACTTTCCAGGCATGAGCAGGATTTCAGGCTTTCAAATCCTGATTTTTCCTAAATTTCAGACTTTTGAGATTCTGACTAAAACGTTTTAAATGACTATTTTAAACCTAATCCTGCTGAATAAATTTATTAATCACCCTCATTTCTGACTATCTGCCAGTCAAATAATTTGATATATTGTATTCATTCAAACTGCATTGCAAAAGTGTAGAACCTGATCATATGAATTCTTTAGAAGCCACCTGATCAGGATCTACATTGATTATCACCAACAGATGAATGTTTTCTTTTTTCTAATTTTTGTCGCACAAATAGATTGTCAAAATTTTTCTGCGAGGCTGTTCTAACGAGTACCCGCAATCAATACTTTAGAGCAAAAATACGAAAAAAATAATAGATAACCCTTTAAACCTCTATAAACCCCAGTTTCGCTGTATAAAATTATGATTGCCATTACGAAAACACGCCTATAAATATTTGAAAAACAAAAACACCAACAGTGATTGTTTTCTAATAAACAAATCTGATATTTTTTATATTATAATTCCAAATATGGATTGTGTGGACCCATTAAAACCGCCTTGATGAGGTGGTTCTAACAAGTACCCTAAATACAGTTTTGGAGCAGAAATAAGACATATGGGGCGAAATTACATAGGAGAGTTTTGTGCTGGGGGGTCAACATTTTATAGGCGTGTTTTCGTGATGGTGGCAAAATTTAACTAGACATAACCAAATAAATGACATAGTAGGGGTACTCATTATTTGCTTTCTTTTTACACAAAAGTTGTAGATTTTATGTACATTCAGAATCGCCTCTATGGACCAAAACCATTACGATACACTATATAAAGAGTCAGTTACACAACTCTGAGTTCGTGCAGAATTTTGATAAAAATTCGCACTATTGTCAATGCATGAGGGTAATACATTTTAGGGCACGCCTTCAAACTCACGACCCCTGGTCGGAGTGGATGTTTATCCCCATTTTTGTTTTAATTTGACATTCTTTATGTATGTGTCTAAGTTTTGTTTGCTGATATGCTGCAGATAAGTGCCTGTTTCCAAACAAATATTACCTCTCTTATGTGTGAATGACAACGTTTTGTGGGTACTTATAAGAAGCGACTCATCAATGCACTTCTGAGTAGTACCCACATCACATGTTTTCGCAAGTCTTATCTGGAGCCTCATGTATGTAATAAAGATTTATTGGAAAGGTCCCTCATTGGAAAGGGCCTTCAGGACCTTTCCACAGTTTTTAAGTGAAATTTGAAGCTATCATGCTCCAGTGTAGACTTCTCTTTATAATTTGCTTATTGCAATCATAATCGTCTCGACAAAAGAATGTGAAGCAGTCAAAATTACGCAGGGATACTTTATTGTTCTTATACACTTTACAAGTATGGGGTTTTACAAAAAGCTTGTCTTGTGTTAGCAAGAGGCACAGCGTGCCTTCAAGTGAATATGTCTAGTATTCAAACTTTCCAACTTTATTGAATCGAATGACACGTATGTGTGGCGCTGATTTGTATTTTCAATGAGCCGAGGCAAAGCGAAATACTAAATGAAGGTGGTCAGAAAGTGCGACAACCAAGGAAACGTCCTATCAGTGGACAAGTAAAAACTGGAATTCTAATTTAGGCTAGATAACGATCTGCAACAATTGTCTTGAGTAACCTTGAGGCCTTTTGCAGTTGTACATTAATGCCAGATTTCTTTATAAATAAAACATGCCGATGCATTATTTTTATAGAAACTGAATCCGACGAGTATCACTTAAACAGATGAAATATTTTGATGAGTTGTGGCTTACAGATAGTAGACATTAAAAAGATCTTGCTAATAAGAAATGCTTTATTTCGTTTTAAATAGCCTCACCGAGGCAACATTTTCTCTAACAGGTACGGGCGTATATATTTGCAAAGTGGATGCATACATATTATTTGCGAGGTATAAAGCCATGATTTTACATGGAGATATTTTTACACGATCTAACCGATTTCTCTCTTGTTAGATATTTATGCCACGCCACAAAGTGGAGAAATGCGTAACCTTTTGCCCTTTGCCCTTCGTATGTGCGTGCGTGCGTATGTATGCCACACTTTGCAGTACAATACGTGTCTCCGCATTTTCTCTCCTACAGTATTTTGAATACAGGGCATTAGAACTTGCTACACCGTTCAGACATGGATTGAACACGCGCATAAAGGAAACAGGATTTTGATTCAGTCCATCTTTGCTTTTAGAAATATGTACCTGTAAACGATATATTGGTCAATTCGGTGGCATGGAATGTTTTTTTAGTAGTGTTCGTGTATCTACAAATCTTCCTACAGTATTTAATGCAGGGCATTAAAACTTGCAACACAGTTCAGGTATGCATTGAATATGTTCATACAGGATACAAGTTTCTGATCCAGGCTCCTATTGCAGAAATTTGTCCCCTAAAACTACACATATATTTATACCATATGTGTAGCATAGGGTGTTATATAGTTATATCCGTGTCTCCACAATTCCTCCTATAGTATTTAATACAGGGCATTGAAAATAGCAACACAGTTCAGACATGCATTGTACATGTGCATAAAGGATACAAGTTTCTGACCCAGTCTCTTATTGCATAATTATGTCCGTTAAACAACTAAAATATTTATACCATATATGTAACATAGAGGGTTAAATAGTACTGTTTGTGTCTCCACAAATCCACCTACGATATTTGATGCAGGATAGTCAAACAGGCAACAAAGTGCAGACATGTAGACATGTATTAAAGAACAGAACTTTTATTCAGTCTCTTAAAGAAGAATGAGTTTCCCTTAAACAACTGGAACCTTTTGGCAATTTGTTTTGCATAGGAGGTTCAACAGTACTGTTTGTGACTCCTCAACTATTCCTACCGTATTTGACGCATTACATTGAAACGTGAAACAAAATTCAGACATGCATTGAACAAGTGCGTGCAGGAAAAAACAATATTCTAGTTCATCTTCTTATTGCTGAAATATTGAAAAACGTAAATATCTAATAGCTATTTTTGTAACATTGAGGTTTCAATTGCACTGTATGTGTCTCCGACACTACTTCTACAATATGTGCTACACCGCAATGAAACTTGCAACACGTTTTATACATGTATTGAACATGTACATCAAGGGAATAAATTTTAGATGTTTCCTTAACGAACTTTAAAGCGAACAAATATGAATATCACATTCGAATTTTAATCCAAGTTTTGTATAGAAATTCTATTGAAAATTAAGGCGTTTAACCTCAATCAAATAGCAGTAAAACTTATTCATTATTCATAAGAAGGTTCTAACACGACGTTTTAAGGGTTGATTGTGTTTAAAGAAGAACAGAAAATGCAACTTTGCTGATAATGCTCATTTGAAAGCAGCAGACCTTTCAATTGGTTTATTTTTAAAGAAGCCAACTTGTCCTACATACTTATTATTTTCTGTTTTGTTTATCTGTATTGGAGTTTACTGCCCAGTCAACACTATTTAAGTCATATCGAGCCGGTCACTTTACCTATCCACACTTTCCAATGACAAACTTACACGGAAACGGTTAACAAATACATGTCATCGGATTCATGATCAACCTCCGAGTAAGAATGTTGGTGACCCCGCCAGGCATCAAACCCATGTCCTCCTGATCAATACTATTTAGATCATATCGAGCCGGTCACTTTGCCTATCTACAATTTCAGAAGAAAATCTTATAACGGAAACGGTTAACAAATACATACGCATTCTTTCTAAGAAAATGACAACGGTCCTGCTTGAATCAGTGCGTTCATGACCAATGCCACGCAAGAATGTTGCCGACGCCGCCAGGTATCGAACCCGTATCCATTTACATGTAGCTCAATTCTAACCGGCCAGTTTACCATCAGCACCCTCACTTTTCCCTGACATGCTTATAAATGAGCAGTTAACAAGTACTGAGGACTTTCTTATGGCATAAGTCGACATATGCCCTTCTTAAATCAGCGACAGAGAGGGCATTACCTGAGAATAGATTTCATTATAAATCTCCACAAAAATATATTGCCGACACAAACAAGTATAGAACCCGTGACCCCCTAATCGGCAGATATTAATACGCATTACAACATGCCCATGTAATTTATACAGAAGAGCAACGACAGGAACTAATACAAATGGATCCCACATCCTGTCGCAATGAACGTAATCATCTTTTTTACGGTTATAGCATTTCCCTAGAGATTAGCATCTGAAATTCAAGCGTTGCTACAACCTACAAACAAGTACATCTCCGGTAGCATCTGGTAATAGCATTGTTATCGACTTTGTGCCGTTGACAGACGTCTGGTAATAGCAGATTTTCCGATTTTGTGCGATTGACAGACGTCTGTCAATAGCAGATTTCCCGACTTTGTGCTATTGACAGACGTCTATCTATCTACTGCTCCATATAAAAATCTATAGGCGTATTGGCACGTTGACACAGAATGGTGCGCAGTCTGGATGTAACTTTTGATAGATTGTTTTATATGTGGATTTTGATATTCATTCGTTCGTTCGTTTATTTATTTGTGCGTTTCTCGTTTTATTGTATAACGGCAAATTCAAGAGTTCACTCACTAATTGGCGGCCATTGAAGCCCATTTTATTTATTTATTTATTTATTTATTTATTTATTTATTTGTATGGGCCATGTGGTAATTACCTCTGATGTCTTTGAGAGACGTTACCATTGTTACGTCGTGCCAAAAGTTGCATGACATTTTGACGTTAAAATGCCATGGAATTTAAAACCTTGGAAGGCCATATTTAAAACTGCGGCTCTTGCATTACTTTTTATTATTCTAAAATTGATAAAACGAGTTGAAAGGGGAGATAATGCGAGGCTGTGACGAGCATTTTATACCTTTTCCTCAACGAGTTAAATCCAATAATACATGAGCACCAATGCAAGATTCGATGTTATTGGCTTTCCCATTAAACCCCATGCAAAGCTCAACATGTGAAAATAAGTGATAATTCACAGTGCGTATTAATATTGGTAAACAAAAATAGTTCGCTGTTAATTCATGTTTTAGTCATGTTAGAATCGAAATAAATCATGTTTACCGTGTGTTATCGTGATTAACGCATGGTTTTGGAGGGCAGATGCGAAAAAATATTTCACGACGGCGAAGCCTGAGTGAAATAATTTTCGCATCTGCCCTCCAACACCATGCGTTAATCACGATAACACACGGTAAACAAGATTTATTTCTTAAATATTATAATTAAATAATTCATGATTGTTTCCAGAAATTTCCATATCACCCATTTGTTAACGCTACGTCGTTAAGGACGCCGTACATGTAACGCAACGGATCGTATTTAAATAATTTGCCTATCCAATAAGGTTTCAAAATTATATAGGAGTGCTTCAAGAATGCGTTTTATGCGTTTGTTCGATGTCCGTTTGTCTTTCAGTACTTTCCTTGTTCCCTTCTGTTAAACTTTATCATTCATTATTGTATGCATTAATTTCAGCATTCTTTATTTCATACAAAAAAGATACAAATTGCTTACCATTACGTTAACATACCTATATAATTTTGACCCCCTTAAACCCCACTTTTATACAGTAAAACCTGGGTTTAAGGGGTATACATATTTTTATTATTTTTGCTCAAAACATAGATTGTGGGTACTTGATAGAACCGCCTCGTCGAAGCGATTCTATCAAGTTCCTGCAATCTATGTTTTGAGCAAAAAGACGAGGCGGTTCTATCGAGTATCAACAATCTATATTTTGAGCAGAAATCTGAAAAAGATAAAAAAAAATCATATTAAAATTTAAATCTTGGGCCCAAAAATTGAAAATGTTTTGTATGTTTTTTAAATGGAGGGCTTTACAACCTTGATCCAAAAGAAGCCGGTAATTTCATTTTTTATTCTTTCTTTCGCATAATGGCTCAAAACATGAATTTAGATTTGGGTACTCGTTAGGACCGTCTTGGTTAGTCGCTACTAACGTGTACATCTGTTTTGAGCAGAAGCAATAGGGAAATATTGTTTATTCCCACAAACCAGGGTACTGGGGATGGGGTTTCAAAATTATAGACCCGTGCTTGCAAAATTTCATTCAGTGGCTATCAATATTTTTTCTTTCTATTCAAACTTCGTACATTTGTTTACTTTTATTTCTGGCTTTCTTTCGTTCTTACTAAATTAAAATAAAGTTTTGTTGACATAAACTGAAAACCAAAATGCGTGCAGAAGCGGGTTAAAACAGTTTCTTTTTTTCTTTCTATGAATTCTGTGTTTCTTTCGTATAACTGCTATAAGCATAGATTGTGGCTACTCAATAGAATCGACTCGACGAGGCGGTCCTACGGAGTTTAATACTTAATGCTTTTGAGCAGAAATTTAAAGAAAAATGTTCCTGTTTCAGTATGTTAAAGGAAAAACAATAATCTAGCGTAATGAGGGGGCGTACGCCGGGTCCGCCCCGTCTAAATACGCCATTGGACTTACATTCATCAGTTGTTTAGTCCGCCTTTTGCTCCTACTGTATCACTGTGCTTCCTCATGTCGGCTAATAACTTGCAGTGTATGTAATTGTGATGACACCACTCTGAAAGTAAAAGACAATTTCATCAAGGCCACTGGGATTTTGGAAATAAATGTGAATGAAACATAACAGGAAAACTGAACTACATGTATTGAGTATTAGAAACATACTTTTATCTCCTGAAACTGTTTATTTCATCATTTTTCATGACAAAACAAATAAGAAAAAACCTGGTCGAAAAAGGAAAAAATGGCCTGGAAGGGTTAATTTAATCATTTTTCGTTTCGAATCGAATAAGGAAATACTAAGTTGAATCCGGAAAGACGCCTGAACGAGTTTATTTCATCATTTTATATAAGAAAACGAATAAGGAAAAACTTGGTTGAATAAGGAAAATGCCCTGAGGGGATTAATTTCATCATTTTTCGTAAGGAATCGAATAAGGAAATACTCAGATGAATCAGGTAAGACCCCAGAACGAGTTTATTTCATCGTTTTCTATAAGAAAACGAATAAGAAAAAAACTTGGTCGAATAAGGAAAAATTCCCTGAGGGGGTTAATTTCATCATTTTTCGTAAGGAATCGAATAAGAGGAGGATTAATTTCATCATTTTTCGTGGGAGGGTTAATTTTATCATTTTTGGTAAGGAATCAAATAAGGCGATACTCATATATATCAGGATAGACACCTAAACGAGTTTATTTCATCGTTTTCTATGTGAGAACGAATAAGGAAAAACTTGGTCGAATAAGTTTTTATCATGCTTACTGCCGTCATGCTATAACATGTTATATTATGTTGCTCATATGTAACATCATGTTACCTGAGTTTACACAATAAAGTTATTTTGATTTTGATTTGATTTTGAATAAGGAAAAATGCCCTGGGAGGGGTAAATTCATCATTATTGGCAAAGAATCGAATAACAAAATACTCAGTTGAATCAGTAACGACACCTAGACGAGTTTATTTTATCGTTTTCTATGAGATAACGAAAGAGTAAAAACTTGGTCGAATAAGGAGAACTGTATTGTGGGGTTAATTTTATCATTATTGGTATGGAATCTTATAAGAAAATACTTAGTTGAATCAGGAAAGACACCTGAAGGAGTTTATTTCATCGTATTCTATGAGAAAACGAATAAGGGAAAACTTGGACGAATAAGGTCAATTCCCTGAGAGGGTCAATTTCATCATTTTCCGTAAGGAATCGATTAAATAAAAATTCAGTTGAATCAGTAAAGACATCTAAACGAGTTTATTTCATCGTTTTTTTATAAGAAAACGAATAAGGAAAAACTTGGTCGAATAAGTAAAAAAGCCCTGGGAGGGTTAATTTCATCATTTTTCGTAAGGAATCGATTACAGAAAAACTCAGATGAATCAGGAAAGACACACGAACGAGTTTGTTTCATAGTTTTCTATGAGAAAACGAATAAGGAAAAACTAAATCGAATAAGGAAAAATGCCCTGAGAGGGTTAAATTCATCATTTTGTGTAAGGAATCAAATAAGGAAATACTCAGATGAATCAGCAAAGACACCTGCACGGGTTTATTTCATCGTTATCTATGAGAAAACGAATAAGGAAAAACTTGCTCGAATAAGGAGAAATGCCCTGGGAGGGTTAATTTCATCTTTTTTTCGTAAGGAATCGAAGAAGGGAATACTCCGTTTAATCAGGAAACACACCTGAACAATTTTATTTCATCAATTTCTATAAGAAAACGAACAAGGAAATATTGGTCGAATAAGGAAAATTGCACAGAGAGTTCACTCCATCATTTTTTGTAAGGAATCAAATAAGAAAATACTCAGATGAATCAAGGAAGACACCTGAACGAGTTTATTTCATCGTTTTCTTTAAGAAAACGAATAAGGAAAAAAATTGGTCGAATAAGGAAAAATGCCATGGGAGGGTTCATTTCATCATAATTTGCAAGGAAACGAATAAGAAAATACTCAGTTGAATCAGGAAAGACACATGAACGAGTTTATTTCATCGTTTGCTATAAGAAAACGAATAAGGAAAAACTTGGTCGAATAAGTAAAAAAGCCCTGGCAGGGTCAATTTTATCATTTTTGTTAAGGGATCATATAAGGAAATACTCACATGAATCAAGAAAAGACACCTAAACGAGTTTAAATTATCGTAAGAAAACGATTTAAGAAAACGAATAAGGAAAATCTTGGTCGAATAAGGAAAAATGCCCTGGGAGGGCTAATTTCATTATTTTTTTCGTAAGGAATCAAATAAGGAAATACTCAGATGAATCAGGAAAAACACCTAAACGAGTTAAACGAAAAAGGAATAACTTTGTAGTGTTTGGAACTTTTCTAGTGGTTTTGGAACTTTTTTCGCGTGGTAAAGTGATATTGGATAAGTGAAGGACAGAATCGTTAGAATGGCCCCAAACATGCTTTTGGCAGACTGGAATAGACATTTATCACTTAGCGGATACCGAGGTAGGAAACAGAAACGGACAAAATCAGCTGGGGTCATCTCAACGTTATGAAATATCTCAAATGCGTATCCAGTTGAGCAGAAGCTGCTGACATGTTTTTATTATTTCTATGACCTTTCCAAGACTATTTCCCCAATGTAGAGTCGATCGTCCGCTACAGAAAGGCGAAAACTGTGTTCTGTATTTAAGAGAGAGAGAGAGAGACAGAGAGAGAGAGACAGAGAGAGAGACAGAGAGAGAGATCAAAAAGTGTAGTAACGTAACAACACAAAGAACACACTCAAATGAGTCGCCCTCGTCTATCGGGGATTGAAGAAATAGATGAGCTACAGGATGCTTTCTCGCAAAGCTGAATCCGACCGCACACGAATACTGGTAAACCGCTAAGACGATCTAAGCCTGCCCAGGCAAAGCCGCGGTACGATATGGACCATCCATGCTTATAAACTCTATTGGTTTCATTGAACGACAGGCTTTAAGACGTCATTTTATCTCTATGTCGGGTAAAAGTCCCACAAAATCTGAAACAACGCCTCCAAAATGACAAAATGACCTATACAGTGTTGCCGGGACGTTAAACCTCAAATCAAACAAAACAAAACACTTCAATGCGGTTTCTGATTATCGTCGTTGATTATAGATGATTTCTGGTGACTTTTGTCTGAATCACTGACCAACGTCTAAGCAACGTCGCATCAACATGAACGCGAATACGACGCTGCAAAGAAGTCGTGTGCCTGTTGAGTTTATTTTGATAATGAAAGAGTGACTTGTGTTAAATCCCAGTGTGGAGGTCATTTGTAAAGAAGCTCAAATCACGATAGCCTAGCGCGAATGATTTGTCTACTTACAATAGACCGACAAACAGGGATTTATTTCTCAGTAAATCACAGCTGGAGCTGATCTTTTTCAGTTCTAACACACGTTTTGACATAAGAAAATAACTTTTTACGTTTAACGTCAATAAAGCTACCTGCTACGACAAGACTTTGTGGCTTTTAATGACATCACTCGCCAAGCTCTTTCGACTTGCGTGTTTTTGGCATGATAAATCACAGTTCCTTTCCAATGCCTATATAGGCGCGCTGCGATAGAAGGGGGTTTTATACTTACTGGTACAAATACATGTATCAATCTGATCAGTATGAATTTACTTATCCAGCAAACACCTAATGTCGGATTAGCGTTGGTATTTGATTGTATTTAGGTCGCGACGTCCACGACTGAAGCACAACGTCGATACAACATTGTTACTGTGATGTCAGTTCGACATCCTAATGCGACGTTGTATAGACGTTGTTTTTGCTTGAAATTTGATCACAACCTACATGACCAATTGCAACGTTGATCCAACGTCAGGCAAACATCGGTTGGGTAAATTTGTGCGATACTAAATTTGAAATATTAAATCGTTAGATTAGATTTAATTAGAAAACAAAACAAGAAGATAAACACATCACTTTGCATTTGAGCCTGCGCATGACAAACCTTGCAAGAAAGCTTGAGCGACCAGCGAAGACTCAGATCAGCCTGCGTGTCGGCGCAGTCTGATCAGAGTCCTCGCCGTTCGCATTTACCTGCTAGAAGCTACGATCTATGCACATAGACAAAATCAAAAGGTGTTGTCATAGTGGTTGGGTGCGCAGTTTGATTTGAGATTATGCTAGTCGCGCCAGCCTAATTGTAGGTTATGCCATGCCCTGGATCATTAAAAATTTGTTGTTTGTATTATTTTCCCTTATGATAATAAATGGTTGATGGTAATTTACATTTAACCATGTGTACGCCATTACCGGCAAGTTTTGCGTTGGACAAAAGTTCACTAGACGTCAGCTCCTGACATCGAATATACGTTGCATTTAAGGTTAAATGTACGAAATGCTTAGACTTCAGAATCCAAAGTCTATACAACGTCAGAATATGGTCGTCCGTTTCTAATGTAAGTACTACGTCAGATGACGTAAGCGCAACCGATATGCAGCGTCACTAGTACTGCAACCAAATGCAACGTCTACACAACTACAAATCAACATCAATTCAACCAAAATCATTTCAACCCTACTCAACCATAATCCAACGACAATGCAACTGAAACCTGGCCTTGGATAGACATCGTGATCTGACTTTGTGCTGTCATCAAAACTTACGTCTACTCGACGTCTGATTCTGACGTCATTTAGCCGTCATATTCTGACGTCTAAACAATTGGCAAATTCAACAAACATACAACGTCTATCAGTCGTCAGGATCGGATGTCTGTACTACGTCAATCCAACGTAAAATGTTTGCTGGGTAGATGGTTCTCAGCGTGTGAACTGTTCACTATCCTATCAAACATTAAAATGCCAAAAAAAAAAACACATTCTAACACTTCGTTCGTTTTCTTGTATGCTGAACCTACTTGCCAACATTTCAAACATATTGTTGCATACCGGCAAACAATGTAGACTCTGTTCATACTGCTCCTAGAGTAGCAGTCTGATATCGGTCCTTTATATTTCCAACCACACTGACGTTTAAAGTAAGCAACGGACGACAGAGCATTCGACGGCTGTTGTGAATGGCATCTTCTGGCTTAAACCCTACATTCAAAGATGTTAAGGTTAACCATAGAAATGAATTTAATTTTTGTGGCATTTATCATGTGTAGACCTCGTCGAATTAAAAAAAGTCGAACCTCCGTGGCCTAATGGATAAGGTCGCTGACTCTTAATCATTAGGTCTCTCACCGCTGTGGTTCGAGCCTCGATCGGGTGTGGGACGCCAAGTTCTGCAACGGAGGTTCAGGTGGATTAAGCTTTTCCTCAGGGTACTCCGGTTTTCGCCCAACTCTGATTATCGATCGGTTTGATATGAGTGAAATATTTTTAAAGGGTCGTAAAACCACCAACCCACCCCAAATATACAAAAATGAAGCCGTTTACTCGAAGTAATAGCCCATGTTGTTGTTGTTTTTTCTAACAACTAGTCCAGCCCAGCTCTTGCCAAAAGAGGCCTCGAATGGCGTCATACTGCACTTGTTGCAAGGTAACATTTTAAAGTCTGTATTGTGTGTTCAACAGCAACGCGATAGTTTTCACAATCTTGTTGAATTTTTGGCGCTTTCGTTTCATGGTTGAAATATATCTCAAAAGGGGCGAACCAGATTCTGTCGCATGGTGATTTTGATTGATAGTTGCATTTGATTGCAGTGACGCTGTATTTCGGTTGCGCTTACGTTGGATATACATCGTCATCTGACGTACTTACATCAGAAACGAACGTCCATATGCCTGATTCGGGCGTAGTATAGACTTTGGATTCTGAAGTCTAAGCAATTCGTATATTTAACCACAAAACAACGTACATCCGACGTCAGGAGCTGACGTCTAGTGAATGTCTATCCAACGTAAAAATTTGTCGGTAATGGTATGCACATGGTTAAATGTATATTATACCATCAAACGTTTATTATCATGAGGGAAAATAATAGTGTCGACATGTTTTGAATGCAAAGCGATGTGTTTATTCTCTCGGTTTTTTTTTTACTTTTGACAACTACATGTAAATCTAATCTAACGATTATATATAACATCTTTAGAATCGCTCAAATTCACCCAACACACACCTTTTATACAACATCTCTTTCAGAGGTCAACCTGACGTGGCATCGACGTTGCAGTTTAGTTATGTAGGTCGCGATCAAATTTCATCTTAATACAACGTTTCTACAATGCCGCATTCTGACGTCGAACTGAAATCGCAGCTACAAACTTGTATCGATGTTGTGTTTTCGTCGCCAAGGTCGCGACCTTCGTGCGTCGACTATCGTGCGTCGTTAACAAATTGCTTTAAATGAGAACTCTTCTTTAACCCTTGGACAAATTAAATTTAAACTTCACAGAAACATTACCTAGGTGGCCCCTACCAAAATAGCTGAAACTATTACACTGTGATAAGCGAGATGGCCACCAGAGCTAAAAATAGAAAACTTGAAACAACAACTCCTGTACCAATTTGATAATTACATTCAAACTTTAAAGGAATATTGCTTACTAGACACTCTACCACAATAACTAAAGCGGTATAGCTCCTATGAACAAAATGGCCAACAGACAAAAAATATATAAATGCCAGCAATTTGCTTTACTTGAATGCAAACTCGTTCTAATTCCTTCGATTTAACTTCACAGAAATGAAGGCCCGAGAGGCTCCCTACCATAATAGTTAAAATCGATTCCCTCCAAACAACAAGATGGTTGCCAGAACTAAAGACAGGAAAATCTTCAAACAACATCTATTCCTATACATGTAGGCTATTTGCAATCCAACATCAAAAGAATGTTGATTTGGTGACGCGCTACCAAAGTAAAAGTAAAGTAATGATCAGTAATCGATACAATTAACTTACACCTCCCAACAGAGACGCAAAAGCGAAAGAAACACAAACATGAAGCACACGATAACCAAATGGGTTCTGCACTTATAAACAAAATGGCCAACATAACTAAAATTTTGCTTAGGTGACCCTCTACCTAAATAGCCTAAACGATTTCGCTTTGATGAACAAGATGGCCGCTAGAGCTAATAAAAACAAATAAACAAACTGCTTATTTCTACCATACATTGGGCCAATTTCATTGAATTTCAAACTTTATAGGATTTTGGCTTAGGTGACCCTCTACATAAATAGCTATGCAGTTCTGCTCTGGTAAACACGATGCAGAATACAGTCACAGAATGACTAAAACACAATAATGAAAGACAAAAATAGGGGTATGTTGTCTGCTCATTCAAAAAAACGCTTAGTTTGAGTCTTTCATTTACCTCTTAAAATGCAAACCACACTAAGCTCTGCTCACAAATAGGAATGAAAGACTAGTCATTCTGGATGGTCGTTTATTTTTATTTTGTGCTGCTGTAGTAATAAATGGATGCCTCCAATCTCCAAGGACCTAAAATTTAATGCTGGACTAACATTGCAACATTGATTAAAGAAAACGAAATATATGGTAGAATAGAAGAAACCCTCCCGTTACGGAGCTCAAGAAAGTGTAGCAGACCAGTGCCATAATATTTGCAAAAGTAATATCTGAGGTTCCAAAACTGTTATCTGCTATTACCAAGCATCGTCACTTTATCAACCTAGCCTCCCACATGAAGGAAAGAATGGTCACTAATATGCATTAGGCAAACACGCCTGTACAAAAACATTGCAGATTTTAAGGCCAAAAATATCTTTCTTAATATTACTCGTAGCATAAGTAGTGGGTGCTCGATAGAATAACCTCATTGATGCAGTTCTATCGAGTACCCACAACCTATATCTTGGGAGCAGAAATGAGGAAATAATGTATACTCCTGTAAACCCCAGGGCACAATAATATAGGCGTCTTTTCGTGATGATACTTTGTGTCAAACCACCTGACAGTTCTGCAGCATAGGGCTGTTTTACTTTCTACTTGCCCTGGGAGTGAGAGACCTCATCTTTGGTAAATGGGTAAAAAGAATTATTATTTATATAATGTTCATGAATTTCATCACATTGCCTGAAATGCATTATAATATCTCTTTATAAAGTGAGGGTGTACAGCTGATACCTTTCTCCCATGTCCCTTCCCCTTTTCCCGTCTCCTTTCCTTTTTTCTACCCTCTCACTTCACCTTTCCGCCATCTTCCCAATTTCTCCCTTCTCCCCCTCTTTCTCCCCCCCCCCCATTTGCATTTCCCCCTCTCCCATACCCAACAAAGACCTCTGTGTTTATCAGACACCATTTAAACTGCTTATAATCATTGTAACGCTGCCCAATCCCCACCCTCCAATCTGGACTGCAATAAATATATGGGCTTCATGATGCTTCCATGCAGAGCTGAATCCCACCCCACATGAGTACTGGTAAACCGCTCAGAGGACTTAAGCCTGCCCAGACAAAACAATGCTAATAAGCCGTATTTGTTTAATTGGTCGACGGGGCTTGAGATGTCATTTCATCTCAATGTCGGAAAATGTTCCCACCAAATTGAAGCAACAACTCAAAAACTTCTTATATATTGCTTAAGGGGACGTTAAACACAAACAAGACAAGTAAACATATAAAACCACAATATCTCTGTGTCGGATTCAGTACCCTTAGTACCTTGATTATGGTTGATTTTTAACGTGAATTTTTCCTAAAAAGTTTTCTTCCAGTATTGTCCACATCTTAAACCAAATATAAGTTGGCATTTCATTGAAGGCAATTATCAGTTGAATGTTTTCATATTAAGTTTATCGTGGTTTACAATGTGGACGAATGCTAAATTTAGATTTGATTTACATTGGGGTGTGTAAATTCTCCATAGACTCAATGTTAAACGCCATTGACAGTACATGTATTCAATCAATGAATGATGTGTTTGTTTGATTTGTTTGATTTGAGGTTTAACGTCCCCGTCAACACTATTTAGGTCATTTTGGAGGCGTTGCTTCCAATTTCGTGGGACTTTTACCCGACATTGAGATGAAACGACATCTCAATCCCTGTCGCCCAATAAAGCCAATAGGGTTTATATGCATGGACGGGCCGACTCGCAGCAGTTTTCCTGGGCAAGCTTAGACCTTCCAAGCAGATTACCAGTACTAATGTGCGGTCGGTATCAACTCTGCGTGGAAGCATCGTGCAGCCCATATATTTCTTCAAGCCCCTATGGGCGGGGCGGAATGAATGATGTGTGAAAACGCTTTTATGATGTGTGAAAACGCTTTTATTTGAGGCAATGATCCCCAGAATTATGAACTTAAGTTATCAGGGTCACCTTTTGTAATGTTTTATCATAGATTTGTTTACTCTTGAAAATTGCTGTTTCGGTGGGCCACTGCAACAGGTCCTTTAAACAAACATTAAACAGAGACCTCGCTCATGTGGCCCGGACTCGGTAGCTCAGTCGGGTGCGCGTCTGACTGGCATCGGGAGGACGCGGGTTCGATTCCTGCCGGGGTCTACAACATTCTTTCGTGGAGATTGATCAAGAAATTTTTTCTACTGTCATTATCTCCCTTCCGCTGATTTAAGAAGGGCAGTTGTCAGTTCTTGTTCTGGCGAAAGAATGTGCACTGTACTGGTGTTCTGCTTAATGATAAACTTGTCCAGGCAAAGTGTGGATAGGTAACTGACCGCCTTAAAATGACCTAACTAATGTTGACCGGGCCGTTAACCCAGATACAAACAAACAAAAATGACTCGGTGCGACTTCCGTTTGTATCGGCGTTGGCGTCAGTGAGCCCTGTTTGAGCCTATGTGGAGCCAGCATGGTGGCATTGCTGGGTTGAAGGACTTCATATTAAAGGACAAAGTCCCCAAACAATCACTTTTGCGTTAAATACACTGCTTTCTCGGTTTCGCTAGACCCCCTCTTAATATAAATAAATTACAGTTAAATATCCCAGCGTTTCACTCTGTCATCGGCTTTGGTATCCGTATTCCGAATTTGTGGAAAATGTCTAATACTGTGGCAAAGAAACCGCCACGTCGAAATGTTGGTTTCAATCCTAGAGGGGTACACGCCCACAGACACGCCAAAAATCACGACCATCGACCAAACGCGCGCGTGTATCTACTGATTCTACGGCTTCCCCGGCATCTGCAGGTGGGAGATTTACTAGCTTACCTCATTCTCCACTTTCTTCTGTCGATCTTTTCTTAGATCAGTTTAAATCATTGAGTAATGATGAAAACTTTGACTAAAATATTAGTTTCTTTACAAGATATGTAAACATGTATATGTAGATATGTACATTTATCGAACCCTGGTTCAGCGACAGGTTAACGCGCGCAGAAGGCAAGATCCGTGAAATCCGTAGTCAGGTTGACTCAAATAGCGATATGTCGGAATTACTCGCTTACAAGTCGAATGATTCGGAGGCTCAACAGCGTAGAAATAATCAAGTTTTCTGGGGGATACCAGAGATACTCACATGAATCAAGAAAGACACCTGAAAGAGTTTATTTCATCGTTTTCTATAAGAAAACGAATAAGGAAAAACTTGGTCGAATAAGGAAAAATGCCATGGGAGGGATAATTTCATCATTTTTCTTAAGGAATCGAATAAGAAAATACTCAGATGAATCAGGAAAGACACCTGAACGAGTTTATTTCATCGCTTTCTATAAGAAAACGAATAAGGAAAAACTTGGGCGAATAAGGAAAAATGCCCTGGGAGGGTTAGTTTAATCATTATTCGTAAGGAACCGAATAAGAAAGTACTCAGATGAATCAGGAAAGACATCTGAACGAGTTTATTTCATCGTTTCAAATAAGGAAAAACTTGGTCGAATAAGGAAAAATGACCTGGGTGGATTAATTTCCTAATTTTTCGCAAGGAATCGAATAAGGAAATACTCAGATGAATCAGGAAAGGCACTTTAACGAGTTTATTTCATCGTTTTCTATAAGAAAACGAATAAGGAAAAACTTGGTCGAATAAGGAGAAATGCCCTGGGAGGGTAAATTTCGTCCTTTTTCGTAAGGAATCGACTAAGGACATACTCAGATGAATCAGAAAAGACACTTGAACGAGTTTATTTAATCATTTTCTATAAGAAAACGAATAAGGAAAAACTAGGTCGAATAAGGAAAAATGCCCTATGAGGGTTAATTTCATCATTTTTCGTAAGGAATCGACTAAGGAAATACGCAGGTGAATCAGGAAAGACACCTGAACGAGTTTATTTCATCGTTTTCTATAAGAAAACGAATAAGGAAAAACTTGGTCGAGTAAGGAAAAATGCCCATGGGAGGGTTAGTTTCATCATTTTTCGTAAGGAATCGACTAAGGAAAAACTCAGATGAATCAGGTAAGACCCCTGGACGAGTTTATTTCATCGTCTTCTATAAGAAAACGAATAAGGAAAAACTTGGTCGGATGAGAAAAAATGCCCTGGGAGGGATATTTTCATCATTTTTCTTAAAGAATTGAGTAAGGAAATACTCAGATGAATCAGGAAAGACACATGAACGAGTTTATTTTATCGTTTTCTATAAGAAAACGAATAAGGAATAACTTCGGCGAATAAGGAAAAATGCCCTGGGAGGGTTAGTTTAATCATTATGCATACGGAATCCAATAAGAAAGTACTCAAATGAATCAGGAAATACACCTGAACGAGTTCATTTCATCGTTTTCTATAAGAAAACGAATAAGGAAAAACTTTGTCGAATAAGGAAAAATGCCATGGGAGGGTTTGTTTGATCAATTTTTCGTAAGGAATCGAATAAGAAAGTACACAGATGAATCAGGAAAGACACCTGAACGAGTTTATTTCATCATTTTCTATAAGAAAACGAATAAGGAAAAACTTGGTCGAATAAGGAAAAATGCCCTAAGAGACTTAGTTTCATCATTTTTCGTAAGGAATCGAATTAGAAAATACTCAGATGAATCAGGTAAGACACCTGAACGAGTTTATTTTATCGTTTTCTATAAGAAAACGAATAAGGACAAACTTGGTCGAATAAGGAAAAATGCACTGGGAGGGTTACTTTCATCATTTTTCTTAAGGAATCGAATAAGAAAGTACTCAAATGAATCAGATAAGACCCCTGAACGAGTTTATTTCATCGTTTTCTATAGGAAAACGAATAAGGAAAAACTTGGTCGAATAAGGAAAAATGCCCTGGGAGGATTAATTTCATCATTTTTGTAAGGAATCGAATTAGAAAATACTCAGATGAATCAGGTAAGACACATGAACGAGTTTATTTCATCGTTTCCTACAAGAAAACGAATAAGGAAAAACTTGGTCGAATAAGGAAAAATGCCCGTGGAGGGTTAGTTTCATCATTTTTCATAAAGAATCGAATAAGAACATACTCAGATGAATCAGGAAAGACACCTGAACGAGTTTATTTCATCGTTTTCTATAAGAAAACGAATAAGGAAAAACTTGGTCGAATAAGGAAAAATGCCCTGGGAGGGTTAATTTCATCATTTTTCGTAAGGAATCGAATAAGAAAGTACTCAAATGAATCAGGAAAGACCACTGAACGGGTTTATTTCATCGTTTTCTATAAGAAAGCGAATAAGGAAAAACTTGGTCGAATAAGGAAAAATGCACTGGGAGGGTTGGTTTCGTCATTTTTCGTAAGGAATCGAATACGGAAATGCTCAGATTAATCAGGAAAGACACCTGAACGTGTTTATTTTATCGTTTTCTATAAGAAAACGAATAAGGACAAACTTGGTCGAATAAGGAAAAATGCCCTGGGAGGGTTACTTTCATCATTTTTCTTAAGGAATCGAATAACAAAGTACTCAAATTAATCAGATTAGACCCCTAAACGAGTTAATTTCATCGTTTTCTATAAGAAAACGAATAAGGAAAAACTTGGTCGAATAAGGAAAAATGCCCTGGGAGAGTTAATTTCAACATTTTTGGTAAGGAATCGAATAAGAACATACTCAGATGAATCAGGAAAGACACCTGAACGAGTTTATTTTATCGTTTTTATAAGAAAACGAATAAGGACAAACTTGGTCGAATAAGGAAAAATGCCCTGGGAGGGTTACTTTCATCATTTTTCTTAAGGAATCAAATAAGAAAGTACTCAAATGAATCAGATAAGACCCCTGAACGAGTTAATTTCATCGTTTTCGATAAGAAAACGAATAAGGAAAAACTTGGTCGAATAAGGAAAAATGCACTGGGAGGGTTGGTTTCGTCATTTTTCGTAAGGAATCGAATACGGAAATGCTCAGATTAATCAGGAAAGACACCTGAACGTGTTTATTTTATCGTTTTCTATAAGAAAACGAATAAGGAAAAACTTGGTCGAATAAGGAAAAATGCCCTGGGAGGGTTACTTTCATCATTTTTCTTAAGGAATCGAATAACAAAGTACTCAAATTAATCAGATAAGACCCCTAAACGAGTTTATTTCATCGTTTTCTATAAGAAAACGAATAAGGAAAAACTTGGTCGAATAAGGAAAAATGCCCAGGGAGAGTTAATTTCAACATTTTTCGTAAGGAATCGAATACGGAAATGGTCAGATTAATCAGGAAAGACACCTGAACGAGTTTATTTTATCGTTTTCTCGTTTTCTATAAGAAAACGAATAAGGAAAAACTTGGTCGAATAAGGAAAAATGCCCTGGGAGGGTTAATTTCATCATTTTTCTTAAGGAATCGAATAAGAAAGTACTCAAATGAATCAGATAAGACCCCTGAACGAGTTTATTTCATCGTTTTCTATAAGAAAACGAATAAGGAAAAACTTGGTCGAATAAGGAAAAATGCCCTGGGAGGGTTAATTTCATCATTTTTCGTAAGGAATCGATTAAGAAAGTACTCAAATGAATTAGGTAAGACCCCAGAACGGGTTTATTTCATCGTTTTCTATAAGAAAACGAATAAGGAAAAACTTGGTCGAATAAGGAAAAATGCCCTGGGAGGATTAATTTCATCATTTTTCGTAAGGAATCGAATTAAAAAATACTCAGATGAATCAGGTAAGACACATGAACGAGTTTATTTCATCGTTTCCTACAAGAAAACGAATAAGGAAAAACTTGGTCGAATAAGGAAAAATGCCCTTGGAGGGTTAGTTTCATCATTTTTCATAAGGAATCGAATAAGGAAATGCTCAGATTAATCAGGAAAGACACCTGAACGAGTTTATTTTATCGTTTTCTATAAGAAAACGAATAAGGACAAACTTGGTCGAATAAGGAAAAATGCCCTGGGAGGGTTACTTTCATCATTTTTCTTAAGGAATCGAATAAGAAAGTACTCAAATGAATCAGATAAGACCCCTGAACGAGTTTATTTCATCGTTTTCTATAAGAAAACGAATAAGGAAAAACTTGGTCGAATAAGGAAAAATGCGCTGGGAGGGTTGGTTTCGTCATTTTTCGTAAGGAATCGAATACGGAAATGCTCAGATTAATCAGGAAAGACACCTGAACGTGTTTATTTTATCGTTTTCTATAAGAAAACGAATAAGGAAAAACTTGGTCGAATAAGGAAAAATGCCCTGGGAGGGTTACTTTCATCATATTTCTTAAGGAATCGAATAACAAAGTACTCAAATTCATCAGATAAGACACCTAAACGAGTTTATTTCATCGTTTTCTATAAGAAAACGAATAAGGAAAAACTTGGTCGAATAAGGAAAAATGCCCAGGGAGAGTTAATTTCAACATTTTTCGTAAGGAATCGAATAAGAACATACTCAGATGAATCAGGAAAGACACCTGAACGAGTTTATTTTATCGTTTTCTATAAGAAAACGAATAAGGAAAAACTTGGTCGAATAAGGAAAAATGCCCTGGGAGGGTTAATTTCATCATTTTTCGTAAGGAATCGAATAAGAAAGTACTCAAATGAATCAGGTAAGACCCCAGAACGGGTTTATTTCATCGTTTTCTATAAGAAAACGAATAAGGAAAAACTTGGTCGAATAAGGAAAAATGCCCTGGGAGGATTAATTTCATCATTTTTCGTAAGGAATCGAATTAGAAAATACTCAGATGAATCAGGTAAGACACATGAACGAGTTTATTTCATCGTTTCCGACAAGAAAACGAATAAGGAAAAACTTGGTCGAATAAGGAAAAATGCCCTCGGAGGGTTAGTTTCATCATTTTTCATAAGGAATCGAATAAGGAAATGCTCAGATAAATCAGGAAAGACACCTGAACGAGTTTATTTTATCGTTTTCTATAAGAAAACGAATAAGGACAAACTTGGTCGAATAAGGAAAAATGCCCTGGGAGGGTTACTTTCATCATTTTTTTTAAGGAATCGAAATCAGATAAGACCCCTGAACGAGTTTATTTCATCGTTTTCTATAAGAAAACGAATAAGGAAAAACTTGGTCGAATAAGGAAAAATGCGCTGGGAGGGTTGGTTTCGTCATTTTTCGTAAGGAATCGAATACGGAAATGCTCAGATTAATCAGGAAAGACACCTGAACGTGTTTATTTTATCGTTTTCTATAAGAAAACGAATAAGGAAAAACTTGGTCGAATAAGGAAAAATGCCCTGGGAGGGTTACTTTCATCATTTTTCTTAAGGAATCGAATAACAAAGTACTCAAATTAATCAGATAAGACCCCTAAACGAGTTTATTTCATCGTTTTCTATAAGAAAACGAATAAGGAAAAACTTGGTCGAATAAGGAAAAATGCCCAGGGAGAGTTAATTTCAACATTTTTCGTAAGGAATCGAATACGGAAATGGTCAGATTAATCAGGAAAGACACCTGAACGAGTTTATTTTATCGTTTTCTATAAGAAAACGAACAAGGAAAAACTTGGTCGAATAAGGACAAATGCCATGGGAGGGTTAATTTCATCATTTTTCGTAAGGAATCGAATCAGAAAGTACTCAAATGAATCAGGTAAGACCCCAGAACGGGTTTATTTGATCGTTTTCTATAAGAAAACGAATAAGGAAAAACTTGGTCGAATAAGGAAAAATGCCCTGGGAGGATTAATTTCATCATTTTTCGTAAGGAATCGAATTAGAAAATACTCAAATGAATCAGGTAAGACACATGAACGAGTTTATTTCATCGTTTCCGACAAGAAAACGAATAAGGAAAAACTTGGTCGAATAAGGAAAAATGCGCTCGGAGGGTTAGTTTCATCATTTTTCATAAGGAATCGAATAAGGAAATGCTCAGATTAATCAGGAAAGACACCTGAACGAGTTTATTTTATCTTTTTCTATAAGAAAACGAATAAGGACAAACTTGGTCGAATAAGGAAAAATGCCCTGGGAGGGTTACTTTCATCATTTTTCTTAAGGAATCGAATAAGAAAGTACTCAAATGAATCAGATAAGACCCCTGAACGAGTTTATTTCATCGTTTTCTATAAGAAAACGAATAAGGAAAAACTTGGTCGAATAAGTAAAAAAATGCGCTGGGAGGGTTGGTTTCGTCATTTTTCGTAAGGAATCGAATACGGAAATGCTCAGATTAATCAGGAAAGACACCTGAACGTGTTTATTGTATCGTTTTCTATAAGAAAACGAATAAGGAAAAACTTGGTCGAATAAGGAAAAATGCCCTGGGAGGGTTACTTTCATCATTTTTCTTAAGGAATCGAATAACAAAGTACTCAGGTGAATCAGATAAGACCCCTAAACGAGTTTATTTCATCGTTTTCTATAAGAAAACGAATAAGGAAAAACTTGGTCGAATAAGGAAAAATGCCCTGGGAGAGCTAATTTCAACATATTTCGTAAGGAATCGAATAAGAAAGTACTCAAATGAATCAGGTAAGACCCCTGAACGGGTTTATTTCATCGTTTTCTTTAAGAAAGCGAATAAGGAAAAACTTGGTCGAATAAGGAAAAATGCCCTGGGAGGATTAATTTCATCATTTGTCATAAGGAATCGAATAAGGGAATGCTCAGATTAATCAGGAAAGACACCTGAACGAGTTTATTTTATCGTTTTCTATAAGAAAACGAATAAGGAAAAACTTGGTCGAATAAGGAAAAATACCTTGGGAGGGTTAATTTCATCATTTTTTGTAAGGAATCGAATAAGAAAGTACTCAAATGAATCAGGTAAGACCCCTGAACGGGTTTATTTCATCGTTTTCTTTAAGAAAGCGAATAAGGAAAAACTTGGTCGAATAAGGAAAAATGCCCTGGGAGGGTTAGTTTCCTCATTTGTCATAAGGAATCGAATAAGGGAATGCTCAGATTAATCAGGAAAGACACCTGAACGAGTTTATTTTATCGTTTTCTATAAGAAAACGAATAAGGAAAAACTTGGTCGAATAAGGAAAAATGCCCTGGGAGGGTTAGTTTCATCATTTTTCATAAGGAATCGAATAAGGAAATGCTCAGATTAATCAGGAAAGACACCTGAATGAGTTTATTTTTTCGTTTTCTATAAGAAAACGAATAAGGACAAACTTGGTCGAATAAGGAAAAATGCCCTGGGAGGGTTACTTTCATCATTTTTCTTAAGGAATCGAATAAGAAAGTACTCAAATGAATCAGATAAGACCCCTGAACGAGTTTATTTCATCGTTTTCTATAAGAAAACGAATAAGGAAAAACTTGGTCGAATAAGGAAAAATGCGCTGGGAGGGTTGGTTTCGTCATTTTTCGTAAGGAATCGAATACGGAAATGCTCAGATTCATCAGGAAAGACACCTGAACGTGTTTATTTTATCGTTTTCTATAAGAAAACGAATAAGGAAAAACTTGGTCGAATAAGGAAAAATGCCCTGGGAGGGTTACTTTCATCATTTTTCTTAAGGAATCGAATAACAAAGTACTCAAATTAATCAGATAAGACCCCTAAACGAGTTTATTTCATCGTTTCCTATAAGAAAACGAATAAGGAAAAACTTGGTCGAATAAGGAAAAATGCCCTGGGAGGGTTACTTTCATCATTTTTCTTAAGGAATCGAATAACAAAGTACTCAAATTAATCAGATAAGACCCCTAAACGAGTTTATTTCATCGTTTTCTATAAGAAAACGAATAAGGAAAAACTTGGTCGAATAAGGAAAAATGCCCTGGGAGAGTTAATTTCAACATTTTTCGTAAGGAATCGAATAAGAACATACTCAGGTGAATCAGGAAAGACACCTGAACGAGTTTATTTTATCGTTTTCTATAAGAAAACGAATAAGGAAAAACTTGGTCGAATAAGGAAAAATGCCCTGGGAGGGTTAATTTCATCATTTTTCGTAAGGAATCGAATAAGAAAGTACTCAAATGAATCAAGTAAGACCCCTGAACGGGTTTATTTCATCGTTTTCTTTAAGAAAGCGAATAAGGAAAAACTTGGTCGAATAAGGAAAAATGCCCTGGGAGGATTAATTTCATCATTTTTCGTAAGGAATCGAATTAGAAAATACTCAGATGAATCAGGTAAGACACATGAACGAGTTTATTTCATCGTTTCCTACAAGAAAACGAATAAGGAAAAACTTGGTCGAATAAGGAAAAATGCCCTAAGATGCTTAGTTTCATCATTTTTCGTGAGGAATCGAATCAAAAAGTACTCAGATGAATCAGGTAAGACCCCTGAACGAGTTTATTTGATCGTTTTCTATAAGGAAACGAATAAGGAAAAACTTGGTCGAATAAGGAAAAATGCCCTAAGAGGCTTAGTTTCATCATTTTTCGTGAGGAATCGAATCAAAAAGTACTCAGATGAATCAGGTAAGACCCCTGAACGAGTTTATTTGATCGTTTTCTATAAGGAAACGAATAAGGAAAAACTTGGTCGAATAAGGAAAAATGCCCTAGGAGGGTTAGTTTCATCATTTTTCGTAAGGAATCGAATAAGGAAATACTCAGATGAATCAGGTAAGACACCTGAACGAGTTTATTTCATCGTTTTCTATAAGAAAACGAATAAGGAAAAACTTGGTCGAATAAGGAAAAATGCCCTGGGAGAGTTAATTTCATCATTTTTCGTAAGGAATCGAATTAGAAAATACTCAGATGAATCAGGTAAGACACATGAACGAGTTTATTTCATCGTTTCCGACAAGAAAACGAATAAGGAAAAACTTGGTCGAATAAGGAAAAAGGCCCTCGGAGGGTTAGTTTCATCATTTTTCATAAGGAATCGAATAAGGAAATGCTCAGATTAATCGGGAAAGACACCTGAACGAGTTTATTTTATCGTTTTCTATAAGAAAACGAATAAGGACAAACTTGGTCGAATAAGGAAAAATGCCCTGGGAGGGTTACTTTCATCATTTTTCTTAAGGAATCGAAATCAGATAAGACCCCTGAACGAGTTTATTTCATCGTTTTCTATAAGAAAACGAATAAGGAAAAACTTGGTCGAATAAGGAAAAATGCGCTGGGAGGGTTGGTTTCGTCATTTTTCGTGAGGAATCGAATACGGAAATGCTCAGATTAATCAGGAAAGACACCTGAACGTGTTTATTTTATCGTTTTCTATAAGAAAACGAATAAGGAAAAACTTGGTCGAATAAGGAAAAATGCCCTGGGAGGGTTACTTTCATCATTTTTCGTAAGGAATCGAATTAGAAAATACTCAGATGAATCAGGTAAGACACATGAACGAGTTTATTTCATCGTTTCCTACAAGAAAACGAATAAGGAAAAACTTGGTCGAATAAGGAAAAATGCCCTAAGATGCTTAGTTTCATCATTTTTCGTGAGGAATCGAATCAAAAAGTACTCAGATGAATCAGGTAAGACCCCTGAACGAGTTTATTTGATCGTTTTCTATAAGGAAACGAATAAGGAAAAACTTGGTCGAATAAGGAAAAATGCCCTAAGAGGCTTAGTTTCATCATTTTTCGTGAGGAATCGAATCAAAAAGTACTCAGATGAATCAGGTAAGACCCCTGAACGAGTTTATTTGATCGTTTTCTATAAGGAAACGAATAAGGAAAAACTTGGTCGAATAAGGAAAAATGCCCTAGGAGGGTTAGTTTCATCATTTTTCGTAAGGAATCGAATAAGGAAATACTCAGATGAATCAGGTAAGACACCTGAACGAGTTTATTTCATCGTTTTCTATAAGAAAACGAATAAGGAAAAACTTGGTCGAATAAGGAAAAATGCCCTGGGAGAGTTAATTTCATCATTTTTCGTAAGGAATCGAATTAGAAAATACTCAGATGAATCAGGTAAGACACATGAACGAGTTTATTTCATCGTTTCCGACAAGAAAACGAATAAGGAAAAACTTGGTCGAATAAGGAAAAAGGCCCTCGGAGGGTTAGTTTCATCATTTTTCATAAGGAATCGAATAAGGAAATGCTCAGATTAATCGGGAAAGACACCTGAACGAGTTTATTTTATCGTTTTCTATAAGAAAACGAATAAGGACAAACTTGGTCGAATAAGGAAAAATGCCCTGGGAGGGTTACTTTCATCATTTTTCTTAAGGAATCGAAATCAGATAAGACCCCTGAACGAGTTTATTTCATCGTTTTCTATAAGAAAACGAATAAGGAAAAACTTGGTCGAATAAGGAAAAATGCGCTGGGAGGGTTGGTTTCGTCATTTTTCGTGAGGAATCGAATACGGAAATGCTCAGATTAATCAGGAAAGACACCTGAACGTGTTTATTTTATCGTTTTCTATAAGAAAACGAATAAGGAAAAACTTGGTCGAATAAGGAAAAATGCCCTGGGAGGGTTACTTTCATCATTTTTCTTAAGGAATCGAATAACAAAGTACTCAAATTAATCAGATGAGACCCCGAAACGAGTTTATTTCATCGTTTTCTATAAGAAAACGAATAAGGAAAAACTTGGTCGAATAAGGAAAAATGCCCAGGGAGAGTTAATTTCAACATTTTTCGTAAGGAATCGAATACGGAAATGGTCAGATTAATCAGGAAAGACACCTGAACGAGTTTATTTTATCGTTTTCTATAAGAAAACGAACAAGGAAAAACTTGGTCGAATAAGGAAAAATGCCATGGGAGGGTTAATTTCATCATTTTTCGTAAGGAATCGAATAAGAAAGTACTCAAATGAATCAGGTAAGACCCCAGAACGGGTTTATTTCATCGTTTTCTATAAGAAAACGAATAAGGAAAAACTTGGTCGAATAAGGAAAAATGCCCTGGGAGGATTAATTTCATCATTTTTCGTAAGGAATCGAATTAGAAAATACTCAAATGAATCAGGTAAGACACATGAACGAGTTTATTTCATCGTTTCCGACAAGAAAACGAATAAGGAAAAACTTGGTCGAATAAGGAAAAATGCGCTCGGAGGGTTAGTTTCATCATTTTTCATAAGGAATCGAATAAGGAAATGCTCAGATTAATCAGGAAAGACACCTGAACGAGTTTATTTTATCGTTTTCTATAAGAAAACGAATAAGGACAAACTTGGTCGAATAAGGAAAAATGCCCTGGGAGGGTTACTTTCATCATTTTTCTTAAGGAATCGAATAAGAAAGTACTCAAATGAATCAGATAAGACCCCTGAACGAGTTTATTTCATCGTTTTCTATAAGAAAACGAATGAGGAAAAACTTGGTCGAATAAGGAAAAATGCGCTGGGAGGGTTGGTTTCGTCATTTTTCGTAAGGAATCGAATACGGAAATGCTCAGATTAATCAGGAAAGACACCTGAACGTGTTTATTTTATCGTTTTCTATAAGAAAACGAATAAGGAAAAACTTGGTCGAATAAGGAAAAATGCCCTGGGAGGGTTACTTTCATCATTTTTCTTAAGGAATCGAATAACAAAGTACTCAGATGAATCATATAAGACCCCTAAACGAGTTTGTTTCATCGTTTTCTATAAGAAAACGAATAAGGAAAAACTTGGTCGAATAAGTAAAAATGCCCTGGGAGAGCTAATTTCAACATATTTCGTAAGGAATCGAATAAGAAAGTACTCAAATGAATCAGGTAAGACCCCTGAACGGGTTTATTTCATCGTTTTCTTTAAGAAAGCGAATAAGGAAAAACTTGGTCGAATAAGGAAAAATGCCCTGGGAGAGTTAATTTCAACATTTTTCGTAAGGAATCGAATAAGAACATACTCAGGTGAATCAGGAAAGACACCTGAACGAGTTTATTTTATCGTTTTCTATAAGAAAACGAATAAGGAAAAACTTGGTCGAATAAGGAAAAATACCTTGGGAGGGTTAATTTCATCATTTTTTGTAAGGAATCGAATAAGAAAGTACTCAAATGAATCAGGTAAGACCCCTGAACGGGTTTATTTCATCGTTTTCTTTAAGAAAGCGAATAAGGAAAAACTTGGTCGAATAAGGAAAAATGCCCTGGGAGGGTTACTTTCATCATTTTTCTTAAGGAATCGAATAACAAAGTACTCAAATTAATCAGATAAGACCCCTAAACGAGTTTATTTCATCGTTTTAAGGAAAAACTTGGTCGAATAAGGAAAAATGCCCTAAGAGGCTTAGTTTCATCATTTTTCGTGAGGAATCGAATCAAAAAGTACTCAGATGAATCAGGTAAGACCCCTGAACGAGTTTATTTGATCGTTTTCTATAAGGAAACGAATAAGGAAAAACTTGGTCGAATAAGGAAAAATGCCCTAGGAGGGTTAGTTTCATCATTTTTCGTAAGGAATCGAATAAGGAAATACTCAGATGAATCAGGTAAGACACCTGAACGAGTTTATTTCATCGTTTTCTATAAGAAAACGAATAAGGAAAAACTTGGTCGAATAAGGAAAAATGCCCTGGGAGAGTTAATTTCATCATTTTTCGTAAGGAATCGAATAAGGAAATACTCAGATGAATCAGGTAAGACACGTAAACGAGTTTATTTCATCGTTTTCTACAAGAAAACGAATACGGAAAAACTTGGTGGAATAAGGAAAAATGCCCTTGGAGGGTTAATTTCATCATTTTTCGTAAGGAATCGAATAAGGAAATACTCAGATGAATAAGGAAAAAGGAATAAGGAGACAACTTCACATTCGAATAAGGAAAAAGGAAAAAGGAAAAAGGAGACAACTTCACATTCGAATAAGGAAAAAGGAAAAAGGAAAAAGGAGACAACTTCACATTCGAATAAGGAAAAAGGAAAAAGGAGACAACTTCACATTCGAATAAGGAAAAAGGAAAAAGGAAAAAGGAGACAACTTCACATTCGAATAAGGAAAAAGGAAAAAGTAGACAACTTCACGGACATATCTGTGATGCAATGCCCTGATAGCATGCAGCCAGATTAGCCGAGTGGTTAAAGCACAAGTTTACCAAAATCGTATTCTTGAGTTCGAATCCGACATCATTTTCTGTTGTTTTTTGTTAAATCATTATTATTATTATTATTATCTATAAAGAATTAAAAAACTTGTCATTCTCACTTATTCCGCATCATTTAAGTAAAAAAATCTTTCTAAACATGGAAATTTCTCACAGACAGAATACAGACGGAACTCACAAATCTCTCAGCTCACTGGGCCGCAGGCAAAGCAGATTGTCTGAAACATTGCCAGCCTCTTTCTCTAGAAAATGCTGAGCTCATATATTCAAAGCATCGCAGATGTGACTTTTATGCCAGCAGCACAAAAAATGTCAGTTGCAATGTTATTTTATTGCATTATGTATGTTTCAGAAATCAAAAGTAAAATGTTAATAAATGATGAAAAAAGAAACATAAAATATTTAAAAAAAAAAAAATAGATAGATAGATAAAGACATTAAAATGTACATCACACAGGACTTGAACCCCAGACCTCGCAATTTCAAAATATATACCGTACACTACCACTCAACCAACACATATTTATCAATTGATTTATCTAGTATCTATTTAATACTTATTTTATCTATGTCTTTGCTCTATTTGAGTTACAGAAAGCATGAAGCTAAAATACCTAACACATTTACTCTGTATTGTATGCAAATTGTATTCACTGTTCGGGGTTACCGGTAATTTGAAGACAACAGACAATATACCTGTATAATCAAAATGATAATAGAGGGTAGTGTTTTGTCCAATTTTATTAACCTTGTGCCAATGAGTAATTTCACCCTTTGTGCACAGGCTACAACTCTTGAACAAAGAACAAAAGACCACCCAGGTAAAAATGGCAAAAAATATTTTGAAAAAGTACAAAAATTTTGACAAATGTAGAATTTCGGAGCAGTTTACAGGTGATGAAACCTGGGTCTATTGTTTTGAGCCGCAGATATGCTGGTCATTGTCAAAAGAATTAAAAGCATGGCAAAAGTTCTGTATGCAGTATTTTTCAATTGCGATGGACCCATTGTCAAGACAAAAACAGGTATATTTTTATAAGAATGGTGTGTTGTCAAAAGTAAAGGCACACTATGAAAAACATAGACCTGCAACGGGTTTAAGAGGTTTGTGTCTTATCCATGACAACGCATCTGCTCACATGTGTGTTCTTGTCCAAGACTTCTTGAAAGAGGAAAAGTAGCTCATGTCTCTCAACCGCCTTATTCGCCAGATCTTAGTCCCTGCAACTTTTTCCTGTTTTCTTTAGTGTAGAAAAGAAAACTTTCAGTTGTCGTTTATAATGAATCCTGAAGTTCACTTAGTCATGCAATTTACCAGTGTCTTCAGGGTATACCTTAAAAGTCCTACTTCTCTGCCTTTACAGAATGGATTTTAAGACCCTTGTCCTGCTAATCCCGGATATGCCTTATCTTTGAAACAATGTAGATCCAGATCAGATGGCTTCTGACGAAGCCATCTGATCAGGATCTACATTGTTTGCCATTCAGATTATGAATTTGTTGCAATAATTTGCATCAAGTAATCTGATTGGTAGATAATCGGTAGTGGGTGTGGCATATATAAATATTCAGCAGGACAAGGGTTAAGGTGTTTTTACTTCAAGGGGGAATACTTCGAAGGGTCGAAGTAAATGCAATGTTTGTTTGATTTGAGGTTTAACGACCCGTCAACACTGTTAAGGTCATTTTGAAGATGTTGCTTCAAATTTTGTGGGACTTTTACCCGACATTGAGATGAAATGACATCTCAAGCCCTGTCGCTCAATGAAACCAATAGGGTTTATTAGCATGGATGGTCCACCTCGCACCGCGGTTCCTGGACAGGCTCAGATCCTCTAAGTGGTTTACCAGTACTAGTGTGCGGGCCGGATTCAGCTCTGCGTGGAAGCATCGTGCAGTCCATATATTTCTTCAAGCCCCTATGGGCGGGGCCGGAAATGCAATGTGAATGGGATCAATAGCTCGCTCTGTCGAACCCCAATGACAACATTGAATGATTGCCACTTGTATTTCAAACATTTTGTTTTTTTACATGTGCAAACACTTATGTAACATGAATCATGAGAAACATATTGCATTTGTGTGTTCATAAAAACAAAGAAGAGAAGAGATGAAAAACAAATCCAAAGATACATTTGAAAAATAGGTCACCCTGAGATTCAGAGCCAACACTTAGCTCTAACGGCTCAATCACTCAGGAATATGGTGAACATGTTAATCTGACAGTAGTACATAGAGATCCTAAAACCTTCATATACTGTAAAATAAGATAGCTTGATCACTGATTGTGAAACTATTCATCAGTGCCAGGTTAATAAAACTGGACATTACAGACAATGTCATAATGCATTTTATATAGAAAAAAAAGTTACAACTTTACTGGTCAGGTAATTTATTGTGTATTCTTCATGGTATTTTAGATAACACCAATATTACTTATAACTTAATGTTGTCATATATTTTAATTTCTGATGGTAACA
Source organism: Lucinisca nassula (assembly GCA_963580285.1). Lineage (NCBI taxonomy): Eukaryota > Metazoa > Mollusca > Bivalvia > Lucinida > Lucinidae > Lucinisca > Lucinisca nassula. The sequence continues at coordinate 24,859,251 of OY757014.1, read as the reverse complement.
AGTCTATGTAATGAATACCAGTTTAAAATTTAGGAGATAACTGTATTCAAAATTGTGATTTGGGGAGATAAATGGGCGGTTTTACGGTCAGAAATTTCGTTATATTGCGACCACGTTTGTGGAGCTGTAAAAAGGAATTTGTGACCGTAAAATTGACAATTTTCCTCCCAAATACAGTGCTCATTTAAATGCGCCTATTCAGTTGTTTTGTTTAAAAATTGTACTATTTTGCTCAAAGCTGCAAGCGCGGTGTAAAACAAAATGCGACCCAATGAAAAGCGATGTTACATTATGGGTTCGAGTTTCGAACAGTATAACGCAGGATAAACTGTCACAAATTTTTTATGTTATCCAATCAAACGTCACGTAACATATGCAAGTGTATTAGAAGGAGATTAATAAAGGTATAGATTTTATTTTTTATTTTTGCTTAGAAACATATTTTGCAGTAATGAGGCAGTTCTAACAGTCCCCACAATCTATGTTTGAAGCAGAAATAAGAAAACTGGCACAATTTTTTATCAGTTTTTTTTTGCCATGAAAGAATAGATTACATCATATGGCTGTGTTTTTCAATGAGTTCTGATGGAACTTTGGAATTGGCGACCCTTATGGTTGGCAACTGACCTTTTCTGGTGTAAATTTGAGATAGTTTTCTTATTAATACTGCTGCTGGTACAAATGTAGATTTGGAGCTGCCCATTTTATACCTTGTTTGGCAGTCATTTTTACATTGGATAATATCAGAAAGATAGATTTACAACATAAGTTAAGAAATAATGGTATTTTGTCTGTTAATTATTTATGTAGCAGCATTATTTTAAAAGTATTCATGTACCTCTGTTATGTAAACTTAAAATTTCAGGATGGATGTGGATATATGTGAAAATGGATCTCAAAATTATATTCAAATGGAAGTGAAAGTGTTCAGAGTTATTTTTTATTTTTTTAGGGGGTGGGGAGGCGTGGGGGGTGGGTGTGGGGAGAGGGGCTTTTAACCCTTATCCTGCTGAAGCATGATAGCCCCACCTTTAAAAACAGTGTAGAACCAGATCAGATAGCTTCCAGTTAGGATCTACAATGTTTGTCATTCAAATGGTGAATTTGAATGAATACATTATATTCAGTTAATTGATTGATTGATAGTTAGAAATGGGTGTGGCATTAATAATCTATATGGCAGTATAAGAGTTAAAAGGCAGTCTTAAAAGATTGGCCCTCACTTAACCCATATCCATACAGGAAACCTCAAACAGGTCATTGGAAACAGTGTAGGCCCAGATCAGGCACCATAAAAACAGCATCTGATCTGGCCATTCACTGTTTGTAGAAAGTAAAACCATTTCCTAACTAGAATTTGTTTTTCTACAAAAACACAGATGTCTCCCCCGTTTTTGACTGCTAAGTATAACCTTGACATTGGAGGTATTGAGCTGGGTCTTGTGTGCAACACATCATATAATGACCAGCCCCGATAGCTCAGTTGGTAGAGTGTCCGCTCCGGGGAACGGGAGGTCTCGGGTTCGATCCCGGGCCGCGACATACCAAAGTCGTTAAAAATGGTACTAGCTGCTCCTTGCTTGGCACTCAGATTTACGGGGTAGAGCTAGGACTGGTCGATCCAGTGTCAGGATAATGTGACTGGGTGTGGTATCATGTAATGTGTCTGGGACATGATACATGTACTTCAGTGAGGCAGCACTATAAAAGTGGGCATTGAGCTCCCTGTCGCAACCAGACACCGTCGTGATATGACTGAAAAATTGTTGAAAGCGACGTTAAACCCGAATTCACACACACACATCATCTAATGAAGATGAACATTTCTGCATAGTAACTTTAAAAATGTTCATAGAAAAATAAAAAAGTTATTGGCCGTAAACAAAAAAAGCACTTTTTTACCTTTGACCTCTAAGTATGGCCTTGACCTTTGAGGTACAACACATCGTCTCATCGTCTCAGCTGATTTTCCATGAGGAATCCATATATGAAATTTCAAAACCCTAGCATACACGGTTCTAAAGTTATGCTATGCATCTCTTTTAGCATACATTACAATGGGCACAAATTACCAAAATGACAAAGGGCCATAACTCACAAAGTATTTTTCGGAATTTTGTCAAAAGTTAATCAGTTCATATACTCATCAGCACCAATATACTCAACAACTTTCAAGGCTCTAGCTCCAATAGTGTTTGAGATATTTTGCTGACAAGATTTCATTAAAAAAATTTCAAAGGGCAATAACTCTTGAAAGGGGCATAATCCGGACGAGAAAAAAAAATACGTGTCAGCTAATTTTCCATGAGGAATCCATATATGAAATTTCAAAACCCTAGCATACACAGTTATAAAGTTATGCTATGCATCACTTTTGCATACATTACAATGGACACAAATTACCAAAATGATAAAGGGCCATAACTCACAAAGTATTTTTCGGAATTTTGTCATAAGTTAATCAGTTCATCTACTCATCACCACCAATATATTCACCAACTTTCAAGGCTCTAGCTCCAATAGTTTTTTAGATATCTTGCTGACAAGATTTTATTAAAAAAATTTCAAAGGGCAATAACTCTTGAAAGGGGCATAATCAAGACGAGAAAAAAAATACGTGTCAGCTAATTTTCCATGAGGAATCCATATATGAAATTTCAAAACACTAGCATACACGGTTCTAAAGTTATGCTATGCATCACTTTTAGCATACATTACAATGGGCACAAATTACCAAAATGACAAAGGGCCATAACTCACAAAGTATTTTTCGGAATTTTGTCAAAAGTTAATCAGTTCATATACTCATCACCACCAATATACTCAACAACTTTCAAGGCTCTAGCTCCAATAGTGTTTGAGATATTTTGCTGACAAGATTTCATTAAAAAAAATTCAAAGGGCAATAACTCTTGAAAGGGGCATAATCCGGACGAGAAAAAAAATACACGTCAGCTAATTTTCCATGAGGAATCCATATATGAAATTTCAAAACCCTAGCATACACGGTTCTAAAGTTATGATATGCATCACTTTAAGCATACATTACAATGGGCACAAATTACCAAAATGACAAAGGGCCATAACTCACAAAGTATTTTTGAATTTTGTCATAAGTTAATCAGTTCATCTACTCATCACCACCAATATATTCACCAACTTTCAAGGCTCTAGCTCCAATAGTTTTTGAGATATCTTGCTGACAAGATTGTATTAAAAAAATTTCAAAGGGCAATAACTCATGAAAGGGGCATAATCCGGATGAGAAAAAAATACACGTCAGCTAATTTTCCATGAGGAATCCATATATGAAATTTCAAAACCCTAGCATACACGGTTCTTTAGTTATGCTATGCATCAAAAGCATAACGGACGGGCGATCGAACCAGAACTAATATGCCCCTCCAACTTTTTCAAAGTTGGGGGCATAATAAGAAAGTTATTGACAGAACACAAAAAAGGCCCTTTTTTCACCTTTAACCTCTATGTATGACCTTGACCTTTCAGGTACCAAACTGGGTCATGCCTGCAACACATCATCTCATGGTGGTTAACATTTCTGCCTAGCAATTTCAAAATCCATCTAAAAATAAGAAAGTTATTGACCAAACACGAAAAAAGGCCCCTTTTTTACCTTTGACCTCTATGTATGACCTTGACATTTTAGGTACCAAACTGAATCATGCATGCAACACATCGTCCCATGATAGTTAACATGTTTGCCAAGTAACTTCAAATTCTATTTAAAAATAAGCAAGTTATTGACAAAACCCGAAAAAAGGCCCCTTTTTTACCTTTGACCTCTAAGTGTGACCTTGACCTTTGAGGTACCAACCTGGGTCATGCACACAACACATCGCCTTATATTGGTTAACATTTCTGCCAAGTGATTTCAAAATCCATCTCAAAATAAGAAAGTTATTGACCAAATACGAAAAAAGGCCCCTTTTTTGACCTTTGACCTCTAAGTATGACCTTGACCTTTGAGGTACCGACCTGCCTCATGTGCACCACACATCGTCTTATGGTTGTTAATAATTATGCCAAGTAATTTTAAAATCCATCTCAAAATTAGAAAGTTATTGACCAAATACGAAAAAAGGCCCCTTTTTTTACCTTTGACCTCTAAGTATGACCTTGACCTTTGAGTTACCGACCTGCCTCATGCACACCACACATCGTCTCATGGTTGTTAATAATTATGACAAGTAATTTTAAAATCCATCTCAAAATAAGAAAGTTATTGACCAAATACGAAAAAAAGGCCCCTTTTTTGACCTTTGACCTCTAAGTATGACCTTGACCTTTGAGGTACCAACCTGCCTCATGCGCACCACACATCGTCTTATGGTTGTTAATATTTCTGCCAAGTAATTTTATAATCCATCAAAAAATAAGAAAGTTATTGACCGGACACGATTTACCCATACATATATACATACCAACAAACTTCTAAGGGAGATAATTCAAAAAGTTTAAATGCGAGAGTTATAGTTCTTGCGCACTGCACGTCGTCTAATGCTGATTAATATTTATACGAAGTTTGTGAAGATAGCTCTAACGGTTTTCAAGTTACAGAGCGGACACGTATGTGTGACAGACAGACAGACGGACAGACAGACGCCCGGGGAAAAAACAATATGTCTCTCCGAAAAAAAAAAATTTCGGGGGAGACATAAATATATTTCAGAAAATAACTGAGCCTGACACCCCTAAATTTCAAAATGGACTCCTGCTATATATAAGGGAGAAGAACCCATTCAGTGCAAAATGGATTAACCGTTATCCTGCTGTTCACAACAAGAACAAAACCGTACCTTTGCAAACAGTGTAGATCCAGATCAGATGGCTTCTGAAGAAGCCATCTTATCTGGATCTACACTGTTTGTCATGCAGTGTGAGAATTGGAAAAATATTCTATTTCAAGGAATTTCATTGGTTGATAATCAGCAGTAGGTTTGGCCTAATCAATTTATGCAGCAGGATAAGGGTTAAAGTCTCGTTATTGATTAAGCCAAACCTACTGCTGATTATCAACCAATCAAATTTCTTGATATAAAATATTTGTTGAAGTTAAAGTCTCGTTTGAAAGAAGAGTAGAGTTGGGGATTGACTGCAGAGTTACAAGCAAGTCCATTGCACCATGACTGCACCTCACAGAGGACTAAGGGGAGGAAATTCTTACTGTTGACCCTTGAACCGACAAGAAAATGTGCATCTGAAAAATTTGGCTGTGTATGTTGTCTGCTGCATCTTCTTGCAAACTTTTTAAAAAGGTTTTGGCATTTAGGCAAAGTGTGGACCCTGATCATAGTCCACACTGTTTGCCACAATGATTTTAACAAGTAAAGAGCAGCCAACAAAGCAGACGGCAACAGCTGTGATTGGCATCTTAAAGGTGCATTATTGAGCTACCGGGTCTCAAATTTTTTTTCTGGTTTTTATCTTCAATTCATGCTCCTTTGTCATGTGTACACTTTTGGAGTCAAATATAGCTTCAGAACTTTGTGAAAATGGTCGTTTTCATTCGTGTTTACCCTTCGCTCTGAACATGTGTTCGGAATTTTTGTTCTAAAAATAAATCTGTCACTTTACACATACATGGCGACAGTATCGTCTCTGAGTGTCGTTACTTATGGCATGGTATTCAGCGTCATATTTTTTCCGATTCAGGCATGGCCTAAGCAAATAATGCCAAAAATGAACGTCGCATAACGTCATATATGGGGATTCTATTTTTGTCACGAACTAAAAATAGATCTAACTAGTGTTCGAAACCTAGTTAGGGAATCCCTCTCAAACTTGTTTACCTGTCATCATAATTATTCGCATTTTTGCATAAAATGCATTCATTTGTATTGTTTTAAAGAAAAATACCGGCTATATGTATTTTATTTTTGGAAGCATTTTTTACCGATAGCTCAATAATGCACCTTTAAGGGTTAAGTGTTACACTTGCAAGGCTGATCACTCCAAAAATCCTGGAAGTATTTGTCTCCCTTCGCACAGTCTGCTACAAAAAGAATTTGCTCCCTCTGGCAGCACAGTCCTGGCACATTTTCTGACATTTTATTAAGGGAGACCACTTTTGGAGCTTCCTGTTCATTTACCCATTAACTGATACTCTGGTCATCCACGAAGTCAAGCAACGCGGTCACCCATCCAGGTACTAACCGCAGTCGCCTTTGCTTAACTTTGTGAAAAAGCCAACCACTCTACCTGCGTCGCTAAAAGAGCTGGCTTCTACAGCAAGGCTGTAGAAGTGGTATTTATCCATAACTATTACACTCTCTAAAAGAGATAACCCGAATACCACCCCAACCCCCACTCACACAACCCCGCCCTGCAGGGTACATGTAGTCAATGTACTATTTATTGCATTTCGTTGCAAAGACTGTCCCTGCAGATTTGTGCAATATTACCATGAAGATTTTCTGGGAATGGAAAATCTAAAACTAACTCTGCATGTACATTTAAATTTTCTGTTTGAATAAAATAATGTTTGGATTTGGATATTATTTTCAGATCAGTGTCTCCCATATATTTATAGCCCCGCTTTGAAAAAGTGGGGGCTATATTGGATTTGGCATGTCCGGAATTCCTTCTGTCTGAAATTTGTCCGGAATTCCGTCTGTCTGTCTGTCTGTAATATTTGATAGTGGGTACCTTGTTACCGCAACTCCTCTTACAGTTCTAGGTCAATCCTTTTGAAACTTTACAGGTGTTTTCATATAGGTCTGAAGATGTGCATATTCTTTTTTCATTATCCTTAAATAATTTTTTTCACTTATTTCACCTTTTTTAACTTAGACAATTTTTGAGATCTACTAATGTTAAAATGTATAGGGAGTAGCTACCTTGTTACTGCAACTCCTCTTACAGTTCTAGGTCAATCCTTTTGAAACTTTACAGGTGTTTTTATATAGGTCTGAAGATGCGCATATTCTTTTTTCATTATCCTAAAATAATTTTTTTCACTTATTTCACCTTTTTTTTTTTTAATTTAGACAATTTTTGAGATCTACTAATGTAAAAATGTATAGGGAGTAGCTACCTTGTTACCGCAACTCCTCTTACAGTTCTAGGTCAATCATTTTGAAACTTTACTGGTGTTTTCATATAGGTCTGAAGATGTGCATATTCTTTTTTCATTATCCTTAAATAATTTTTTCACTTATTTCACCTTTTTTAACTTAGACAATTTTTGAGATCTACTAATGTTAAAATGTATAGGGAGTAGCTACCTTGTTACCGCAACTCCTCTTACAGTTCTAGGTCAATCCTTTTGAAACTTTACATGTGTTTTCATATAGGTCTGAAGATGTGCATATTATTTTTTCATTATCCTTAAATAATTTTTTTCACTTATTTCACCTTTTTTAACTTAGACAATTTTTGAGATCTACTAATGTTAAAATGTATAGGGAGTAGCTACCTTGTTACCGCAACTCCTCTTACAGTTCTAGGTCAATCCTTTTGAAACTTTACAGGTGTTTTCATATAGGTCTGAAGATGTGCATATTCTTTTTTCATTATCCTTAAATAATTTTTTTCACTTATTTCACCTTTTTTAACTTAGACAATTTTTGAGATCTACTAATGTTAAAATGTATAGGGAGTACCGGTAGCTACCTTGTTACCGCAACTCCTCTTACAGTTCTAGATCAATCCTTTTGAAACTTTACAGGTGTTTTCATATAGGTCTGAAGATGTGCATATTCTTTTTTCATTATCCTTAAATAATTTTTTTCACTTATTTCACCTTTTTTAACTTAGACAATTTTTTAGATCTACTAATGTTAAAACAATTTTTTTTATCTACTAATGTTAAAATGTAAAGGGAGTAGCTTCCTTGTGATCGCAACTCCTCTTACAGTTCTAGGTCAATCCTTTTGAAACTTAACAGGTGTTTTCATATAGGTCTGAAGATGTGCATGTGCTTTTTTCATTATCCAAAACTTATTTTTTAACTTAGACTGTTTTTCAGATCTAATAACGCGAAAAATCTATAAGGCGTAGGTACCTTGTTAGGGATTTAACCCTCTCACAAGTCTTTACCTTTAATTCATGAGTCTTTCTCCTCTGACAGGGCTATAGCGGGGCTATAGTCAGATCCTCTGACTGTTCTAGTTTTGTATTGTTTCTAGCCTTGTGTGTACATTTTATGACAACATAGTCAAACTTCGATGGTTGAAACACCTTTTGGACCATGGAAATTTGTTCTACATAGGGTTAGTTTGAGCCATTGAGCATAACTTCACCCAGGGAGGCATAATGGGGATAATATAGTGATTTCTTCTCAATCCTCGATAAAAGAAAGGTGTGTTGTTTGTATTCATTAGAATCGCCTCATTGAGGCGATTCTAATGAGTACACACAACATACGTTGTCAGTATAATTTTAGTTTGTTTGATTCTGTTTGTTTATTTGGAGTTTAAAGACCCAGTCAACAATAATTAGGTCCTATGGAGACAGACAGTTTACCTTAGCACACTTCGGATTCTGAGACAGTCAGTTTACTTAACCAAACTTCCTGGGCAGGCTTATACATAAGCATTTAGCCAGTACATGTACACAGTACGTTCACATTATTTTGCCAGAAACTGACATCCCTTCTTGAATCAGAGGAAGTGGGAGAATGACCATAGAAAAGATTTCATGATCAATTGCCACTGAAGAATACAGCCAACTCTCAACCTGTTGATCACCAGTCAGATGTGGATCCAACAGCTACAGAGACTGGCTAAAACATTTTAATAAAACCTCCCTGAATCATTCGCTATTTTTATCTGAAGCTCTTGGAAGAAATTCCAAGTGTGTCCAATACAAAATACCAGTCAACCTCAGTAAACAAGCTACCGTATTTACCCTAAATATTTGGACACTTCAACTCCTTACCATACTTGTTCTAAAATTTGAACAAGTACAATTTACTACCCTTTGTTGTGTACTTTGTCTTAGAATAGCCGGATGAGTGGCAAACAGTGTAGACCCTGCGGCATCTCATCTGGATCTACACTGTTTGCTAAGAATACATACGGTAAACCAGCTATCGATGTTTGAATCATTGCAGTCTCACTTGACACTGAGTTATTTACCTATACCTTATACATTACATGGTCAGCTGTAAAGAATAAAAGAAGACATGTTTTTTGGCTTTAGTTTTCACTTATCCCGTTTCACACCACTTTCAAGCACTTCAAACCTCCCGCCCTTCGGGGCTTGAAGAAATAGATGGGCTGCATGATGCTTCCACGCAGAGCTGAAACCGACTGCACACGAGTACTGGTAAACTGCTAAGAGGATCTAAGCCTGCCCAGGCAAAGCGTGCAAGTTGGACCGTCCATGCTTCTAAATGGAAGAGACGTCTCCAAAATGACCTATACAGTGTTGACGGGGACGTTAAATCTCAAAACAAACACTTCAAACCATACACGGTTTGATATGTCAGCTTGACATGGATGTAATGTATTGAGTTGTACCATGATAAACTGTTTTATAAAATATCGTACCATTCCACACGTTTGGAAAGGTCAATTAGATTTTTGGGGTGGGGATAGGTTAGAAATTTTAGGGTGGTATACTACCATTTTCGCCCCAATAAGGGCACAGAGACTTAAACATTTCATTCTAATCATAAGCTACTGGTCTGAAAGTGGAATTGCATAACAGGGACAAAAAAGGAATAAAATTTACAGAATTCAGAAAACAAGAGGCCCATGGGCCACTATGCTCATCAGAGCTCAGGGGGCCACTGCCCACTGGCAGCAATGTATTTTAATTAACCATGGAAGCCCTGCTCCCAAGGCTGCTACAGATAAAATTTCGACCCAATCAGACTAGTGGCTTCAGAGGTCTGATGTCGCCTGAAGACAACAGATGACAATTGACAATTTCCCATCTGTGGCAATAGGCCAAAAAGAACATTATTAAAGGAACATTTCTATGAAAGTTTGACAAAGTATCTTGAGAGGCATTAATGTCATTTTTCAATTTTCCCCATTATAAGTCAATGAAAACTCTTAACTTGCCATAGCAAACAAATCAAAGAGCCAAATTTCATAAACCAGAGCTCAGGTGGGCACTGCCCAATGGAGCCCTGATTGGTGTCACTAAATGGGTCTTATAAAAAGGAACAGAGACATATATGGTTTAGCAGTGGGGATATGTATGGTTCCTGAGACGTAAGGCCCTTTAAGCAATGGAGGGATTCGGGCATGGCAGATCCCAGAAAACCAAAGATTGTTGTCACTGAATATTTCTTATCATAAAGATCAAGAATATATATGGTTAAATGGTGGGGATCTGAACGGTTTCTGAGATATGAGGCCCTTTTATGAAGTGGAAGGGAGAGAAATGGCCACTGCGGACCCCCCAAGACATGGTTGACTGAATGTGTCTAATAACAATGAACAAGAATATATGTGATTATAGGATGAGGATTTGAAAGGTTTCTGAGATATATGGCCTATTATTAAGTGGAGTCTTATCATCAGGAACAAGAATATACATGGTTTAGGGGTGGGGATCTGAACGGTTTCTGAGATATATGGATTTTAATGAAGTAAAGGGGTGGGGCATGGCCCGTGGCACCCCAGGGTGACCCCCATGCTGGTGTCACTGTTTGCGTCTTATCATAAGGAAAAAGAATATATATGGTTTAGGGGTGAGCTCTGAACAGTTTCTCAGATATATGGTCTTTTGTGAAGTTTAGGGGTGGAGTGTGGCCCGGGTACACCCTGGGTGACCCCTAGGTTGGTGTCACTGTTTGCGTCTTATCATAAGGAACAAGAATATATATGGTTTTGGGGTGGGGATCTGTAAGGTTTCTGGAATATTTAGCCTTTTATGAAGCGGAGGGGTTTGGGCATGGCCCTCGCACATCACAAGGGACCCCCAAGTTGGTGTCACTGAATGCGACTTATCATAAGGAACACAAATATATATGGTTTAGGGGTTGGGATCTGTAAGGTTTCTGAGATATTGGGCCTTTTATGAAGTGGAGGGGGTGGGGTATGGCCCCGGCACATCCCGAGGGACCCTCAGTTTGGTGTCACTGAGTCCATCTTATCATAAGGAACAAAAGAATATATGGTTTAGGGTGGAGATCAGAATGGTTTCTGAGATAAATGGCATTTAATGAAATGGAGGGGGTAGGGCATGTTCCCGGCACATGCCGGGGGACCCACAGGTTGGTGTCACGTAATGCATCTTAGAATAAGGAACAAGAATATATATAGTTTAGGGGTGGGGATCTGAATGGTTTCTGAGATAAATGGCATTTTATGAAATAGAGGGGGCATGGCATGTCCCCGGCATATCCGGGGGACCCCCTGTTGTTGTCACTTAATGCATCTTTCATAAGGAACAAGAATATATATGGTTTAGGGGTTGGGATCTGTAAGGTTTCTGAGATATAAGGCATTTTATGAAGTGGAGGGGGCAGGGCATGGCCCCGGCACAACCTAGGGGACCCCCAGGTTGACATAAAAGCATATGGCTGAGAGAAGTTTACTCAAGGAACATGTCTATGTAAGTTTTGTCAAAATATCTGCAATGACTTGGCAGTAAATGCCATTTTTCAGTTTTCCCATTTTAAGTCAATGGAAACTCTACGTTGCCATAGCAACAAAACTAAAAGGCCAAATTTCATAAAAAACACAAAACCTGTAAAGGCAAATATGGTGAATATTTTCATAAAGTCTCAGCCTCATAGAGCATATGGTTTCTGAGGAGATGATTTTTTAAGTATTTTTTTTCTATTTTTTACATTTTGGTTTCCATGGCAACCAATAGAAATGAGCAGAAGGCCTAAAATCATACGGCAAATAGAAGATTGTCTATGGAACATTTCTATGCAAGTTTTGTCAAAATATCTGCAGCGGCTTGGCAGTAAATGCCATTTTTCAATTTTCCCCATTATAAGTCTATGGAAACTATAAGTTACCATAGCAACCAAACTAATGAGCCGATTTTCATAAAAAACACAAACTTTCTATCCCCCAGCCCAAGGATGCTACAGATAAAATTTGGGCCCAATCAGCCCAGTGGAGAGGAGATGTCCTTTGAAAATGTTGACGTCATGGGACAGACGACGACGGACAACTGCCTATCCTATAAGCTCCCCTGGAGCCTTCGGCTCTGGTGAGCTAAAAAAGCCCCCGAAACTGGTAATTGGCAAACACTGCAGGCCCAGCATCTGATCAGGTAGGCCCTACACTGTTCGCGAAAAGTTAAGCAATTTTCCCAATAAATTTTTTAAGAAAACACAACCTGACACCACTTAATTTTGAAATGGACTCCTGCTATATATAAGTGTCTTACCACGTGAAAGCCATAACAAAAGGAAGAAGCATAGCCTGAAAAACATCCCTGCCCAGGGTGGGATTCGAACCCAGGCCACTCGGGTAAAAGTCCAATGCTCTTACCACTGAGCCAAAAAGACCTCTTCCTGACGCAGTTGTCAGTGAGAGGCTATAAACCTATGAGCTACACACATAATCTACCAAGGTAGATAATTGAAGAGAGGCAATGCGGTCTGTAACACACCCCCTCGTCAAAAAAGGCATCATTTATGATGACGTGAAGCCAACTTCAGCACGAAGCCATTTTCGGCGAAATAAAGTCATATCCCAGATGAGCCCGCATCTTATGACATGAAAGCCGTAACAAAGGAAAGAAGCATAGCCTGAAAAAAATCTCTGCCTGTGGTGGGATTGGAACCCGGCAGCTGGGGTGAAAGTCCAATGTTCTAACCAAAGAGTCGACTCCCTGCTGCAGTTGTCAGAGTGGTTATAAACCTATGAGCTATGCATATAATCTACCAAGGTAAATAATTAACCCCATTTAGTACTGGAAACCCTGAAACGGGTACCCTAGCAAACAGTGCAGGCCCAGATCAGACGCCGCAGAACGCGGCCTCTGATCAGGGCCTACACTATTTTCAAAGAGTTCAGCTATTTTCCAAATTTTGATGAAAACACAACCTGACACCCCTGCTATATATAAGGATGAAGATTCCTTTTGGTAAAAAAAAGGGTTAAGAGGAGTCAGTGCGGTCCATAACAGGATTTCCATTTGGTACAAAAGGGTTATGTGCGTGGTCAGGAGCAACCGTATGTTCCTTATGCCAACTTTGGACAAGTTTGAAAAAGTATTAGTGCACTTAGAGAGCATGTGCACTAATTACTGCCAATATGGTATAGACTATAAGAATCTTATATGGGTGTTAGGGGTGGATGGAATAATCCGTTCCGAGGGACACTGTCCGGCATCACGAGGCTTGCCGAGTGATGCCGGACAGTGATCCCGAGGGACGGATTTTTCTATCCATCCCTCACATCCATATTGGATTCTTTTTCTTGCATACCTTCCATTTCTTAGCGCGGATTTTAATGCTGCAGTCACTTCGGTTACTAACGTCTGCCATATTGCGTTGACACTGCAGGAATGTTTAGTGACGTCAGGTAACGTGCTGTGACGTCAACCTTAACGACGGCACATACGAGGTCGTAATCAACCAGTGCATTTTTTCAAACATGCAATTATATTCGATTTTGGGTCGGAACAGCAGGGTCAGAACATAAATTTCTATCCCAGGGTAAAATCACGGATTTCCTTGTCTGGTGTGCAAGAATAAAATTGTTGCTGGAGAAAACATAGGTACCCCTACCATAGCTACAGATAAGGATTAACAAGGATAATTTTCCTGTATCCTCAAAAGAAACCTATCTTGTGGGTATTTGCTAGAATTGCCTCAAGGTGATTTTAACACATACCCACAACAAGGAATATTATGAATAAGACAAATTATCCACACCAATCTCCATTATCTGGGGCTATGTCCCCCTATCATCAAGTAATTCTAATCAGTTCTGCAACATAAATCCCGGGAGATGGTCAACAAACTCGTATGTGCAATAATTTTGGACTGTATCTCCTTGAGCTGAAGTTATGTTGGTCATTATAAAGAATCATTTCTGAATATGTAGATTATAACCGAGAGCTTTTATAAAAACAGTTTTGTTTGAATTGATGTTATACAGCCCCATCAACACTGTAATTTTGGAGACGTAGCTTCCAATTTCATGGGACTTTTACCCAACATTGAGGTGAAATGACTTCTCAAGCCCTGCCACCCAACGAAACCAATAGGGTTTGTATGTATGGACGGTCCGACTCAAATCACTTTGCATGGGCAGGCTTAGACCTTACAGATTTACCAGTATCCTGTGCGGTTGGTTTTAGCTCAGCCTGGAAGCACGATGCAGCCTTATCTATTTCTCCGAACCCTGCTTAAGATCAGCTAAACTTAACCTTGTTCATCTAATCAAGAATATTTAAAAGGTTTCAGTTTTTCATTCTTTGTGTCATCCATTGTCTTCTTGTAAGAGACCACCTTTGGGACAGTTCAAAAGTGGTCTTAAAGAAAAAGACCACTTCTGAAGAGTTCAATTTTTCTTCAAAGTTAGTCACAGGTCAAGGTCAGAGGTCAATTTTTTTTTGTTTGAGCTGGAAGCCCTTGTCATAAGAAACCTACATGCTAAGTATGAAGGCTCTATCTCAAATGGTTCAAAAGTTATGACCAATGATAATTTTTTCTTTAAAGGTCACAATTTTTGTATGGGTGTGAAGCCCTTGTCAAAAGGAGCCAACATGCAAAATATGAAAGCTCTATCTCAAATGGTTCAAAAGTTACGACCGATGTTATTTTTTTTTCTTTTAATTAAGTCAAAGGTCAAGGCCAAGGTCACAGGTCAAAATTTTTTTGTATGACTGCTCTTGTCACAAGGAACCTACATGCTAAATATGAAGGCTCTATCTCAAATGATTCAAAAGTTATGACCAATATTTTTTTCTTTAAAGTAGGTCAAGGTCACAGGTCAAAGTGTTTCGTGAGTGGAAAGCCCTTGTCACAAGGAACCAACATGCAAAATAGGAAGGATCTATCTGAAACGGTTCAAAGGTTGTGACCAATGTTAAGGTTGTCTAACAAACAAACCAACAAACAGAGGGGGCAAAAACCATGTCGACAATATTGCTACTGGGGACATAAAAAGCACTGGTGGATCGATGGTCTCCCAGTGTAGGCTGTAAAAATTTTCCTTAGAAAGGACTTAAGACTGTTTTAACCCATAAATTCCTGCACTGTTAGCAGTGTATAATTTGATCAGGTGCTGCATTTTGCATAAACAACCATAACCTGGATTTCTGACAAGTCAGTGATAGTCAAGTGGAGATTAAAAAGCTACTGCGCTTTATAATTTTAGGTTGATGGATAAACAATCAACCCAAAAAGGATAAAAATAACTACAAACGCTGTTTTAGCAATTTGATTTCTTATTTCATACAAATGAATATACATGAAATCCTGAAATATATTTTCTATATGGGCAACAACAAGTGAAAATAGGTATTCAGTTAAAAGCATAGCAAAGTGTAGGATTACTGTAAAAATCCTAAAAATTCATTCATCTCAAGGAATTGCAGTAATTCTCCAAAAATTTTAACAAATTTGTTTTATGGTCCAGAAGGGAGTCTAAAAAGAGCAGATGGAATGGCAAAAAGTGTAGACCCTGATCAGACTGCTCCTGAAGGAGCGGTCTGATCTGGGTTTGCACTGTTTGCTTAAGCCTATCTGTCCCAATATTTAGGATCATTATGTTATCTACTATTACTGTGATTGGTCACATTTGACCATTACTTGCAGGTGTACATTACATACACTCCAGATTTGCGGGATGAAAACCTATACAGTAATCATGTAATTATGGTTGGGATCTTTAACCTTCACAGGGGGATTCTCCCTGCACAGGTGGTCTCTCAACATTCCGATCCAAACACGGTGCACTTTGTGGCATTCATCCCTGCAAATGATGCCAATGGAGCAAATTTGGTTTTATCACGGTCTCTAGCATCAGAGTGGTGCACGTACTAATGAGATACCATGCTCCACAAATCAGGTGATCTGCTCATTATCCAGAAGACAACCAATTTTCAAGGTCATAATATGAAACAGTTTTTGAGGTATCTTGCTCACAAGATTTCATTGTCATTCTTTTTTATCTGCTCATAAGATTTCATTATCATATTTTTACATAGGAATTAACTCCTGGGAAAGAAATTCAGGGTCCAGTTCATCAATAACAAAGCCATTTACCGGTTTTAAAGTTTGATCATTTAATAAGGCAAATATGCTAATATTTTGCAGAAAATATGTGAGCAGCTTTTGCATATGCAAAAGCTGCTCACATTTTTTCAGCAAAAAAAAACAAAACAAGAGGGCCATGATGGCCCTGGATCGCTCACCTGATCCATAGAGTAACAAGTGGGCCCCGGGGAGGGCCATTAGTGACCCCAGGGCTATAATGTGCATAATGTTGAGGGAGGTCTAAAAAGATGAAGGTTCATACCAAATATCAACAAAGGCTATAATTTGAACAATCTTGGCAAAGGTCCACTAGATAAAGCTACACACCAAAATCAAAGACCTGGGCCTTGCGGTTTCAGAGAAGAAGATTTTTTTAAGATATTCCCTACATAAGCCTATGTAAAACCAAATAGCTCCGGGGTGGGGGCATTTTTGGCCTCAGGGCTATAATTTAAACAATCTTGATAGAGGTCCACTAGATGAAGCTTCACACCAAATATCCAAGACCTGGGCCTTGCTGTTTCAGAGAAGAAGATTTTACAAAGATCATTTTTAAAGACATTCCCTACATAAGCCTATGTAAAACCAAAAGGCCCCTGGGCGGGGGCATTTGTGGCCCGAGGGCTATAATTTGAACAATCCTGGTAGAGGTCCACTAGATGAAGCTCCATACCAAATATCAAAGACATTGGCCTTGCAGTTTCAGAGAAGAAGATTTTTAAATATTTCCCTATGTAAGTCTATGTAAAACCAAAGGGTCTCGGAGCAGGGGCATTTTTGGCCCCAGGGCTATAATTTGTTGTTGTTGTTGTTGTTGTACATCTACAAGGCATTTTATCAGTGCCTATGATCTCCTGGTATTTAAATAAGTCACTTGTGCATTTCCCTATGTGAAAAACACATGATACTTATACTACAATGCACTTCAAAATCTTTTTGTGCTCCTGATGAATTCCATCAGTGCATCTGTCAGTTCCTTCCTTCCTTGCTTACTAATGTCTTCAATCATGCTTGTCAACACTTTCAGGTTAATGTCGGTTACCAATTTCACATCCTCCCTGCCCAGAATCTCTTCAACATTATACTCTAAAGTATCCCTTTCGGATTTAAATTTCTGACAGTGGGCCAGAAAATGATCTACATTCTCTTTCATGTTGAATGTCTCACACAAACTTGAGAGATCTTTGCCTGGTGATCATTTAAGATTGAATGTCCACAAAGCAACTGATTTACTGCAGAGAAAATCCTTCTGTCCCTATCTCCATGACAGATCCTTTTTCCCACTCCCCCAAATATTTCCTGCAATACGCTTACTTTGTCTGAACACTTGTATCTTCTTTCCCATTTTTCCTTTCCGTGATTTACACTCCCATACTGCTTCTGTCTTGTCCAGGATTGGTTTTACCTCAATTTTTGTTATCATTTCTGATGCTGCTGCCTTCGCCTGTTGATCTGCCAACTAATTCCCCTCAATATCTTTGTGTCCCGGTACCCAATGAACTTTGACAATATTCTCCCTATACCTTACCTTTGCTAAACTCTCCTTGATACTGAGAACTGTTTCAATCTTGTTAGTTGGCATTTCAGTACTGAAAGCAGTCTTAATAGCTGGTTGACAATCCGTCAGAATATGAACTACTCTGCCTTTGAAGTCTAGATCGATCTGTATACCTACCAATTTTCCAGTATAATTGTTACCTATAGGAGAAACTCCCTTGTTCATCAAAATTGGTGTGCTGGAGTAACCCTCAAGATAGACCACAGCACTAGCTCCAGTCGGACCGGGATTACCTAGAGCTGATCCATCTGTGAACATTAATACATCATTTTTATCACAATTGCTTAGTACCTCTAATTTATTTTCTTTCTGTTCTTCCTTGGAGAATGTGAATTCTTCCTTGTGTACACTTCCTGTCTCTTTGATGAGCCCCATCAATTCCTTGGTATATCTGAATTCCTTCTCAATGTTTTCAAACTCTAACACTCCCTTCAGTTCCCTAAACCTAGACATCAATAAATGAAAAATAGTAGCTCTTCTACCCACAGTCTTATCCCCCTCTATCCATTCATCAAATTCTTCCCCGAGAGGATCATCTTCGTACTTGGCACTGATTCTGATAACATCTTGTGCTTGTCTTATCTTCAGCTGTAGGTCTATAGGCATGGTGTTTGTCAAGACTTCCAAAGCTTCTGTGCTGGTACTGTTCAAACAAGCCTTTAGCATCGCTGACCTCTGAACCTTTCCAAACTCCTTACTGCTTTCTGCAAGGGACTGGACTGTCACTGCTGCTCCATACTCCATCACAGGACAATCTTGATAGAGGTCCACTAGATGAAATTTCACACCAAATATCAAAGACCTAGGCGAGTGAGTGAGTGTTTGAGTTTTACATCCCACCAACAGCTAAGGTCATACAAAGACGGGACCTCGGTTTAAAGACTCATCCGAAAGTCTGGAGAAGCCCGGGATTGATCCTGCGACCCCTGGTTTACAAGGCGAGTAGCGTAACCACTACACCATGGAGGCTTCTTCAAAGACCTAGGCCTTGTGGTTTCACAGAAGATTTTTAAAGATTTTTCCTATATAAGTCTATGTAAAACCAAAGGGCCCCGAGGCGGGGGCATTTTTGGTCTCAGGGCTATAATTTCAACAATCTTTGTAGAGGTCCACTGGATGAAGCTTCATACAAAATATCAAAGACCTAGGCCTTGTGGTTTCAGAGATGTTTCAAGATTTTCCCTATAGAAGTCTATGTAAAACCAAAGGGCCCTGGAGCGGGGGCATTTTTGGCCCCAGGGCTATAATTTGAACAATCTTGGTAGGGGTCCACAAGATGAAGCTTCATACCAAATATCAAAGACCTGGGCCTTGCGGTTCCACAGAAGAAGATTTTTAAAGATTTTCCCTATATAATCCTATGTAAAACCAATGGGTACCGGGGCGGGGGCATTTTTCGCCCCAGCACTATAATTTGAACAATCTTGGTAGGGGTCCACTAGATGAAGCTTCATACCAAATATCAAAGACCTGGGCCTTGTGGTTTCAGAGAAGATTTTTTAAGTTTCCGGTGAAAAAAATCTATTTTTGGCTCCTGTGACCTAGATGTGCAACGGACTGGAACCATTTGAACAACTTTGAAAGGGGACCACCTAAGGATAATTCCTGTGAAGTTTGGTCAAAATCTGATCAGTGGTTTAGGAGGAGATGTTGTTTGAAGAAATTGTTTACGGACGGACGAATGCACGATGGACGACGGACGAAAAGTGATCCCAAAAGCTCACCTCATCATTACATGACAGGTGAGCTAAAAACAAACACCTTATTGAGTAAATTGCTTTACTAGTACATTTGACATTCTGACAATTAACGGGCTCATTAAGCTTACAATGCTTTGAACAACTAGGCCCAGAGTTTTCATTCTGACACCAAATCTAATCTTCAAAGCAAGAAACAGACAGTGTTTTTGTGAAGATAAAAATATTGGAACATTATTTTGATGCAAAATATAAAGTCAGCCTAAAATAACAAGTATTTTGCCAAAGGAAATGTTGCACCTGCTGCAAACCTGACTGAGAAATGAATAATGGTTGATGAAAATGTTTTCATGATGAACAAATAACAAAAGGATGGAAACTGGATAGCTACAGAACAGACACAACAATAACAAAACAGATACTCAGGATCGCGTTCAAGATTAGCAAAACCTAAAAATTTCAAGATGCAAAAATGACCTGGTTTATATTTTAGGCATCAAGTAACAAAACACATTCTCTAAACTGTGTGCAAAACTAATGTAGCATTCATTGTTTTCTTTATGTAACAATGTTTGGTTGCATTTCATATTTAAGCATATGATATTGCTAAATCCAATAGGCAGGATCTCCCCTAATTAATATAAATTTGAAAAGAAACCCTCCACAAAAGATGCATACTCATACAGGAAAGAATGTGCTACTCGTAAAAAGTTGTCTATGCTTAAAAGAAAGGATTTGTTTTTCTGGTCGGGAAGAAATTCTTTCCTGTAAGAACAGACCCTAATGCCTTGGAAGACAAAACTGAAAGAGCTGATGCATCCGTTCTCCCGTAAAAATCCTAAAAGTTTGGTCACCTTGCGGACTTGCTGTAATTCTCCTAAACTTTTAACGAATTTGTTTCACCATCCAGCATGGAGACCAAAAAGTGCCAACAGTTTTGCAAACAGTGTAGACCCTGATTAGTCTGCTCCTGAAGCAGTCTGATCTGGGTCTGCACTGTTTGCTCAGGCCTATCAGTCCCGATACTTAGGATCATTACGCTAGTAATAATGAAATTAATGTGAACAAGAATTCTGGCAAAAGCTACGTCGCGCCTGTGGTCACAGTTCTCTGGGAAATGGATGATAGGTTGATGCAAATGCTGATGGACTGACAATTTGACAAATGGATGGACAAATAGACAAACAAATGGAAAATCAGACTCTTAATATCGTCCCATATGATGTACAGTAAGCGACAAAAACGGAATATGCTAAGCAACAAATTTAACAGGAACAAATTCTATACATTGAGCTGTCTTGTTGGGCTGAGGTCAGATTACACATCAGAGGTATTACATGTTGATTAAATGGATTCAATGGATTATTACTCAGCATGCCACATTATATTGTGTTAATGATGAAACAAGCACATATACGTATAGTTTATACAACCTAAATAATCATACACTTGTGTTTACCATTTACTCTTTAAGGGGAAGGGGATACCTCCAGGGGAGTAACTCCTGGAAAGTATTTTTGTCTCCCATGTCAATAGGGTTCAACTCCTAAAGAAAAGAATTTGCTCCTGAGGAGCAAATTCTTTCCTTTAAGAGTAGACCCCCTTTTCAGTGGGACAGGGCTTACAGAAAAGCGAACGGGAAGTCCCAAAAGTTATCTCCCTTTGAAAAATGGCAGAAAAATCTGCCAAGTGTTCCCGTTCCCCTTAACACAGAAATATGACCCCCGAGACAGTATATACCCAAATCAGACTGCTCCAGTACAGGTTTTGTACTGTTGACATTCTGTCAATATCTCTGTCAGTGATCAAGGTAGCTTGCCTGATCACATCTTGTCTTTACAATGAAATTTCTAAATTCGTGACCTTAGACTTTTATTAGGATTTGGGTTTTATGGAATTTTCAAGATTTCACATATTTAGCCAATCGTTCATCAGTGGTGGGCAAAAACTGGTGAACAGAATTCTTGTTCACCCTTTTGTTGGCAGTACACCACAACCTGGTCATAACAATGTTCGTTATAACAAGATTTCGGATGTAACACTATTTCAAGATGGTTCCCCAAAAACTGTATATATTTTATAGATCAATACTGTTCGTAATTCTGTTTGTGAATTGACCAAATACATTATAAATCTTAATTTGATTGGCTGACAGTCAGAAATAGGTGTGGTTAAATTAATATATTCAGCAGGATAAGGTAAATCGGACACCTTCACTCTCAATACAGTCCAGCTTCAATGGCAACAACACCATTTGGCCTATCATCACGTGAACATGTCCGTGAAATAAAGACCCCCCCTAAACCCCACTTTATATAGAGAAACCTGGGGTTTACCGGGGTAAACATTATTTTCCTTATTTATGCTCCTAGACATAGGTTGTGGGTACTCGTTAGAACCGCCTCAATGAGGCGGTTCTAACGAGTACCCACAACCTATATTTTGAGTATAAATAAGAAAAATATCACAAATTTTCTTCAGAAAATTTACCCTTTTTGGGGATGTAAAAAATGCACTGTGACGCACGGGTGTGTTATCGTAATGGGAAATTTGATCTACACAGGTAGTTTGAGCGATAAGGGTGAATCATACCATCAGGTCAAGTGGCATACAACCCCTTGTATACTATTAGACTCTTCCATTGCTATAATTTGGAAAAAGGCCATTTGTCATATAAGGGGTGTCAGGCCTAATTTTTTCTTTTTTATTATATTTTTGATGGAATTCAGTCAGCAAATAGTTCAGGCCCTGATCAGACGCCGCAGAAAGCTGATCTGGGCCTGCACTATTTGACAAGATACCCCTTTAGGGGTTTCCTGCAAGCAATGGGTTAAGTTAATTTGGGGGCTATCTTTTCAATCAGGAGCAAATTCTTTCCTTTAACAGTTGACCCCTATTGATATGGGAGACAAAAATACTTTTGCAGGAGTTGCCTCCCCTGAAGGTGTATCCATTCCCCTTAAGAAGGACCAGCTGGGGAAAACAAGCCATCAGTGTTCATGCCATTAAGGTTCGCTGTACAATGAGATACACATATTTTTACAACGCTATACATAGTCTACAATCAATTTCCGTGCCCTAAAACACATTATATAGTTTTTTACATGAACACATTAACAGGGTCACTTCAAAACTAACAAAAACAACAATGACTGCCATACTCTTTCAGACTTTTATGTACAGGCCATCTAAAAATGAACCATATGAGAAAACCTGTTTTTGCGGTTTACAAACCAGGAAGGTTTGTGCGCTTTTGTGTAGTCCCTTCCCATTTGATGTTTAGTATGATACCTCTAATTTCTATATTATAATTTCAAGAATCTTGCTAGCATAGCCACAAATATTTTTCTTATTTCTGCACAAAAACATACATTGTGGGTACTCATTAGAAGCGCCTCGCCGAGGCGCTTCTAATGAGTACCCACAACGTATGTTTTCGTGCAGAAATAAGAAAAATATCAGTATTTTTCGGATGATAATAGCACCCAGATCTATGCTTGCTAGCCTTGTTTGTGACTTGCATGGTTGTAGACTACAAAGACAGATTTTCTCATAATGGGACTCACATGATACATTTGATATAATAAACTCATCTAATGTAATATATAACATGTGTGTAAACATGCAATTTTTACAAAATTTGATTTTAAATTGATAATGCATTTAGTTTTTAGTCTATTGCCATGCATACATAAATATGAAATGAATAAATAGCTGCAATGACGCATTTAGTGTTTTTAATATTAAATGAGCTGTTAAAACCAAAATTGGACCCAGACACGTGCCCACAGCACAGAATCAGATCAGAATGTGCATCATTAATAAAGTATGATCAGTCTTGGCTGTGCACTATCAGGACCAAAGCCGCCCACCTCCATCTCCCCTTCTGCCCCCGCCCATCGGGGATTGAAAAAATAGATGGGCTGCATGATGCTTCTGCGCAGAGCTGAAACTGACCGCACATGAGTACTGGTAAACCACTTGAGAGGATCTAAGCCTGCCCAGGCAAAGTGGTGCGAATCGGACTGTCCATGCATATAAACCCTATTGGGTTTCATTGGGCAGCAGGGCTTGAGATGTCATTTCTTCTCAGTGTTGGGTAAAAGTCCCACAAAATTGGAAGCAACGTCTCAAAAATGACCTATATAAGTGTTGACGGGGACATAAAACCTCAAATCAAACAAACAAATCCATCTCCCCTGACCTATAACCTATCCATGCATACAGGGAAGATTGGATTCGGAGCGGATAAGCAGTCTTTCATTAGGTTAACAAGTCTGTGAAATGAAGACCCCGCTCCCACCTAAACCCCACTTTATAGATGAAAGTTGGGTTTATGGGGGTATTTATTACTTTTGCTCAAAACATAGATTGAGGGTTCTCGTTAGAACAGCTTCAATGAGGCGCTTCTTAGGAGCACTCACAATCTCTGTTTGAACCAGAAATAAGAAAATATCAAGCATTTTCATCTGAAAAATGTCAAGTCTAGAGATAAGATAAGACATAATTTTAGCGCACAGATTAGTTATCGTAATTATGTGCTGAGAAGACACGTTTTCCCTTTCATTATTGCCACTACCTAAAAATCCTACAAAGTCGGACATCTTGACGATTTGTTGTAATGCACCTAAAATTTCAACAACTTTGAGTCACAATCCAGCAAGGGGTCCAAGAATTACAGATGGAATGGACAGTGTAGACCCTGATCACACTGCTCCATAAGGAGCAGTCTGATGTGGGGCTGCATTGTTTGCTTAGGCCTGCCTGTCCAAATACTTAGGATCATTATGGTAGCTGTGGCAAGTGAAAATTCTTCGAGCATGTGCAGAACCATTCAGCTGTTATACAGTCTTAGTTCGAGGGGCATCTATATAGTGCACTGTGAACAATGATCAGACTGTGTGGATATGCAGGCTGATCTGAGGCTTGACTTGGGGCACACATTAACATTTTTTGTTTTGCTTTTGCTATGGCCAATTTGAAGAGTCCTGTTTCAAATGGACTATTTCTTACAAGTTACATGTAAACAGTAATGTCATTTTTAAAAATACTGGACAATATTAATTTACCCTTTTTGAATGGAAAATACAGCCCATCATTACCTTTATGTAAACCAATGGCGTTTTTCTCGTCAACACATAAAGCAACAAGGAAAAAATATAGAAGATTACATTCTATTTTTTTTATTTTCTTACTGTAGTAATTTTCAGAGAAAATCAGGTTAGCAGACAATTCACATGACATGCCAGGGCCCAAGGTTATAAAACTTTTTTCATGCTCAACTCACTTTAGCATGAAATTTGTCCTACTTATGAATTTTGAAATGCAATTCCAACATTTATAAGCAGGACAAACAACATTATTTGCTGAGAAGACAAATTGCCTCATTTTTTTGTGTTGTATAATTATAAGCAATTCAAATTTAATGCTCAAGTAAGATGAGCGTGAAAAAAGTTTTATAACCACAGGGCCACGCCTTACTGTCTGTCACAAATCTAAAGAAAAAATATGAGTAAACATTACACTAACACACCTGTGTGCATTTTTTCCATGTCTCCAAAATGGCTACTTTTTCTGATGAAAAAAATGTGATGGTTTTCTTATTAATACAGCAAACAAAGGTTGTGGGTGCTTGTTAGAACTGCCTCAATGAGGCGGTTCTAACGAGTTTTGTTTTTTGTTTGTTTGATTTGAGGTTTAACGTCCCTGTCAACACTAAAGGTCATTTTGGAGACGTTGCTTCCAATTTCGTGGGACTTTTACCCAACATTGAGATGAAATGACATCTCAAGCCCTGTCGCCCAATGAAACCAATAGGGTTTATTAGCATGGACGGTCCGCCTCACACCGCTGTTCCTGGACAGGCTTAGATCCTCTAAGCGGTTTACCAGTAATAGTGTGCGGGCTGGATTCAGCTCTGCGTGGAAGCATCATGCAGCCCATATATTTCTATGGGCGGGGGCCGCAGGTTCTAACGAGTACCCACAACCTATATCCTTGAGCAAAATAAGTTAAATAATGTATACACCAGTAAACCTCAGTTTTATCTATATAAAAATGGTGTTTAGGAGGGGGGGGGGGGTCATTTTACGGACATGTTCGTGTGATTGTTGTCTGCTGCAGTTGAGTATGGCACTTAGTTCAAATACATTTTAGAGGCACGAACTTTTAAAACTATCAGCATTTCATGTTTTTACATAATATATATTCAAAAATATTGAATCTAATTCAATCAGAATCTTAATAGCACAAAATTTCACTTAATAGCACAAAATTTCATTCAGTATTTTTTTTTTACAACACAAATTTTAGTGCATATAAATGCATTTTGGCATTTAGGCAGATGACATTTTCAAGTATTTTTCAGAGAAATTAAGCCTTGGAAAATGTCATGCCTTATTTTCTCTGAAAAAAAAAAAAATTAGGTTGTTGTCTGCCTTCCAATTTTCAATAAATTATATTTATTTCCTGCAGATAAAATTGAATTTGCATAAAAAATTCCTACCATTTCAACACAATTAGTAATAATTGAGCCCTGCCAAGCGAATTTGTGTCTTCGAGCATTCCGAATTTCAACTGCGCATGCCCAGCCATTCAGAGGGGCCAGGGATATGGCTTTCTGTCTGAAGGTTCCTCTTGATTCACTGCTTGTATGAGAGAGCAGCCAAGGTTCTGGCGAGACTGCGCAAATGCGCAGGCTCGCCTGAACCTTCTCTGCTCGCATAGGCGATAAGTACCAAAATCGCTTGCCGGGGCCCAATTTATTGTGCGCATAATGTAAATGCCATTCAACAAACATAGCTCTAGGATAATTCTCCTTTATTTCTTGTTTAGACAAGATGTTATGGGTACTTGTTAGAATCTCCCCAATGAGGCAATTCTAACAAGAACACCCCAAGCTCTTTATAACACTATTGTTGGGGTCCAAAGCAGAAACCGTGTTAGTTAAACAATCGTGTTATATCCAAAGAAAAATGTATAGATTATATAGAAAAATGACCATTTATGGTCATTTTTCTATATAATCTATACATTTTTGGGATCCATCTTGAAATCGTGTTATATCCAAAACCGTGTTATAATGAACCGTGTTATAATAAGGTTGTGGTGTATGCACAACGTATGTTATGGGTACGAGGAAATTCTAACAAGTATCCACAAAATATTTTTGATGGAAAAATAAGAAAAATTATCCCCAAGTTACCCTCAGTACTCTTCCTTAACTGCTGGCCTCTGTAGCTCAGTTGGGTGGGTATCTAACTGGTGACTCGGAGGTTATGGGTTCTATTGGGTACACCTTTCTTTCATTGAGAACGATAAAGTAATCTTCTCTACGGTCATTGCCATCCTTTCAAGAAGGACAGTTGGCAGTTACGCCTTCCCAGGAAAAGTGTGGTTAGATAAACTGACCAGATCTATATGACCTAAATAGTGTTGACTGGGCTGTAAAACTAAAAAAAAAAAAAACAAATAAATCCTCCATAGTTGGAGCAACAAATTAAGGGGAATGGGAACACCTGGCAGACTTTTCTGCCGTTTTTCACCGGGAGACAACTTTTGGGACTTCCTGTTCTGTTTTCTATAAACTCTATCCCAAAGACAAAAGGGGTCTACTCTTAAAGGAAAGAATTTGCTCCTCAGGAGGGGTCAACTCTTGTGCATGAGTTGCCTCCCCTGAAGGTGTTCCCTTCCCCTAAAGGAGTTTTAATGTGTGTCATATCTTGTTTCACAGTCTATCTCCCAGCATCATACCCTGGGAAGAACTTCAATAAGATCTCTGAGAGTGTTTTGTTTAGTGGCATGGCGTAGCTCTTGCCGAGTTCTGTCCTACAGGCTGGACACGAGTAAACTTCTGCCTTGAATGACCTCTGTAAACATGACTGAAAGAAGAAAAACAAGGCGTGCCTAAATTAGACCAGACTTACTCCTTGTATTCTAGTGGACTCTTATATTTTTATATAATAGATAACAATACATGATCAAGGGACAACTGGGGCCAGTTGTTCAAAACTAACGACGTCGTTAGTTAACGTATCGTTAAAACTTTGATCATTAAATGTGGCAAATATGCTGAAATTTTTGCTGAAAAAATGTGAGCAGCTTTTGCAGACGCACAGACATGTTAAGTCTCCCGAAAATCGCGGGAGACTCCCGAAAAAATAGCTTTTCTCACGCCTCACGAAATTCAGGAAAAATCTCCCGGAAAAATGAAAATTCCGTTTTGGGCAAATTTTTGAAAAGCTGCGCTTGTATTTTCGTGTGTGCAAACCAGCGGAAAAATACGAGTTAATCCGTGAGTAAAACTGATAATAATTAATGCACTGTCCAGTATCATTGGGGATTAAAACACACCTGCAGATGGGCATTGACAAATGATATCAGTCGTTTCTTGAAGTGATTGCAAAAATGAAAGTAAATCATAACGGTTGATTGCCTTCAACCAACGGACCATGTTAGTTAACCGAATTGTGTTATAAACACCGACCGTATTTGTCACGGACCAGTCTATTCTATTTTTACACTGTAAACACAAGCCTATGGTGCTGTCGATCTTCTGCATGGCAATGTGTTAATATAAAATTAAGTTAGGGCTCTAATTTGCATTTATCCCCCAATCATAAAATTTAATCCACAATCGGTGTGTGAAAATGATGTAATCCCTCCCTAGATGTTTAGCTACATCTAACGGTAGATGTATGCATCTACTGTCTCGTGCATGGTTATGTTTTGGCGCCAAAATAGTAGATGCTTGGCGGGAAAAGTCGAACGCTTTATTGTGTGTAAACACATCTCTATGCTGTTGTTGGTCGGGAATTGTGGAAGGCACCGTTCCCTATCCAGCTTTTTCCACAACCGTTTAGCTATCAATTTTTTTTTTTTTTACCGGTTGCAAACATTTTTATGAAAGAAATACGCCCCATTAAAAAAAATAAATCCATTAAACATTAAATACGTGCGGGGTTGCTGAGGTGGGATGACGTCATTTTCCGATCGCGTGCAGAAAAACGGTAGCTGCTGTTTATGGACGGTTGATTTCATTGCGATTTTGGTGTTGGAGATCATTGATGTTCACCTTGAACTTTCTTGTTGAGCGGGTGTGAAAGTTTTGGATGGAGGGGTCCTTGTCTTGTGGCTGGATCATTAAATTATAGACTAATCTGCATTCTTTGTTCTCTTTTCTCACTAACCTGACACTTTTGATCTTTTGAGTATATCGGCTGCAGCTTGTGTTAATCGTGTGTGTCAAGTTTATATAAATATCAGTATATTTAATTGCTAATTGGATAAGCTGTTATGACATGTCTGCAATTAATTTGAACTTGAAAAAGTACCGTTATTGACCGTGACAAATACAGTATTATCTACCCTATTTCCGCACTTAAAAGTCGGAGGGGAATAAAGTTGTTGTGCTTGAAAATTGATCGAAACCTTGGATTATTATACCCGCTTTCGTGAAGAATAATCGTGTCAGAGTGGAGGGTCTGTCAGTCTGTGGGTCTGTATGAATGTATGTGTATGTACAAACGTCCGTCACATTTCTATGGAATGGATCTCCTCTGAAACCGGTAAAGGTACACTTTTCACTTTGACTGTGGATAGTACATGGGATGAAGATGGCACCAGGCTCCTTTTGGCTTGACCTTGACCTCAACATGACCCCTAAGTCAAAGGTCAAAAAGTTTTATTTTGCCATATCTCCTAGACTATTAGAGTTACACTTCTGAAACTTTGGTTACTGGATGGCCCTTGGAATATAGAATAAATCGGGCTACTTTTGGGATGACCTTGACCTCAACATGACCCCAAGGTCAAAGTTCAAAAGTATTATTTTGCAATATTTTCTAAACTATTGGAGTTACACTTCTGAAATTTTGGTTATTGGATGTCCCTTGGAATATAGAATGAATTGAGCTACTTTTGGCATGACCTTGACCTCAACACGACCACAAGGTCAA
Organism: Lucinisca nassula; assembly: GCA_963580285.1. Taxonomy (NCBI): domain Eukaryota; kingdom Metazoa; phylum Mollusca; class Bivalvia; order Lucinida; family Lucinidae; genus Lucinisca; species Lucinisca nassula. The sequence goes on along the minus strand of OY757014.1, from coordinate 24,829,890 downwards.
AGGTCAAAAGGTATGACTTTGCCATATCTCGTAAACTATTGAAATTACACTTCTGAAACTTTGCTTATTGGATAGCCCTTGGAATATAGAAATATAGAATAGATTGGGCTACTTTTGGTGTGACCTCGACCTCAACATGACCCCAAGGTCAAATGTCTTAAAGTATTATTTTGCCATATCTTCTAAACTATTGGAGCTACACTTCTGAAACTTTGGTTATTGGATGGCCCTTCGAATAAAGAATCAATTGGGCTACTTTTATTGTGACCTTGACCTCAACACGACCACAAGGTCAAAGGTCAAAAGGTATGACTTTGCCATATCTCCTAAACTATTGGAATTACATTTCTGAAACTTTGGTTATTGGATAGCCCTTGGAATATAGAAATATAGACTATATTGGGCTACTTTTGGTGTGACCTCGACCTCAACATGACCCCAAGGTCAAATGTCTTAAAGTATTATTTTGCCATATCTTCTAAACTATTGGAGCTACACTTCTGAAACTTTGGTTATTGGATGGCCCTTCGAATAAAGAATCAATTGGGCTACTTTTATTGTGACCTTGACCTCAACCTGACCCAAAGGTCAAAGGTAAAAAAGTATGATTTTGCCATATCTTCGAAACTATCTCAGTTACACTTCTGAAACTTTGGTTATTGGATGGCCGTTGGAATATAGAAAAATTGGAATACTATTGATGACCTCAACATAACCCCAGGGTCAAAGGTCAAAAAGTATGACTTTGGCATATCATATAAACTATAGGAGTTACACTTATGAAACTTTGTTTATCAGTTAGAATGTTCTTTGCATCTTTTTTGGTTATTGGATGGCCCTTGGAATATACAATGAATTGGGCTACTTTTGGCATGACCTTGACTTCCACATGACCCCAAGGTCAAAGGTCAAAAAGTATGACTTTGCCATATCTCCTAAACTATTGGATCTTCACTTCTGAAAGTTTGCTTATTGGGTGGCCCTTGGAATATATAATAAATTGGGCTACTTTTGGGGTGACCTTGACCTCAATATGACACCAAGGTCAAAGGTGAAAAAGTATTATTTTGCCATATCTTCTAAACTAATGGAGTTACACTTCTGTAACTTTGGTTATTGAATGGCCCTTGGAATATAGAATGAATTGGGCTACTTTGGGCATGACCTTGACCTCATCATGATCGCAAGGTCAAAGGTCAAAAGGTATGACTTTGCCATATCTCCTAAACTATTGGAGTTACACTTCTGAAACTTTGGTTATTGGATGGCCCTTGAAATATATAATATATTGGGCTACTTTTGGTGTGACCTCGATCTTAACATGACCCCAAGGTCAAAGGTCAAAAAGTATTATTTTGCCATATCTTCTAAACTATTGGAGCTACACTTCTGAAATTTTGGTTAATGGATGGCCCTTGGAATATAAAATCAATTGGGCTACTTTTGTTGTGACCATATGGGCATAAATGTTAAGATATGATGTTGTCCTGAAGCATTATAAACCTGGGGGGGGGGGGGGGGGGTGCACTGGTATGGCTAGGTGTTAGTTTGAAGGCATCTTCCCAGGGAAATGATTTTAAAAATATTTATTAGTTATTTATCCATGAACAGGAGTGTATAGAATAAATAAAAAAAATGTAGCCTATCCTGAGAACTTGCCACCAAGACTTCGCACCTTTGGCACTCGCCAATCCTCCTCGAACGCGCTGTCTCCCTCATTTTCATTTTCAAATCTTAACATGTCTGGACGCAAAAGCTGCTCACATTTTTTCAAGCAAAATTTATGATATTGTACTTGCTAGAAGAGTTAACAATGTGACCACTAACGAGCTCGTTAAGCTAACGATGCTTTGAACAACTGGCCCCAGGTCTTATTTTGTTAACTCATTGTATACTAGTGGACTCTTCCATTGCTATATGTTGGACAAGTCCATTTGTCATTTAAGGGCGTCAGGCCTATTTTTTTGTTTTTATTCTATTTTTGATGAAAAATTCTGTTAGCAAGTAGTGCAGGCCCTGATCAGACACCGCATTCTGCTTTGTCTGATCTGGGCCTGCACTGTTTGCCAAGGTACCCTTTAGGAGTTTCCCGCATGCAATGGCTTAAAATTTCTCTACGAAAATTTCTTTGACACCAGTTTCGGCTGTTAGAATGAAAATATTTTTCCAATGTTGTTCTGAGCCAGAACTATCACTGCTGAGAACTTGTTAGTGTCACCTGGACAGGTACCCTCAATATGTTTTCCCAGAAAAAGAAAAAACATCACATGAACAAGTCCGTGTAATGAACACTCCCTTAAACCCCACTTTATTTTTAGTAAACTGGAGTTTATGGGGTATACATTATTTTTGTTTATTTCTGCTCCAATACATAGGATATGGGTGCCCACAACCTATATTTTCAGTATGAATAAGAAAAATATCACAGATTTTCATCAGAAAAGTAGCCATTTTAGAGATGTGAATGCACTATGTAGCACTGGTGACCTCCCATTCCCCCCGAGCGGACACTCTACCAACTGAGCTATCGAGGCCGGTCGGACCAAACCTGTGGCCTCTAGTGTGTTCACAAGGAATGTTTATGCAAGGACGACGCACGCCCCCTGCCGGACATCTCAGTCACAAAAGCTCACCATAACCTTCAGTCAGGTGAGCTAAAAAGCAGACTCAACAATTAACTAGGGCTGGCTAATCGAAGCTGAAAAGATAATCGATTATCAGTCATGTCATTGCGATCGATAATTGATTAGTAATCGCTAAGATTTTTGTCATTATTTTACCTGTCTGGCTTTCTGTCTGAGCATGACTCTTCCCATATGTTGCACTTTACCGTATGTATATTTGAACAGACAGGCCTGAGCAAACAGTGTAGACCCAGATGAGACGCCGCATAATGCGGCGTCTCATCAGGGTCTGCACTGTTTGCCACCCATCCAGCTATTTTAGGCATAACTTTGGGTAGTAAATTGTAGGGGTATCAGGTCCATTTTTTTCCTTTTCTTTTCTACTTTTGACAGAAAATCCTGACAGCAGTGTAGAGCCAGATCGGATGCTGCATAATGTGGCATCTGGTAAGGGTCTGCACTGTTTGCTTATGTCCCTGTTACAGGTTTTGCTGTAAGAATGGGTCAAACAATGGTATTATAGAATGTTACTCACCTTACAGATATTATGAGCACATGTGGTAGTGACTGGTGTATATACTATATCTTGACAACATATACAAGTGAATAACTCCTCAATCTTCTGAAGGAATTTCTGAAACATAAAACAACCACACACAATTAGTAATTTGTGGCTCCAGACAAGATTTCTGCCGATGCTGTATCACAGCTGTGATTGCTGTTCTTGAGACTAGGACTTGAAACATTTGGGCTGACGCTATATTGATGCAAATTTTCACAAAATTTCAAATAGACAAATGGATGGAGAAACCAACCAGCAATAAACCAGCCTCCTATAAGGCGACTAACCAGGATAATAATGGGAAACTTTTTCTTCTTATTTCTGCATAAAAACCTATGTTGTGGGTAATTGTTAGAATTGACTCAATAAAGTGATTAATACAAGGCCGGCATGATTTATCAGCTAACTGATTGAAAGATTGATAAATTCTACAAAAATGATTACCCTTTCTAATTTGCTTGCATTCTGTTATTTGTTAAGTATAATTTACTAGCCAATGTTGTGTCTTAAAAAGCCAGAAGAGTGGAAAACATTGCAGACCCTGATGAGAAGCCCCATGTGGCCTCTAGAGGTTGAACAAGATTTTGAAGCTATTTGACATTGTGGCCTAGTTTTTGAGCCAAAATGACCAATATTTGAATGAGACAAAGATATTATCAAGACAAATAAAAATCAAAAATGAGTTCCTTTAAGAGCAATGAAAACATCCACAAGAAAGAAGACGGGTCATACCACGTAGTTTCGGCCAATAAAGCCCCACCAGTGACCCTGTAATGATCTGGCAAAGAAAGCCAGAGGAAACATACTGCAATTTTGCACATTTCGAACAGGCAGTCGATTCAAAGACTGACACAAACCAAAATGGGGTCCAAATAATTAAAAACCTGTCTAGAATATGAGTCTAAACCAATCATTTATTTCCGATTTCTCAGAATATTCACGCTGATCTCAAAGGACCAAAAGTAAAATATAAACTGCACTATGGTTGAACACTGTGGTAGTTTTGATGCAGTTTGAAGCAAAACTGTGGCCACCAATATGTCATTAAGGTACAAAACTGTGGCTCTAGAGGGTGACCTAGTTTGTTATCCGTCTTGACCCATATTTGAACTTGACAAAAATATCATCAAGAAAATTAGTTTGGTATAGTTTCATGAAGTTTCAAGCAAACCTGAACCAGGTTTTAAAATTATGTGACCCAGGGGACCTAGCTTTTGAACCAATATGACCGGTATGTTAAGCTGACAGATATTATCAAGACAAACACTATGGTATAGTTTCATGAAGTTTGAAGCAAAACTGCTATCTCTATTTTAAAGCAATATGACCTAGTTTTTTTATCCAACATGACCCATATTAGAACTTCATTGAGATACTATCAAGTCAAATTTGGTATAGTTTCATGAAAATTGAAGCAATTCTGTAGCCTCTGGAGGGTGAACAAGGTTTTTAAGCAATTTGACCTAGTGACCTAATTTTTCACCCGACATGACCTATATTCGAACTTGATCGAGATATCAAATAACACATTCTGGTAAAGTTTCAACATAAAACGATGGCGGATGACGCACAACTGGTATTACGGGATGTACTACAGACAAAAAGCGATCACAACAACTAACCTCGACTACTTGGTGCTCAGATGAGCTTAAAAGCACAAATTGACAGTGCTAAATTTGGAGATGGACTCCTGCTATCTATAAATTGGAAGATTCAATTCCAAATAATTACCTGATGTCCCTCTGAAGTATGTTCTAGCGCTTCCTCCCAGAGTTTCTGGTTTACTGTGTCTTCTTTGATCAGCTTTGTCTGAGCAGAGTCTACCTTGTACTTTACTGTCTTAGTTTTGTTCTTCTTATTTGGACTTGCGGCTGCAAATTTATAGATCATTAAGGGGAATGGGAACACCTTCAGTGGAGGCAACTCCTGCAAAATTATTTTTGTCTCCCATGTCAATAGGGGTCAACTCTTAAAGGAAAGAATTTGCTCCTCAGGGACAGGGCTTATAGACAGGGCTCCTCACTAGGACAGGGCTTATAGAAAAGCGAACAGGGTCCTGAAAGTTGTCTCCCTTTGATTCATGGCGGAAAAATGTAAAGCAAAACATAGCTCCGGATAAGGAGGCACAACAAGAATGATTAATGGATAATTTTCTTTGTAACCTGTCAGAAACACATGTTGTGGGTAATTGTAAGAATCACCTTGATGAGGAATTTCTAACAAGTACCCACTACATACTACATTTTTATGAAGAAACATGAATAAATTACGAAGATGGTAAAATGTAATGTCTTTCAACGAGGCATTGCTAATGGAAATGGAAAATCCTGTTTATTTTACATCTTTTTTTATCTGATTTTCTAACACTGGCAAACAATGAAGACCCAGATCAGAAGTTCTTCAGCATAAAAAAATCCAATCTAAGATCGCTATATGATAAACAGAACCTTACACTTGTGGTCATTCAAAAAAAAAAATATATATATATATATATGAAACACGCCTCTTCATAAATTTCATATGAAATGACACTAGTGTGAACATTTTTCAAATTTTCACTTACTTTCTTCCAGCCCCGTCGATCGGGGCTTGAAGAAATAGATGGGCTGCATGATGCTTCCACGCAGAGCTGAACGCCCGCACACGAGTACTGGTAAACCGCTTAGAGGATCTGAGTCTGTCCAGGCAAAGCAGTGTGAGTGTTGAACTGTCCATGCTCATAAACCCTATTGGTTTCATTGGGTGGCAGGGCTTGAGATGTCATTTCATCTCAATATCGGGTAAAAGTCCCACAAAATTGGAAGCAACATCTCCAAAATGACCTTTACAGTGTTAATGGGGATGTTAAACCTCAAATCAAATAAAAACTTACTTTCTTCCTCCTCATCATCCTCTTCTCTCTTCCTTTTTCCTTTCCCCTTCCCCTTGCCCCCTGGGGTACCCTCAGCCTCTTTCTCCTTCTGGGCCTGGGCCTCCAAGTATCCCTCTGGGTACTGCATGGTCAGGCCTAACTCCTTGATCTTCTTCTTGCCCTCTTTAGACCATGGGGAGGGGCTGGGGTCATCTCGCTGCATCATGTATCGCCACACCAGGAATCCTGACTTTCCCTTCTCTGGCCAGTACTTTACAACCTGGAGATAATCAATATAACTCTACTGCAGACAGTGGTTAAGCTAGTCACCTCATAAATCAGGGATTGTAGGTTCATTTCAGCTCTTTAACCCATTGTATGCAGGAAACCCTTGAAGGTGTACCTTAGCAAACAGTGCAGGCCGAGATCAGACGCCGCAGAATGAAGTCTGATCAGGGCCGTGTTTGCTAAAAGTTCAGTAATTTGCCAAATAGATTTTAATGAAAACACAACCAGACACCCCTAAATTTTAAATGGACTCCTGCTATACATAAGGAGGAAGATTCCATTTGGTACAAAAAGGGTTAACAAGAATCTCACAGAGAACAGCATAGGCCAGTTGTTCAAAGCATCATTAGCTAAACCAGATTGTTAGTGGTCAAACTGTTCACAGCTCTAGCAAGTACAATACCTAATATAGTCTTATTTTTGTTAGAAAAATGAGAGCAGCTTTTGCATCTGCTTACAATTTTTTTTTCATAAAAAAATATTGGCATATTTGTCATATTAAATGGTCAAAGTTTTAACGATACATTTACTAATGATATTGTTAGTTTTGAACAACTGGCTCCAGTCTTCAATAGCTAACACTGTTAACTCTTTAGCTTGCTTAGCATGGCTGTTCTTAAATCCCCAGGGAATTCCTCTAGGTAAGAACTAGTGAAGGAGAATTTAGAGAGATTTTCTTTTTACTTGCAACGGTATGCTCCATGGGGTGATTCTAATGAGTACACACATCTTGAACTTGACCAGCCCCAAACTAATTTTCATGGTCCCAAAGGGTTTAAGGCGTTGAAGGTAGACTACGTATGATTGTTCAGAAAATCATAAAATGATAAAAATCATAAAATCACAAAGACGGAGTCAAACAAGAGGGCCATGATGGCCCTAGATCGCTCACCTGATCCAAACTGCAAGATAGTAGGTTATATGTTTAGTTTAATGTTTAGGTAATACTATTAAAATCCATCAATAAATGTTAGAGCTAGGGTAAAGAAGTTTTTTTTTTCTAAAGATAGCAACAAGAACCTTAACCTTGATCCCTACAGCCTGAAAGCCATGCCAAACAAGAGTGTCCACAAGGTTTTTCAATGATTTGATCTACTGCCCTACACTTTGGACAGATCCCATTTTCGAACTTGATCGAGATATTGTAATGACAATTATTCTGAGCAAGTTTCATGATGATTGGACCATAACCATGTTCTCTCAGAGTGTTCACCGTAAGTCACGCTTTGCCTAAGTTGTGCAAAGGCAAATTTTCAGACCCATAACAGAAACAGAGTCACAAAGAGAGAATCCAGTGCTATATCAATATTGGGGATCATGTATGCTTCAAGTCTGTAACATTAGTATCCCTTTTAATTCCATTTAACCCTTAGACATGAATCAGCTAATCAAAATAATGTCGAATATAAAGGGTTCCATCTCAAATGATTAAGAAGTTATATCAAAGTAGGTCACAGGGCAAAGGTCAAGGTCACAGGTCAAAATTTTATGTATAAGTGGGAAGGCAATGTACAAGCAACCTAACAGCCAAATATGAAAGCTCTACCTAAACAATAAGAAAGTTATGATAAAGTAGGTCACAGGTCAAGGGTCTAAGTCACAGGTTGAGTGGAAAAACAGTGTCACAAGGAACCTACATGTAAAATATGAAGGCTCTATCTCAAATGGTTAGAAAGTTATGATAAAGTAGGTCAAAGGTCACAGGTAAAAGTCACGGGTAATTTTTGTTTTCGTATGAGTGGTAAGTCAATGTCACAAGGAACCTACTTGCCAAATATGAAGGCTCTATCTTAAGTGGTTAAACAGTTATGATAAGTAAGTCAAAGGTCCAGGGTCAAGGTCATAGGTCAAATTGGAAAGGGAATATAACAAGGAACCTACATGCCAATATGAAGGCTCTATCTCAAATGGTTAGAAAGTTATAATAAAGTAGGTCAAAGATCACAGGTCAAGGTCACTAGTATTTTTTTTGTATGAGGGGTAAGGCAATGTCACAAGGAACCTGCATGCCAAATATTTATGCTATATGGCAAATGGTTAAAAATTTATGATAATGTAGGTCAATGGTCTAGGGTAAAGGTCAAAATATTTTTATATGAGTGGAAAAACAATGTCACAAGGAACCTACATGCGAAAATATGAAGGCTCTAACTCAAATGCTTAGAAAGTTATGATAAAGTAGGTCAAAGGTCACAGGTCGAAGTCACAGGTATTTTTTTGTATGAGCGGTAAGGCAATGTCACAAGGAACCTACATGCCAAATATGAAGGCTCTATCTCAAATGGTTAAAAAGTTGTTATAAGTAGGTCAAAGGTCAGGGGTCAAGGTCACAGGTCAATTGTATGAGTGAAAAGGCAATGTCACGAGGAACCTACCTGCCAAATATGAAGGCTCTATCTCAAACGATTAGAAAGTTATGATGAAGTAGGTCAAAGATCACAAGTCAAGGTCACAGGTAAAATTTTTTTGTTTGAGTGGTAAGGCAACGTAACAAGGAACCTACATACCCATTTTTAAGGCTCTATCTCAAATGGTTAAAAAGTTATGATAAGCAGGTCACAAGGTCAGGGGTCAAGGTCAAAGGTCAAATTGTTTTGTATGAATGCAAAGGCAATGTCACAAGAAACCCACATGCCAAATATAAAGGCTCTATCTCAAGCGGTTATAAAGTTATGATAAAACAAAAAATAGTGTCCACAAGGTTTTTCTATTATTGACCTACTGACCTACTTTTAGATCCGACATAAATCATATTCAAACTTGACCGTGATAATGTCATGGTGATCATTCTGAGCAAAATTTGTTGATAATCTGACCAAACCTGTGGCCTCTAGAGTGTTCACAAGGTTTTTCTATGATTTGACCTACTGACCTACTTTTTAACCCAACAGGACACATATTTGAACTTGATCGAGATATTGTCACAATGATCATTCTGAGCCGGTTTGATGATGATTGGACCAAAACTGTGGCCTCTAGAGTGTTCACAAGGTTTTTCTATGATTTGACCTGCTGACCTACTTTTTGACCTGACATGACCCATATTCAAACTTGACCTAGATATTGTCATGATGATCATTCTGAGCATGTTTGATGATGATTGGACCAAAACTGTGGCCTCTACAGTGTTCACAAGGTTTTTCTATAATTTGACCTACTGACCTACTTTTTGACCCGACATGACCAATATTCAAACTTGATCGAGATATTGTCATGATGATCATTCTGAGCAAGTTTGATGATGATTGGACCATAACTGTGGCCTCTAGAGTGTTCACAAGGTTTTTCTATGATTTGACCTACTGACCTACTTTTTAACGCGACATGACCCATATTCAAACTTGACCGAGATATTGTCATGATGATCATTCTGAGCAAGTTTGATGATGATTGGACCATAACTGTGGCCTCTAGAGTGTTCACAAGGTTTTTCTATGAATTGACCTACTGACCTACTTTTTGACCCGACATGACCCATATTCAAACTTGACCGAGATATTGTCACGATGATCATTCTGAGCAAGTTTGATGATGATTGAACCATAACTGTGCCCTCTAGAGTGTTCACAAGGACTATCTATGGTTTGACCTACTGACCTACTTTTTGACCCTACATGATCCATATTCGAACCTGACCGAGATATTGTCATGATAATTATTCTGAGCAAGTTTGATGATGATTGGACCAAAACTGTGCCCTCTAGAGTGTTCACAAGGTTTTTCTATGATTTGACCTACTGACCTACTTTTTCACCCGACATGACCCATATTCGAACTTGACCGAGATATTGTCATGATGATCATTCTGAGCAAGTTTGATGATGATTGGACCAAAACTGTGGCCTCTAGTTTGTTCACAAGAAAAAGTTTACGCACGACGGACGACGGACGACGGACGACGCACGACGACGCCGGACATCTTACGGTCACAAAAGCTCACCATGACCTTCGGTCAGGTGAGCTAAAAAAACACTAGTTTCAATTTCATATACCATAAACATCCAAAGTATTTGGACAGATAGGCCTAAGCAAACAGTGCAGACCCAGATCAGACTGTTCCTGAAGGTGTCTGATCAGGGTCTACACTGTTTGCCATTTCATTTGCACCTTCTGAACTCCTTGCAGGAGCATGAAACAAATTTGTTAATTTTTTATGAGAATTACAGCAAGTCTTCAAGGTGGCTGAATTTTTAGGATTTTTAAGTACATACTTTCAAGGCATCAGCATTTTGCTGTACGAAGATAGGAAGCAACAGTCAGAAGCCCCTGTGGTGTAGTGGTTATGCTACTCGCCTGATAAACCAGGGTTCGTGGGTTTGATCCCGGTTTTCTCAAGACTTTCGGAAGAGTCTTTAAACCGAGGTCCCATCTCTGTATGATCTTAGCTGTTGGTTGGACGTAAAAATCAAACACACACACATGAAGCAACAATCACAGTTGAAGCACTGCATCAAGTTAGCCAAAGTTGTAAAAAATTGAAAATGCAGTATTTTTGCTATCAACTGCAACAGGTTAAATAGACAGGTTGCTTTAATTGTTTAGACAATTAAGCCCCCGTTTTTCACGTTTTGTTGTTTCATATCACTGACCTACATTTTACTTCTGAATAAACTACTTTCACTATATGAATTATTTCTTTTCATAGTTCTTCCCTGTAAACGTTATCTATCTAATGTATTAGAACAGACAAGCTTGAGCAAACTGTGTAGATCAAGACTAGATGCCACTCATCCAGCTACCTTTACGCACAACATAGGTAGTAAACTGGTCGGCCTTGGAAGTTCAGTTGGATGCGCGTCTGACTGGTAATCAGGACGCAGGTTCAATACATGCGGGGGTCGACAACATTTTTTCGCGGAGATTGATCATGAAATCTTTTCTATGGTCATTCCCTTCAACTGATTCAAGAAGGGCAGTTGTCAGTTTCTGAAGAAAGAATGTGCACTGTACTGGTTAACCACTTAGGTATAAACATGCCTAGGAAAAAAGTGGATAGGTAAACTGACCTGCACAAAAATGACCTAAATAGTGTTGACTGGGCCGTTAAACTCCAATACAAACCTAACAAGGAGGTAAACTGTACTTTTTCAAATTTAAAAGCAAAGAAAGAGTGTTTGAGTTTTACGTCCCACCAACAGCTAAGGTCATACGGAGACGAGACCTCGGTTTAAAGACTCAACTGAAAGTCTGCAAATTTAAAAGCAAGTATGGTAAGGAGTCGTGGTGTCTGAATACTTTTACTAGGGTAATATTACTCTCAGGAATGTTGAACCTACCTTGTAAATGCCATCATATCTGTTTCCCTCCTCTGGCGCATACTCTGAGTGCTTCCTTCCCTTCACATTACGCACCACTCTAACAGGTTTGCCGCCCCGCCATTCTTTAGACGTAGCCCCGTTCTTGTTGTCTATAGTAGCATTACAGTTCTTTGCCAGTGCTCTGTAAATGAAGGAAACATTGAAGTTTGTAGGAAAACATTAACTACCCAAAACTTTCCCCAAACTTTTTACACATCAACTGATCGGCCTCCGCCCATCGGGGCTTGAAGAAATAGATGGGCTGCATGATGCTTCCACCCAGAGCTGAAACAGACCCGCACACGAGTACTGGTAAACCGCTTAGAGAATCTATGTCTGCCCAGGCAAAGCGGTGCGAGTCGGTCCGTCCATGCTTATGAACCCTATTGTTTCATTGGGCGACAGGGCTTGAGATGTCATTTCACCTCAATGTCGGGTAAAAGTCCCACAAAATTGGAAGCAACATCTCCAAAATGACCTATACAGTGTTGACGGGGAGGTTAAACCCCCAATCAAACAAAAACACATCAACTGATCTAACTTCTTATCATTTTCATTGTTTAACAATGTATGGGAGATAAAGAGTTTCAATGATTATTTTGGGAGGTTCGGCAAGAACTGGATGAATTTTTTAATGGTCATCAATGTCCGTTGCCAATAAATTGCCTATTATTGCTTATCTTTTAGCTTTTGTCATCCATGCTTAATTGGTGCATGCTTTTTGTTGTATGTTTCCTTTTGGTGTGTTTAAAATATTTTAATCCTTATCCAGCTGTTCACAACAATCGTACCTTTGCAAACAGTGTAGATCCAGACCAGATGGCTTCTGAAGAAGCCATCTGATCCGGATCTACACTGTTTTTCATTGTCTTCTGAATTCAAATTCAAATGAATAGATAGGATGTATCAAGTAATTTGATTGGTCAATTGCCAGAAACAGGAGTGCCAAAATTCATTATTCAGCAGGATAAGGGTTAAAATTGATATGGAACTATTATTTTAAGAGTTACCTCCCATGAAGGTGTATTCGATCCCCTTTAGAGGAGCCCCTGTGAACAGGCAAGGAAATATTTCAAGATCATGCACCTGCTTTTGGGTTCTTTACATGCCGGGGTTGGCCAGATTTCAAGGAGATTAATCATGAAATCTTTTCTACTGTCATTCTCCCTTATACTGATTGAAGAAGGGCATTTGTCAGTTCACAATAGTTTATAACCCAGCAAACACTAGGTCATATTGAGCTGGACCATCAATCGATCCATACCGTCAGCGGTAGGCTAATTATATCAAAGTGGTTAACCAGTATGGGTTTGTCTGTTGCCAGAGCTCTAGCTGCATGTAAATTCCAGAACAAGTGCAAACTGTGTTACAAACCATTACCTGTTCATCCTGGTTAGCTGCTGGTCACATGACTGTTCTGCCGTCCGTTTGTTCCCTGATAAATCTCGACCACCACTGCCAGTGTAGAGGAAACAGTCACCATTATCCTGTAACAGACAGACACAAGTCATGTACAATTAAACTTCAATAGCTCAGATACCTTTGGGACCATAAAAATTTGTTTGAGATAGGGGTAGTTCTAACTACTGAGGTTTATCATAGGACCCGACTATGAAGCATGGTGGGTTTGATTGTTTTGGGTTTAACGACACGCCAACCCTTGTGGGTCATTTTGTGTCATCTCCCAGAGAAAAGGAGAAAAGAAATAGAAGAGATAGTAGAGGAGATAATGGTGAGGGACAGAGCAGAAAGAGGAAAATAAATGAAAGTGTAGAAAGAGAAGAAATAACAGCACTCCCCCTCTAACCTTACCTGCTGCAAGGACAGCAGGCCTTGCCCAACTATAAGCCAGTATCAGTTTGACACCCCAGAAGCATGGTGGGAATGACTTACAGAGATATTTTAGATCTTCTAGGAATATTGTGAGTATACACAATATGCAATTCTAATGTTTGTTTGTTTTGTTTGATTTGAGGTTTAACGTCCCCGTCAACACTGTAAAGGTCATTTTGGAGACGTTGCTTCCAATTTTGTGGGACTTTTACCTGACATTGAGATGTAATGTCATCTCAAGCCCTGTCGCCCAATGAAACCAGTAGGGTTTATTAGCATGGACGGTCCGCCTCGCACCGCGGTTCCTCGACAGGCTTAGATCCTCTAAGCCATTTACCAGTACTAGTGTGCGGGCCCGATTCAGCTCTGCTTGGAAGCATCATGCAGCCCATATATTTCTTCAAGCCCCTATGGGCGGGGGACTGCAATTCTAATGAGTACTCACAACATATCTTTACAGAATTAAAAGAAAAATAAACTATTAATAAAAGCATCGCTAACACTGCATGATACCCAACCACTGCAGACCAATATGGGATCATACAATCCCACAAAAGGCTCAGGTGAGGAGGTACATAAGTAGAGTCTCACCAAGGCCTTTGCTACTGAAAGACATGTAAAAGAGAACTGAGATACCTTCAGGCCTCTAACCCTATTCTTTGGTTGTACACAGGCATTTGAAGAACAAAATACAGTGAAACTTCAATGGCTTGAACACCTTTGGGCCCTCGAAAAACTGTTCGAGGCAAGAGTAGTTCGAGCAACAGAGGGTTACTGTCAGGAGGCATAACGAGATACTTTTTGACATCTTTTCGGTGTTCTATTATGAAAATGTATGCTGTGTGTACTTTTTGACATCTTTTCGGTGTTCTATTATGAAAATGTATGCTCATTAGAATCGCCTCATCGAGGCGAGTCTAATGAGTACACACAGCCTACATTTGCAAGATAAAAAACTAAAATCTCCACTTTTTCTTATGTAGAGGATTTCCCTAGGGGCACAAGAACGGGTTCGACTCAGCCATGGTAAACGAGCCATCAGTGTTCGAGCCATCCGGCTCTACTGTATAGAGAAAGTAAAGAGCCTTTTTCTCATAGGTCAGATCATACTTATGATATTTCGGGGATAACTTTATTGAAAATTGTGGGGAGGTAAATGGGTGGTTAAATTTAGATCAGAAGATTCGTTTTATGGCATTGTGTCAGCAGAGCCATAAACTGGAATTTGCGACTGTAAAACTACCAATTTACCACCCAATGTGACAATATCCCTATTCTAATGCATTAATTCAGTTGTTTTGTTAAACATTGCTCTTATTTGCACAAAGCAGCAAGTACAGTATAATTCCTATATTAAGACCACCTTTGGGACTGTTCAAAAGTGGTCTTTAAGACCACTTTTGAACAGTCCCAAAAGTGGTCCTCGTCCAGGGGACACGGAGTGCAGAAAGCACAAAGAAATAATAACTGCATCCTTCTAAATAACCTTTTTAAAGCAGAAATAGTCTTAATTTTAGGTGGTCTTAATAGCGGAATTTTACTGTACTGTTAACAGCATAAAACCAAATTTCAGCTACTGAAAAGCGCCATTACTATCGCAGAATATTTGACATTACACAATCAGACAGCGAGTGACATACACAAGTGCATTATAATTTCTTACCACTCACCGTATCATCCTCATAGCCACCAGAAAGTACAATAGAGTAGGCTCCCTCATCTTCTCGACCATGGATCCCAGCGACATGTGGTCTGTGTACACCTGCCTCACTCACCTGCAAGAAGTCACATATAGAGGGGATTTCACATGTCAGGTCAGTTCATATGAAATTTATGAAGGAGATTTGGCTAGTTTAATGTTTTATTTACTTCATTTTTACAAGTCTAAGCAAAGAACATCCCTGAAAAACCCTCTGTATAGAAAAACTGAAATACAGGAATCTCCAAGACAATAGTTACTATTTTTCAGTAGAAAAATCTCCATTTTGGAGGTCTTATAATGAAACCACTGTGAGTGTGAAATTCCTTTTATAATATGAGCCCCGCCAAGCGAATTTGTGTCTTCGAGCATTCTGTCATGACAAATTTTAACTGCGCATGCCCAGCCATTCAGAGTGGTCAGGGATATAGCTTTCTGTCTGAAGGTTCCTCTTGATTCACTGTTTGTATGAGCGAGCAGCGAAGGTTCTGGCGAGACTGCGCGGACGCGCCTGAACCTTCGCTGCTCGCATAGGCGATAAGTACCAACATCGCTTGACGGGGCCCATACGTCCATTTTTCTTGGAATTTCCACTGCATAAAGATGGCAACAGTTTCTATGGTAACATTGTGTTGTCACACGTGATAATGTTTCAGGACTTTTACAACAGTACCATACGCTACAGTGGCATCGTTCATACCTGTAAACATTACGAAAACACGCCTATACAAATACATTGCCAATTTTTGGGCCAAAAATTAGAAATTTTAAGATGAAAAATTGTGATATTTTTCTTATTTCTGCTCAAAACATAGATTGCGTGGACTCGATAGAACTGCCTCGACGAGGCGGTTCTATCGAGTACCCACAATCTATGTTTTTGAGCAGAAATAAGAAAACTAATGTATACCCCCCTTAAACCCGAGTTTTACTATATAAAAGTGGGGTATAAGGGGGTCAAAATTATATAGGCGTGTTCTCGTAATGACTACCAGATGAAACTTTTTGTTACTTCTAGTCCAAACACAGATTGTATATGCTCCTTAGACTGCCTCAGTTAATGGATTGTATACTGGAGGACTCTTCCATTGCTAAATGTTGGACAAGTCATTTTTTCATTTTAAGGGGTGCCGGGCATATTTTCTCATTTTCATTCCATTTTTGACAGAAAATCCTGATAGCGAACAGTGCAGACCCTGATCACATGCCACATTCTGCAGGATCTGATCTGGGCCTGCGCTGTTTGCCAGGCTACCTTTTTAGAGGTTTCCCGTAAGACTGGGTTAAAGAGTACCCACAATCTATGTTTTTGAGCAAAAATAAATATACCCCTGTAAAACCCATTTTTCCTACATAAAGTGAGGCTTACAGTGGTGTTTACTTAACTTCTGCAAGCTGGGTATTTTTTTGCAGAAGATGATATTTTGAAATATTTTCCTAATTTTCTCAGAAAACAGGATTTGACATCGCATGCAAATTGTCTCCATAGGAGACAATTTGCATGAGATGTCAAGTCCTGTTTTCCGGGAAAAATAAGAAAAATATCAACAGTTTGTTGTCTGCTGAATTAGCCTAAGAGAGTGCTAAATACAGTAGGAGGGGTGTTGACTGTATTTATAGCAACAGCCATCTGAATGTTGATACATTATTCAAATCAAACACAGCTAGCACTGGTGAGTCAATCGTAAGGTTGACACGATTAATCGTATAATCGATTAATTGATCGATTAATTCCACAAAATTGATTGTCATTGCTGATTTGCTTTTAACCGATTACTTGATAGGTACAATTTACGACCCAAAGTTAAGCCTAAAATAGCTGGATGAGTGTCAAACAGTGCAGACCCTGATGAGACGCTGCATTCTGCGGCGTCTCATCTGGGTCTACACTGTTTGCTCAGGCCTGTCTGTTCAAATATACATATGGTAAAGTGCAACATATGGTAAGAGTCATGCTAAGAAGAAAGCCAGACAGGTAAAATTATGACAAACACCTTAGCGATTGCTAATCGATTATCGATCGCAATGACATGACTGATAATCGATTATCTTTTCAGCTCCGATAAGCCAGCCCTAGTCAATCGTCTCTAATTAGATGCCACATTCTGCTGCATCTGATCAGGATCTACACTGTTTGCCAATGCTGCATGTTTGGGACTCTAGGCATATATCCTCTCGTCATTAATATCTCAAACTAATGCTTACGTCAAACTAAATTTTGGGCACTGTTGTTTTGAACTGCTATATATGCTTACAAGATTATCTCAAACCAACCTTTTCAGTCCCTTTGAGTTTGAGATATAAGAGTCAACTTCATATATGTTGAGAACGAAATTCAATAATGAAAACATTTTCTGTTTTTGTTTTTCTTATGTGGTATGTTTATTTTTAATTTACATACAGATTAACTTTGATAATCAGTGACAGTCACATGGACATCAGCAAACAAGAGCTTTTGTATTTATAACTTTGTGTCGAATGACAAAAATCAACCTCAAAAAAGATTAACATGTACTGACCTGAACCCGAAATTTCCACATCGTACCAACCTCCACACCTGGTATAGGACCAAAATGATTAGATGGTACAACATTGCACACTTTCTGTCGTCCTACACATGCCATACCCTGTAGAAATAATGACATTCAACTAGAAATGTGGGTGAGGCGAAAGTGTTGTGTATCTTGTGTCAATGGGGTGTCCAACTGATATTATGTAAGTCAAAAATCATTTGCCCTGCATTGCAAAATTTATAAACAGCTAAGGTAAATTTGTAAAAAGTCAGAATTTCACTTCCCCAGCAGTCTTTGGCACTCATAAATATGTGAGGATGAGTGGATTTATGTAGCCCTGTATTAGCTTACAATCGCGCAAGGCCTGCTGCATGGGTTACTGTCTTGGACCACAAGATTGAAAAGGTACAAATAAAATTTTCTTTCAATTTTTTTATCATTATTACAATGTATTTTTTTTTCTACACAAGAAAGTTTCATGTACTAGTCTTCAGAAGGCTGTAATCTGGTTGAGTGGATACAAGGCTGATCTGGGTCTTTCCCCAGAAAGCATGTTTGGTTTGGAGTTTGGTTAACAAGTACAGTGTCCATTCTTATGCCAAAAACTGACGACTGCTCTTCTTGAATCAGTGGAAGAACTAGAGCTGTGAGTGAAACTGACTAGGGCCCCGGCAGCGCTATCAGAGGAGTAGGAAAATTTGTGGACGGACAGACAGACAGACAGACAGATGGACGGACAGAGTGATTACTATAGGGCACCCACACTTTCAGTGCGGAGCCCTAATAAGAATGCCTGTGGACAATATATCATATTCGATCTCCAAGAAAAATAGTCGCGGACCCGGCATAGATAGATTCAGTGACCTGATCATCAGACTGGTGCTATCAGACTGAGCTTCCAAGGCCATACTGCCAAAGGTTGGATTTTGTTTGTCATACCATAATGATCCTACCAATAGGCATAAGCAAACAGTGCAGACCCAGATCAGACTGGTCCTGATCATCGTCTACACTTTGCCATTCCATCCTCACCTTTTGGACTCCTTGCTGAGTCGTGAAACAAATTTGACAACATTTTTTGGAGAACTACAGCAAATTCTCAGTCCAAACTTTAAGGATTTACAGTAGTTCAGGACCTACATGTCCATCCAGTCATCTAAAGGTAATGGTAGGGTGACAATGGGCCAAAAAGTCCACTATTTCTGGTAGTAACCCATACCCCCCCCGTATAACAAAACATGTCATATATACCAAAATGTTCGTAAGCATCTGTAGTATCTGAAACTGCTGGCATAAATTGGCATAAATGATGGCGAGCTGAGAAATCCAAGATGGCGTCCAAGATGGCCGCCATAGCTGTAAATTCCAGTTTTTCGTAAAATATGAATATAAATACCACAAATCATCTTACAAACTTATTTTACTTTATTTTTTCTGGTGTAGAAAGAAGATTTGTGCTAGAATATAGATCAACTTTTTAGGTTTGACTTGAAAACTGGTGAAAAAAATGATATTTTATTGTTTTTGTGTCTAGTTTCATAGGTGGTACATAAAAGAAATTCTGATGTTTCAAAATTTAAACAGTTTTTACATATCTATTGTTTTATTTTAATTAAGACACTATTCTAAAATACATTTAACACTATTCTAAAATACATTTATGGTTGGTTATGACTTTTTTACCATCAATTTAGCCCCAGGATTACCCCACCCACTCATTTTACCAGTAAAATTCATTCACACAATATTGCCACAAATCATCTTACAAACTTATTTTCATTTATTTTTCTGGTATAGAAAGACGATTTGTGCTAGAATATTGATCAACATTTTGGGTTTGACTTGAAAACCGGTGAAATAAAAGACATTTCATCGTTTTTCTGTCAAGTTTCATAGGTGGTACATAAAGGCAATGCTGATGTTTCAAAATTTTAAACAGTTTTTATTTATCCATTGTTTTATTTTAACTAAGACACTATTCTAAAATACATTTAACACTATTTCCAAGTACATTTATGATTTGTTATGACTGTTTTACTGTAAATTTAGCCCCAGGATTACCCCACCCACTCAGTTTACCAGTACAATTCATTCACATAATACTCACACTCAAGGGATTTGCAGGCGAGGATTTCATTTTACACAAGTAGAAGAGGGCATTGAAACTAATGCTTAGTTCTGTTTTCATACTATATTATATGATCAGTCATTAGGAAACACCACCTCTTTATAGCACTGTTTTCGGGATCTGAGCATTGACCGTCTTAATTAAGCAGTGCTATATCCAAACAAAATAGCAAAATAGTGTTAATCAAATTGATCCAAAATGACTTTCATTGTCATTTTTGCTGCGTAACTGGCTAGATTTTTGGGGTTATAAAGTGTTATATCCAAAACTGTGTTATAAAAACGTGTTATAAAGTGGATATGCTGTGCAATTAGGTTATATTTTGTTTGATTTGAGGTACAACGTCCCCCGTCAACACTGTATCAGTCATTTTGCATTTTGGAGACATTGCTTCCAATTTTTTGTGGGACCTTCCCCGACATTGAGATGAAATGACATCTCAAGCCCCGCCACACATTTGAACCAAAAAGTTTTATATGCAAGTATGGTCCAACTCGCACCACATTCCCTGGGCATGCTTAGAATCTCTAAGCGGTTTACTCTGTATACCCTAGGTCTACTGGGCTAGGCAAATTAATCTTAGATTTTGAAGCTCCCCATCAAATCGGTAGCTGATATGCACACCTGTGCACTAAAAAGAAATTGCTACCGCTTTAAGTAGCCCTGAGACATTTGACTCAGTCCCAAGATCTGAAATCTCTTGAAGCTGGAAGTCTGGTTTAGGCAGAACATGAATTGTCTTCTTCTTGCTGTATTATGTAAAGAAGAGCAGGTATCACAACCCATAAGGCAATACAGACAGCATAATTGCCCTCTTATCTGGCTCTAGCTTCCTGAATTTCAGTGAAAACAGTGTGAACTGGAATATACCTGGTGCAGTCAGCATGAATACCTTTTCTGCCTGTCATCAGCATAAATTAGGTTAAAGTGATGCACAAGTAGAAAGAAAACATCGGTATCAGAACTGACAACAAGAGAACCTGCAACGGCTAGTTGCAAATCATTCTACTATCAGCTTCTGCACGGTTGGAATAAAGTTCATGCTGAACAGGAACAACATGATAATAATAATAATAATCAACCTTATTTATAGAGGATAACACATTTAGTACTAGTACTAATCTTCCATGTGGCCCTCTTTTCCTGGACAGGAACCAGTACTAAGCAATGTGGATAAAGTTCCTTGCTCAAGGAAATAACACATGGCGCTTGCGGGGATCGAACCGGCAACCTCTCGATCTCAAATCCGATGCTTTGCCACTGCACCACAGCACTCCATCAGCGGAAACTTCAGAGCCTTGTTCTCAAGTCAACCTGCACCAACAACAGCAGCATTCTTCTTAAGAAGCTCATGACAATTTTCAGTAAGGTATCTAGTGTAAAGTTCTTGCTTTTACTGTTTGAAAGTATCTACTATATTTTTCCTCGTAGACACAGGCAAGTGTGAGGAAACATTCTTTCCACACTTTTGTTGGGTCTGTGATTTGAGACTGTTTTCCTCATTCCTGTCAAAACCGACGTGAATGGTAGCTACCCAAATAATGGTAAAAAGACTGTAAGACCTAAACATAGCAGCCATCTGTTGATATGTCAGTTTGAGACATGATGAATGCTGCAACATTTTAAGTACAGACATCCCGTCAAATACTATACAACCAGCAAGTCTTTCTAGTTTTTCAAGGAAATCCGACTTATTGGTAGACATCATACATTCTTCATCTGTAGACAAACTCGCGTGATCATGAGCATTTTTGAAAGACAAGACCTTGAATGAATGAATTGATGTATAGACAGCATATATCTCTTCACCGGTGGTAGTCAGTTCCTCAGACACATGTGCCATTGACCTGATATCACTCATAGTCTGGAGTTTTGACCCAGGCAAAGGCTCATAAGACTGTCCTTTGGACTGCCTAACTAGCTATGGGTATGAGCCTTTCCTGCATGAATGACTCAAATGGCTTTTGACCCATTTTATGGCAACTTATCAAACTTCTTATCGTATCTCTTATCTCTTGAGGAACTTCATCTCCAGTAGCTATATTGTCGAAATGTCTTCGCCCCCACCCCCTCCCCCCCCCCCCCCCACCCACCGCCCATCAGGTGCATGATGCTTCCAGGCAGTGCTGAAACCGACAGCATATGGGTATTGGTAAAGCCCTTAGAGGACCGTCCATGCTTATAAGCTGTATTGGTTTCAGTTTCAGGTATTCCAGTACACACTGTTTTCAGGAAGCTACAGCCAGATGAAAGGGGAATTATGCTGTCTGTATTGCCTTACAGGATGTGATACCTGCTCTTCTTTACATGGTATAGACAAGAAGAATGCCTAAATCAGACTTCAAGCTTCAAGAGATTTCAGATCTTGGTATTGAGTCAAATGTCTCAGGGCCAGTTAAGGCTGCAGCAATTTTTCTGTAGGTTTGCTGTTCAGCCAAACACATTAGACAACAATGGTGCTCCAAAAATCCGGAGTTAGACCTAGTCACCTACCACCAACTGATAGTTTTTTGCTCCATTTGTACAGGTGTACATATCAGCTACTGATTTGATGGGGAGCTATACAATCTAAGATGTATTTGCCTAGCCCTATAGACCTAGGGCATATGGTTGATCCTGAAACTGGGTTATTCATTCCACAGCTCATAACACAGATGCAAGCAGCCTCTCTAACTAATATGGTTGTAAATAACATGATCAGTATAGTGATGACTGCATTTGCTCATAGAAAGTACAACCATGTACTCAAGCTTGCAAGTAGTAAAGCATGTTTGAATAAGTCTTACATTTGTAAGCGCCTAATGGTGATCAGGAGGACGCGGGTTCGATACCTGCTGGGATCGGCAACAATCTTTCATGGAGATTAATTATGAAATCCTTTCAACGGTCATTCTCTCCTTTCCGCTAATTCAAGAAGGGCAGTTTCAGTTTCTGGCGAAAGAATGTGCACTGTTCTGGTTAATCACTTACGTATAAGCCTGCACAGGAAAAGTGTGGATAAGTAAACTGACAAGCTCAAAAATGACCTAAATAGTGTTGACTGGGCCGTTAAACCCCAATACAAACAAGCAAACTAACATTTGTTAGTCGCCCCCCGCCCATCGGGGCATGCAGAAATAGACTGGGCTGCATGGTGCTTCCACGAAGAGCTGAATCTGACCACACACAAGTACTGGTAAACCGCTTTTAATAAGTCTAAGCCTGCCCAGGCAAAGCGGTGTGTGTCAGATCATCCAATGCATATAAGCCTTCTGGTTTCATTGGGCGGTAGGGCTTGAGAAGTCATTCAATCTCAATGTCGAATAAAAGTTCCACAAAATTGGAAGCAACGTCTCCAAAATAACTTTAATAATGTCGACGGGGACGTTAAACCCCATTCAAACAAACAAACAAAAACTAACATTTGTAAGAACTTGTTTACAATACTAGCTCATGTTTATACCGAGGACTATGACAGTTTTAAAACATGTACTTGGAGTCTGATATGGCCTATTAGTACAGCACAATTGTTTTATAACACATTTTTATATAACACTGTTCAAAGCCCAAACCCCTAACTATTTGCATAGAAAAAATGACCAAAAAACATGCAAAGGAACTTCTTTAACACTATTCTACCTTTTTCTTGGACATAACACTGTTTTACTAAGAGGTTTATGCTTGGATTCAGAAAACAGTATTATAAAGAGGTGGTGTTTCAAATGGCTAAATACAAAACATTACGAAAACACGCATAATTCAAATAAATTGGAAGATTTTACTACCCCCCCCCCCCCCCCCTCACCCCCCCCCCCCCAAAAAAAATCCAGATAATGATATTTTTCTTATTTCTGTTCAAAACATAGATTGTGGGGACTCTTTAGAACCCTCTCAATGTGGCAATGCTGTCAAACACCACAAGCTATGTCCTTAAGCATAAATTCGAAAAATAATGCTTACCCCTGAAACCCTAGTTTTCTATAAAACAAAGTGAGGTTCAAGGGGGTCAAAAACATATGGGCATGTTTTTGAGACGATATGAAAACAGAACTAAGCATTATTGTGAATGTCCTCTACTACTTAATTGTCTAAAATGAAGCACACACCTACAAATCCCTTGTTTGTGAGCATTTATGTGAATGAATTTTACTGGTAAACTGAGTGGGTGGGGTAATCCTGGGGCTAAATTGATGGTAAAAAAGTCATAACAAACCATAAATGTATATTAGAATAGTGTCTTAGTTAAAATAAAACAATAGATATGTAAAAACTGTTTAAATTTTGAAACATCAGAATTTCTTTTATGTACCACCTATGAAACTAGACACAAAAACAATAAAATATCATTTTTTTCACCAGTTTTCAAGTCAAACCTAAAAAGTTGATCTATATTCTAGCACAAATCTTCTTTCTACACCAGAAAAATAATTTAAAATAAGTTTGTAAGATGATTTGTGGTATTTATATTCATATTTTATGAAAAACTGGAATTTACAGCTATGGCGGCCATCTTGGACGCCATCTTGGATTTCTCAGCTCGCCATCATTTATGCCAATTTATGCCGGCAGTTTCAGATACTACGGATCCTGACGAACATTTTGGTATATGACTTGTCTTGTTATACGGGGGGGTATGGGTTCCCATTTTTTTGGTCCAGATTGTCACCCTACCATAAGGCAACTCTTTTTTTTTTTTTTTTCAAAAATAATTATGTGTTTCTATTTTTAAAGCGTGTGTGTGTGTGTGAATTCGCGTTTAATGTCGCTTTCAACAATTTTTCAGCCATATCAAGGCGGTGCCTGGTTGTGACAGGGAGCTCAATGCTCACTTTTATAGTGCTGCCTCACTGAAATTATTATGTCCCAGACACATTACATGATACCACACCCAGTCACATTATCCTGACACTGGGTCGACCAGTCCTAGCTTTACCCCGTAAATCTGAGTGCCAAGCGAGGAGCAGCTAGTACCATTTTTAACAACTTTGGTATGTCGCGGCCCAGGATCAAATCCGTGACCTCCCGTTCCCCGGAGCGGACACTCTACCAACTGAGCTATTGGGGCCGGTCTATTTTTAAAGTAAAGTATTTGATCCTAAGAAGCAAATTCATTCTTATATAATTAGACTAGACCCATTTTCGAAGGGGCTGAGTGAACAAACAAATTACCCTGCCCCAGTCCCTGTTACTAGTACTGGTAGTCGATGCCATTTTAGCTTTCTTTTTGCTTTCTTTTAACTTTTCGCCAGCCTTTACAATTTCTGTGTCGTCATTTTTACAGTTGGGACAATACCTGGAAATGAACAGTAAACAAACGTGAGCTGAACAGAATGTTTAATCCTTATCTTGCTGAATATTCATTTAAGCCACACCCATTTCTGTCTATCAACCAATCAAATTACTTGATGTAATTGATTGCTACAAATTCATAAAGTGAATGCCAAACAGTGTAGATCCTGATCAGATGGCTTCTTCAGAAGCCATCTGATCTGGATCTACACTGTTTGCAAAGATAGGGGTTGTCGTGAACAGCAAGATAAGGGTTAATCTAGCATAAAAATGTGTATTTTAGCAAAAGTCGAATTAATCTTCATCAGACCAGACTGCAATGCAGTGGAATCATTACGATAACACTCCCGTTTGACATAGTGCATTTTTAACATCTCCAAAATGGCTACTTTTCCTATTAAAATCGGTAATATTTTTCTTATATTGCTCAAAATATAGTTTGTGGGTGCTCGTTAGAACCGCCTCATTGAGGCAGTTCTAAAAAGTACCCACAACCTATGTCTTGGAGCAGAAATAAGAAAAATTATGCAAAACCCTGTAAACCCCAATTTCCTCTATATAATGTGGGGTTTAGGGGGGTGGTCTTCATTTCACAGACTTGTTCATGCGATATAACCAAGCCAAACTTGTCCCATTTTAAGGGGAATGGGAACACCTACAGGGGAGGCAACTGCTACAAAAGTATTTTTGTCTCCCATGTCATTAGGGGTCAAATGTTAAAGGAAAGACCTCGGGAGCAAATTCTTTCCTTTAAGAGTAGACCCCCATTTCTATAGGAAAGCGAACCGTACGTCCCGAAAGTTGTCTCCCTTTGAAAAATGGCAGAAAAATCTGCTAGGTGTTCCTGGTCCCCTTAATCAGGACATGTGAAAAGTTTTAGTTTACTTGTTCTGAGATAAGCATAGACAATGTTTATGGTTGAATTTGCCAGAACTTTCTTAAGATGAATGGATGCTTGCAAAAAGGAGGCTACTCAAGCATAAAAAGACTGTTTTCCTTCTCAAAGGGTGCATTACGAAAACACACCTATACATATACACAAAGTTTTACTGCTGAAAAAAAGAAAAATTTAAGATGAAAGATTGTTATATTTTTCTTATATCTATTCAAAATATAGATTATGGGTACACTGTAGAACTGCCTCATCCACGGGATTCTAACAAGTACCAACAATCAATATTTTTGAGCAGAAATAAGGTTTACTATGTTCAATGGTTCAAACATGGGGTAAAAATTAAATAGGTGTGTTTTCATGAATGGCTACTTCTAAAGGAAAGCATTTTCTCCCTATGAGAGCAAGTGGTTCCTTTAAGAGTAAGCCCACTTTTGAAAGGGATATAAATACCAGAGTAACCAATTCCTTTTGCAGGAATTTTTCTCCCTTTGAGAAATGGTTATTTATTTTTTAATTATCCAGTGATCATTTTTTTTCGGAATGACAATTCAGCTTTTCTGTTCTCAATTACCCTTTCTTTTTTTTTTGACAAGTGAATGCTGTTCGAACACAAAGATATTTATTCTGCACTTGTCCATGGACAAGCATAGAATTTGTTATTTCCACAACCCTGGATCACAGCAGTCAGTCTCAGTCATGTTGTAGATGGCGTTTCCAATCAGAGGTATGACCTTGAGGAGTGAAACCGAGGCTAACTAGACAAAAGTGCCCAGTGGGGCACGTATACCCCAGGCCAGTGCCATCACCTCAGCTGAAAATAGCAATGTCAAAAGCTTCTTTGCATATACAGGCCATATTCCATAGAATGGCCATTTTCACGATTCAAAGGGCAAAAACTCTGAAAGTAGGAAAGCATGAGTTATGGTTCATGTGTTCTGCACGTCGTCTCACTGTGCTCAACATTCGTGTGGAGTTTCATGAAAATATATCAAGCCGTTTAAAAGTAATGGAGAAGGCACAAAGATGTTAGCAGACACATAATTTACAACCTTCAAAGGAAAATAATTTGTAAGGTATGCAAACAAGAGTTATGGTTCTTGTGTTCTGCCCACCCCATTATCTTGCTTTACATTTGTTTGAAGTTTCATGAAATTATCTCAAACGGTTTTAAAGTTACAGAGCGGACACAAGTGTATGGTAAAACTCGTAATATTCGAAGGGCAATAACTCTGAAAGTAGAAAAGCAAGAGTTACGGTTCATGTGTTCTGCACATCGTCTCATGGTGTTTAACATTTATGTGAAGTTTCATGAATATATATCAAGCGGTTGAAAAGTTATGGAGCGGACACGAAAATGCAAGTTAAAACATACAAAGGGCAATAACTCTGAAAGTAGAAAAGTAAGAGTTACAGTTCATGTGTTCTGCACGTCGCCTCATAGTGTTTAACATTTATGTGAAGTTTCATGAAAATATGTCAAGCGGTTCAAAAGTTATGGAGCGGACACGAAAATGTTAACACACACACACACACACACACACACACACACACAAATACAAAAACTATATACCCCCATGGCATACGAAACGGGGGTATAAATAGAGGTTCTGCTCAACAGGTCATCCAAAGGCCCAAGGGTTGGAAATGCCCATCTACAACACAATCCCATATCAGATTCTTTTTCTTGCACAACACTACTAAAAATTACTAATTATACTTTATTGGGTTGGTAATGCCAATCTACAACAGAACCCCATATAAGATTATTTTCTTGTACAACACCACCAATAATTTTCATTTATACTTTATTTAACATTTTATTTATTGCGAACTATACTTAAGTAGTTTGCCTGAGTAAGAACACCATGGTAAGAAGTTACTAAGAACAGAATTTCACATCCAAGGCTAAAGCCACAGATTTTCGAATCTGATGTGCAAGAATGAAATATCTATTCCATTCTGTCTTTTAACCTGATTAATAGAAGCCTCCGTGGTGTAGCTGTTATGCTACTCGCCTTGTACACCAGGGTTCCCAGGATCGATCCTGGGCTTCTCCAGACTTTCGGATGAGTCTTAAACCGACGTCCCATCTCTGTATGACCTAAGCTGTTGGTGAGATGTAAAACTCAAACACAGACTCACTAAATCTGATTAATGCATGCTGTTATTAGTAGGAGTGTAACGATGCATCGGACCATCGATGCATTGCGATAGGCACTGGGCCGATAGTACTGCATCGATGGTAAAGTTAAACATCGATGACTATCGCCGATAGTGTTTTGAACTATCGATAGTTTCGAAAGTTTGTATATCACAAGTTTTTCAGATAATTTCCGAAGTTGTTTTCATTCTAATATAACTTATATTCTTTATTACCGCCTACGTCTTGTACCCGGTCAAGCGTCAAACTGTACATTGTCCTAATTATAATCCACAACGGCTGCTTGTCGCCAGATAAAGACAATAAAATTACAGCCGAATTGTGATTTGGTGGTCGTCATTTGGCGGTAGCCTGCAGGTACACTGCGTTTATGCATCCTATTTTGTTACACATTATCCACTTAACACCCGATGTCGGTATAAGGTCAGAACGCTGAATATGCCTTCGGGGAACTGGTAAATTTAAGTTTCTGAAGCATATTTCAACAGTACTTTGATGTTAATTGACTTTGAAATAATTGACACGGACGACCACGCATATTTTGATTACGCTAATCTGCAAATTGTCTGTAAGCCAGTGATAAGAAAAGCGATAATTAATGCGTGTTTACACAGTGGTATTTATTATCAAAGGGTGCCGCCCGCATTAATTAGCGCATGAAGCAAGGAAAGTCCGCACGTGTCACTACCGCTTCAAAAGATGCAAAAAAATGTTCTGGTTGACGTTGTAGAGGATTCTTATTTTGTCAATAACAGACATCAAAGGAAATGAAATAAGTGTCGTCCTGCAAAGAACGTTTATTATTTCGACATCCAGACATGTTTATACAGCCAGGAATTAATTTTGAATCTTGGACACCATGTAAGGGAAATACCGCACTAAAACACAATTAAAGAAAATAAAAACGTGGTACGATTTTCTGCTTATTTGTAGTGCTAAAATATTTTAAAAGATTTTACCAAACAACAAAAGGAAAATACAAATGATGTTTGGAAAAAAGATATTACACAATGAAAATGGTGGAAAATTAGATAAGTTGGCAGATGCAAGAATGTCGGGATGACATTGTAAGGCATGTTCGGCACGTTGCTGATGACGTCATCGGTCGACCGGGGCCGATTTGGATATAAAAATTCTTTAGCCCTGATCTCAAAGGTGTTCCGTTTAACAAACGCATGCGATCGATTGTGTACCGAAACACTGAGACTTATATTAAAAATTTCCTCAGATTTTCGGTCTTAAGATTCAAATCTAACTTCCCAAAATACAGGTTCTGGTGTATGGACGTGTCATCGTTAACAATTCTGATTCTGAATCGTTTGCATTGCTGACATAGTTCTTCAGCTATCTACTATTTATTTTAATGAAGCGTATTTCTTTCGTAACCGGTAAACCATATTTTCTCAATAGCTAAACGGTTGTGGATATAGGTGGATAGAAAACAGCGCCCTGCACAATTCCCGATTTATACTCACCAACAACAGCATACAGATGTGTTTACACAAATTAAACGTTTACACAAATTGACTTTTCACGCCAAGCGTCTGCTATTTTGGCGCCAAAATATAGCCATGCACGAGACAGTAGAATAGACTGTTTTTATTAATATGGATTCATCTACCGATAGATGAAGCTTATCGTCTTAGGAGCAATTTGATTGTGGATTAAATTTATGAATGAGGGATAAATGCAAATTAGAGACATAACTTGATCTTATTTTCACACCTTATCACGCGGAACATTATAGGCTTATCGGTAGCGCCGGAGGCTTGGGTTTACAGTATACTTATAGAATAGACTGCATATCCGGCGTTTATTACTCGAATCGGTTAACTAACATGGTCGGTTTGGTTGGACCCAAAGTTCAATGTTATAACGAGGTTGAGGTGTATTTAGTCACTTTGTCATGTCTGAAGTGTTTTTGAAGACAAGCAAAGATTTCATTGCCTTCGTGAAGAGCTTACATTTATTTTGATTAAGAAACTGGTGTCAAATTCTCACTGTGAATTGATACATTTTACTTGGCTACTTCTATTAAAATGAGTCTTCCGGCTCTTCCAGAAGGATTTACACTTAAAGCAAAAAAGATGCTCCTGGGGAGCTGTTTCCTCTTCATGTAGGGCAGACAGAAAAGCAAACAGGAGTTTACAACAGGTGTCCCTCTTGTGTAAATTATCTTGTTTATTTCTTGTATGCAGATAAAGCATACAGAAAACAGTTTGAAGGATTGAATAGTTTTTATTTCCTTCTCAAAATAAGAAAATATGTTTCAGGCAATAGTATCGCAATAGTATTGCAATAGTAGTCAGCAATAGTAAAAGTATCGCAATGGTACTTCCTGCAATGTCAATACTATCGCAATAGTCATTTTTTGACTATCGTTACATCCCTAGTTATTAGGTAGATGCAAATGTTTACTCCTGCTTAGCACTTGCTAATATTTCACTACAAGGCGGCCTATTTTGCGCCCATCAAGTAGAAATCTGTAACTCTGGGACTGCTGGAAAGGATCAATAGACAATTCTAACACAGCGCGCCTATATAGGCAATGCAAAATAACTGTGTTTTATTCTGCAACAAATCACAGCTCGGAAGAGCGTGGCGTGTGACGTCATTAAAAACTGCAAATTTATGACGTCACTAGTCGATTTACTTGAGTTAGTCGGTGTAACGTCATTTTCTCGCATCGAGAACGTTAGAAAAGGATGTAAATGCATGTGTTTCAGTCGATAATTTTAGCGGGATTTCTTCTAACAATGGCGAAAAGTTGTGAGATTTTGAAGGAAACAACAACATTATTGCCGATTTTCAGCGTGTTAGAATCGAAATAGATCAGCTCTAGCCAGTGATTTGTTGGGTAATAAATCACAGTTTGTCGGTCAGTTGTAAGTAGACAAATCACGCGCGCTACGCGCTTGTGATTTGTCTACTTTACAACTGACCTCCAAACTGTGATTTATTACGCAACAAATCACAGTTAGGGCTGATCTATTTCTTAAGCAACTACTACTACTAACCATTCATCTTCCTCTGGAATGCTAGATAATGGTGGAGTAAGACAGCCAATATGGTAGGCTTTGTTACATTCATCACAAAGAATCTGTTTGTCAGGGTCGTTCTTGCCACCACACTCACAGCAGGCACAGTGACGACACTTCTTACGAGGGTTGTCTAAACAGTGATCACAGTCAGGCTTGTTTGTTCCTATGAAAGAAAGACTGCCTTTAAACAATTTAACCCTTGTCCAGCTGAATTTATATATGCCACACCCACTACCGATTATCAACCAATCAGATTACTTAATGCAAATTATTGCAACAAATTCACAATCTGAATGGCAAACAATGTAGATCCTGATCAGATGGCTTCGTCAGAAGCCATCTGATCTGGCTCTACATTGTTTCAAAGATAAGGCATATCCGGGATTAGCAGGACAAGGGTTAAATTTATCAATGCATTAGCAAAACTTGGTCTTGCAGAAAAAATGTTTTTGTTTTTTATCTTCGAGATCCATAGCTCTTGTCCTGCTGAATAAATTAATATAAGAACACCCATTTCTGACTTTTAAACCAATCAGACTATTTGATGTAATTTATTCATGCAAATTCATGAACTGAATGTCAGTGTAGATACAGATCAGATGGCTTCTTCAGATGGTATCTACACAGTTTGCAATAGCAGGACACATTCTAGTTCAGCAGGACAAAGATTTGCACAGTCAAACATTCAATATACTGTAAAAAATGCTAAAATCTCATAGATAGATACCTTGAGTACCTTCTGTAATTTTTCTTTAATTTTAACAAAGGGCTCTGTTCACAAATGCCAGTTAACTGCCCTGTAAATTCCGATGTGAGCAACCTGTTCAATACAAAATGATCTTCTAATTTTTGTAAACTATGACCTCTTGTGTCTCCGACAATGTATGAAATAATCATCAAAACTGCCAATATCTGAATGAAAATTATGTAAAGATAGACACAGTCTACACCAAAATCGAACATTTTCTCCATATTTATCATAAAGAAATCAAGAAAATAATATGAAGACCTACATGCGACACAAAGATTTTTGGTTGAAAGCTCCGAAACTACAAGAAAAACGTTTGATTAAATTTCCAAGGTGTCGAAGATGTGCATTCATTTTTAAATTAATGGAAATGTACCCTGTCCCCTTTCCTAATTTGTACGAGGCTCAAGCTGTGTTTACTACCAACCAGCCAAAATTTAGGAGAAAAAAATGGATCAAGATCAAGGCAAAGAAAATGAGACCCATTAGAAGGTTTTGCTTATGATGTTTTATTTCTAACACTATTGCTTGTCCAAAAAATCACGGTATTTTGGCAAGAACGCCATTAGCCAAACAAGGGACATTACTCTTACTGCAAGTCGCTGTGCGTCATTGGTTACGGATAAGAGACTTGATTCCATGTTACAAGTTCAAAATAGGTTTGCCGGACAACAGAGCCATTTACTATGCATATTTTTAGAGTTTATAGACCCTTGACATTCATAAAGGGTACATTGACAGACGATTTTGATTCTTTACTATGACAGCTACGTCACTTCTTTATCAATATCTATCTTAGTATTAGATGATGACAACATCAGTCACAATAGCCTAATGGTTACATACTTCGGTTAGCACCTAAAAGGCCCCCGGTTGATCCCCACTCCCAACATTTTTTTTTTTCCATTTTTTTAAACCACTGTCATGCTTTGAAAAACACTTTTTATGATTGGACCATTGTTTTCATTTTCTGCAGTTGATTTTATCTCTGACCCATCAATACCGGTATTGATGGGTCCAAGATTTTATATATTTTTTTAATTATTACCATGCTACTAAGTGGGGGGGTTTAATGAAAAAACATCGGCCTCATCAGCATGAGAACAGTGCTTTTGAGATGTTTATTTAATATTCTACTGCAAGAAAACTTCTATTGTCGTCATCATCCCCCCCCCCCACCCACCCGTCTAACAGTTGCTTCAACGCAGAGCTTAAACAACCGCACATAAGTACAGGTAACTGTCTATCCAGGCAAAGTGTTGCTAGTTGGACCATTCATGCATATAAACCCATTGGTTTCATTGGGCAGCAGGGTTTTGGGTGCCATTGCATCTCACTGCCGGGTAAAAGTCTCATAACGTTAGGAGCAACGTCTCCAAAATGCCCTAAATAGTGTTAATGTGGACGTTAAACCTCAATTCAAACAAACAAGTCATCAGCAGATCACATCAATAAGTTATGACAGCAAGTTGGTGTACGATGCCATGCTTGTTGAACCCGTGTTTTAAAAAAGACAGCGGGCAAAAAGATGCTCTTATGATAAATTCCATGTGTGATAATATAAGTAGCTCAATGAACTGGATTCTGGGCTGAAGGAAATTCAAATGCAGGAATAAAGAGATGGAAATACTTGTCATATATAAAATAAATTAATGTATAAAAAGTCGTAGTTGATAAATCTATCTATCTATCTATCTATCTATCTATCTATCTATCTATCTATCTATCTATCTATCTATCTATGATGAATACCAAGTGTAACGGTTATGGGTAAATACCACTTCTACAGTCTTGCTGTTGGAGCCGGCTCTTTTGGCGACGCGGGTAGAGTGGTTGACTTATTCACGAAGTTAAGCAACAGATATGACGGTTAGTACCTGAATGGGCGACCGTGTTGCTTGACTTCGTGGACGACCCGGCTAACGCTACATTGGTGGCAGCGGTGGGATAGAAACAGTGCCGCTGGTTTGTTACATAGGCTCCGCCCTCGGGTGTAGCCTTGTGAGGCATGTTTGACTTTGTGACGAAGTCAAAGAGAAGAGGGGGAGAAATGTAACGGTTATGGGTAAATACCACTTCTACAGCCTTGCTGTAGGAGCTGGCTCTTTTAGCGATGCGGGTAGATTGGTTGGCTTATTCACAAAGTTAAACAACGGATATCACAGTTAGTACCTGGATGGGTACCCGTGTTGCTTGACTTCGTGGACGACCCGGCAAATGCTAAACAAGAAAAGGACCAGCCAAGGACTGAACCTTGGGGGACATCAGATAAAACCGGGACTGAATCAAAGTACAACTTATTGCCAGCGTCCGAAGAGCCATGTGTAGATCCTCTTATCCGATAGTTTAACAATTTATACAATAGTATTCCGTGACGTATGTTGTCAAGGGCATGACGAAGTCTATTGTGATCATGTCAGTCTGTTTGTGGCACAGTTTATTGCCCCATCCAGATTGCTCACTATATCATTGTAAAATTGAGCTAATTGAGTTTCGCAATACCTCTGACTTCGGAAAACATGTTGACAGGCAACAAGAATGCTCTCAAAGGTTAGGCCAAAACAAATTATATGTGTGGTTCCTATTACATGGTTTTCAAAAATAGGGTAGGTAGGTTGGAAAATTATTTTTTTTTTTATTTTTATTTTTTTTTCACCATTTATACTATGTTACACATTGCACTTATTTTTGTTATATTGTTTTGCTTTTGTTGTTGTTTGATTTGAGGTTAAACGTCCCCGTCAACACTGAAAAGGTAATTTGAAGATGCTGCTTCCTATTTTGTGGGACTTTTACCCGACATTAAGATGAATTGACATCTCAAGCCCTGTCGCCAATGAAACCAATAGGGGTTATAAGCATGGACGGTCCGACACATATAACGCTTTGCCTGGGCAGGCTTAGATCCTCTAGGCAGTTTACCAGTACTCGTATGAGGGTCAGATTCAGCTCTGCATGCAAGCATCATGCAGCCCATATATTTCTTCAAGCCCCGATGGGCGGGGGCCGTGCTAATTTGTTGTATAATTGTACTTCAAAACATTGTAAACAATTGATGAAATGCAAATAAAAGTATAATAAATAATGCTTAGTTTTCATCCATATTGTCCTAATTGTTATAAAATAAGGGTGTTCTTCAGTCAGAACAAAGTATTTGATTGAACATCCTGTGTATGTGTTTGCCTTTTACAAAAGGTCAGCCTTTGGGACTTGCTGTTCTGGTGTAGGTTGCTTTATCTTGAATAGTGTTGTAACTGTTATTGTACCATATATACATTGAAGATAAATGTAAAAGTTCAAAAGATCAAGATGATCTGACAGAGTAAACCGAGATCACAAAGTTTCTTTTCTTTGCTTCCAAAGGATAACCCTTTTATAGAACATATTTAATGCTGCAAATTAAACATCCAGTAATTAGCACCAGCAGAAACTTTTATATAGTCTTTTCAAATTGTTGATCTTAGGTCTTAACATGATAGATAGATAGATACATGTAGATAGATACTGAAAACAGGAGTCCAAAATCCTTCATTTTGAAAAGTTAAGTCCCTGGTCTTGATTGCAAACAAAACATAGACAAAATGTCTACACACATGTGTGCACTACTGCATAGTTGCATGTTTCCCTAACTGCCTCTTTTTCTGAAAAGTGTATTTCAGGACTTACATCCAAACTTGTACAGTGTGGAAACTCAATAGAACCATGCCATTGAGGCGGTTGTAATAAGAAACCACAATGTACATGTATGTTCTGGCGCAGAGATAGGGAAAAGATATATCCCCAGTTAAGCCTGCTTTCCCATTTAACTAGGTGCGTACAAGGGCGAGCAGGGATAAAGACTGACAGTCACCCATAGTGACTGAAAAATTGGCTAGGCGCCAAAACATTAGAGCTTTATCTGTCTGTCACCAGAACTTTCAGCATTTTTCAAATATTTTGGCTCTTAGATAAGACCTACAAATCTAAACCTAGGTATGTTTTTTTTTTTTTTTTTTTCAAACCAAATTAGCGTCGGTAGTTTGGACTTTTATTTTGATCATACGCGATTAAAATAGATAAGTTGAGCTACAGTATGGTTGATTTTCTTTCTACCCCCCCCCCCAACCCCCAACCCCCACCCTTACACACACTTCCAAGACGCCGTGGGACAAATTTCCTTTCCATTTTGTGTTTACTCTTGGTACTCTTAGCTTCTTTTCCCGCCACAGATCATGGTGTATCCTCCGTGCCTCAACATGGTATCTTATTGTCAACCCGTAAGCCAATCTTTTAGATACGCTGACATGAATCTAAAAACTGGCAGCCGATTTCGTTTCAAGAACCAGACAAGAGGGCCCAGAGGGCCCTGGTTCGCTCACCTGATCCAATGTATAACAAGTGGGCCCCGGGCAGGGTCAATTTTGGCCCCAGGGCTATAATTTGAACAATCTTGGTAGAGGTCCACAAGATGAAACTTCTTATCGAATATGAAAGACCTGGGCTTTCTGGTTTCAGAGAAGAAGATTTTAAAGGTTTACCCTGCATATAGAAGTCTATGTAAAACAAGATTTTCCCTATATAAGTCTATGTTTAACCAAAGAGCCCCGGAGCGGGGGCATTTTTGGCCCTAGGGCTATAATTTTAACAATCTTGGTAGAGGTCCACTAGCTGAAGCTTAATAACAAATATCAAAGACCTAAGCCTTGTGTTTCAGAGAAGATGATTTTTAAAGATTTCCCCTATATAAGTCTATGTAAAACCAAAGGGCCACATGGCGGGGGCATTTTTTGGTCTCAGGGATTTAATTTGAACAATCTTTATAGAGGTCCACTAGCTGAAGCTTCATAACAAATATTGAAGACCTAAGCCTTGTGGTTTCAGAGAAGAAGATTTTTCAAGATTTTCCTTATATAAGTCTATGTAAAACCAAAGGGCCCCGGAGCTGGGGCATTTTTAGCCCCAGGGTTATAATTTAAACAATCTTGGTAGAGGTCCAAAAGATGAAGCTTCATACCAAATATCAAAGACCTGGGCCTTGAAGTTTCAGAGAAGAACATTTTTCAAGATTATTCCTAAATAAGCCTATGTAAAACAAAAGGGCCCTGGTGCGGGGGCATTTTTGGCCCCAGCACTATAATTTGAACAATCTTGGTAGGGATCCATTAGATGAAGCTTCATACCAAATATCAAAGACCTGGGCCTTGCGGTTTCAGAGGAAGATTTTTCAAGATTTTCCCTATATAAGCCCATGTAAAACCAAAGGGCCCTGGTGCGGGGGGCATTTATAGCTACAGCACTATAATTTGAACAATCTTGGTAGGGGTCCACTAGATGAAGCTTCATACCAAATATCAAAGACCTGGGCCTTGGGGTTTCAGAGAAGAAGATTTTTAAAGATTTTCCCTATATAAGCCTATGTAAAACAAAAGGGCCCCCGTGCGGGGGCATTTTTGGCCCCAGCACTATAATTTGAGCAATCTTGGTAGGGGTCCACTAGATGAAGCTTCATACCAAATATCAAAGAACTGGGCCTTGCGGTTTCAGAGAAGTAGATTTTTCAAGATTTTCCCTATATAAGCCCATGTAAAACCAAAGGGCCCCCGTGCGGGGGCATTTTTAGCTCCAGCACTATAATTTGAACAATCTTGGTAGGGGTCCACTAGATAAAGCTTCATACCAAATATCAAAGACATGGGCCTTGCGGTTTCAGAGAAGAAGATTTTTCAAGATTTTCCCTATATAAGCCCATGTAAAACCAAAGGGCCTCGTGTGGGGGCATTTTTGGCCCCAGCACTAAAATTTGAACAATCTTGGTAGGGGTCCACTAGATGAAGCTTCATACCAAATATCAAAGACCTGAGCCTTGCGGTTTCAGAGAAGATTTTTAAAGATTTTCCCTATATAAGCCCATGTACAACCAAAGGGCCCCCGTGTGGGGGCATTTTTGGCCCCAGAACAAAAATTTGAACAATCTTGGTAGGGGTCCACTAGATGAAGCTTCATACCAAATATCAAAGACCTGGGCCTTGCGTTTCAGAGAAGAAGATTTTTAAAGATTTTCCCTATATAAGCCCATGTAAAACCAAAGGGCCCCCGTGCGGGGGCATTTTTAGCTCCAGCACTATAATTTGAACAATTTTGGTAGGGTTCCACTAGATGAAGCTTCATACCAAATATCAAAGACCTATCCCTTGCAGTTTCAGAGAAGAAGATTTTCAAAGATTTTCCCTATATAAGCCCATGTGAAACCAAAGGGCCCCCGTGTGGGGGCATTTTTGGCCCCAGCACTTAAATTTGAACAATCTTGGTAGGGGTCCACTAGATGAAGCGTCATACCAAATATCAAAGACCTGGGCCTTGCGGTTTCAGTGAAGAAGATTTTTAAAGATTTTCCATATATAAGCCCATGTAAAACCAAAGGGCCCCCGTGCGGGGGCATTTTTGGCCCCAGCACTAAAATTTGAACAATCTTGGTAGGGATCCACTAGATGAAGCTTCATACCAAATATCCAAGACATGGGCCTTGTGGTTTCAGAGAAGAAGATTTTTAAAGATTTTCCCTATATAAGCCCATGTAAAACCAAAGGGCCCCGGGGCGGGGGCATTTCTAGCTCCAGCACTATAATTTGTACAATCTTGGTAGGGGTCCACTAGATGAAGCTTCATACCAAATATCAAAGACCTGGGCCTTGCGGTTTGAGAGAAGAAGATTTTTAAAGATTTTCCCTATATAAGCCCATGTAAAACCAAAGGGCCCCCGTGCGGGGGCATTTTTGGCCCCAGCACTATAATTTGAACAATCTTGGTAGGGGTCCACTAGATGAAGCTTCATACCAAATATCAAAGACCTGGGCCTTGCGGTTTCAGAGAAGAAGATTTTTTAAGTTTTCGGTGAAAAAAATCTATTTTTGGCTACTGTGACCTATATGTGCAACGGACCGGAACCATTTGAACAACTTTGAAAGGGGACCTCCTAAGGATCATTCCTGTGAAGTTTGGTCAATATCCGATCAGTGGTTTAGGAGGAGATGTCGTTTGAAGAAAAGTTTACGGACGCACGCACGGACGCACGCACGCACGCACGCACGGACGCACGGACGCACGACGGACGACGGACAAAAAGTGATCCCAAAAGCTCACCTTGTCACTACGTGACAGGTGAGCTAAAAATGCAGACATACCGTAATTCCCTGTGTAAACCACGCACTTTTTTCACCCAGAAAACGGTGAAAAAAATCCCCTGCGTGAAATACAATGGCATAGAAAAATGACAGTTTTTCTCGAAAAGTAGGCAGGTCACGAAAACCCATTACAAATACAATGTGACACTTTGAGACCCTCATAAAGTTTGTTTGACATTAATTCATTGAATCATTCATACCATTAAAAATGCAATCAATATTCCTATCTCAGATATCAACCTTTCATCCATATTACCACATATGCCCACGGCCCTTTTTTGGGACATCGGCAAACAGTGCAGTCCCAGATCAGACGCCTCAGAAGGACCCCGCAGACGTTTCTTTTTTGGGACATCGGCAAACAGTGCAGTCCCAATTCAGACACCTCAGAAAGACGCCGCAGACGTCTGATTTGGATTTTCACTGTTTATTGATTTATAACGGTTCAATTATGACACTATTGTTAATCCCTGTCATATAATTGCCACCCTGCGGTGCGTGTCGATAAGGTGTGAAAATATGGTCAAGTTATGCCTCTAATTTGCGTTTATTCCCCAATCATAAAATTTAATCCGCAATCAGTGTGAAAATTATTAGTTGCTCCTAAGACGAGTTGCTATGACTATTCTGCTATCTCGTGAATGGTTATGTTTTGGCGCCAAATAGCAGACGCTTGGCGAGAAAAGTTGAACTCTTTGTGTTAACACATCTGTATTCTGTTGTTGGTTATTGACACGGAGCTTACGGAAAGCGCTGTTTTGCTAGCGAGAATACTTTTACCGTTTCCAAACATTTTTTTATGAGACAGATACGCCCCATTAAGATAAAACAATAGACACGTGTGGGGTTGCTGGGGTACGATGACGTCATTTACCGATCGCGTTCAGAAAAAAAAACTAGCGATGTGGGCGGCAGTTTGGATGCCTGAAAACTTTGATGTTCGCATTGAACTTGCTTGTTTATTTTGTTTAAGATCAGAGTTTTAGGAATAATTTGTTAACAGTAAATGGGCTTCTTTAATTGAGTGAGATGACTCACGCTGAGAAGGTGTTAATTATGGGATTAGCATAGAGAACTTGTGAATAACCAGAGGTGTCAAAATACTCAATCTACCTGTAGAAATTTCTGTCAATTACGCTATGGAGCACCTGCCTTGGAGGCATGTTGTCACAATTTTACCTTTGGAAAGAAACCTGTTTCTATCTTTCCTTGTGAAGAAAACTGGGAAAACATCTTTCATAACAAATGAATAACCGCACCCTTAAAATGTCACCTTGTCACACACCACCGTTATGGGTAAACCGAGAACTGCCTATGCTGCAAGAGAGAAACTAACCACTATTCTATTCTATAACTACTGGCAAATATACCTATAACCAGTCAGGCTATTTTGATAGTAGCCAATCAAAATTCGTGTACTTTCATTTTCAATCAAAATGGCGTCTGAGAAAAGCATTCTGTGATACTGGGGAAAAGCATGTGCGTGTTTTAGACTGGAATATTTTTTTTCTTACATATCTTGGACTCAGAATTGAGGTGCGTGTTTTAGATGAGTGCGTGGTATACACAGGGAATTACGGTACTGCACAAATTATTATTTGAATTTGTTTTCCCAGCCTTTTTATGATGGCGTGGCTCCAGACCCATTTTCTCTAGCACCTAGATCTTTTTTTCTGGCACCATACCCTTTTCGCAGATAAGAGCAAATGTGGCCTTACATTTTGGAACAAAAATCTCTGAAATTGACAAAAAAAATAACAACGTCATGTCTGTTTAAAGAATGGATATTTTAGACATTTTTTAGCAATACACTGTTGCCTGTTTGATGGTTTACCGCTAATCCCGCTGTTTATTGTTCCAAATTATCACACTTTAAGAAACCATAAAAGTGTTTTGATAACGAGTGCATGTAAGTGATACCAATTAAACGATTAGGTGTGAAAAGCTACCTGACCAGTGTTATCATGTGCGTGTAGCGAAGACAATGCCATGTGCGGGCAGTCTGATCAGCGAAAGTGTCTAAGTTTTCCGAGAAATGATACCTTATGAACAATAAACTCAGATCAGACTGTGCAGAACTTCCAGCTGATCTGAGTCTTTTCTGTGTGCGCATACGCATTCAGTGCATTTTTCTCAGTAAGCATTTCTGATGCCACTACCATATGACATCAGAATCAGAATCAGAATCAGAATTGTTACTGGTGACACGTCAAATGACATTCATACACCAGGACCTGTGATATG
This sequence comes from Lucinisca nassula, assembly GCA_963580285.1. Lineage (NCBI taxonomy): Eukaryota > Metazoa > Mollusca > Bivalvia > Lucinida > Lucinidae > Lucinisca > Lucinisca nassula. Next base: position 24,788,578 of record OY757014.1, on the reverse strand, counting down.
GGAAGTTAGTCCCTAGCTCTAACCAAAGATGTAAACTTAGCTACACAATCCTCAGCACCTTCAGCCGTCAAAATAATAGAATCGGGAAGGGCATTCCAATCTCTAATGGTTCGGGGGAAAAACGATTCTTTATAAATATCCGTTCTTGCAGTAAGGGTCTGAAACGTCATTGAATGGTGTTTTCTACAATGCCTAGCTGGGGGAACAAGGTCATCTGTTGGAATGCTGGCAGCACCCTTTAGACCTTTGTATAAGAGTATGAGCCTACTGTCTCTTCTCCTTTTCTTTAGAGACTCCCATCTTAATTTTCCTAGAATTCCAGTCATGCTCCCAGTTTCAAAGCAATAATTTCCAGTTACAAATCTAGCAGCTCTATTCTGAACTTTTTCAATTTCTTCATTTAGGACCACTCCGCTTGGGTCCCAGCTGCAACTACCATATTCCAAGATTGGGCGAACAAGTCCCCTGTATGCTGTTTCTTTCACATCCTGAGGACACTGATGAAGATTTCGCCTCAGGAAACCAAGTGTTCTATTCGCCTTTGTACACATATTGCTAATGTGTGTATTCCATCTCAAATCGTGAGTGATTGTCACACCAAGGTATTTAATGGAATTCACATTTTCGAGGACCGTTCCCTCTAAGGTGTAAGAAGCCTCAACTTTATTAGATCTCTTCCTTGTTATCTGCATAATATTGCATTTAACTGGTTGAAATCTCATGCCCATTTTTTGGCCCAACATCCTAATCTATCTATGTCAGCCTGAAGTTTCAGTGAGTCATCTGTATCTCTAATTTCCCGGTAACAAACACAGTCATCTGTGAACAGTCTTATTTCTGAGTCAATATCAGTGGAAATATCATTGATGTACAGGGAGAACAAGGACCAAGAACGGTCCCTTGTGGGACTCCAGACAAAACTGGCGCCCATACTGAAGATTCACCATTAACAACAACACGCTGTTTTCTGTAGCAAAGGAAGGAATCTATCGATTTAAGAGTCTTCCCACCAATTCCATAACCAAATAATTTGGATTTAAGTAGTTCATGAGGAGGGGTGTCAAAAGCCTTCTCAAAGTCCAGAATAAATGTGTCCACCTGCCCCCCTTTGTCCAGGATTTTTGCCCAATCATTAATAACCGTGCTCAACTGAGTTTCGCAACTATGCCTTTTTCTAAATGCATGTTGTCTGTCTGACAAAAGTTTATGTTCATCCAAGTGGGCCATGATGTTTGAGCAGACTATGTGTTCAAGCAATTTACATAGAACACAGGTCAGTGACACCGGGCGATAATTACGAGCAAGAGCCCTGTCCCCTTTTTTGAAAAGTGGACAGATGTTCGCTAGGAGCCATTCTTTGGGAATTTCACCCGTATCGAGAGATTGTTGGAAAAGATGAGCAAAAACTGGACCTAACTCGTTTGCTAGTTCCTTCAGGACTCTAGGATGAAGCTCATCAGGCCCTAAAGCTTTAGAAGGGTTCAAGCCTTTAAGTAATTTGATCACTCCCGCAGAGGATACAACAATATTTTCCATGAAAGGGGCCGATCTTCCAGTCAATGGAACCTCGTTGAACTCAGTTTTATTAAATGCATCATTGAATTGACCAACCAATTCCTCTGCCCTTTCAGAGTCCGATTCAGCGACCTCGTTCCCTCCTCTTTTATTAAGGGGTGGGATACCTTGCCTATCTTTCTTCTGGCTATTGATATATCTGTAGAAGTCTCTGGGATTCGCCTTTACATCACCTACCAAGTTATTTACATACTGATCATGCTGATTTTTGATGTCATTTTTAATTTCTCGTATCAAGTTTTCAAATTTTGCTCTGAGTTTACCACTTCCCGACTACTAGCTCTCATTAGCTACCGTGTTTGTCAGACCCAGAAAGGGCCTTATATTTTACAACACGTACAACTGCATCCAGCACCCAGGAAAAAAACTTTTCTTTTAACGAAAGATCAGCCTGTACATCGAGTTCTTCGTTTGCTGCTCTCTGAATATACCAGAAGCCATACTATAAAAGGTTTGTAGAAAGAGCAAAGACAGATAATACTGCGCAGGCTGATCTGTGTCTTCACAGTTTAACTGTTATGTTTTCCAAAGGTTTTATGCGAAGACCGTGTGTGCAAACTATCGATGACGTGTTGTTGAAAAACGTGGGAAAATTTCAGATTGCAACAAATGCACGTTCAGAAATGACGGCGGGAAATTAAGCGTGAAACGACAAAAACTATACATGTGTGACCAGCGAAGACTACGATCATCCTGCGCATCTGTGAAGGATTAGCTTTCTGTTCATGGAGAAAGTGAAAATACTTGATTGACGGCATTATTTATGTTTGTTGAAGCGTATAGACGTGTCTGATTATCGCTACAGGTGGTAAAACATGTTTTGGATAATTTTTATCGTCACAAAAGTAATCTGATTATTGAGAGGGGTCATACCGTCATTATACCGCAAGAAATATTGTGCGGCATTGTCTTTTTTAATGCGTCCGATACATAGGTTTTATGCATCTTGCGCTTCCGAAAACAAATTGCACTCAAAATTTGTGGGTTCCAACCGCTTCCAAATTTTGCTTCTCTTACCGGTCCATGCAAAATACCTGTTAATCACAGGAGACAACAGACGTTTTACCCTCTGGTAGTAGCTTTTTATTATCATTTTTTTTTTCTTTCCGGTGGTGGTTCTATTGGCTGGCTTGCATGTGCTAAGTACTGGAGATTTTGGATTTTAATTATGGGTTACTTCAAAGCATCGGCTTCTTCAGAAGTAGCCACATGTCACATCCCTGACCTATTTGAACTGCAATTGGCTAATTATTATTGATTAGCACAGGCCACTTACCGTTAACCCACAGCTCGCGGCAATTGATAAACAAGAGGGCCATGATGGCCCTGGATCGCTCACCTGATCCATAGAGTAACAAGTGGGTCCCAGGGAGGGCCATTATTGACCCCAGGGCTATAATGTGCATAATGTTGTGGGAGGTCTAAAAAGGTGAAGCTTCATACCAAATATCAACAAAGGCTATAATTTGAACAATCGTGGCAAAGATCCACTAGATGGAGCTACACACCGAATATCGAAGACCTGGGCCTTGCGATTTCAGAGAAGAAGATTTTTTAAAGATATTTCCTACAAAAGCCTATGTAAAACCAAATGGCCCTAGGGCATGGGCATTTTTGGCCTCAGGGCTATAATTTAAACAATCTTGATAGAGGACCACTAGATGAAGCTTCACCCTAAATATCAAAGACCTGGGCCTTGCTGTTTCAGAGAAGAAGGTTTTCAAAGATTATCTCTATATAAGTCTATGCAAAACAAAAGGGTCCCGGGGCGGGGGCATTCGTGAACAATATTGGTAGAGGTCCACTACATGAAGCTTCATACCAAATATCGAAGCCCTTGGCCTTGTGGTTTCAGAAGAAGATTTTTCAAGATTTTCCCAATATAAGTCTATGTAAAATCAAAGGGCCCCAGAACAATCTTGGTAGAGGTTTACAAGATGAAGCTACATACCCAATATAAAAGACCTGGGCCTTGCGGTTTCAGAGAAGAAGATTTTTAAAGATTTTCCCTATATAAGCCCATGTAAAACCAAAGGGCAACGGGGCGGGGGCATTTTTAGCCCCAGCACTATAATTTCAACAATCTTTGTAGGGGTCCACTAGATGAAGCTTCATACCAAATATCAAAGACCTGGGCCTAGAAGATTTTTAAAGATTTTCCCTACATAAGCCCATGTAAAACAAAAGGACCCCGGGGCGGGGTCATTTTTGGCCCCAGCACTATAATTTGAACAATGTTGGTAGGGGTCCACTAGATGAAGCTTCATGCCAAATATCAAAGACCTGGGCCTTGCGGTTTCAGAGAAGAAGATTGTTAAAGATTTTCCATATATAAGCCCATGTAAAACCAAAGGGCCCAGGGGCAGCGGCATTTTTGGTCCCAGCACTCTAATTTGAACAATCTTGGTAGGGGTCCACTAGATGAAGCTTCATACCATATATAAAAGATCTGGGCCTTGCGGTTTCAGAGAATAAGATTTTTAAAGATTTTCCCTACATAAGCCCATGTAAAACCAAAGGGCCCCGGGGTGGGGGCATTTTTGGCCCCAGCACTATAATTTGAACAATCTTGATAGGGGTCCACTCGATGAAGATTTATACCAAATATCAAAGACCTGGGTCTTGTGGTTTCAGAGAAGAAGATTTTTTAAGTTTTTGGTGAAAAAAATCTATTTTTTGCTCCTGTGATCTAGATGTGCAACGGACCGGAACCATTTGAACAACTTTCAAAGGGGACCACCTAAGGCTCATTCCTGTGAAGTTTGGTCAAAATCCGATCAGTGGTTTAGGAGGAGATGTCGTTTGAAGAAATTGTTTACGCACGGATGACAGACAAAAAGTGATCCTAATATAAAACACAAGAGGGCCATGATGGCCCTGGATCGCTCACCTGATCCATAGAGTAACAAGTGGGCCCCGGGGAGGGCCATTATTGACCCCAGAGTTATAATGTGCATAATGTTGAGGGAGGTCTAAAAAGGTAAAGCTTCATACCAAATATCAACAAAGGCTATAATTTGAACAATCTTGGCAAATGTCCACTAGATGAAGCTACACACCAAATATCAAAGACCTGGGCCTTGCTGTCTCAGAGAAGAAGATTTTCAAAGATTATCTCTATATAAGTCAATGTAAAACCAAAGGGATCAGGGGCAGGGGCATTTGTGGCCCTAGGGCTATAATTTGAAAATCTTGGTGGAGGTCCACTATATGAAGCTCCATACCAAATATCAAAGACAAGGGCCTTGCAGTTTCAATGAAGATTTTTAAAGATTTCCCTATATTATATAAGTCTATGTAAAACCAAAGGGTCTCGGGGCGGGGGCATTTTTGGCCCCAGGGCTATAATTTAAACAATCTTGATAGAGGTCCACTAGATGAAATTTCACACCAAATATCAAAGACCTAGGCCTTGTGGTTTCAGAAAAGAAGATTTTTAAAGATTTTCCCAATATAAGTCTATGTAAAACCAAAGGGCCCCAGGGTGGAGGAATTTTTGGCCCCAGCACTATAATTTGAACATTCTTGGTAGGGGTCCACTAGATGAAGCTTCATACCAAATAGCAAAGACCTGGGCCTTGCAGTTTCAGAGAAGAAGATTTTTAAAGATTTTCCCAATATAAGCCCATGTAAAACCAAAGGGCCCCGGGGTGGAGGCATTTTTGGCCCAGCACTATAATTTGAACAATCTTGGTAGGGGTCTACTAGATGAAGCTTCATACAAATATCAAAGACCTGGGCCTTGCGGTTTCAGAGAAGAAGATTTTTAAAGATTTTCCCTATATAAGCCCATGGAAAACCAAAGGGCCCCAGGGTGGGTTTTTTTTTTCCCAGCACTTTAATTTGAACAATCTTGGTAGGGGTCCACTAGATGAAGCTTCATACCAAATATCAAAGACCTGGGCCTTGCGGTTTCAGAGAAGAAGATTTTTAAAGTTTTCGGTGAAAAAAATCTATTTTTGGCTCCTGTGACCTATATGTGCAACGGACCGCAACTATTTGAACAATTTTGAAAGGGGTCCACCTAAGGATCATACCTGTGAAGTTTGGTCAAAATCCGATCAGTGGTTTAGGAGGAGATGTCGTTTGAAGAAATTGTTTACGCACGGATGACAGACAAAAAGTGATCCTAATATAAAACACAAGAGGGCCATGATGGCCCTGGATCGCTCACCTGATCCATAGAGTAACAAGTGGGCCCCGGGGAGGGCCATTATTGATCCCAGGGTTATAATGTGCATAATGTTGAGGGAGATCTAAAAAGGTAAAGCTTCATACCAAATATCAACAAAGGCTATAATTTGAACAATCTTGGCAAAGGTCCACTAGATGAAGCTACACAACAAATATCAAAAACCTGGGCCTTGCCGTTTCAGAGAAGAAGATTTTTTAAAGATATTCCTTACATAAGCCTATGTAAAACCAAATAGCCCCGGGGCAGGGGCATTTTTGGCCTCAGGGCTATAATTTAAACAATCTTGATAGAGGTCCATTAGATGAAGCTTCACACCAAATATCAAAGACCTGGGCCTTGTTGTTTCAGAGAAGAAGATTTTCAAAGATTATCTCTATTATAAGTCTATGTAAAACCAAAGGGCACAGGAGTGGGGACATTTTTGGCCCCAGGGCTATAATTTGAACAATCTTGATAGAGGTCCACAAGATGAAGCTTCATACCAAATATCAAAGACCTGGGCCTTGCAGTTTCAGAAAAGAAGATTTTTAAAGATTATCTCTATATAAGCCTATGTAAAACCAAAGGGCCCTGGGGCGGGGGCATTTTTGGGCCCAACACTATAATTTGAACAGTCTTGGTAGGGGTCCACTAGATGAAGCTTCATACCAAATAGCAAAGACCTGGGCCCTGCAGTTTCAGAGAAGAAGATTTTTAAAGATTTTCCCAATATAAGCCCATGTAAAACTAAAGGGCCCTGGGGCGGGGCATTTTTGGCCCACGCACTATAATTTGAACAATCTTGGTAGATGTCCACTAGATGAAGCTTCATACCAAATATCAAAGGCCTTGCGGTTTCAGAAGAAGATTTTTAAAGGTTTTCCCTATATAAGCCTATGTAAAACCAAAGGGCCCCGGGGCGGGGGCATTTTGGGCCCCAGCACTATAATTTGAACAATCTTGGTAGGGGTCCATAAGATGAAGCTTCAAACCAAATATCAAAGACCTGGGCCTTAGGGTTTCAGAGAAGAAGATTTTTAAAGGTTTTCCCTATATAAGCCTATGCAAAACCAAAGGGCCCCGGGGCGGGGGCATTTTGGGCCCCAGCACTATAATTTGAACAAACTTGGTAGGGGTCCATAAGATGAAGCTTCATACCAAATATCAAAGACCTGGGCCTTGCGGTTTCAGAGAAGAAGATTTTTAAAGATTTTCCCTATATAAGCCCATGTAAAACCAAAGGGCCCCGGGGCGGGGGCATTTTTGTCCCCAGCACCATAATTTGAACAATCTTGGTAGGGGTCCATAAGATGAAGATTCATACCAAATATCAAAGACCTGGGCCTTACGGTTTCAGAGAAGAAGATTTTTAAAGGTTTTCCCTATATAAGCCTATGTAAAACCAAAGGGCCCCGGGGCGGGGGCATTTTGGGCCCCAGCACTATAATTTGAACAATCTTGGTAGGGGTCCATAAGATGAAGATTCATATCAAATATCAAAGACCTGGGCCTTGCAGTTTCAGAGAAGAAGATTTTTAAAGATTTTCCCTATATAAGCCCATGTAAAACCAAAGGGCCCCGGGGCGGGGGCATTTTTGGCCCCAGCACTATAATTTGAACAATCTTGGTAGGGGTCCATAAGATGAAGATTCATACCAAATATCAAAGACCTGGGCCTTACGGTTTCAGAGAAGAAGATTTTTAAAGGTTTTCCCTATATAAGCCTATGTAAAACCAAAGGGCCCCGGGGCGGGGGCATTTTGGGCCCCAGCCCTATAATTTGAACAATCTTGGTAGGGGTCCATAAGATGAAGATTCATATCAAATATCAAAGACCTGGGCCTTGCAGTTTCAGAGAAGAAGATTTTTAAAGATTTTCCCTATATAAGCCCATGTTAAACCAAAGGGCCCCGGGGCGGGGGCATTTTTGGCCCCAGCACTATAATTTGAACAATATTGGTAGGGGTCTACTAGATGAAGCTTCATACCAAATATCAAAGACCTGGGCCTTGCGGTTTCAGAGAAGAAGATTTTTCAAGATTTTCCCTATATAAGCCTATGTAAAACCAGAGGGCCCCGGGGCAGGGGCATATTTGGCCCCAGCACTATAATTTAAACAATCTTGGTAGGGGTCTACCAGATGAAGATTCATACCAAATATCAAAGACCTGGGCCTTGCAGTTTCAGAGAAGAAGATTTTTAAAGATTTTCCCTATATAAGCCCATGTAAAACCAAAGGGCCCCGGGGCGGGGGCATTTTTGGCCCCAGCACTATAATTTGAACAATCTTGGTAGGGGTCCACTAGATGAAGCTTCATACCAAATATCAAAGACCTGGGCCTTGCAGTTTGAGAGAAGAAGATTTTTTAAGTTTTCGGTGAAAAAAATCTATTTTTGGCTCCTGTGACCTATATGTGCAACGGACCGGAACCATTTGAACAACTTTGAAAGGGGACCACCTAAGGATCATTCCTGTGAAGTTTGGTCAAAATCCGCTCAGTGGTTTAGGAGGAGATGTCGTTTAAAGAAATTGTTTACGCACGGACGCACGCACGCACGGAGGACAAAAAGTGATCCCAAAAGCTCACCTCGTCACTACGTGACGGTGAGCTAAAAAGCAGCTTTTACATACCGATGTTTACGATATGCATTTTTATTCTAGGTTCACAGTTATATGTATTAGAGACAAACACGGATGCTTTTGATGTTGTTTTTGGCAGACGCACATCATTTTCATTCGTAAATACGACCAGATTGTCTTTTAATGATAGCGCTTTTTAATGAATATGTACTTAAATACTTGGACCATGAAAAAATGAAAGATCGTTTTTGCACATAAAATGTTTGGAATATTAATGAAAGAAAAAATAATTAGGGTCGGCGGGAAAAAGCTAGGCACGGTCGGGTAACCGGAACCACACATATATTTTTTTTTGGCCTTAGGTGCTTGTTGATGTTGCTAACTAATATATTCTCCAGGGTTTTGCAACAGGGGTTTCCAGCCATAAAAAGAACATAAGAAGAAGCGCACAGCCCTGATTTTACAATGACATTTAACAATCGAATGTATGTTCAGTAAAGGAAGAAAATACAAGCATCTCGGTTGTATTTCGGCAAAATATGTCCGAAATGCCAGATAATCCTGCAGTGTACACGACGTTTATTAGCTTTCTGTGTAATTGAAGTAAGATATATATTATTGCATTGGAACGCTTTTGAAGTTAATGATTTTTCATTAATTTCTTCCTTCTTTTTTCTCACTTAATGTAGCGTAAAGTCAAAAATTCCTGCAACAAGAGGCCCATGGGTCACTATGCTCACTAGAGCTCAGATGAGCCACTATGCTCACAAGAGTTCAGATGAGTACTGCTCACTGAAAGCCATCTGTTTTATCAAGCAGAGGAAGACCCCAGCCAAGCACACTTCAGATGAAATTTGAACCCATTCGACCCAGTGACTTCAGAGATATTATTTGAATGTGCTGGCACCAGATGACATATGACAATTGACAAATGCCCATCCTATAAGTTCCCCCAGCAGCCTTCAGCTCTGGTCAGATGAAAAAACAACAACCAAACCTGTAACGACTAATATGGTTAATATTTCTATAGTCTCAGATTTATGTAGCATATGGTTGCTGAGGAGCCCAATGTTATAAAGCATAAAGAGCATTCTATGGTTTCTGAGATGCTTATTTATTTATTTACTTATTTATTTATTAGTTTATTTTTTTACTTATTTCCGTTTCCATGGCAGCCAATAAAAAGGAGCAGCAGCCTAAAATCATATGCCAAATAGAACATGGCTTAAGGAATATTTCTATGAAAGTTTTGTCACCGTATCTGCAATGACTTGGTAGTTAATAGTTTTTCATTTTTCTAAATCTAAGTTGCCATAGCAACCAAACTAATGAGCCAAATGTCATAAAAAAACATAACCTTTCATCCCCGAGTCCAAGGATTTTACAGATGAAATTTGGACCCAATCGGCCCAGTGGCTTCAGAGGAATTGTGGTTAGAAAGTTTTGACAGAAGACGGACGATGACGGACAATTACCTATCCTCCTATATGTGTCCTAGGAGCCTTTGGTTCTGGTGAGCATAAAATACTTTTACTTGAAGAGAAGAAAAAGGTATATAATAAACGCATTATAACTATGTCAATTTGATCTGCTGTTCATTATCGCATCTCGTGACATTTCATCAAGAAAGAGCCACAGAACTCGATATAGTGTGGCAGATCAAGTTATGTTGTAATAATGTGTATTTAATGAACATGTAAACCCTTTCGTTACCATGGCAACATAAATTTTAATGACATGTTGTTCCATATAAATTGTTGCAGAACCTGGAAAGAATCTTATTAGTAATTACAAATATTTGTCTTATCTTTGTATGTACTGTTAACACAAAAGATTTCAACAATTTCTGAAACAGGGCCATTTTTGGCCTTTTTGTGAACCAAGCCCTTTGTTTCACCATCAAGCAAGGAGTCCAAATTGATCCTAAAGCATTTTTGCTTCCGTCCAAATCCTGTCATATTATGTACCTGTATATGTATGTATGTATGTATGTTAATTTGTTACTTCTCAATACAAATGTTTAAACCAAAGAGTCCAAATGGTGTAGACGGGATGTAAATGGTGTAGACCCTGATCAGACTGCTCCTTCAGGAGCAGTCTGATCTGGGTCTGCACCATTTGCTTAGGCCTATCTGTCCCAATACTTAGGATCATTACGGTAATGACAAAACATAACAGTTTCAATGGAATGACTCAACAGCTCGAGACGGATCAATAGAGATATCCAAAAACATTGAACTTAACCCTTGTCCTGCTAAATATTCATATATGCCACACCCACTACCGATTATCAACCAATCATGGTACTTGATGTAAATTATTGCAGCAAATTCACAATCTGAATGGCAAGCAATGTAGATCCTGATCAGATGGCTTCTTCAGAAGCCATCTGATCTGGATCTTCATTGTTTGAAAGATAAGACATATCCGGGCTCAGCAGGACAAGGGTTAATACTGCCACCTGGGTCCTGAATTACATCTCTTCAGCCAATATAAAACCTTATCCTGCTGAATAAATCCATTTTGCCACACCAATCTCTGACTATCAACCAATCAAAATACTTGAAAAATGTTTCATTCAAATTCTCAAACTAACTGACCAAAAAGTGTTCATCCTGATCAGATGGCTTCTGTTTGCAAAGGTAGGGGTTGTGGGGGTCTGCAGAATAAGGGTTAAATTTTTGACCTTGAATTAAAGATTTTTGGAGGCTTGCTTGGGACCAATATCTACTAGGAGTCATAATATCAATAATCAATCAAGGTACACTGTAGATCCAATATATCGCGGAGTTTGGGGTCCAAGTTCCGCTAGGGTGATATATCCAGATCGCGATATAAGCGGCGGTGTTATTTTGCAGAGCTGCCGATACAAGTTGCGGTAAAAGTTTGCCAAGACTGCGAGACGCCACTAACTCTACTATACTAAACCATACTGGATAGCTGTCAGTAAAGCTATCGGCCATATTTCACCATTAAAGTAGGGTCAGAATAACTCAATAGCGATATATATACAACGAGGACTATGTCTACTAATTAACTTTCAATCGAGACCAGCTTATAAACTATGCTTGAAAACCTGTGATCGTAGAAATGACAGTTAAGGAAGCCTTTTGTGGATTGGTTCCCTGTAATGGTTTTCCGTTCAGTCAAGGGGAATCACCCAATTATCCCAAGCACTAAGTCAGTAGGATTTGCATCCCTTTGCTTGTTGTGTCGGCTCTGTCATTGTCTGTGTGGTTTTTTTGTTGTTGTTTTTTTCATTAATATTAATTTGTTACGTTATAATTTTTCTTTTTTTAAATTATTATTTATTGCTGGGAAAGTGGACATACATCAAGCACAAAACACCTAGCACAAAACAGCGGGCCAACATCGGGCTGACAGCGATACGACGTTCAAACATCGTATTGCTGTCTGCCCGACATTGCCGCGATATTCTTTACTGATTGGGTAGTGGGTCCGGGGAAGGGGCTAGGAACTGGGTGTGTCAGGGACAAATACATGTAGTAGATCTGTAGTAGATCGTAGTCTGTCTTCATCTTTCAACCATCGCCTTAGTGTAGCCTCGGGAACGCCGAATTCTTTGGTCACCGCAGATCTTTCTTTTTCATTCTTGACTTGGTTGATGATGTCGATCATGTCCTTGATCCTGAACTGCTTCCTTTTTCTTGCATTTTCTGGCTTGTTCATGGCTGACATTCTCACATAAGATTTGAAGATAACAATGAGGATGCTCTGCATGATTGCAAGTTAAATAGACGTGGCGTGGACATCGTTAATTCATTGAGTATGAGTAGATGTACTCAATTTTGACACTGATTATGAGAAGTGCGACAATTAACAATAATTGATTGCCAATTGTTATCAATACATGTACTGATTGGCGCCAATTGGATTGTTTGGTCATAAAGTGTGACGCGATCTCGCGTCTGACTCTGAATAGGCGCGAAAAATCAATACCGGAACGAATTACAGTCATTTATTTTTCAAATAAAGAAAAACAACAAACATATTTTTATTTTATTTATTTATTTTTTTTTTTTCATTTTGCTCATGAAAAATTTGGGGTCCACGGCCGATTCGCGATATACTGGATTTGTGAAATAACGGACCTTGATATATTGGATCTACAGTGTACTGTAAATCATTTTATACAAGACTGTCACAGGATAGGGTAGTTGCTAGCTCGCACCCTGGGTCACATAAAAATTATCAGGCTTGTTTGAAGCATGACACAGTGAAATTTCTCTTACTTTTAACAGGTGAGGCAGATGGATCATTTGCCAAATCCTCTGCCGTCAGTTGTGTCCCTGGTTTCTCACATGTGAATACTTCATCAATAAACAACAGTTTACAGTTCTCAAGCGGCGTCAAATCAGGACTGAAAGCAAAGAAAGATACAAGCCATATTATGTAAAAAAAAAACATTAAAGGTGCAGATCAGTCAAGGCATCTTCACTGATTGATCAACACCTAAGTGCATGTGTTGGCTGTTAAATCCTAAAAATTTGGACACCTTGAGGACTTGCTGTAATTCTCCTAAAATTTTAACATTTGTTTCCTGATCCAGCAAGGAGTCCAAAAGGTGCAGACGGAATGGCAATTAGTGTAGACCCTGATCAGACTGCTCCTCCAGGAGCAGTCTGATCTGGGTCTGCACTGTTTGCTTAGGCCTGCCTGACCAAGTACTAAGGATCATTACGGTACAACATTTCTAGTTTTATCTAAAATTTCAAAACTTTTGCTAGTCTGTGTAGCCAAACAGGCAGGTTTGTGTCTTATGACCGGGTCACACATATTGAAGACAGTTTTCCTCGTGACAGAGCTCTTTTAATGCACACACTTTCAGGTGAATGGTTATGTTTTCTATATTGTGTGTATGTTTTACATCAGGACATGCCTTGTAACTTGTTGGCTTTCCTGTAATTTTTTTTTTTTTTTTTTTTTTGAGGAAAACTTTTGCACCTCTTGGGCAAAATAAATCAGACCATTATTGATAAGGGTGAAATATTTTTGGAAGCCATGGCTCCCCTTAGAATATTCATTATTTACAATAACAGACATTTTTTTAATGTTTTAAATTTTTTTCATTTCCAATTTTTTCTAGATTATTTCACATGTTAACAAATGGATGACACCTTCACCACATGACCTTTTGCTAATGTGGCATATCACATGGGAACAAGACAAGGCTTAAACTAACAGCGTCATTGAGGCAATTCTAATGTGTACACAGGACATTAATTTTAAGCTATTGTAATAATTCCCCAGGGAATCAAGAACAGGATACACTAAACTAAGGTAAACTAGCCATCAGTGTTCAAATTAATGAAGTTTCACTGTAAATTGTGTAAATTCAATTTTATCACCCTGAGGCAAATAAGAATCTTACATGGGTGTGAGGGGTGCATAGAAAAATCTGTCCCGAGGGTCACTGTCCAGCATCACAAGGCTTGCGGGGTGATGCCGAACAGTGATCCAGAGAGACTGGTTTATGCTCTATCTACCCCTCACACCCATCCTTTTTCTTGCATACCTTTAATTTCTGACAGTGGATTTATTTTATAATGCAGTCACTTCCTTTGTCGATGTCCGTCATATTTGAAGACAATAATGTGGCATTTTTGACGTCACTGTCGTCAAACTTAACAACGGCGTCTTATTCAACAAGTGCACATCAAATATATGAAAGTTCTCGATTTTTATCCCATCCCTGGGTAAAATAAGAATTTCTATCCCAGGGTTAAGTCCGGGATATCCATACCTGGTGTGCAAGAACAAATTTTAATGGTCCAAATGTTTGATTCATTGAGGGTCTGCTGACTGTATCCATAAAATAATTCAGATTACTTCTCCTGATCAAAGTTAAGCTTATCATTTAGTCTTACCCAAAATAAACTGTCGCCGTCAATGTCTTTACTGTTCTTGTATCCTGCTTCCCAGTAACTATACAATCATACCAGAACCCTCTAGTGTCCGGATCCTCCATGTTGTAATTGGCCATGATAACATCGCCCACTTTCACATCTGAGAACTTGATATTTGTTCTTGCTCTAGGTCGGACATCTTTACACTTCAATTCAACTTGGTCATCGTCATCATACCTGTAACAGAACGGGATCCAGCTTTCATCAGCAAAAGAAGAGGGAGTAAGCAGTGACAGAGAAACAGAAGTTTTATTAATCATGGAAAGTTAATTACAGTAGAACTTCGATGGCTCAAACTCTGATGGCTCGTTTACCATGGATGAGTCGAACCCGTTCTTTAGCCCGCAGAGAGTTCTTCCAAATACCATATAGGGGTAATTTAGGAAGACTTTCTTCATTTATCTTGCAAATGTATGCTGTGTGTTCTCATTAGAATCACCTTGATGAGGCGATTCTAATTAGTACACACAACGTACATTTATAATACAGAACACCGAAAAAGATATCCACAGCTATCTCCGTTACGCCTCCTGGTATGGCACTAATAGTGTCCCTCTGTGGCTCGAACTACCGCTGACTCGAACAAATTTTCATGGTCCCAAAGTGGTTCGAGCCATCGAAGTTCGACTGTATGTACTCATTTTAATATAAAAAATAAAAGCATCGCTAATACTGCATGATACCCCACCACTGCAGGTCAATATGGTTCAATCCATAACCACAATAGGCTTCCTTAAGTGTTCTATATATCTGTAACTTTTTATCAAGGTATTCCATATAGTGAAGCAGCTATGGGCAAAAAAACATTTCGTACATAGAAAATAAATACATGAATAAAAGTCCAAAAACTATTTAATGGAAATTGTTAAAAAAACTTAACGCTGCCAAATGTTAAGTTGTTAACTCATTTTGCCCACTAACCATCCCAACCAACATTGCTTCTATAAAAGGTCTGTATATCTATGAATTTTTATTAATCCAAATATTCCATTAAGTAAAGGATGTGATGTAATCCTTAAGATATCGAGAAAAACTATGTCTGAAAATGTTGTTTGCGTATGTTGTCTGCTGGATCTTTTGGCAAACTTTTTAAAACATATTTCCCTACAGGCAAACAGTGTGGGCCCAGATCAGACTGCTCCTAGAGGAGCAGTCTGATTTTGGGCCCACACTGATTGCAAAAAACGACTTTTAAGGTAACTGGCAGACGGCAAAGCAGACGACAATTGTCATGAGTGATTGGGTTAATGTAAAGATTCTGTTCTTTTTTTTTCTTCTTGGTTTTGGTCTAACAACTTTTTCAAGATTTTTTCACTTGGGTGAAAACTGGAGTTCCCAGAGAAAAGCCACCTGACCTACCATTGTGGAACTCATGTCATCTCACATTTGACCTGAGCGAGTAATGATAAAATTACAAAATGTACCACATCAGTAATTTGCTCAAAATTTGTCTAAAGTACCTACCCTTCATAAATTATATGATAAACAAATCCATCATCTTGTACAATGTCAAATAATTTATCATAAGCAGTAACACTGTCCATTTTCTTATCTTGTGATGACTCACTGCCTACACTGGCTTCCTCATCTGTCTCCATCGACTCAATAGCACTATCATTTGCATTTTCATCCTTAACATCCTTTTTATCTATGGAGTCTTGGGAATTTTCTGTTGTATTTCTGTCTTTTATTGATAATGATTCAGACAACACTGGTTTTGTGTCTTTCAGTTTTTCACTGTTAGAGGTAGTGGAAAGTTCAGTAGACTTGGTCACTTTCATTATCTTTGACTCAAACCATGCCCCCATGCTGAGATCCCTTGCATCTACCACATCACCAACCTGACAAAGAAATTTGAGTCATTACACGAGAAAATGGCCTTTAGAAAAGTACGACACAACTTCTTGTAAGAACAGAGCAACAGGTAAGGTGCGTATTCGGTGATAATAAAAAAATATAGAGGCTGGTCTAATGAATACTCACATCATGATTTATATGGAAAATAGACAAAAATTATCTTTTAGTCAGTGTTCAATCTAGGTTGTGTCATTCTGCCCAGTGCTCTCTTTCAGAGTTTGTTTCTGCGATTTTTTCATGATTTGTGGCTGTCTGGTGCATATTATTGAATTAATCACAAACCACATGTTGCCCAATCAAATAACTTGGGAAAGGGAAACTGTTTAGTTTATCTGTTTTACCAGTGAAAAGTCTGATGTTTTAAACCTACATCAAAGTTTTGTTTACCGCCGATGCGGCCAGGTTTCGGTATACTTGAGTTGTGTGTCCTCTACGGCTTACGCTAAATACTAGACAGAAATACAGAAAAATACTGAAGTGAGTGCAATTTATTTTAGAGTTCTTCTCTTCCAGAAATAAATTCAATTGTCATATGAAACAAGCCAATTATGTCCTTGCGCAAAGACACTTTATACAGGTTGCTTTGTACTGGTGTCTACTCAGGATTTAACTGAGGTAATCATCACCTCAACTTACCATTACTAATGGTCAGATGTGACCAACTCAGTATTAGATGGATAGATAAAATAGATTCTGTCTGTGATGTCTTAACTTGTTTTGTCTCCATTTTTATCATGCAGCCAAAACCTCAAGGTGAATCTGGCAACTTTATTTAAAGTATAATTTAAGGGCCCCCTTAATTTCCTAATAACCCCCTTTTCCAAGGCTTGTGGGCCCAAATCCTTGGATGAATACTGTTCAATTATCACCAACTACCAAGCTTATCTGTTTCTATGAATGAAGCTAACTCAAGACCTCCTCTGCATGTGTGTGATTAAACCTTAACCCTTGTCCTGCTGAATATTTATATATGCCACACCCACTACCGATTATCAACCAATCAGATTACTTGATGCAAATTATCGCAACAAATTCACAATCTGAATGGCAAACAATGTAGATCCTGATCAGATGGCTTCGTCAGAAGCCATTTGATCTGGATCTACATTGTTTCAAAGATAAGGCATATCCAGGATTAGCAGGACAAGGTTTAAGACGCCAAGAAAACTACATCTGAAAAAGTTGTCTGCTTTGTCGTCTGCTGAATTTTTTTGCAAACTTTTTTAAAATACTTTTGCATACAGGCAAAAAGTGTGGTCCCAGATCAGGAGCAGTCTGATCTGGGTCTACATTGTTTGCAAAAAATAATTACTTTTAAGGTAACCGGCAGACAGCAAAGCAGACGGCAATTGTCATGATTGACATTTTATGGGTTAACAAACACTCTGGCAGGACTGTGTTTTATATGAGCAGGATTGTCTGCGTTTTTGCTGGCCATTTAGGCACACCCATGTCTGACTTTCAGCCAATCAGATTACTTGATATCCTTTATTCTTGAAAGTTCATAAACTGAATGTCAAAAGTGTAGATCCTGATCAGATGGCTTCTTGAGAAGGCATTCAATCTGGATCTACACTGTTTGCAAAGGTAGGGGTTGTTGTGTACAACAGGGTAAGGGTTAAGATCCAACTGGACAACTCTGCCTAGAAACAGATTATGAGTTATGGTTGGTAGTTGGTGATAATTAACCCTTATCATGCTGTTCACGACAACCCCTATCTTTGGAAACAGTGTAGATCCAGATCAGATGGCTTCTGAAGAAGCCATCTGATCAGGATCTACACTGTTTGACATTCAATTTATGAATTTCTAGGTATAAATTACATCAAGTAATCTGATTGGTTCAAAGTCAGAAATGGGTGTGGCTAAAATGAATATTCAGCAAGAGAAGGGTTAAAGGAAAATATTTGTCAATTCTCCATAAAAACCTCTGGCCACTGCCCATCGGGGCTTGAAGAAATAGATGGGCTGCATGATGCTTCCACGCAGAGCTGAAACTTACCGCAAACGAGTACTGGTTAAACCGCTTAGAGGATCTAAGCTTGCCTAGGCAAAGCGGTGCGGGTCAGACCGTCTATGCTTATAAACCCTATTGGTTTCATTGGGCTACAGGGCTCGAGATGTCATTTCATATCAAGTACAAATCCCACAAAATTGGAAGCAACGTCTCCAAAATGACCTATACCGTGTCAATGGGGAAGTTAAACCTTAAATCAATCAATCAATCGATAAAAACTGATAAATGAACTGTGTTCAACCCAGGATTTGGGCCCACAAGCCTTGGAAAAGGGGGCCATTTATAAATTTAGGGGGCCCTTAATATAACCATATGTATATTTGGAGAAATATGGACTTCTATGCCTGTAGCGGGCATTTCTGAATATTCTATTTTTTCACATGAATTTACCCTTTTTGTACCAAATGGAATCTTCCTCCTTAAATATAGCAGGAGTGCATTTCAAAATCTTGGGTTGTCAGCTTGTGTTTTCTTCAAAATTTATTGGAAAATGACTGAACTTTTAGCAAACAGTGGAGGCCCTGATCAGACGCCGCATTCTGCGGCGTCTGAACTGGGCCTGCACTGTTTGCCAGGGTACCCCTTTAGGGGTTTCCCACCAGAAATGGGTTTAATCTTCACATGTATTAGATCTTCAGCCTTATATTATCCGAAAAGAAATTAACTTTTTTGTGCAGCCAGGACATGTAATGGCTACCTGATGGTCTGAAAGTGGACAGCAAATGGTAGCCACTCGCAAGAAGGTGTCATTTCAGCAGGAGCCCTCTCTCCAGTAGATTAACCTTGCAAGCACTTTCGCAAGTTAAGCAAACAGCATTTTTAAAGTTTTTATGTTTTGTTTTTTTGTTGTTGTTTTTTTTCAGCTAAAATAAGGCTTGACATTACAAGTGATGATATGAATCTTCTGCCTAGCAGACAATGTATATGAAATGTTGTCTTATTTTAGGTGAAATCAATGAAAATAAGTGTCAAGTTAGTAATGTTTGAGACATTGCAACATTTTGTTACACTAGGTAGCAACGTTTTGCTACCAAACAAAACTCAAACGGTACTATTAGTTTTAGTTTACACTAATTTATTTTATTTCAATGCTTACTGAATCACTCTCGAACACTCATTCCAGATGTTATCATGCATGTGAGAGAGAGGCAGTGCATTTCACACCACTGCTACCCATTCACATCTGGATCGTGTGGGGCATTGTCATAAAGTGTCTTGCAACCATATGCTCCTTTGGCAACAAGTTTGATTCATATTTTAGCATGCTATAAGGGCTGTTCCAGTAAAATCTATATGGTGGGGGAGGAAGGCACTTAGATTTTCACATAGCCTACGCTTTAAAACAATTTTTTTTCAATACAGCCTACGGATATTTGTATTTTTTTCTAGATATAACCAACGGACATTTGTATTTTTTTCTAGATATAACCAACGGGGTAAAACTATTTCAGGTAGAGACAACCCACAGGTAATTAAATATATATTTAGATATATTCATCAGAAAAGATCTTGAGACTAAAAATCTTTCCCTCTTTATAAACTGAAATCCTGGATCATGTGTAAAAACCATTGTCACAGTTGGTGTCTTTATATTGATTATTGAATGCCCCAAAAATGAATAAATTTTATCATGAAAGTTGTTTTTTGTTTACTTAAAAAAAAAGAGAAAAGACAAGAAAGCAGTCTGGAGGACAGCCAAATCCCCCGCCGCATTTAGTATCAAGGCTCAACCTTGTGACCTTCGCCTGTGACCTTGACCTTGAGTTGGCATGGTTAGCTCACTGAGGGGGATAATTGACCCAAAGTTTAATGAAAATCCTTTTAGGGGTAAAGGAGATATGGAAGGGACAAAAAATTCAAAGTTTTAAACTCGAGACCTTCAAATGTGACCTTGACCTAGAGTCGGCATGGTTCATTTATAGGTTCTGCATATCAGCTCACTGAGGGGGATAACTGACCAAAGTTTAATGAAAATCTATTAAAGGGTTCAGGAGATATGGAACGGACAAGAAAAAGTTACGGACAGACGGACAGACTGACAGACAGATGGATGGAAGGACATGGGTTCTGCACATCAGCTCACTGTGAAGACTATTTGACCAAAGTTTAATGAAAATCCTTCCAAGGGTAAAGGAGACATGGAAGAGACAAAAAATTCCAAGTTTCAAACTCGTGACCTTCAACCATGACCCTTGACCTTGAGTTGGCATGCTTCATTTATAGGTTCTGCACACCAGCTCACTGAGAGGTATAATTTACCAAAGTTTAATGAAAATCTATTAAAGGGTTCAGGGATACTGAGCGGACAAGAAAAAGTTACGGACAGACGGACAGACAGACAAACTGACAGACGGACAAACGGACATGGGTTCTGCACATCAGCTCACTGTGAAGAATATTTGACCAAAGTTTAATGAAAATCCTTCCAAGGGTAAAGGAGATATGGAACGGACAAAAAATTCCAAGTTTCAAACTCGTGACCTTCAACCATGACCTTGACCTTGAGTGGGCATGGTTCATTTATGGGTTCTGCACACCAGTTAATTGAGACGAATAATTGACCAAAGTTTAATGAAAATCTATCAAAGGGTTCAGGAGATATGGAGCGGACAAGAAAGTGTTACGGACAGACAGACGGACTGACGGACAGACGAAGGCCATTCCTATAATCCCAGCTCTGCTCCGCTTCGCGGCGGGGGATTAAAAATTCAGACAAGGCTAAAAAAATGTGTTTCAGGTAACCTGACTATTCCTAATTTTTTGCCCTCAATCCTATTTTAAATGGTTGACGATGATTCTTTTGGACTTTTCCATTAAAAATATTGTTTTCTTATCCTCCCCATTGGATAAATTTCAGGAAAAGCCAAAAAAAATATCTTACCTTCCGACGGTATTCCAGGTTAACTGACTTAAGTTGTGGGTATTCGTTAGAACTGCCTCAATCTATACCCACAACCTATGTTCCGAGTATAAATAAGACAAATATCAAAGTTTTCAATGGAAAAGTAGCCATTTTGGAGAAATCAAAGAATGCACTATGACACACGGGTGTGATTTTTTTTATAAAATAATATAATAAAATAAAATAACTTTTATCGTCTATCTATCATTTTTGCACCCCCAGTGTTCAATCCAGGATTTGGGGTTTGGGGGCCCTCTGGGCCCACAGGCCTTGGAAAAGGGGGCCATTTGGAAATTTAGGGGGCCCTTATATTATACTATGTAAAGTCGCCAGATTTATCTTAGGGTTTTAGCTGCATGATAAGACACAAAACAAGTTTAACAGCACAGACAAAATCTCTTTAGTTTATCTATCCATCTCCTATACTGAGTTGGTCACATTTTCTTATTACCTCATTTAACCAGTCAAAACAATTTGGATAAAGTGTCTTGCTCAAGTGCTGAATGCATGTTTTATCTAGAATGAATGCCATTAAAATTATTTCTGGAAGAGAAGAACTCTATACGCCCGCCTCGGTATATTGCGGTATTTCGGTCCGGTATTTAGCGTAAGCCGCACGACGCACACGAATTTGGCGTAAGCCGCCTGGCGCACACAAGTACACCGAACATGGCCGCATCCCCGGTAAACAAAACGTCGATTTGGGTTTATAAAAATTAGAATTGTTACTAGTTAAACAGTTAAAACAAAATGTTTTTCTTAGTTATTTTGGTCGGGAAACATACGGTTTTTTATCAACTCACAAATACGGAACAGGCAGCCGAACAAATGGCGATAAAATCGCAAAAAATGAACTCCAGAAGAAACAGTCTATAGTTGCGCCCGACCGGCCCATTGAATGATCTCTAGTGCGCCCCTCATGTAAAAAGCGGGCCCAGGGCGCAATGGCGCATCCTAGATTGAACACTGCACCCCCTTCCCCAACTTTACTTTTTTTTCAAATCAGTGTATCAACCACCCCATAGCCAGCTCACCCCAAAGAGCTGGCTATGGGGTGGTTGATACTCAAAATGTGTTTGAGTTCTTGCGATCGCAAGGTTACTTTGTCAGGGGAGATATCTAAAATATCTTGGCACCCAGAGTTGTGGTTCTTGTCCAAGACACATCGTCTTAACCTCTTGTATTTCTGTACCAAGTCCCATCAATATATCTCAAAGGGAAATGGAGTTATGGCAACCACAAGGTTACATTGTCAGGGTAGATAACACATTGCCAGGGGAGATAGCTAAAATACCATGGCACCCAGCGTTTTGTTTCTTGCTCACGACACTCTTTCTTGACCCCAAGTACACTTGTACCAACTACCATCAAAATATGTCAAAGGGTATAGGAGTTATTGATAGCAATGTTATTTTGTAAGGGGAGATAACTATAATACCATGACATCCAGAGTTATGGTTATTGCTCATGACAACCCTTCTTGACCTTATGTACAACGGTATCAAGTCAATCAATATATCTTCAAATATATAGGAGATATTGTGATCACAAGTTTATATTGTCAGGGGAAATAACTAAAATACCAGGACACTCAGAGTTTTGGTTCTTGCTCACGGCATGCTTTTTGAACCTCATGTTCTATTGTAACAAGTACCGACAATCTATCTCATAGGGTATTGTAGTTTTGGCTATCACAATTTGGTGTCTGCGGACGGACGGATGGACGTCAGGCTGATCGCTATAACCCCAAACCTATTTGGTCAGGGGGATAAAAAAATAAAACGCACCGTCAGCGGTCAGACCCTAATCAGACGTCACATGATCATTGTACAGCATCTGGTCTGGGTCCGTGCCGTCGCATATGCCGTCTACAAACCTGTAGACCCTATTCAGACGCCGTATAATAATTGTATGACGTCTGATTCACTGTTTGCACCTTTGTGTTCTGTCTATTGTCATACAGACGGACGGGTGGATGACGCCACGCTGATCGCTATATCTTCCGAGCCTGTTCAGACTAGGGATAAAAAACACCACTGTCGGCGATAAGACCCTGATCAGACGCCGCATTGTCGTTGCGCAGCGTCTTGTCTGGGTCTGCGCCATCTCAGATGTCGTTTCAAACCTGTAGACCCTCATCAGACGCTGTTTAATAATTGTACGACGTCTGATCCGGATCTGCATTGTTTGCATCTGTCTGTTGCGTCTACGGACGGATATTTGAACGGACGCCACTCATAATGTTGTGTCTACGGATGGGCGGATGTACGGACGCCAGGCTCCGAACCTGTTCAGACTAGGGATAAAAAACACATCCGTGGGCTATAAGACCCTGATCAGACGCCGCATTATCCTTGCGCAGCGTCTTGTGCGGGTCTCTGCCATCTCAGATGCCATCTGCAAACCTGCAGACCCTCAACAGAAGCCGTTTAATAATAGTATGGCGTCTGATCTGGATCCGCATTGTTTGCATCTGTCTGTTGTGTCTACTGGCGGACGGACATTTGGACGGGCGCAAGACTCATCGCTATATCCTTCAAACCTATTCGGTCGCGGAAAATAAAATAAAATGAACCGTCGGCAGTTGGAGCTGGATCAGACGTTGCACAGTGATTGTGGAGTGTCTGATCCGGGTGTCGTAGCATTATAAGGTCCTAAAACCTGTAGACCCTGATAAGGTGCCGCTAAATAATTGCGTCTGTCTGTCTGTTCAAGTGTCAGCGTTGAGGCCCTGATCAGACGTTGCATATTTTTTTTAAGAAATTAATATTTATTAAAGGGACTGAAACAATTGACCAATGAAAGGCTGTCTACCCATCTGTGGGTTTTATTGCCCGTCCGATGACCACCTGGGTACACTTTTGGGTACTGTTACGTAATTTATTACAGCTCAAAGCTCGGCACGCTCTGGGTGGCATCCGCTGTATAAACATTCCTTGGGTATCATAATCCCCAATTAACTAATTATCACGGGCCATAAATCCCTTGAAGCTTACTGATTAAACAGCGTGCTAATATTGTGTTTACATAAATCATGCAAATCATGCGCTACCAACACAAGTATTTTTTTTTTTGGAACGGGGATTATTGCGTCATTCAGTAACTAAGCCCAGTAATTTTCCATTATGTCAGGCAAGGTCATCGACCGGGGGCGAAGCGTCCCGTTACCGGATATTGATTTGTGTCCTACTCAAACGACCTTTGACCTGTAAACAGCAGTAAAATTGCCGAGCCTTTCTTTTTTTCACAATTTCAGCGTTGCTTTTTGTTTAAAATCTCTGCGGAACTTCAAACTGAACGATTCAGATGTCTGGGCCCTGTTGTTATTTGACAACCTACAACAATTATTTATTTTCTTTCAACATAGCCTACGGGATTTTTTAAAAAATCGGTAGTACAACCTACCGTAAATTTTAAAAATTCTGTTGTACAGCCTGCGGCCTATTTTGTTTTTCTAAAACCATAGCCTACGGCCACTTAATAAAAAAGTTGCCGTCCGCCCCACCCTAATAGATTATACTGGAATAGCCCTAACACATCCATGTGATGAAAGTGCATCCTTTCATATCTCTTAAACATTCTTGTTATTCTATAGATACCTTACCTTATAAATGCTACCTGATAGGTCACTTGAACAGGGCTCCTCAACCTCAACTGGTTTCTTGTCAGGGGTTGCTGGCTGTAAAAAAGGGAAACAGACGTGTCAATCAATGGCTAGATCTACAGCACAACCACATTCCAGACTAGGGTTGGCTAATCGGAGCTGAAAAGTTAATTGATTATCAGTCCTGCTATTGCGATCGATAATGGATTAGTAATCACTGAATATTTTGTTATAATTTTACCTGTCTGGCTTTCTGTCTGAGCATGACACTTACCATATGTTGTACTTTACCATATGTCTATTTGAACAGACAGACCTGATTAGTTTGATTTGAGGTTTAACGTCCCCGTCAACACTGTATAGGTCATTTTGGAGACGTTGCTTCCAATTTTGTGGTACTTTTAACCGACATTGAGATGAAATGACATCTCAAACCCTGTCGCCCAATGAAACCAATAGGGTTTATAGGCATGGACGGTTCGACACTCACACCGATTTGCCTGGGCAGGCTTAGATCCTCATAGCAGTTTACCAGTACTCGTGTGCGGGTCGGATTCGGCTCTGCGTCGAAGCATCATGCAGCCCATATATTTCTTCAAGCCCTGATGGGCGGGGACTGTAGACAGACATGAGCAAACAGTACAGGCCCAGATAAGATGCCACAGCATACAGCGTCTCATCAGGGTCTGCACTGTTTGCCACTCATCTAGCTATTTTAGGCATAACCTTGGGTAGTAAATTGTACTTATCAAATAATGGATTACAAGCAAATAAGTAGTGACAATCATTTTTTGGGAATCTATCGATTGATAAATCGTGTCAGCCTTATCCCACAAACCAAAGCTCAATATAACTACAGATAAGGGGAAGTTACAAGGATAAGGGTAAAGTTTCCATATCCCTATTCAGAAACTTATGTTGTGGGTACTTGTTAGAATAGCCTCATTACCTCAACCTGTATATCCGGGCCCTGTTGTTTAAAGCATTGTTAGCTTAATGAGCTCCTTAGTGGTCAAATTGATAAATGAGCCAGTGCACGACAAAACCTACAATAAGATGTGCGCCCAGGGAAGACTCAGATCAGCCTGCGCATCCGCTAAGTCTGATCAGAGTCTTTGCTGTGCGCTCTAAGGATAGCTAACAGTCTGTTGCTCCTTCATGCGGCAAGAGAAGTCTCTCGTTAGACTATATTGGTGCACAGGCTGATCTGATTCTTCACTGGACGCACATGTCTTATTGTAGGTTTTGTCGTGCGCTGGCTCAAATGTCCTAGCAAATACCGTATCTAATATTCTGTAATTTTTGCTGAAAAAATGTGAGCAGCTTTTGCATATTAAAGACCACTTTTGAACAGTCCCAAAGGTGGTCTTAATATAGGAATTATGCTGTATATACTCATTTTGATATTCAAGTCTGTGAGACTCAATGTCATGTGATGCTTCTTAAAGTTTTCACGAAGGGTACCAACTTTTAGCTGTATATCTTAACATTTTTCTTTCCTTGTAGGAGTCAGCTGCCTTTGTAGAGTTTTGTCATTTCTACATTTTAGTGGTACTCCCTGTCAGAGCATTCGTGCTGTGTCAAGTTTGCTATTTTATCTTACCTTTTCATTCTCCTTGTCAGAGCCTTCATCACCGCTATTGGCCTCTGCTTTCTTTGGTGTTGCCTGTGGGGCTCTCACCATCAACTGGATAAGATCATTAAGTCCAACACCATAGTCGAACAGGGTATGGCCATCCACAAGCTGCAACATCAATTTCAAACAAAATTAACCATAACTACCATAACCAGACTTGCCTACCCCTTGAGACAGAAAATAGTAAGATCCCCCCCACCAAAATCGTAGAATTCAAATTTTATTCGTAAGAGTTTTAGGGTATCCGATGCGAGGTCAAAATAAGCTCATTTCCTCAAGTTTTTTTTTTGTTGCAATAAATCGGCCGATTCAGCTTTTCTTTTTTCCCAATGTTTTTTTTTCCTTTGTAACGGCATCCATCTTGCCACCCATACCGAAACAAATTTGTTAAATGAACTGTGACTGCATCACCAACCTAGCATTAGCCAATGAAATTTAATTTAATTTCGCAACAAGAGTAAGCCAGGAACGACAAAAATTGTCTTCTTACGGTATAAACGCACGCTTACCCGAACTGAACCGAAATAATCGTGCCGATTTACCAAATTTTTTTTTACAAATGCCGAAACTAGTACGGAATTTGACCGTAATTTGGACATGAAAATAGTTAGCCTTACGACCAAATCGTAAGGGTAGGCAAGTCTGCATAACGTATTGATCCTATGTATGGTAGTGATTTTTTTACAAATTTTCAACTATGCGTCCTGGGACTCGCTCAACCAAAAAACAGTGGGTCCCAAATCTGAAAGTACGAGTCCCAATCTTTGGAGGGAAAAAAAGGGAAGTACAAAAAAGATCGGTTCAGTATAAAATGTCATTATTCATAGTTAAAAATAATGCAGTCTAGTATCTATTATTTGCAATGAACAGAATCAATCATCAACTTGTGTTGTTTACTAGCCCAAAGAAATCCTGCTAAAGTGTACGTTTTTAGTCTATTTTCCGAAATGTTTTCTACTTTCGTTTTCGATAAATGTGCACCGCAACATGTGCGTGAAATTTACTTAATACACAATGGAGATAATATTCCGAACCATTATCGACAAACGTTTCCTCCCCTGATTGGGACACCAGCTATCTAGGTTCAGGGGCTGACAAATCCATTGCCCGGCCGCCCAGTAGTCCGAAATCGCGCCGGGCAGGTGCACTTTGACCTTAGGACGCAAAAAAAAAATCGTCTACAGCTCTCAGTCTTTTGAGTCCTTAAATACAGTAAAACTAGAGTATGTAAATCACAATAATTGTGCTGCACTGTCCTGCTTTGTCGACAATTCAGAGACAAACCGTCTGTGTATTTATAACAGTTCAATTATGATACTATTGTTAATCCCTATCATATAATAACCAAGTAAACATGATTGCCCTGCGGTGCGTGTCTTTCATTTTTGGCGATAAGCCAACTTGAACGAGGTGTAAAAATAGGATCAAGTTATGTCTCTTATTTGCGTTTATTCCCCAATCATAAAATTTAATCCACAATCAATGTGAAAATGATTTACTTGCACCTCAGACAATTAGCTACATCTAACGGTAGATGAATGCATTATAAAAACTGATCGTGAATCGTTATGTTTTGGCGCCAAATAGCAGACGCTCGGCTTGGCAGGAAAAGTCGAACGCTGTTGTTGTAGCTGCTGTGGATGATTCGGGGGCTGTCCAAAGCGCTGTTTTCTATCCACATCCATTCACAACCATTTAGCTATCGAGAAAATATTTTTTACCGGTTCCAAACATTTTTTTAAGACATTAAACACATGCGGGGTTGCTGGCATCAGATGACGTCATTTGACACATTTACCGATCATATGCAGAAAAATGGTAGAGTTGGTTTGTGGGCGGCGATTTGGATGGCGGAAAACTTTGATGTTCGCATTGAACTTGCTTGTGTGAAAGTTTGGGCTCATTTTTGATGGAGGGGATTCTGGTCTTGTGGTTGGATCATTAAA
The DNA here is from genome assembly GCA_963580285.1 of Lucinisca nassula. Classification (NCBI taxonomy): domain Eukaryota; kingdom Metazoa; phylum Mollusca; class Bivalvia; order Lucinida; family Lucinidae; genus Lucinisca; species Lucinisca nassula. Next base: position 24,760,359 of record OY757014.1, on the reverse strand, counting down.
TTGTACGTGTATCGATTTTTCGGTGACTCGTTGGGCAGTTGAAGGTTCAGTAAAAGTGCTGTATTTTATCACTTCCGCCGATATTTACAGCAGTGAAAACGAAAGTTGGAATTTTTGCCCATAAAATGTGTGCGTCCAACGGACGCACATATTTTATGATCGTGCGTCCTCAGTCCTATTTGTGCGTCCTGGACGCAGGACGCAGGGGTAAAAAAATCACTGGTATGGGGACAGATAGCCCTAAGGAAACAATGCAGACCCAGATGAGAATGTTCCTGAAGGTTGGATGGTAACCTTGTGGCCCTCTGCTGTACATTTTCGATGGAAATCATATCTTTTTTTAATAAAGCAGGGACCACACAAGGGTTGCATATTCCAGGTGAGGGTGCACCAGGGATGTATCTGTAGGTTAAGAAACATCTTACCCATGAAAGTTAATTATTTAACCCATTTAATACCAGAAACCCAAAAACGGGTACCTTGGCAAACAGTGGAGGCCCAGATCAGACATCGCAGAATGTGGCGTCTGATCAGGGCCTCCACTGTTTGCTTACAGTTCAGCCATCTTCCAAATAAATTACTTGAAACCACAACCTGTCAATCCTAAATTTTGAAATGAACTCCTGCTATAATATAAGGAGGAAGATTCCATTTGGTACAAAAAGGTTTAAATATTACCCCTAGGTAAGTTTCTGTCAGCAGTAGAAACCTTGCTACTTAGGCGGCTGGCCAAAAAAAAATGTCTTGTTTCCAAACTTTCCAGAAACCCGACCGACCCGAATGAAAACCTCCCGACCCAAACTGTTTTCCCTGCATTTTGTCATCATCGATAAAAATCGGCAGTTTTCATAAAAGATAATCATTCTGAGCAAGTTTGATAATTATCGGACCAAAACTGTGGCCTCTAGTGTATTCACAAGGTTTTTCTATGATTTGACCTACTGACCTACTTTGTGACCCGACATGACCCATATTCGAACTTGTCCCAGATATTGTCAAGACGATCATTCTCAGCAAGTTTGAAGACCATTGGATCAAAACTGTGGTCTCTAGAGTGTTCACAAGGTTTTTCTATGATTTGACCTACTGACCTACTTTTTGTCCCGACATGACCCGTATTCAAACTTGACGGAGATATTGTCAAGATGATCATTCTGAGCAAGTTTCAAGACAATAGGATGAAAACTATGGCCTCTAGAGTGTTCACAAGGTTTTTCTTTGATTTTACCTACTGACCTACTTTTTGACCCAACATGACCCATATTCGAACTTGACCGAGATATTGTCATGATGATCATTCTGACCAAGTTTGATTATACTTGGCCCAAAACTGTGACCTCTAGTGTATTCACAAGAAAAGTTAATGGACGGACGGACGCACGCACAACAAAAAGTGATCCCAAAAGCTCACCTTGTCACTACGTGACAGGTGAGCTAAAAATAACTACAGCTTTTATTATCACAGGCATAATAATTGTTACGACAATCACGCATTACCAATATGGCGGTGTTTATTTTTGTTATTTTTAAAATGACGAGGAAAATCTCATTGACATTTACATAGTCTCAAAGGAGGAACTATTTAGCATCCAGTACTCCAGAAAAAGATACAAGTGCTATTCAGCATTCATACCCTATATGAAATGAGAGACTAAAATTTACTACCGGACGGCTAGCCATTCCTACGTGGGTTGGCTAGCCGTCCGGTACCGGACGAGCAGACTCGTTGGCTGGTCGTCTGGTACCGGACCGAGTCTGCCCGTCCGGGCAAGTCTGCCCGTCCGGGCAGACTCGGACGGGCAGACTCGTAGGCTGGTCGTCGGGTACCTGACGGCTAGCCACTGCCAAGGTCTAAAGGGTGCTGCCAGCATTCCAACGGATGACCTTGTTCCCCCGGCTAGGCACTGTAGAAAGCACCATTTAATGACGTTTCAGACCCTTACTGCAAGAACTGACATTTATAAAGAATCATTCTTCCCCCGAACCATTAGGGATTGGAATGCCCTTCCCGATTTGATTACTTGGACGGCTGAAGGTGCTGAGGATTGTGTAGCTAAGTTTACCTCTTTATCTATCTATCTACTGATACTGCGTCAGTCATATGTGACCATTACCGCAGGTGTACATTACATACACTCCGGGTTTTTCAGGATGAAAGCCTACACAGTAATCATGTAATCAGGTCTGAGAGTTTAGCTGTTTTTAAAGACTGTCCATAAAAATAAAGACAGTCTTTAAATTTATGGACTCACGTGTCTCTAGAAAGCAATGCAAATCGTAAGAATTTTCAAAAATTCAAAAATCGCAGAACATGTGTTACGCAACCTTCTTTATTACATGATAATCTGCGCGTAGCTGAAAACTGAGTATGATCCATTGTCTTGTTGATTAATAATTCAAGTACCGTAAAAATTCGGCTATAAGACGAGGATTTTTCCCTCCAAAGTGAGCCAAAAAAAGTGACCCCGTCTTATAGCCGAGGTCATGGACTACAGGCTTTTTTCCGGCAATGTACGGCGAAGACCAGACATACGGAAAATGCCGATCTGTGATTTTTTAATTGATATAAATCGCCGCCAACAAACCACCGCTACCATTTTTCTGCATGTGATCGGTAAATGACGTCATCCGAAGCCAGTACCCCAACACGTGTTTAATGTCATTGCGTGTATCTCTTTCATAAAAAAATGTTTGGAACCGTTAAAAAATATTTTCTGGATAGCTAAACGGTTGTGAATAGAGGTGGATAGAAAACCAGCGCTTTGCAAAGCTCCCGAATTATCCCCAGAAGCTCCTTGTCAGTAAACAACAATAGGGTTCCACTTTTCCCGCCAAAACATAACCATTCATGAGATCATAGAAAAGTCCGTTTTTATTACCTAAGGCAAATATCTACCGTTAGATGAAGCTAATTGTCTGGAGAGTGATTAAATCATTTTCACATTGATTGCGGATTAAATTTTATGATTGGAGGATAGACGTAAATCGTGAGACATAACTTGACCACATTTTCACACCTTATCGACACGCACCGCATGGTGGCAATTATATGACAGGGATTAACAATAGTGTCATACTTGAACCGTAATAAATACACAGATGGTTTGTCTCTGAATTGACAGTGCAGCAATTACATGTATTGCGATTAACTTACTGGTCTAGTTTTACCGTACAGACTGAGTTGTAAACGATTTTTTTTTTGCACTTGTCCGACCGGGCGTCATAAGGTAAAAGTGCACCTGCCGGCGCAATTTCGGTCTTGTCCCGGGCGGCCGGGATCGTGAGGGGTAAGTAGAGGGGTTTTCTGACGAAAAAAAGTCTGATTTCTCACATCTAAACAGCATCTGGCGGTAGCAGATAGGCCCCGACAGATATGGCAAAAATTTGACCCATCTTATAAAAGAGTATTATCAAAATCCCACCTTAGAAAAACTGAAAAAGGGGTCCCGTCTTATAGCCGAATCGCCTTATAGCCGAATTTTTATGGTACTTAAATTAAGGTTCCTCAATACATTTGCACAAGAAAAATATAGGTGTCAGATTTGCATGTTATTTTTTCCCAAAATATGATCCTGATTTCCTTTTAAAATGCCTGTCCTAGAAGAAGAATGTTTGGAGGTGCTAAAGGTTATTACAGCAAGTACTTTCTTGCAAATGCAACATCTCAGTACCTTTGAAAATAAATGCATTTCTGTATTTTTCACTTTCACCAGGAAAAAAATGAAAACGCCTACTAGACTTTTTAAAAGTTACTAAAACAGCTGCAGATCAATAGTTCACAACAAATACTAGCGACTCGGACAAAGCTTTCTATCAAAAAGTCTACCTGAATTGAAAACCAGAATTTTTTTCTGACATGTTTTTCTTCATGGGCGCCGCCATCTTCCTTTTTTGCGGTAAAACTGAATGCTCAGATTTCATCAATTTTGCTCCTTCCACATTTTATTTTGCCCATCAACAATGAATATACTGGTAAACAAACTAGGTCTGGCAGTGACGTCAAATCAATAACAAAGCTAAAAATACAAAGGATTTTCCAGTATAAATTTGCGCTTGGGTTTGTCGTATCAACAGGACACGCCGACCTATTATACAGCAGTCACAACGGCCCAGTGGACGTTTTTTTTTTATTATATATATTTGTTTTATCTTTTTATAGTAAATTAAATGTTCATTGTTTCATATTTTTATATTTTACTGGTAAATCAATTGTAAATTTTGTATATATATTTTTTGTCTATTTCACTTTTTTCATCTTTATTTCCCATAAACAAGTTTTATGCAGTTAAGTGTTAATGTGCTTGAAAATGAACAAGAAATATGTTCTGTACACGTCGTAATTATCCACGTTTAACATGGCACACGGGTAAAGCAGATTTCACATGTCGTGTGTGTGTGTGTATTACGACGTCAAAAATAAATAAATAAATAAAAAATAAAAAACCATTCGACACGTGGGGTTTCGAACGAGCCACTTCTTGGTCTTTTGAACAACCCCTCTTCTCTCTCGGCCACGAAGTCCACAAAGCTTTGGCGGTATGTAAATAATCTTAGTCCTAGGTTTCAAGTAAAGGCCAAATCATATGAATATTCGAGTAAACTAATTATGACGTAACTGCCAGGAATTCCTTGTCGGACTATACCTTGAAAATTCAGCTTTATAGCCTCCTTCCTGCATATAGCATTATGACATCGCCTATCTTGGAAGCATGTCATCACTGATAAATTATTGTAGCTGTCAAATTGAAAGAGATATCCATCTTGCCGAGGAAAAAACGTATTCATACGCCTTGGAACTAATTTCCAAAAATTACAATAGTACACCATTGTTTTTAATTTAAAACAAAATATTCATTTTTGAAACTGTATTGCAACCAAATTCACGTACTTTCTTACATAATTTGTTCGTTAATTTAGGTATAGTATGCATTCATTTCCGAACTATTTTTATGTGTAACGTTTTCCAGGTTGGTGTTGTTCGGTCCAGCTTCTAGTAAACAAATTGAGAAAATGAAGTTTTTGAAACTTTTTTCATCAAAACATATTAAATGCATTGGGCTTCTATGAGTTTTTTCCAGCCTACACATTGTTAAGTAGGTGACATAACAGATCATTAATTGGATTAGATAAATATAAACTTTGTGTTGTCCAGGAGTTCACCTGTGCAAAAATCAATTATTTGTTTATGGTGGCTCATGTGAACCAATGTAACAAATCAATGGGTAAAAATAATTTCTATACCATTGCAGTTATTGGCTGTGATCAGAAGCCTTTTGGACAAAGTTTCTGGTGCTGAACAGGCTGCTTTCAGTCCTTCAGTTCAAATATGGGGATAAACTGTTGGCTTATCTTATTTTCAAGTATTTGGTTTTGATTTATCCAATATCAAAGCACCCATCCTGTAAACACAATCAGTAACACAGTGAAACTTTTGTGCAGTGATTGCATAAATTGTTATAAACTGCATGAATGAAATATATAAAATGAAGTACTAAAAGCACCGAAGAAGGGCAATCATTTTACAAGCTAAATGCAAGAGATTTCAACACCTCAACCCAATCAATGAGCTTGTTGCCAAATTAGTAGAACTGGTCCTTTTTGGCTACCATACACTGAATTTAAAATAGTACCAGGTGAGATAATTACATTTTTTGAATTTTTGGGAATCATTAATTTTCAGTTCTATTTAGGTATTTTATTTGAAATTCCTCTGTTGCAGTGTCTAAAGGCAACCTTGAGCCACATTTCTATGAAAGTATTTTACACATTGTGGTTTTGTGGATTGAGATGTCATTTTTTTTGTAAAACCAAGGAAAAATGCAATAATTTACTAAAATGGTGACTTTCGAATAAAAATCTTTGGCTTTCATATTCTTAAATTTACATGGACTACCATCTGATGAAAAATCTTTTTGGGTAATTATTTGCATGTATAATTTTTTCAGTACCCCAAATGTAGTGAAATAACTGTATTGAGGAACCTTAATTATCTCTGTGTAGTTCAGGTTTTCTCCCTTACACTATAAACAATGAAATATGTCACCTGATGCATGGCACACTTGTTGTAAAGTACATGAAGGGAGAAAACCTAATCAAGAATATCTTCCGTAGACATTTTATATAAATACTCCAAAAGTAGACAACAGTAGACCTGGCGGATCACAAAAATTTTGGAGCTAGAAAAAGAGAAGCTTTTTTTCTTGTTTATTGTTTCTGGTTTCTTGTCTAACTCATATCAGACAAACAAACCAGCAAAATATTATTGCTGGTTATCGTAGATTATTAATTTTTTCATTTGTAGATTAATTTACATTGTTGACATAATTTCCCGCCATTACCACACCAGTGGGTGGGGTAAACGCAAAAATTGAATTATTCTTTGGAGGCTTGCCACATTCATTTTGCTCATCTTTTCCAACAATCTCTCAATACGGGTGAAATTCCCAAAGAATGGCTCCTAGCGAACATCTGTCCACTTTTCAAAAAAGGGGACAGGGCTCTTGCTCGTAATTATCGCCCGGTGTCACTGACCTGTGTTCTATGTAAATTGCTTGAACACATAGTCTGCTCAAACATCATGGCCCACTTGGATGAACATAAACTTTTGTCAGACAGACAACATGCATTTAGGACTAGAAAAAGTGTCCATAGGACACGGATGCCCCCGCCAAATGCCATTCATAAAAAATATTACAAATGTACTTCAAATCAATCATAAATTATTTAAAATCATAAATGTAGGCGGTAGAGCGATGACACAGTTTTTCTAAAAATAGCCACAGTGAGCTTGACCTTGAGGTCATGACCTTGAAAGTCAAAGCAACTCGAGATATTATCATAAGAAACATTTGTGTGAAGTTCTATTAACATCCATCAATAAATATAGGCACTAGAGCGATGACATAGTTTTTCTAAAAATAGCCACAGTGACCTTGACCTTGAAAGTTGAAAGGAACATTTGTGTGAAGTTATAATCAAATTGGTGAAGAAATGTAGGTGCTAGAGCGATGACAAAGTTTTTCTAAAAATAGCCACAGTGACCTTGACCTTGAGGTCATGACCTTGAAAGTCGAACTCGCTCGAGATTTTTTTATATGGAACATTTGTGTGAAGTTATGCTATATCCCCCCTCACAACTATGTTGTGCGAGGGTATAAAAATATTACAAATGTACTTCAAATCAATCATAAAATATATGAATCAATGGCAGATAATCCAAAAACCAAAAATGCAAGAGTTGTCTTCCTAGTTCATGACACATCGTCTCAATGTGATGAATGCACCTGTCAAGTTTCATGAATATATTCCATATGGTTTGGGAGTTATGGCCCGGACACGGTTTACTATTTGGTACTAAGTCAAGGGCAGATAATTCAAAAACCAAAAATGCAAGAGTTGTCTTCCTTGTTCATGACACATTGTCTCAGTGTGATGAATGCACCTGTGAAGTTTCATGAATATATTCCATACGGTTTAGGAGTTATGGCCCGGACACGGTTTACTATATGGAACTAAGTCAAGGGCAGATAATTCAAAAACCAAAAATGCAAGAGTTGTCTTCCTTGTTTATGACACATCGTCTAAGTGTGATAAATGCACCTGTGAAGTTTCATGAATATATTCCATACGGTTTAGGAGTTATGGCCCTGACACGACATACCATTTGACTATATATGGATGTAAGTCAAGGGCAGATAATTCAAAAACTAAACAAGCAGGAGTTGTCTTCCTTGTTCATGACACATCGTCTCAGTGTGATGAATGCACCTGTGAAGTTTCATGAATATATTCCATACGGTTTAGGAGTTATGGCCCTGACACGACATACCATTTGACTATATATGGATGTAAGTCAAGGGCAGATAATTCAAAAACTAAACAAGCAGGAGTTGTCTTCCTTGTTCATGACACATCGTCTCAGTGTGATGAATGCACCTGTGAAGTTTCATGAATATATTCCATACGGTTTAGGAGTTATGGCCCGGACACGGTTTACTATATGGTACTAAGTCAAGGGCAGATAATTCAAAAACCAAAAAAGCAAGAGTTGTCTTCCTTGTTCATGACACATCATCTCAGTGTGATGAATGCAACTGTGAAGTTTCATGAATATATTCCATACGGTTTAGGAGTTATGGCCCAGACACGATGTCACCGGATGAACGAATGCACGGACAGGGGTAAAACTTAATGCCCTTCCGGTATTCTCTGAATACGCGGGGGCATAAAAAGGCATAGTTGCAAAACTCAGTTGAGCATGGTTATTAATGATTGGGCAAAAATCCTGGACAAAGGGGGGCAGGTGGACACATTTATTCTGGACTTTGAGAAGGCTTTTGACACCCCTCCTCATGAACTACTTAAATCCAAATTATTTGGTTATGGAATTGGTGGGAAGACTCTTAAATGGATAGATTCCTTCCTTTGCTACAGAAAACAGCGTGTTGTTGTTAATGGTGAATCTTCAGTATGGGCGCCAGTTTTGTTTGGAGTCCCACAAGGGACTGTTCTTGGTCCTCTATTGTTCTCCCTGTACATCAATGATATTTCCACTGACATTGACTCAGAAATAAGACTGTTCGCAGATGACTGTGTTTGTTACCGGGAAATTAGAGATACAGATGACTCACTGAAACTTCAGGCTGACATAGATAGATTTATAGGATGTTGGGCCAGAAAATGGGGCATGAGATTTCAACCAGTTAAATGCAATATTATGCAGATAACAAGGAAGAGATCTAATAAGGATTGAGGCTTCTTACACCTTAGAGGGAACGGTCCTCGAAATGTGAATTCCATTAAATACCTTGGTGTGACAATCACTCACGATTTGAGATGGAATACACACATTAGCAATATGTGTACAAAGGCGAATAGAACACTTGGTTTCCTGAGGCGAAATTTTCATCAGTGTCCTCAGGATGTGAAAGAGACAGCATACAGGGGACTTGTTCGCCCAATCTTGGAATATGGTAGTTGCATCTGGGACCCAAGCGGAGTGGTCCTTAATGAAGAAATTGAAAAAGTTCAGAATAGAGCTGCTAGATTTGTAACTGGAAATTATTGCTTTGAAACAGGGAGCATGACTGGAATTCTAGGAAAATTAAGATGGGAGTCTCTCAAGAAAAGGAGAAGAGACAGTAGGCTCATACTCTTATACAAAGGTCTGAAGGGTGCTGCCAGCATTCCAACAGATGACCTTGTTCCCCCGGCTAGGCACTGTAGAAAGCACCATTCAATGACGTTTCAGACCCTTACTGCAAGAACAGATATTTATAAAGAATCGTTTTTCCCCCGAACCATTAGAGATTGGAATGCCCTTCCCGATTCTATTACACCTCAACCTCGTTATAACACGGAACTCCGGGTCCAACCAACGGACCGTGTTAGTTAACCGAATCGTGTTATAAACGCCGACCGTATTTGCCACAGATCAACCATTGACACAATGGTGATCACATGATGATGTGCGGTCCGGTTAATGACCGTATTTCCCGACTAAAATGTGTTTAGAACTAATCAATGGCAGTAAATACCATGGCCCATCAAGTCAAACAAGTCACTTTAATCAAAACCAGCTAATAAACCATGTTTTATATCCAGAAATCGTCCGATCTGACAGCGAGTATGACGCCATTTTGATAGCTGGTTCCCGGCTAACTTTGTTGTAACTGAGTGTCCGGAACCGTACCGAACTACAGTACCGTTAATACATTTCAATGGTGAAATTACCGGGTTAGGGTTCGGAACAGGACAATGATCAACGCTTACAAGAAATTTGAATTACTTCCCTTGAAATGTCTTACCCTTAATATTTTAGCCATTTGAAACGATTTTTAATGGCGCACATGTCTTTGAATGATTTTTTTATCGCGAAAATCGATCTTGAATATGTTTTATCATTTGCTTTTAAGCTGGAATAAATTTGACTTTCTTTTACATGCGGCTCTAGAAAATGAGTTTTATTGCAGTTGACCGATCACATCGTCTGAGCAGTGATCCTTAACAGAGCGTGATAAATATTTTTTTTCCGGTTGCGTAACTGAATTCTTTAATCTCTTTATCTCACTAAGCCAACACTTTTGATTGTGCCGATGGCAGTTCATGTTTATCATGCGTGTCAAGCTAAACAAGTTTATATACTGTATATTCAACTCTGCGGGAGGCCTGCAATAAATATCAAAAAGTACCGTTATATACCGTGTTAGCTACCGTATTACCGCAGTTAAAAGTGAAAGGACAATAAAGTTGTTGTGCTTAAAACTTGATACAATCCATGGATAATATTTATAAATGTTGGTTGGGGAAAATTTGGGGTCCAAACCAAAACCGTGTTATATCCGAATTCGTGCTGTAACGAATCGTGCTATAACGAGGTCCGGGTGTATTTTGATGGCTGAAGGTGCTGAGGATTGTGTAGCTAAGTTTACATCTTTGATTAGAGCTAGGGACTAACTTCCCGTATCACAGGTCCTGGTGTATGAATGTCATTTGACGTGTCACCATAACAATTCTGATTCTGAGAAAAAACTTTCTGTGTATGCAATTCATCATGTAACGGATAAGTTAATATAATGCACATTCTGCGATTTTTGAATTTTTGAAAATTCTTACGATTTGCATTGCTTTCTAGAGACACGGGAGTCCATACATTTAAAGACTGTCTTTATTTTTATGGACAGTCTTTAAAAATAGCTAAACTCTCAGACCTGGTAATTACACTAGGGATCTTTAACCTGCACAAGGGATGGTTCTCCCTGCATAGGGGGCCTCCAGTTAATGTCCCGATCCAAAGGTGCACTTTCTGACATTCATCCCTGCAAATGATGCCAATGGAGCGTGTTCAGACACTGAAATTTTATCGCCGCTGCCGGGGATTGAACCCGAACCTCTAGCATCAGAGGCAAGTGCACTAACCACTGAGCTATCACGCTCCTCTTTGATTAGAGCTAGGGACTAACTTCCCATATCACAGGTCCTGGTGTATGAATGTCATTTGACGTGTCACCAGTAATAATTCTGATTCTGAACAGTAAGCAACGCTGAAATTATGGGTGGGGTACCTGTTTCCCGCGGAAGAACAGACGTTGGTGATCAATAGGAGCTTCAAAGTGTTCTACCAAGAGATCTCTCAAGTCTTCTATCTTCGTAAGCTTGGAGAGATTATCAATCTGTTTCGATTTTTTCCCATCGAAGCTTCTGACTTGAATCCACATCTTGGAAAACAAAAAGTTTGGGCTCTCTTACAATGTGCGACTTTCGCTTGGCGCGAAATCTTACGCGGAAAATGTCAACAAACTTTCGTCTTTTTCCGGTAGTTTTCGTAGAGGGTTTCACTAAACACCGAACATCTCTATCAAGATACAAGATACAAGATTTTCGGCCTACGTAGGAGCACATAAAGAGGCATATTATAATAATGGATAAACCAAGTAGACAATCAAGGAAAGAATTCCAAACGACAGAGGCATGAAACAAAAAAAAAAAAAAAAAAAAAAAGGTGGAATACCCAGTGTAAATGATATCTGGGCGATATCACCATGATCCTAAGTATTGGGACAGACAGTCCTACCAAAACAGTGCAGACCCTGTCGTTCCTGATGACACGTCAAATGACTTCATTCACCAGGATCTAAGGAAAGGGAAGTTAGTTCCCAGCTCTCACCAAAAAAGTAAACTTAGCTACATTATCCTTAGCGCCTTCCTGGTGCATGAATGTCATCTGATGTGTCACCAGTAACAATTCTGATTCTGATCCTGATGGAATAACCGAATCTGGAAGGGCATTCCTATCTATCTATCTATCTTCATATACTGAGTCGGTGATACTTGGCTTAGTTGGGTGGTGCGCTAAATGTAGAATTTAGCAAAAAAACAAAAAAAAAAAAAAAAAAAACACCCACTGGATGAGTTCTGAAAACTATTTACAATCTGCTTTCAGAGGTGTAGTAAAACGCACACCTCTGGATCCCAATCTACACCATGCGGGCTTTGAACTCCTCTGCAGTTTAGGCATTTACCACAGAGGAGGGAGACTGTTCCACTGAGGAATAGTTCCAGGGAAGAAAGAATTCTTCAGGGCATCACTATAGGCCTGGTACCTACGAAATTGACGGTTGTTTAGTTTTGATGCCCTTGTTTGAGTTGAAGTAGTCACAGGGGTCAAGTATTTATCTTTATTAAGAGACACTGTGTCAGAGTGTATATTATAAAAGAAGGTTAAAGAGGACTGCTCGCGACGGGCCTCCAACGATGGCCCCTCCAGCTCATCGAGCATTTCACCAACACTACTTCTGTTCCGCCATCTCCTGCAGGTCCATCTGGCAGCCGTCCTCTGAACCTTCTCAACCTGTTGAACCCGAGTTTTAACATGGGGATGCCAAACAGGAGATGCATACTCTAAATGAGGTCTAACCAAGGTTTTGTATGCAACATCCTTTGTCTGCCTAGGTGCAAAAGCCAAATTACGTCTAAGAAACCCTAATGCCCTAGTTGCTTTAGAGGTAATCTCAGAAATATGTTGACCCCAATCAAGATTATCAGTAATGGTGATACCAAGATATTTTGCGGATTGGACATGTTCCAAAGTAGGCTGATGTAATGAGTAGTTGAATTTAATCTGCTTGTCTGGAGGGTGCCGTGACACCCTCATTGAATGACATTTGGCCACATTGAACTTCATTTGCCAATCGACCTCCCAACGTGCTAGGCTATCCAGGTCATCTTGTAAGATAAGACAGTCAGAAGAAGTATATATATTCCTATACAAAACACAACCATCAGCAAACAAGCGAACAGATGGCCTGATATTATCAGGAAATCGTTAATAAATATCAAGAAAAGGACCGGCCCAAGTACCGAACCTTGTGGGACACCGAACAAAACAGGGACTGGATCCGACGCTTGGCCGTCAAGTACAACTTGTTGTGTGCGTCCAGAGAGCCATGAGCTAACCCACTTAAGTGTGGATCCTCTAATCCCATAATGATCCAGTTTGTACAATAGCCTCCTGTGAGGTATCTTGTCGAAGGCCTTGGCAAAATCCATGATAATCAGGTCAGTCTGTTTGTGGCCACGATTAATGGCCCCATCCAACATTCCAGTCTTTAATTGTCTGAGGGAAGAAGGACTAAGTCTTGCAGAGGGCACCTGAAATGCCAAAGGGTGATACGTTCTGCCACTCCTAATTAGTGGTGGTGGTGGTGTGTGTGTGTGTGGGGGGGGGGGGGGGGGGGCTGGGGTCATCTGTTGGATGCTGGCAGCACCCTTTTGACATATGTATGTTTAGTATTCCAGTCATACTTCCAGTTTCAAAGCTGTAATTGTTCGTAACAAAGCTACCGGCCATATTCTGAAGGACTATTCCATACAACTACTACAAAGATATACTCCTTTCAATGCGGTGGTTAAACGAATTATTTGTCTTTCCATGCAGGTACACAGGACAAGCCTTTTCATAGAGTCCCACAAAATTGGAAGCAACGTCTCCAAAATGATCTAAATTGTTTCTCGAACCCAAAATGCACGATTATCTATCTATCTATCTATCTATCTATCTATCTATCTATCTATCTATCTATCTATCTATCTATGTATCTATCTATCTATCTATCTATCTATCTATCTATCTATCTATCTATCTATCTATCTATCTATCTATCTATCTATCTATCTATCTATCTATCTATCTATCCATCCATCCATCCATCCATCCATCTATCCATCTATCTATCTATCTATCTATCTCTATATACTGCCACACGCCCTCGCGGACATTTTAGGTAGGTCTGCGCCGCATCTAGATCTGTCAGTAAAAGACAGAAAAAAGCAAACTAAAGTGCAAGGATAAAAGTGAAGATAGTAGAGGCTAAACACAGGTGATAGGTTAGGATAGTGAAGAGTAGCTAAAAACAGATAAAACAAGCCTTCCAGGGACAAAGGGCGTGAGTGTTGTAGCTTGCAGACTTTGGTCTTGAAGGCTTCAAGTCTCTACAGGCTGACAACAGACATTGAGATGGCATTCCACTGTACTATAGCAAGGGGGTGGGGGGGGGGTGGAGAGGAATACTTATAATAGTCACGGGGTGTGTAGACCTGGCTAAGATCATGGAGTGTGAGTATCTGGAATGTCTTTGACTAAGGTGAATGTAGGTTGGGAGGGGAACAGCAACAAGTCCATGAATGATTTTATAAAACAGACAAAGGCGGGCATCAGCACGCCTTTGTCCCAATGATCTCCATCCAAGTTCTTGTAGGATCTTAGTTACACTGGCCTGTCTATCAAAATTTTTGACTGTCCAGCGAGCAGCTCTACGCTTGACCTGTTCGATTTCGGAGATCCGCTCCTTTGTGTGCGGGTCCCAAGCAGCTGAAGAATACTCCAGCTGCGGTCTGACCAGGGTATTGTATGCCTTTTCACGGACCTTTGGCATCTTGGTTTTGATGTTTCTCCGGATGAACCCAAGAGTCCGGCTTGCACTGCCGACCCCTCGGTCAATGTGGGGATTCCAAGATAGTCCACTGGAGATATCAACCCCAGATGCCTTGCACTGGTGACTATCTCCAGGACTTGGCCATGCAGTGTATATGTAGTTTTCCGGGGTTTCCTGGAGACAGTCACCTGTACTACCTTGCATTTCGAGGGGTTGAACTCCATGTCCCACCTGGTCTCCCAAGCTTCGAGTTTGATCAGGTCATTTTGGAGGGTTTAGCTGTCGCCTTCATTCTCAGTTGTCATATACAAGGCTGTATCGTCTGCAAAGAGGCGCTCATGAGAGCTGACCTCGTCAGGAAAGTCATTTATGTGAATGAGGAACGGGATCGGACCCAGGATTGAGCCCTGGGGGGACACCAGATGTAACCGGAAATGGATCCGACCCCCCCCCCCCCCCCAACCACCATCTATAACTGCCTGAGCTGTCAAAAACTGTTGTCGTGTCTTCATCATACAGCAATTTAATTAACTAAAGTTAATGAAAATTAATGAAAATTATTTATATCAGTAATTAAATGATAGCTGTCAATTTTGACAAAATATGGTTAGAAAATTTTAATAGTGTATTGATAAAAATGGAATTGAAAACGCCTTAAAGCTACTAAATTTGAC
Organism: Lucinisca nassula; assembly: GCA_963580285.1. Taxonomy (NCBI): domain Eukaryota; kingdom Metazoa; phylum Mollusca; class Bivalvia; order Lucinida; family Lucinidae; genus Lucinisca; species Lucinisca nassula. The sequence goes on along the minus strand of OY757014.1, from coordinate 24,745,253 downwards.
GAATTTATGCCAAATGTGCAGAAAATACCTAAAACAGGTGCCTAGGTTGCTCGTTAAAATTAAAAAAAAAAATGTTAAAAGTTCCACTAAAATGATGTTACATTTCTACAAGCAGTACATTCAATTATTACTTTTTAAAGAAAAATAATACAATTTTGATGAAATAAGGGATAGCTGAGGTGATGAAACTGTTATGTTGCGAAATAATTCAGGCTCAGCATTTTCCCATAAATAGCATTACTGACGGTGTAATGATTAGTCCGTGTATATTTGGTCCGTGGTTGTTTAGACCTCAAATCAACCAATCAAAGAAAATTTAATATAGAACATGACCTTTCCAAAAGATGAATCTGGTTGATGAAATATAGAATCATTGGTATGCAAAGTTATACACCTTTCAATGAGGTGGTTAAACTAATCATTTGTCTTTCCATACTGGTACTCAGGGCAAAATAGAAGTGAAGGCAATGTTCAGGAATCGATACAATCAACCCGCAGCTCCCATCAGAGACACCGAAGGGAAAGAAGCACAAACATGAAACAACTAGATCCTTATGGAAACATCGATAGCGGAAAGCCAAAAGGACAGTTACTTTCCCACAAAATGGCCAATTGGCTATCCAAAAACAAAATAATATAAGCGATACACACACTCAAAGACAAACCATAACAAAAAGAAACCGCAACAGAAGACTTTTCATAGAATGAAATGCCCTTAATGTATTATGTTGTCATTAATCACCAGCGTAGTATTACTCACTAGAAATGGTGTTTGTAAAACACAATGCCCCCAACCATATGCTTGCCCTTAAATGCCCAATTTTCCAAAAGCCATAATCAAATGCATGTGGGTGTGGGTGCATGCATGTATGTGTATCTGTCCATGCATGGATGTGTTAGTGTGTACATGCATGCATGAGTGTCCGTGTGTGCATGCATGCATACGTGCATATATTCGTGCACGCATGTATGTGTGCATGCATGTATGTGTGCATGCATGTCTGCATAAGCGCATGCATGCATGCATGTGTCTGCATGCACGCGTGAGTATATGTGTACGTGCATGTGTACTTGCATGCATGCATGCGTGAGTGTGTGCATTTATGCATAAGTGTGTGCATTAATGCATGAGTAGTGCATATTGAACATGCATGTGCATGTGAGTTGCATGCACACATGAATAAGTGCGTGTGCATGTATGTATGCATGTATGAATGATTGCATTTATGCATAAATGTGTGTGCATGCATGCATGGGTGCATGCACCTGCATTTGCATGCATGTATGTGTATGCATGCATGCACACATCTGTGCATGCAAGTGTGTGTGTGTGTGTGTGTGTGTGTGTGTGTGTGTGTGTGTGTGTGTGTGTGTGTATGTATGTGTGTGCATGTGCATGTGCTTGTGCATGCATGCATGTGTGAGTGCATGTGTGCATGCATGCATGCATAAGTGTGTATGCGCATGCATGCATGTATGAGTGTATGTGTGCGTACATGTGTGCTATGCATGCAAGCATGCATGAGTGTGTGATTTATGCATTAGTGTGTGAGTGCATGCAAATGCATGTGCATGCATGTATGTGAGGGTGCATGCATGCATGAGTGTATGCTGCATGAATGCATGTATGTGTGCATGTGTACCTGTATGTATGCATGTGTGAGTGCATGCATGCATGCATTAGTTCATGTATGCCTACTTGAGTGTTTGTGCATGCATACGTGCATGTATGTGTGCATGCATGTGTGCTTGTATGCATGCTTGAGTGTGTGCATGTATGCATTATTGTGTGTACATGCGTGTATGAGTGTGCATGCATGTTTGAGTGTTTGTATTTATACATAAGTGTGTGTGCATGCATGCATGAGTGCATGCACATACATTTGCATGTAAGTATGTGTATGATCAGTCATGCATGAGTGCATGCAAGCATGTTTATGCATGCATGAATGTGTGTGTGCATGCATGCACGTGTGTGTCATGTTTGTGCATGCATGCGTGTATGTGTGTGTGCATGCATGCGTGAGTGAGTGCATGCACTCATGTATGCACGCAAGCGTATGTGTGCATGTATGTGTGTATGTGCATGCATACATGAGTGTGAGTGTGCATGCATATATGCATGTGTACATTTATGCATAAGTGCATGTATGCATGTTTTTTGCAGGCATGCATGCATACTTGCGTAAGTCTGCATGCATGCATGATTGTGTGTGTGTGCATGCATGCATGTGTGTTTGCGTAAGCGCTTGTATGTATGTATGTATGTATGTATGTATGTATGTATGTATGTATGTATGTATGTATGTATGTATGTATGTATGTATGTATGTATGTGTGTGCATGCATGCATGCGTGTTTGTGTGTGTGCATGCATGCGTGAGTGAGTGCATGCACACATGTATGCATGCAAGCGTATGTGTGCATGCATGTGTGTATGTGCATGCATGCATGAGTGTGAGTGTGCATGCATGTGTGCATATATGCATGTGTACATTTATGCATAAGTGCATGTATGCATGTTTTTGCATGAATGTATGCATACTTGCGTTAGTCTGCATGCATGCATGATTGTGTGTGTGTGTGTGCATGCATGCATGTGTGTTTGCGTAAGCGCTTGTATGTATGTATGTATGTATGTATGTATGTATGTATGTATGTATGTATGTATGTATGTATGTATGTATGTGTGTGTATATATGTATGTATGTATGTATGTATGTATGTATGTATGTATGTATGTATGTATGTATGTATGTATGTATGTATGTATGTATGCATGCGTGTATGTGTGTGTGCATGCCCACATGTATGCATACAAGTGTATGTGTGCATGCATGTGTGTATGTGCATGCATACATGAGTGTGAGTGTGCATGGTTGTGTGCATATATGCATGTGTACATTTATGCATAAGTGCATGTATGCATGTTTTGCATGCATGCATGCATACTTGCGTAAGTCTGCATGCATGCATGTGTGTGTTTGTGTATGCATGCATGCATGTGTGTTTGCGTAAGCGCTTGTATGTATGTGTGTATGTATGTATGTATGTATGTATGTATGTATGTATGTATGTATGTATGTATGTATGTATGTATGTATGTATGTATGTATGTATGTATGTATGTATGTATGTATGTACAGGACAAATGCAATATCCCCGCCCCTTAACAACTTTGTTGTGCTAGTGGCATAATAACTGTTTATGTGTGTTAATGAAAAAAAATGAAAAGAAATGTTTATGTGTATTTATGAAGAAAAATAGAAAAGAAGAAGAAAAAAAATTCAAGTCCTTCATCGAGGTTTGAAGTCACGCTCCTCAGATTCATTGTCCACAAACTGATTCGTAGTCGAGCACTGTATCCACTTCACTGGAAAACGGTTCATAAAAGCCGCTAAGTTCACAATCACACTGGTAAAGGCAAGCGCGCAGGGTAAGGAACAAACACACCGGATAAGGAAATTTTTCCGCTCAGGATAAAAAAGAAAATGGCGGAATGGGTATCACATGTGCAGGTTTGTTGTTGTTCTAGATCTCGTGTAATGGTTACTAATCAATATGGCTGCTCACATTAGCTTCACGGAAGACACATATTATTCACAAATTTATATTCGATGGTCCGAATTCGGCAGTTACATCCAGTCAAACGGAGAACCGGACACAGTGGAGCTACTCCACCGCGAAATCTCATTATTTTACATGAAACGCTCTTCTGGGAAGATGGCATGCACTTTTTTGTTGGTTTTAGACATACACATGATAAATCGGACTGCTGCAAATACCATTTAAGGAAACTTTGAAATTAGAAGGCACGCAGTGAGAAATCCTAGTTCAATTTTCAATACAACGCCCACGGGCAAGGAAATGGGTACAACGCATGTGATAAGACACAAAATTTTCCGGGGAAAATGATTGTTGTATGGTCGTAGCACTAGGAAATTTCCATCTCAGATTAGGTTTTCGGATATTAATAATTAGTCCTACATAGTTTAAAGCACAAATTGTGATCTTTAGGAAACGTTCGAAGTTTTTGTACATTGTCTTGGCATGTGCATTGCTCTGAATCTAGCAATGTACCACCCCCACCCACACACACATACACATACACTATGAATCTAGGACGATTTAGCCCGGACGATTTGACCTAGGAGAATTCGGCCAAGGAGAATGTGGTCCGTAAACATATACTTAGTCAAAAAAGTAACTATACCAATTTTCGGGTGAAACTCACTAGATAGCTGGCAGCTATTGAGCTACATTTGGCTGTAGACATTTAAATCGGGCGTTTAGCTAGAGAATGCTGAAACTTGCATTTGTCCATACCTTTCTGCTCCAGAGTTGTCTTCCAATATGTGCCTAGAAAGATTTTGGTCGAAAATGGACATCGCGCATGCGCAGAATGTTCTTTTTTTGTCTAAGATGGAAGACAATATTCTCTGAACATCGGATAACACTTTACTTTTACAATATCTCATGATCTCGCATTATAAGCGAGGTTTTAATTTGTGAAATTCTCAAATTATCTCCCTTGCAATTAAAAATATAGCAATTTTCGAACTGCTGTAATTTTTATTCCCGTTAATCAATTTTTGCCATTTTTTTAAAAACGCTTTGTGTCCACCATTGCTGTTCATCATGATGGTAAAAAATACAGAAAATTCATGTAACATGTAGCAGTATCGATTGCGATTTTCTATGGAGTTCCTATTGAAAGCAGTATTTGCACACAACTTCTAAGAATGGGAGGTCAATATGTGATAGCCTGTTTCTCGTAGCTGATGCAACTAAAGTTCCAAATCTTTTGTGAATAGACGCAATTGGTATCTAAAGAAATGTCACATGTATCAAAGTTTAGAACTGTAGGGTACAGGGAAATTTTGTGATGTTTAACCATAGCATGTTTTAATGATTTTCTCTGCGAAAATGACACAGTGACCCCTTGGGTGTTTAAAGCAATAGTCTACGATGATGCGTTTACGAAAACAAAAACGAATGGTGCTTTTGCAAGGAAAAATGAGTCTTCTTATCAAAACATAACAAACTTTGTGTAGTTTTTATCTGTAGTAGCTATAGTAACAGAAGCATTTTTAGATATAGGAACTTTTTTGACTGAGTATATATTGGGTAGGACAACTTGGCAAGGCTAATATAATGTCCTGTGCAAATTGACATTTAAATGTTTTGGGTTTGTTTTCAGTAATGCCTCTTGGTTTGTTTGTTTGTTTTAGAGTTTAACGGCACTGTCAACACTATTTTAGGTCATTTTGACCGGTCAGTTTACCGATCCACTCTTTTCCTGGGCAGGCTTATACGTAAGCGGTTAACCAGTACATTGTACATTCTTTCGCCAGAAACTGACAACTGCTCTTCTTGAATCAGCGGAAGGGAGAGAATGGCCGTAGAAAAGGTTTCATGATCAATATCCACGAAAGAATGTTGCCGACCCCGGCAGGTGTCGAACCCGTGCCCTTCTGATCACCAGCAGACGCGAATCCGACTGAGCTACCGAGTCCGGCATAATCATTCAGTACCAATACATGTACATACTTTAATATTTGCCTTGCCCATCGGGGCTTAAGAAACAGATGGGCTGCATGATGCTTCCACGCAGAGCTGAAACCGATCCACACACGAGTACTGGTAAACTGCTTAGAGGATCTAAGCCTGCCCAGGCAAAGCGGTGCGAGTCGACCCGCCCATGCCTATAAACCCTATTGGTTTCATTGGGCGGCAGGGCTTGCGATGTCGTTTCATCTCAGTGTCGGGTAAAATTCCCACAAAATTGGAAGCAATGTATCCAAAATGACCTTTACAGTGTTGACGGGGACGTTAAACCTCAAATCAAACAAACAATATTTGCCTTATATCCGACGACGAACTGCGTACAAAGGGCCTGTTAAGATCTCCAATTATATCTGCCCCCCCCCCCCCTCCCCCCCCCCCCCCGAATATTTGTATCATAAATGTTGTATGGTGATTGATAGCCAAAGGAAGTTATATGAAAAGATAAAGCTTCAAAGAAAAACAAATCAATAAAATGTTTGGTCATTCACAAATAAGGTATGTTTTTACCATGACTTTATCCCTACCCCCAGCTGATTTTGACCAAAATTGCAAAATTTGTCACCTTTATGGCTTTCAAAATATAATAGCCCAGCCTTGCCTGTACATATTTTATATTTTGTATACAGATACAGTTTTGATATGTTAACATGTGGTGAAAATATATAAAAAATGTAATTTTTGGTCATTATCAGAAATGTCAACATAAAATTGCCATAACTCCGTTCATAGTAAAGCTAAATATATGTTGTTATTACTCATTTTATTAGTTAGAAACCAAGGAATAATTAGATACCGGTTTCATTTTGATCCTGTAATTTTTCATTTTTCGTATATCTCTATGAAAACGCAAGTGGGTGGGGTAACAAGATACGACTCACTTAGTGTACAAACGATGAGCAGTGCTACCTGATATATTAATGCGCCAATTGAAACCGGATTTCTAAGGGCACTTTCTATTGTCTTTTTCTTTCGAAGGGGTATACTTTTATCACACTTTTCTTACTATTTTCGTCACAATTTATTAACTCAATACTGACACATCAAACGTCAAGTTATTCTGAAAATACTTGAAGACGAAACAACTCATTTCTGTGTATGTTTCCATTAACGACGCCTGTTAGCAAGTGAAACGTCGCACACTGAAGAGGATTTGAGTGAGGGTCAAAAAGAAGCCAAATCATACCAGGCCCTTTAATGACAATGTAATAGGTATGTCTCACGAATTTGGCGAATTTATCTACCTTACTTTCAGCCAAAAGAACAAGCATACGATTTTCTACCAGAAATACTGCATGGACAAATACATCATTTCTCTAATTCATGATCGCGATGAACCCAATCCATCTATCCCTCACAGGGGAAGATTATATTGCTAGAACCACAGCAATGCGCATGCCAAGACAATGCACACAAACTTTGGACTTTTCCTAAAGGTCACAATTGCTGCTTTAAACTATGTAGGACTAATTATTAATATCGGAAAACCTAATCTGAGATGGAAATTTACTAGAGCTACAACCATACAACAACCATTTTCACCGGAAAATTTTGTGTCTTATCATATGCGTTGTACCCATCTCCTTGCCCGTGGACGTTGTATTGAAAATTGAACTAGGATTTCTCACTGTGGGCCTTCTAATTTCAAATTTTCCTTAAATCGTATTTGCAACAATCCGAGTTATCATGTGTATGTCTTCAACCAACAAAAAAGTGCATGCCATCTTCCCAGAAGAGCGTTTCATGTAAAATAATGAGATTTCGCGGTGGAGTAGCTCCACTGTGTCTGGTTCTCCGTTTGACTGGATGTAACTGTCGAATTCGGACCATCGAATATAAATTTGTGAATAATATGTGTCTTCCGTGAAGCTAATGTGAGCAGCCGTACTGATTAGTACCCATAACACGAGATCTAGAACAACAACAAACCTGCACATGTGATACCCATTCCGCCATTTTCTTTTTTATCCTGAGCGGAAAAATTTCCTTATCCGGTGTGTTTGTTCCTTACCCTGCGCGCTTGCCTTTACCAGTGTGACAATGGACAAATACCCAAAGTGGCAAAGGGTCATAACTCATGAAATATTTTTTCGGAATTTAGTCAGTATTTAATCAGGTCATCTACTGATCACCAACAATCTATTAACTAACTTTAAAGGCTCTAGCTCTTATAGTTTTCGAGATATTCTGCTGACAAGATTTCATCAAAAATATTTCAAAGGGCAATAACCCTTAAAAGGGGCACAATCCGGATGAGAAACAAGAGCTGTCACTATAAGTGAGCAATGCCCCTAGGGCATACAAGTGTGCTATGCATTCAAGCATGCATGAGTGTGTGATTTATGCATTTGTGTGTGAATGCATGCAAATTCATGTGAATGCATGTATGTGAGGGTGCATGCATGCATGAGTGCATGCTGCATGAATGCATGTATGTGTGCATGTGTACATGTATGTATGCATGTGTGATTGCATGCATGCATGTATGAGTTCATGTATGCATGCTTGAGTGTTTGTGCATGCATGCGTGCATGTATGTGTGCATGCATGTGTGCTTGTATGCATGCTTGAGTGTGTGCATGTATGCATTATTGTATGTCGTGCGTGTATGAGTGTGCATGCATGTTTGAGTATTTGTATTTATACATTAGTGTGTGTGCATGCATGCATGAGTGCATGCACATACACTTGCATGCAAGTATGTGTATGCTCAGTCATGCATGAGTGCATGCAAGCATGTTTATGCATGCATGAATGTGTGTGTGCATGCATGCACGTGTGTGTGCATGCGTGGGTGTGTGTGTGCATGCATGCGTGAGTGAGTGCATGCACACATGTATGCATGCAAGCGTATGTGTGCATGCATGTGTGTATGTACATGCATGCATGAGTGTTAGTGTGCATGCATGTGTGCATATATGCATGTGTACATTTATGCATAAGTGCATGTATGCATGTTTTTGCATGCATGCATGCATACTTGCGTAAGTCTGCATGCATGCATGATTGTGTGTGTATGTGCATGCATGCATGTGTGTTTGCGTAAGCGCTTGTATGTATGTATGTATGTATGTATGTATGTATGTATGTATGTATGTATGTATGTATGTATGCATGCATGCATGCATGCATGCATGCATGCATGTATGTATGTATGTATGTATGTATGTATGTATGTATGTATGTATGTATGTATGTATGTATGTATGTATGTATGTATGTATGTATGTATGTGTGTGTGTGCATGCATGCGTGTATGTGTGTGTGCATGCATGCGTGAGTGAGTGCATGCACACATGTATGCATGCAAGCGTATGTGTGCATGCATGTGTGTATGTGCATGCATACATGAGTGTGAGTGTGCATGCATGTGTGCATATATGCATGTGTACATTTATGCATAAGTGCATGTATGCATGTTTTTGCATGCATGCATGCATACTTGCGTAAGTATGCATGCATGCATGCATGTGTGTTTGCGTATGTATGTATGTATGTATGTATGCAATATCCCCGCCCCTTTACAACTTTGTTGTGCGAGTGTCATAATAACTGTTTATGTGTGTTAATGAAAAAAAAATGAAAAGAAAACTGTTTATGTGTATTTATGAAGAAAAAAAGAAAAGAAGAAGAAAAAAAAAAATCAAGTCCTCCATCGAGGTTTGAAGTCACTCTCCTCAGATTCATTGTCCACAAAATGATTCGTAGTCGAGCACTCTATCTACTACACTGGAACACGGTTCATAAAATCCGCTAAGTTCACAATGTACAAATACCCAAAGTGGCAAAGGGTCATAACTAATGAAGTATTTTTCGGAATTTAGTCAAAATTTAATCAGGTCATCTACTCATCACCAACAATCTATTAACCAACTTTCAAGGTCAGCTCTTATAGTTTTCGAGATATTCTGCTGACAAGATTTCATCAAAAATATTTCAAAGGGCAATAACCCTTAAAAGGGGCACAATCCGAATGAGAAACAAGAGCTGTCACTATAAGTGAGCAATGCCCCGTGGGAGCCAGTTTGAGGAAAGAGCCCAAACTCCTTCGAAAATGATAGGACCCACGTGAAAATTGTGTTAGGCATCCCTTCACCTCACAAGAAATGCATGCGCAAAGTTTCAGCTCAATCGTTTGAGAAATGTGAAGTAGTTCGCATCACAAAAAAGTGCGGACTAACAAACGCACAAACGGACAGTACAAAAACTATATATATGCGACCCATAATTTTCCATGAGGAGTCCACAAATGAAATTTCAAAACCCTAGCATACACGGTTCTAAAGTTATGATATGCATCACAAAGCATATGGAGGTACAATGTAAAAATACCCGAAGAGACAAAGGGCCATAACTCATATTTTTCGGAATTTAGTAAAAAATTAATCAGGTCATCTACTCATCACCACCAATCTATTCACAAACTTTCAAGGCTCTAGCTCTTATTGTTGTTGTTTTTTTTTTAAATATTTTGCTGACAAGATTGCATCCCAAAAAAAATTCAAAGGGCAATAACCCTTGAAATGGGCACAATCCCGATGAAAAAAATATGCGTCCCCTAATTTTCCATGAGGAATCCATATATGAAATTTCAAAACCCTAGCTTGCACTGTTCAGAAGTAATGTTATGCATCATAAAGCGTAACGGACGCACGGACGGACCGACGGACGCACGCACGCACAAAACTCCCATAAGCAATATGCCAGTTGGGGGCATAATAAGTGAAAGATGCTAGTAAGCAGCACATGCCCCATGTTTGTTTAACAATAATCACTTACCTGTAGACACACATACCTGTAGATTTAACATGATTAACACATATGATGCCAATCACAACATTTGTCGTCTGCTGGTAGCTTTGAAAGTCATTTTTGCAAACAGTGTGGACCCATATCAGACTGCTCCTCAAGGAGCTGTCTAATCAGGGTCATCTCTGTTTGCCTGCATGTAAACATACCTTTTAAAAACGTTTGCAGGAAGATTCAGCAGACAACATAAACAGACGACATTTTTTATGCAGGTTTTGGTTAATTTATGGCATTTTATCAATACCAACTGTTATAGAGATTGTTTGGCCCTTTCGAAATGATTTAACTTATCTCTAGCAACAAGTTAGTAAAGTGTAGACACCCGTGAACTCCAGTTTATATTCAGAAAACGGGGGTTTACGGGGGTTATACCATTTTTCTTATTTCTTATTTCAACATAGGTTGTGCGTTCTCGTTGAGGCGGTTCTAACAAGCACCCACAACCTGCACTATGTCACACAGATGTGCTATCATAATTATTAATCAGGGGTGGGCGAAAGCTGGAGTAACCGAAAAAAATACCTGACCTATTATAGAGAAATAGATAGGTAAAACAGAATAGTCTATGTGTAAATTTATCGCAAATAATATAAAACAAAAAAGCAAAGTGAAAGAAATTCACTTGATATAAACATAATCATGAAATGCAAATCAACTGAAAATTCCTGTAAAAGCTGATTTGTTTTTCCTCTTATGAGATTTGTGATAGGTTTCCAAGTCTTGCTACAAAGTTTATTATTAAGACTACTCTATTAATAAATCCACTTCTGGAGAGCCAAAAAAGGTGGTTTTAATATAGGAAATTGAATGAACATGGATTACTCATATGACAGTTTTGATCGGCTCTTCTTGAAACTTAAAAACAAGTAAGTCAGGGATAAAAGCTCGGATGAGTTCGAAAACTGTCGAGGTTGGTCTATCTGTCATAGAGTTACGTCCCCTTGATAACTGAAAATGCCTTTTTTTGACCTTGTCATCACCGTAGCCCCTTCAGTTTTCAGAGGAACCTTTTGAAACTTTCGTGTCAGTAAATAAGGGATAAAACCTCGAATGAGTTAGAAAAATTCGTGAGGTTGGCCTTTATTTGAGAGAGTTATGTCCCCATTGATTACCAAAAAAAAACAACTATCTTTGACCTTGTCGTCACAGTACTTAAGTTTTTCATCGCTCTAGCGCCTACATTTCTCGACGGATTTCAATATAACTTCACACGAATGTTCCATATAACAATATCTCAAGTGAGTTCGACTTTCAAGGAAGTGGTCTCAAGGTCAAGGTCGCTGTGGCTATTTTTAGAAAAACTTTGTCATCGCTCTAGTGACTATAGTTCTTAACCTATTTCAATATAACTTCACACAAACGTTCCTTATGACAATGTCCCGAGCGAGTTTGACTTTAAAGATCGTGGCCTCAAGGTCAAAGTCACTGTGGCTATTTTTAGAAAAACTTCGTCATCGCTCAAGGCCTACATTTCCTTGCCGATTTCAATATAACTTCGCACAAATGCTCCTTCTGACAATATCTGGATCAAGTTGACATTCAAGGTGGTTGCCTCAAGGTCAAGGTCACTGTGGCTATTTTTAGGAGAAAAAAAAACATTGTCATCGCTTTAGCGCCTACATTTCTTGACCAATTTCAGTATAACTTCACACAAGTGTTCCTTATGGCAATACATAGAGCAAGTACGACTTTCAAGGTCGTGGCCTCAAGGTCACTGTGGCTATTTTTAGAAAAACTTTGTCATCGTTCTAGCACCTACACTCCTTGACTGATTTCAATGTCACTTCCCACAAATGTTCTTTATGACAATATCTCGAGCGAATTCGACTTTCAAGGTCTTGGTCCCAAGACCAAGGCTACTGTGACTATTTCTTAGAAAAACTTTGTCATCGCTCTAGCGCTTACATTTCTTGACCGATTTAAATATAGCTTCATACAAATGTTCCTGATGACAATATCTCGAGTGAGTGTGACTTTCAAGGTCGTGGCTTTAAGGTCAAGATCTCTGTAGCTATTTTTAGAAAAACACTTTGTCTTCACTCTATGGCCTACATTTCTTGACTGATGATTTCAATATAACTTCACACAAAGGTTCCTTATGGCAATATCTGGAGAAGTTCTACTTTCAAGGCGTGGCCTTAAGGTCAAGGTTACTGTAGATGTTTTTACAAAAGCTTGTCACCGCTCTAGCACCTTTATTTCTTGACTGATGTTTTATGTAACTTCACACAACTGTTCCTTATGACAATGTCTCGAGCGAGTTCGACTTTCAAGATTCTTGGCCTCAAGTTTAAGGTCATTGTGGCTATTTTTAGAAAAAAAAACTTTGACATCGCTCTAGTGCCTACATTTTTGACCGATTTCAATATTACTTCATACAAATGTTCCTTATGATAACACCTCGAGGGAGTTAGACTTTCAAGGTGGTTGCCTCAAGGTCAAGGTCACTGTGGCTGGTTTTAGAAAACTGTGTCAGCGCTCTAACGCCTACATTTCTTGACTAATTTCAATATTACTTCATACAAATGTTCCTAATGATAATGTCTAGAGCGTGTTTGACTTTTAAGGTCATGGTCTCAAGGTCATGGTCACTGTGGCTATTTTTTTTTTAGAAAACTTTGTCATCGCTCTAGCGCCTACATTTCTTGGCCGAGTTCAAAATAACTTCACACGAATATTCCATATGACAATATCTGGAGCGAGATCGATTTCAAGGTCATAACCTCATGGTCAAAGTCACCTTGGCTATTTTAGAAAAACTTTTTCATTGCTCTAGCGCCTACATTTCTTCACTGATTTCAATATAACTTCACACAAATGTTCCTTATGAGCAAGTTGGACTTTCAAGGTCATGGTCTCAATGTCATTTATCAGATCTTCTAGAAACTTACTTAGTTTCTTGTGAGTAAGTCGGGGATTAACGCTTGGGTGAGTTCAAAAACTGGTGAGGTCAGCCTATTTATCATTGAGTTACGTCCCTTTGATTGCAGAAAAATGCTTATTTTTTACCTTGTCATCACCGTAACTCCTTCAGTTTTCATCGTGTCTTCTTGAAAATTACAAACAAGTAAGTCAGGAATAAAAGCTCGGATGAATTCGAAAACTAACAATGTCGGACAATTACTCACAGAGTTATGTCCCCTACTTTGCTGAAAACGATTATTTTTATCTTTTCATCGCCGTTTTGATCGGATCCTTTTGAAACTTGCAAATACTGAGCAAGTCAGGGATAAAAGCTCGAATGAGTTTGAAACCGATGAAGTCGGCTTATTTATCATAGAGTTACGTCACTTTGTTTGCAGAAAATGCCTGTTTTTGACCTTGTCATCACCGTAGCCTCTTCAGTTTTTGATCGAATTTTCTTGAAACTTACATGTAAGTAAATCAGGGAAAAAAGCTCGGATGAGTTAAAAAAACTGGTGAGGTCGGCCTATTTATCATAGAGTTATGTCCCTTTGATTGCTGAAAATGCCCATTTTTTGGCATTGTCATCGATTCATAAGTCCTTAAGTTTGGAACGGACCTTCCTGAAACTTACATATATGTAAGTTAGAGTTAAAAGCTTGACTAACATTGTTAGTTCTTTACTCACAGAGTTAAATCCCCTTCTTTGCTGAAAATTCCTATTTTGTACCTTGTAATCACCTTAAGTCCTTTCTTCCTGAAACTAGCATATAAGTACGTTAGGAATGAAAGTTCGGATGAGTTTGAAAACTGGTGATGTCTGCCTATCTCTCATAGAGTTACGTCCTCTTGAATGCTGAAAATATTTGTTTTTGACCTTGTCATCAGCATAAATCCTTCGGTAATGGTTGGAACCTCCTGAAGCTTTTAATCTTTTAGCTCAGGTGAACGATATAGGACCATCATGGTCCTCTTGTTTTATGTAATTAAGATCTGTCATTGCACGACCCGCAGAAAAAGCGACCGACTGAAGTCGGTTGATTTCTAAGAGTGCCCTAAAATCACCGTGTCATTCTGTCATTCGGTCATTCTGTCAGTCTGTCTGTCCGTCAGTAACCCGTTTGTGAAAATTGGTGATAGTGACTTAACCGCTTGGAATAATTAAACAATTTTTCGCATACTGATAGATATCAATGAGATCTAACCAATGAACTTGTGAAATATTACATGCCATTTAGTATAGCCTCGCCGAGGTGAAAAATGTGAAAATTTTCGAACTGCTTCTCCTCGGAAACCGTTGGGCTGATTGAAGTCAAATTTCATATGAAGCCTCTATGGGATGGGGGAAACCAAAATTTGCACATGGGGTCCAGGTCACATGATCAAAATGGCCGCCAAGCCATATATGGTCTGACTGTCTGTCCGTCCGTAACCCGTTTGTGAAAATTGGTGATAATGACTTAACCGCTTGGAATAATTAAACAATTTTTGGCATACTGATAGATATCAATGTGATCTAACCAATGAACTTGCGAAATATTACATTCCATTTAGTATAGCCTCGCCGAGGCGAAAAATCCGTAACCCGTTTGTGAAAATTGGTGATAGTGACTTAACCGCTTGGGATATTTAAACAATTTTGGCATACTGATAGATATTAATGAGATCTAACCAATGAACTTGCGAAATATAACATTCCATTTAGTATAGCCTCGCCGAGGCGAAAAATGTGAAAATATTCGAACTGCTTCTCCTCGACCACCGTTGGGCCGATTGAAGTCAAATTTCATATAGAGCCTCTATGGGATGGGGGAAACCAAAATTTGCTCATGGGGTCCAGGTCACATGACCAAAATGGCCGCTAAGCCATATATGGTCTGTCTGTCTGTCCGTCCGTAACCCGTTTGTGAAAATTGGTGATAGTGACTTAACAGCTTGGAATATTTAAACAATTTTTGGCATACTGATAGATATCAATGAGATCTACCAAGTGAACTTGCGAAATATTACATTTCATTTAGTATAGCCTCGCCGAGGCGAAAAATGTGAAAATTTTCGAACTGCTTCTCCTCGGAAACCGTTGGGCCGATTGAAGTCAAATTTCATATGGAGCCCCTATGGGATGGGGCTAACCAAAATTTGCTCATGGGGTCCAGCTCACATGACCAAAATGGCCGCCAAGCCATATATGGTCTGTCTTTCTGTCCGTCCGTAACTCGTTTGTGAAAATTGGTGATAGTGACTTAACCGCTTAAAATATTTAAACACTTTTTGGCATACTGATAGATATCAATGAGATCTAACCAATGAACTTGCGAAATATTACATTTCATTTAGTATAGCCTCGCCGAGGCGAAAAATGTGAAAATTTTCGAACTGCTTCTCCTCGGAAACCGTTGGGCCGATTGAAGTCAAATTTCATATGGAGCTTTTATGGGATGGGGGAAACCAAAATTTGCTCATAGGGTCCAGTTCACATGACCAAAATGGCCGCCAAGCCATATATGGTAAAAACCCTTCAAAAATAGTCTTCTCCAGAACCACTGGGCAGATTTCCACGAAACTTGATAAATGGCATCTGGGACGTAGGCCCATCATACATTGCTAAAATGGTGACCCAGTGTTGACCTTGACTTTCTTTGTGCCTAGGTCAATCTTTGACACATATGCTTTTGTATTGGAAAACGTGAGAATGCATTTGATCCTGTAAACGATTCAGAATACAGTACTAAAGTATAAGATATATTTTTGCTCCTTACGATAAGGCGCATTTATTGGAGGAACCGCTTTAGGTCCAGGTTATATGACCAAAATGGCCGCCATACCCATATACGGTAACACTCATAAAGCTAAAAGCATCCGGCGGGTCGTGCACTTCAGCTGAAGCACTGGTTTTGAACTCTTTCCTAGATTATTCATTTGTTAGTACATAATGATGCATCTGAATATGCTCCTATGTGAGCCAAAGATTGGTAATAAATGTCTTGTATCTTGGTTCAACTCAATGCAAGGGCACCAAACACCACACAACACCGTAGGTACCAACTAAGCCTATAGTGATGTCATGGAGAATTCTTTCTTTCCTAAAAGGAAGTGGCTGAAATGACATAAATAGTGTTGACTGGACCTCTAACCACGTCTTTTCTTTCCTAGAAGGAAGTGGCTAGAGGTCATCCATCACGAAAGCACGCCTATATACTTTTTATCACCTCATACCCAACTTTTATATAGTAAAACTGGGGTTTAAGGGGGTATACTATGTTTTGAGTAGAAATAAGAAAAATATGACAATTTTTCATCTTAAAATTTCTAATTTTTGGCCAAAAAATTGGCAATGTATTTGTATAGGCGTTTTTTCGTAATGAAAGGCTAGAGATCCGTTGAAATTCATACTAGGTTTGGCTAGAGGTCGGGTAAAAAATTAGATTAGATACCCGGTAATTGGTTACTTATTAGCTGATTGCCACCAACACCCTAAATGAAGGAAAATACAGTTTAACCATTACGAAAACGCACCTATTCAAAACTATTCAAATTTTACCATCAAAAAAAGCGAACATTGATATATAACATTTGTAATATTTCTGCACAAAACATAGATTTGTGGTACTCGTTAGTACCACCTCGGCGAGGCGGTTCGAACGATTACCCACAATCTGTGTTTTTGAGCAGAAATAAGAAACATAATATTTATGCCCGTAAACCCCAGTTAGACTATGCAAAATTGAGATTTAAGGGGGTCAAAATCATATAGGCATGTTGTCGTAATGAAATAATTTACTCTTGATTTTTATAGCGCTACTTAGGCCTATATATATATAGCCGTCATCTTCCCAATAAGACGATATAGTGAATTGTGACAACTGCAGAACTGTGTCTCGTCTCGAAAAGATGTATCTAGTAATTTATTATTATTATTATTATTATTATTATTATTATTATTATTATTATTATTATTATTATTATTATTTCGAATACTACATTTCAAGGACGAGAATCTGGACAATGCATCTAATTCATAATCGAACAAGAATCGTGCAGTCGATGGCGCGCCATACCCCCTGGCTTCCGTTCGATTTGATATGTTACACGAACATGTTCTGAAAACTTTGATTTTAACAACCCAGGGTCCCTCCCCACACCCTCCGGCCCTGACCCTAAGGGTGGGATCAAAATTAAAAAGGTGTCTTGCACTCCTATCAGTTCCAATAGTTTAAAGGTTCTATCCGGTCAAGGAGTTATATCCGGTAATCGTTATGGAGGGGGTATTTTTTTATTTTATTTATTTCTTTACCTCCTGGTGACCTTCACTTTGGGGGGTCAAAGTTTGATTGCAATGTATTCTACTCATCATGCCGGTGGATTTGATATGTTATAAACCATGTTCTGATAACTTTGATTTTGACCCCGGGTCCCCTACCCCTGGCCCCGCCCCCAAGGGTGGGATCAAAATTCTGAAAGTGTCATGCAGGAGTTATCCGTTAATCGCAATGGAGGGAGTATGATTGGGCTTTTGACTTCTGTTGACCTCCACATTGACCTGAGGGGTCAAATTATGATAACAATATATTCCAATCATCAAGCCGTTCGACCTGATATGTTACACAACCATGTTATGAAAACTTTGATTTTTACCCGCAGGGGCCCCTTCCCCTGCCAGGGGTGGGATGAAAATTCCGAAAGTGTCACGCATTTCTCAGACGAAAGATGTATTAGTTCCCAAAGTTTCCGGTTTCTATCTTTAAAGGTCTAGGAGGAGTTATCCGGAAAGACGGATGGACCGCGAAGACCATTACAATATCCCCACTTTTTCTACGAAAAGCATGGGAATAAATATTTATGGACCCTACTTATGTACCCAATGTTTGCCTCAGGTGAGAACAATCAGTGTGCATTCTAACACTGGTCGCCTATATAGCCAATGGTTAAATCAGGTGATATATTGAGTGATAAATCACTATGCGAAGGAGCCGCCGTTTTATGACGTCATCGATCATTTCCTTAACGTTAGAGTGAGCAACGTCTTTTCGCGAATAAACTACATTACAAAAACAGAACAGTCAAACAAGTTGGCGGGATGCCTTCAAACAATGGCGGAATGTTGATAGAAAATGATGGAAACAACAGCATTTAGCGACTTTCAGTATGTTAGAATCAAAATAGATCAGCTTTATTGCGCGATTTGTTGTGTAATATATCACAGTTTGTCGGTCAGTTGTAAGTAGATACCCTGCTAGCATTCTACATAAATCTACAGCGGGCCGTTAGCGGCCCGTCAGCTACCCTGACGGGCCGCTAACGGCCCGCTGTAGATTTAGGTAGAATGCTTACTGGGTAAGTCACTCGTGCTACGCGCTCGTGATTTGATCTATCTTACAACTGAACTCCAAACAGTGATATATTACTCAACAAATCACCGCTACAGTGGTTTATTTCTTAAACAAACGATTATTACCTGATTGCGCGCCGAAAGAAATTTCAGATGCTTTGTATTCGATTAGACTCTTTATATCCTTGGAATGCAATAATAACGATAACAATAATATAAATAATACAATAACCGTCCCGCCCATCGGCGCTTGAAGAAATTGATGGGCTGCATGATGCTTCCACGCAGAACTGAAACCGACCGCACATGAGAACCGGTAAACCGCTTAAGAGGACCTATGCCTGCCCAAGTCCGACCGTCCATGCATATATATATCCTATTGGTTTCATTTGAAGGTAGGGCTTGAGATGTCATTTCATCTCAGTGTCGGGTAAAAGTCCCACAAAATTGGAAGCAATGTCTCCAAAGTGACCTTTTTAGTGTTGACGGGGACGTAAGTTTACTCGGTTCATTACGAAAAATGCCGGATATCTCCGTTATTTTCCGTAGATTACACTGTTTCGCCGGTGCGTAAATTTACCGGAACGGTACTAATTACCGGACGGAGCAGAATGGACCCATCTTTTCCCATTTTATACATTATATATATATTTTTCACCTACATATTGAGTTGATCATTAAATTAATACCATTTTTGGAAGTCCACTGATTACCTTACAATATTGAGAACCAATGGAGTTACTATGCATGGACGGTCACACATACACCACTTTGCCAGGGCAGGCTTAGACTTCTGAGCGGTTTACCAGTATCAGAATCAGAATCAGTACTTATGTGCAGTCGATTTCAGCTCTGTGTGGAAGCGTCATGCTGTCCAGCCACCCTTATTCCACATTTGGCAAATTTATTTATGAAAAAGGGCCTGCAAAATGTGGTAAAAGATGAAAATTGTTCCGGTTTCGCAGAAGGAATAAGATTCATGCAAAGGCAAAAAAGACGGGAAGTGGTAAACTCCGGACAAAATTTGAAAACTTGAGACGTGAAATCAAGACTGATATAAAAAATCAGCATGATTTGTATGTGAATAACTTGGTAGGTGATGTAAAGGCAAATCCCAGAGACTTCTACAGATATATTAATAGCCAGAAGAAAGACAGGCAAGGTATCCCGCCCCTTAATAAAAGAGGAGGGGACGGGGTTGCTGAATCAGACTCTGAAAGGGCAGAGGAACTAGTTGGTCAATTCAATGATGCATTTAATAAAACTGAGTTCACGGAGGTTCCCTTGACTGGAAGATCGGCCCCATTCATGGATAATATTGTTGTGACAGCTGCAGGAGTGATCAAATTACTTCAAGGCTTAAACCCCAGTAAGGCATTAGGACCCGATGAGCTTCATCCCAGAGTCCTGAAGGAACTAGCAAATGAGTTGGGTCCAGTTTTCGCACACTTGTTTCAACAGTCTCTTGATACGGGTGAAATCCCCAAAGAATGGCTCTTAGCAAACATTTGTCCACTCTTCAAAAAAGGAGATAGGGCTCTTGCCCGTAATTATCGCCCTGTGTCTCTGACTTGTGTTCTGTGTAAATTGCTGGAACATATAGTCTGCTCAAACATCATGGCCCACTTGGACGAGCATAAACTTTTGTCAGACAGGCAACATGCATTTAGGAAAAGGCACAGTTGTGAAACTCAGCTAAGCACAGTTATTAATGACTGGGCAAAAATCTTGGACAAAGGGGGACAGGTGGACACATTTATTCTTGACTTCGAGAAGGCCTTTGACACCCCTCCTCATGAACTACTTAAATCTAAGTTATTTGGTTATGGAATTGGGGGAAAGACCCTCAAATGGATAGATGACTTTCTCTGCTACAGAAAACAGCGGGTTGTTGTTAATGGTGAATCTTCGGAGTGGGCTCCAGTTTTGTCTGGAGTCCCGCAACGGACCGTTCTTGGTCCACTTTTGTTCTCCCTGTACATCAATGATATTTCCACTGACATTGACTCAGAAATAAGACTGTTCGCAGATGACTGTGTTTGTTACCGGGAAATTAGAGATACAGATGACTCATTGAAACTTCAGGCTGACATAGATAGATTAGGATGTTGGGCACGTAAATGGGGCATGAGATTTCAGCCAGTTAAATGCAATATTATGCAGATAACTAGGAAGAGATCTAATAAAGTTGAGGCTTCTTACACCTTAGAGGGAACGGTCCTCGAGAATGTGGACTCCATTAAATACCTTGGAGTGACAATCTCACACAACTTGAGATGGAATACTCATATTAGCAACATGTGTACTAAGGCAAATAGAACGCTTGGTTTCCTGAGGCGGAATCTTCATCAGTGCCCTCAGGATGTAAAAGAGGCAGCATATAAAGGTCTTGTTCGCCCAATCTTGGAATATGGTAGTTGTATCTGGGACCCCAGTGGAGTGGTCCTTAATGATGAAATTGAGAAAGTTCAGAATAGAGCTGCTAGATTTGTAACAGGCAATTACTGCTTTGAAACTGGGAGCATGACTGGAATACTTGGAAAATTAAAATGGGAGTCTCTCAAGAAAAGGAGAAAAGACAGTAGGCTAATCCTTTTATACAAAGGTCTAAAGGGTGCTGCCAGCATTCCAACAGATGACCTTGTTCCCCCAGCTAGACACTGTAGAAATCACCATTCGTTGGCGTTTCAGACCCTTAGCGCAAGAACTGACATTTATAAAGAGTCGTTCTTCCCCAGAACCATTAGAGATTGGAATGCCCTTCCGATTCGATTATTTCGACAGCTGAAGGTGCTGATGATTGTGTAGCTAAATTTACCTCTTTGGTTAGAGCTAGGGACTAACTTCCCACATCACAGGTCCTGGTGTATGAATGTCATTTGACGTGTCACCAGTAACAATTCTGATTCTGATGCTGGTAATTAGGTCCGTTCCGGTAAGTTTACGCACCCGCCTGGTACGCGGCTGCTGACAGTGTCGGGTACCAGTAATGTCAAATGTCAGGAACTGTCACACCACTTTTGATTATAATTGAGTTCAGAGTATTTGGGTTTTAAAATCTTCGTAAACTAGGTGACAGCTTCACCTTGTCACAGAAATGGAAGCCTTGTACCTTCTTCTTGTATGCCTGATTGCAGGTTTTGCTTGGTTTCGCTACAGAGGACTAGAATACATCCTGATTCACTACAGATGGGTGTTTGTATGTCTGTTTCTGCTGCCAATGTCTGTGGTGTACGAGATTTTTCTCTACATCAGAACATGGGTTATTTTCAAACTTCATTCCGCTCCACAGATGCATGACAAGAAAGTCAAACATGTTCAAGAACAGGTTGGTTCATTACACATGTTACGGGTATCAGGCGTATATTTTTCTTTTTATTCTATGTTTGACGGGAAATCTTGTTAGCAAACAGTGCAGGCCCTGATCAGATGCCGCAGAACTTGCCCTTTAGGGGTTTCCTGCATACAATGACAATGAATTTATTACCAATTAACAGATTAAGGGCCCCTAAAGGACATATAATCAAAGGAGAGGATTTTGGTTGGTTGATTTGAGGTTTAACGTCCCCGTCAACACCGTAAAGGTCATTTTGGAGACGTTGCTTCCAATTTTGTGGGACTTTTACCCGACACTGAGATGAAATGACATCTCAAGCCCTGTCGCCCAATGAAACCAATAGGGTTTATTAGTATGGACGGTCCGCCTCGCACCGTGGTTCCTGGACAGGCTGAGATCCTCTAAGCTAAGATCCTCTTTACCAGTACTAGTTGCGGGCCAGATTCAGCCCTGCATGGAAGCATCATGCAGCCCATATATTTCTTCAAGCCCCTATGGGCGGGGCCGATCAAAGGAGAGGAATCTCCATATTATGATTGAACATGATTAAAACAAACAAACACAAAAATTAACACCTCAACCTCATTATAACTTTGGATATAACATTGTTAATACGAGGACTATTCAAATATGAATGCAACTAAGCACATAAAAATGATTCCGTGATAGATTTCGATGAAAAATTTATTTTGTCCACTCAAAGTATTCCCCTTTAATAGATATACAAACTTTCAGTCTTCTGATCTAATCATTGAATGCATTTTGGTAGTCTTTTCGAGGTATACTATGAAGGCACTGGAATATTGCAGAACCGAGGTGTTTGCGCTGTACAAATTTTCGACCAGAAAGGTATTTTTTCAGCCGCGGGAACCCAAAAAAAGTCACAAGGGGCAAGGTCAGGGGAATAAGTGGGGTGAGGGAGTTCAACAACCTTTTCCTGCTTCAGATAGTCTTGCACAATGAAGGCCTTATGCGATGACGCATTGTCACGTAGCAATCTGACATTGGCCAAACCAGTTGCGGGTCTTCGTTCTTTGAAATATTTCTTCAATTTTCGAAGAACTTTATTCTTGTAAAACTTCGCATTTACAGATTTGCCTTTAGGCACAGCAACCTGAATAGCAGGGCCCAGATTTGAAAAGAATATGTCATACATTACCTTCTTGATGCTCATGGTCCGCTTTGCAATGCCTGGTCTTTTGCAATACTTTGTTGCTCATATTTTGTTCTGAATCTTTTGTTTTGGCTCAAAAAAGTGAACCCATGTGTCGTCACCTGTGAAGACATTAGCGAAAGACTGTGCATTGTAATTTGGAAACTTTTTAAGCAACTTCTTGGCGCACTGAACGCGTGTCTTTTTCTGCTCATCTGTCAACAGATGGGGAATCCATCTAGCACAGATCTTTCTCATTTTCAAATCCCGTTTCAGAATTGTATGAGCTGCTCCTAATGAGATGCCAACCATAATAGGCTTTATTAATAGCTATTTGCCTAGTGGTGTATCGTGCATCGGTAGCAACTATTTCTTTCACTCTAGCAACCATCTTGGCAGCTGTTGCTCTTTGTGGCCGACGATCATGTGGTGCATCTTCTGTTGAGCCTAGCCCACAGCTGAATTTCTTACACCAATGAAAAACTGTCGGAAAAGACATTTCATTATGCCCATAAACAGAACATATTTCATCAACAATGTCTTTGCACCATATACCAAGAATACAACAATTCTTAATATAGGACCGTATTTCAACGGCGTACTCTGACCTTCTTCCAACCATGTTTTGTATTAGTATACAAGAGTAGACAGTGTTTATCGAACGATATACATGGCTAAAGTGCGCAGATTTTAACAGGTTTGGTATCAATGTATAGTTAAAAAAATTTTCTACGCTGTGATATTTATGTCCAGATGATTTTGGCATTAGTGCATTAGAAAACGTTCTACTTGCATTCATATTTGAACAGTCCACGTACAATGGGTTAATAGGATAATAGCAGTCCAAGGACATACTTTCTTATCTCCAAAACTTGGATGAAAATTTATGACATTTTTTTTAACTTTACTCTGTACATGTTTAGGTGCTTATTAGAACTGCCTCAGAATTGCCTCATTGAGGTACCGGGTAGTTCTGTTGAATACCAGTCCTGCAACCTATGTCTTGCAACAGACATAGGCCTAGCTCAATGTGGAGCATGATAGCTTAGTTACATTTGCCACTGATGATATAGGTCGCAGGTTTGGTCCCCAGCAGCAGCAATAAAATTTTAGTATCCAAACATGCTCCATTGGCATCATTAGCATCAATGATAACCTGAGATCTCTGACTGCAGTGCTGTAAAGCCGCAAAATAGGAAAATGAAAAAGGCTTTTAGAATGTCAGAGAAGGCTCAGATTAATTTGCTGTGCTCTGGAAATTTTCCTCCTCCTGATGTTTCATATCCAAACAATTTATCCAAAACATTTTAACCCAAATGTTGCAATGATACATGATCTCAAATGGATTTGTACATAATTCTATCCTAAACCATATAAGGAACAGTGCTATAAACAGTTTCCTTAATTGTTCAGTATTTAACCCTTATCTTGCTGTTCACGACAACCCCTATCTTTGGAAACAGTGTAGATCCAGATCAGATGGCTTCTGAAGAAGCCATCTGATCAGGATCTACACTGTTTGGCATTCAGTTTATGAATTTATAGCAATTAATTACATCAAGTAATTTGATTGGTTGATAGACAGAAATGGGTGTGGCTTAAATGAATATTCAGCAAGAGAAGGGTTAACATACCAAGAGATATTGTGAATATTCAGTGCTAATTGAAGGATGATTTTCCTTATTTCTGCATATAAAACTATGTTGTGGGTATTCATTTTATTTGCCTGACTGAGGCGGTACTAATGAATACACACAACATAGAATTTTGTGGAGAGCTGACAAAAATTATCCTTCAGCTAACACCAAATATCCATTTTATCTGTTGCTGATGACCAATCATTAGTCAGTCATTGGTCAATAGGGTAAAGTGATGATAGATTAAAAAACGTGAGCAGAGCCTATATGTTCCTTTATCATATGACGTCGCGTCTGAGAGTGTGATAACGCCATGTAATATTTTCGATAATCCACTAGTGGATTAAATATGCAAATTAGCTAGATACGCCCCGTAACGTTACATGTACGACGTCCTTAACGACGTCGCGTTTACTCACGGCGGAATATTGGCAGTTTTGTAAACCATCGTGAATAAAATGCATCATATGATAAATAGAATCTTGCATTCATGCTCATGTATTATTGAATTTATCAAACTCGTTGAGGAAAAGAGATAAAATGCTCGGCAAAGCCTCGCATTTTATCCCTTTTCCTCAACTCGTTTAATAAATTCAATAATACATGAGCACTCATGTAAGATACTCTATGTATTCATAACAGGTGAAGGCCTGGAGAGAAGATGGTATGAAGACTGTAATGTGTACCGCTAGACCAGGATGGATGAACGTTAGTTTCCGTAAAGGCTTATACAAACGTACAATGAAAAACATCGACATAAATCTCATAGACATTCTAGACATTGATGTAAAAAATCAGACAGTAAAGGTTGAGCCCCTTGCCACTATGGGACAGGTGACTGCAATGTTGAATCCCCTTGGGTGGACTCTACCTGTGTTGCCAGAACTTGATGATCTCACTGTAGGTAAGTGGTGCTGGGCCCAGGGGAACTAGACACAAGTTCAAGAAAGCAAGGGGTATAACAGAGATAATTAAGGGATGGTTTTCCACTTTTAATGTTTTAAAAGAAACCTATGTTGTATACCATAATGATCCTAAGTATTGGGACAGATCAGCCTGAACAAAAAGTGCAGACTCAGATCAGATTGCTCCTGCAGTCTGACCAGGTCTACACTGTTTACCATTTAATCTGTACCAGCCCCGATAGCTCAGTTGGTAGAGTGTCCGCTCCGGGGAACGGGAGGTCACGGGTTCAATCCTGGGCCGCGGCATACCAAAGCTGTTAAGAATGGTACTAGCTGCTCCTCGCTTGGCACTCAGATTTATGGGGTAGAGCTAGGACTGGTCAACCCAGTGTCAGGATAATGTGACTGGGTGTGGTATCATGTACTGTGTCTCGGACATGATACTTCAGTGAGGCAGCACTATAAAATTGATCATTGAGCTCCCTGTCGCAACCAGACACTGTCGTGATATGACTGAAAAATTGTTGAAAGCGACGTTAAACCTGAATTCACACACACACACACACCATTTAATCTGCACTTCCTGGACTCCTTGCTGGATCATGAAACAAATTTGTTGAACTTTTAGGAGAATTACAGCAAGTCCTCATGGTGTCCGAATTTATAGGAGTTTTATGGTACATATACATAGATATTGTTATTAAAAATTGCCTCTTGTTTTTATCAGCAAAAAATATCACTTTTCTGGGTATTGTGCTTGTTAGAACATTTATTAAGGTTTATTAAGATTAAACATCACTTTTAACAGCCCCACACTAAGCTTAGTTATTACCAATCTTAGGTAATACTAGCCATATATGTGGTTTTCTTGCAATTCTGCAGATTGGAACTGTGAACAGCCACAAGAGCTTAGGCTGCAAACATTTAAACCTTCAACAAAAAATCACAGCCTTGTTATAACAATGTTCATTATAACATAGTTCATTATAACACAGTTTGAAGATGGATCCCAAAAAGTATAGATTATATAGAAAAATTGACCATATATGGTCATTTTTTCCGTATAACCTATACATTTTTGTTTGAATATAACAGGGTTGTTTAACTAACACGGTTTCTGCTTCGAACCCCAGTAATGGTGTTAAAAGAGGCTGTGGTGCATATCAATTAGAATTGAGATTGCAGTATTATAAACTTTATAAGTAATAAAATATTGCTGTACAAGTGCAGTTCATTGATACCTAATGCACAGAATCCTGTTTATTATACCCGCTTTTTCGAAGAAAAATCGGGTATATTGTTTTCGAACCGGAGTTGAGTGGGCGTCAGTCCAGCTGTCTGTCTGTCCGTCCGTCACATTTCTTGTAAATGGATCTCCTCTGCAACCACTAAAGTTACACTTTTGAAACTTTGCATGTGGATAGTACATGGTATGTAAATGCCAGTGGGCTATTTTTTTGTGACCTTGACGCCAACATGGCCCCAAGGCCAAAGGTCAAAAAGTATGATTTTGCCATATCTCCTAAACTATTCGAGTTACACTTCTGAAACTTTGCTTATAAGATGGCCCTTGGAATATAGAATAAATTGCGCTACTTTTGGGATGACCTTGACCTCAACATGACTCCAAGGTCAAGGTCAAAATGTATGATTTTGCCATATCTTTCAACTGTTGAAGTTACACTTCCGAAACTTTGCTTATTGGATGGCCCTTGTAATATGGAATATATTAGGCTACTTTTGGTGTGACCTCACCCTCAACATGACCCCCAAGGTCAACGGTCAAAAAGTATTATTTTGCCATATCTTCTAAACTATTGGAGCTACCCTTCTGAAACTTTGGTTATTGGATGGCCCTTGGAATATAGAATAAATTGGGCTACTTTTTGTGTGACCTTGACCTCAACCTGACCCCAAGGTCGAAGGTCAAAAAGTATGACTTTGCCATATCTTCTAAACTATAGGAGTTACACTTCTGAAACTTTGCTTATCAGTTACAATGTTCTTTGCAACTTTTTTTTAACTTACATGTCGTTTTGGCTAGCTAATACATAGTCATTAGTGTTAGTCATAGAATTTAATGTCCCCCTCAACACTGTATAGGTCATTTTGGAGACATTGCTTCCTATTTTATGGGACATTTACCCGACATTAAGATGAAATGACATCTCAAGCCCTGTCGCCCAATGAAACCAATAGGGATTATTAGCATGGCTGGTTCGACTTGCACCAGTTTGCCTCGGCAGGCTTCGCTCCTCGTACTCGTGTGCCGTCAGTTTCAGCTCTGCATGGAAGCATCATGCAGCCCATCTATTTCTTCAAGACTCGATGGGTGGGGGCCCGACATTTTAATGAAAAATTAGATATGTAGAAAAATGGCCATACATGTGTAATGGTCGTTTTTCTAAATAATCTATGCAGTTTCTTTTTGGATATAAAACACTTGTTTAAACATGCATGGCTCCAGCTTTGGACCCCAGCATCTGTTATAAATTCTAAAAGAGGTTGTGGTGTATTGCAGGAGGTTTGATAATGGGGGTGGGTATAGAGACATCCTCCCACAAGCACGGTTTGTTCCAGCACTGCTGTGTAGAATTTGAAGTGGTCCTGGCTGATGGAAGTGTGGTTACTTGTTCTGAGGTAAGGGTGCCACAGTGTGTGGCTGGTTCTAAGATAGACTAGACAAGGATAATCATGGGATAGTAAACGGTTATTTCATGGCAGTTTGGAGTATAGTAAAAACTATTGCCCCGAGGTTCAGTGGACGATCTGACACACTATTGCCCAAGACCAAAGGCGATAGTGTGTGAGTTCGTCCCCAGTACCGCGGGGCAATAGTTTTGACTGTAATCCAAGCTGCCTTATTATCCAATACATTGAATACAGTACGTATGTATAAGAGATCAGTGAACATCTTTAAAGAGATATGAGACTTTTAATCTAGCAAAAAACAACAACAAAGAACAAACAAAAACATACAAACACACCACTTTCCAATCATTATTATGACTTTAACCCATTTTGTACCGGAAACCCCAAAACGGGTTGTTGACAAACAGAGCAGGCCCAGATCAGCCGCCGCATAACTTCACGAAACTCCATATAAATTGCAATCAACATTAGATGATATGCAGAGCACAAGAACTACAACTCTTGCATTTATACTTTTTGAGTTATTACCCTTGTAAGTTTTTCCATAACAAAATTGTGTCCACTCTATAACTTCAAAACTGTCAGTTGTGCAACTCAACATTGGGCGACATTCAGAGTGCAAGTACTATGACTTTGCATTTATACTTTTTGAGTTATTTCCCTTGGAATTTTGTCCATCACAAAATCATGTTCACGCTATAACTTGAAAACCTTTCAAGCTATCTTCCTGAAACTTTATATGAATATCATGCAGCATTAGACGAGGTGCAGAGCGCAAGAATATAACTTTTGCATTTATGCTTTTTGAGTTATTTTTCTTGGTAGTTTTTTTTGTCACAAAATTGTATCCACTCTATTCGTATAAATATCAGTCAACATTAGAGGACATACAGCACAAGAAATTGAACTCTTGCGTTTATACGTATTGAGTTATTTCCACCACAGTATCATGTCCTCTCTTTAATTTGAAACCTGTTCAAGATATCTTTTAAAACTTCATGTAAATATCAGTCAACATTAGACGATGTGCAGAGCACAAGAGGCATAACTCCTGCATTTATTATTTTTGAATTATTTCCCTTGGAACTTTGTCCTTTATAAAATCATGTCTGCTCTATAACTTGAAAAACGTTCAAGAAATCCTCATGAAACTTTATATACTGAACCGAAAAAGAAACGCGACTTTTTAACCCAAAAGATTTTCATGCAACCGTAAGGTTGACTGAAAAATCATTTTGTGATTTACTTTACTTTCATACTTTTTAAGCTTTCTTATGCAGAAATCATTTGAGCGATATCTGTACAGTTTACTGCTCCACTTGGCAAGTCGTTGTATTCAACATTTCCTCGTGCAGTACATTAAATGTATACAGTAACCTCATCATGTTCGCATATTGTGTTACCTGGAATTTAGGTTTCAAAAGTCCGGTAAAATTTCTCGGAATATGATACATTTGACGCATTATCAATATAACGTAGCGGTCCAAATGCTTCTTGGTGGGACGTCTCAGGCTGTCATCACCAGGAACTTCCAGTCAAATAAATCGACGATAACTCGCTTGTACCTGCGTCTACGTCAAACGGGAAGGAAAAATGGCAGGCCCAGAAGTGGACGCGACAGGACCGATACATCCGTCTAACCCACCTTCGTAATCGGTTCCGTACAGCCGTCGAGACGTCTCAGGTGACACCAG
This sequence comes from Lucinisca nassula, assembly GCA_963580285.1. Lineage (NCBI taxonomy): Eukaryota > Metazoa > Mollusca > Bivalvia > Lucinida > Lucinidae > Lucinisca > Lucinisca nassula. Next base: position 24,715,268 of record OY757014.1, on the reverse strand, counting down.
GAACGCGCAACAATCGAATAAGTGCAGATACTGTCAGGAATCGCCTTCGAGAGTTTGGCTTACGTCATCGTTGTCCGTACGTTGGTATGCCATTAACACCACGACTACGTCAGGTTAGAATGGCGTGGCTCACATAACATTGGCCAAACCTGTTTCCGCTTCGTCATTGGCATAGCGTAATGTTTTCTGACGAGTCCAGGTACTTGTTGTACAGAGCTGACGGCCGTCAACGTGTGTATAGGCGTGACTGAGAGCGTTATCGTGACAATTGTTTGGTTGAACATGATCGATTTGGAGGCGGTGGGTTGATGGTGTGGGCTGGCATATCTTATGGTCATAGAACGCCCCTGGTATTCATTGATGGATCTTAGACGGCTCAGCGTTATGTTGACGTCGTTTTACGACCGGTAGTTGTTCCATATGTACGACAGCACAACGTTACATTTCAACAGGATAACGCTCGGGCGCATTTAGCAAGGCTCAGCATGGCGTTTCTTCAGCAAAACAACGTTGACGTGATGCACTGGCCTCCGTATAGTCCAGATCTCTCTCCTATAGAACATTTGTGGAACGTCTTGGATATGCGCGTACGTAACCGCCCCCAGCCACCAACAATGCATCAAGCCTTGCGTCTCGCGCTTATACAGGAGTGGAATGCTATTTCCCAGGCAGAGATCAATCGTTTAATCCTGTCCATGACCATGCATGTGCCTGCAGGACTGAATGCAAACGGAGGACATGCACGCTATTAACTGCTTATGTTTTGAACTTGTGAAATGACTCCCTCCATGACAAAACGGATTTGTGTTCCAAACACTCTCAATGGAAATTGAACTCTCAATGGTAGTTACATTCAGAAATGATTATATTATTGCGTCATTAATTCGATTTTCTGCAAACATGATTATTTCTGCAAATACTCGCATTTATATTTGGAGTTGGGTTTCTTTTTCAGTTCAGTATATGCATATTGTTTAAAACCTCTCTGGCCCCCTGTATTCCAAATTTGTATACACCACACACATTCTTTTAAGGGCAAAACTACAATTTACAATGTTCAAAGGAAGGGTGATACAAAAATTCTAAACATATATGGTTTTTGTACTCTGCATGCAATTGCATTATTTAATATAAATGCTAGCTGAAAGTACAATACAATATGACACCCAAAAGTAGGGAAAACATCTATGTTTTTGTAGAAAAACAAATTCTAGTTTTATCGGATAGAACTTTTGGGCAATTTAAACATGCATTTCTGACCAAACTTCAAGCCCCTGTGCCTGTACAGACCCGAGTTTGACGGTGAGGCCAGATGGGCTGAGCAGTCAAACATCTTTCGAGAGATCTGGCAAATGTTAATGCATTGGAACAAACGTGATTGCTTGCTTTTCTTCCATAAGGTATGTTCTAGAAAGTTTCTTAAAAACATTTTAAAAGTGTTATTTGCATCATCAGCTCAGTATCAGTTCCTTAGTGCTGAGGTTGATACTGCAGTGTTGACGTAAGTACTCAAATACTGATTTAAATAACTATATTATATCTTTAATTTTTGCAGTATCAAAGTCTAGTTTTTCTGAACCTAAGACTGACTTGTCAGGTGAGACATGTATCCTTGCGGATTTGGTTGTCACTTTTTGTCATATTTTAAATTTTGCAAGTCTCGCCACTTTGGACATCTCCTTCCTGATGCGCGGGACTTCCGTGGAGTGTGGGCCATGTTTGCTGATGTTGGCTCGGTGGGGAACGCCTACAAGTCCTAGGGTAGGCGTCTCTTGACTGATGTCTCCAGTTGACCCGACTCATAAGCTACGTCGGTCGGTGTGTGCTCGGAGGGGATGTTCTGGTTTGCCGGGTCTTGTCCGTTTCGGTTTCAGAACTTTGGGGTTGAGACACACTGATGAAGATTAAATATCAGAAAGGCCTCTGTGTCACTAAATATGGTATAGTTACGCCTTAACTGCATCAACAAAAATATATGGAGAATGCTTATTCAAGGGTGGCAACACTATGCAGCATAACATCACATAATTAAAACCATGAGTTACTCCTCTTTATCTTGAGCTTTGTGTGAGGAGCACTGTTCACATTTTTTCTCAAATTTCTATTTTAACTTCGCATATCAGGGATGGGTTATTTGTGATTGTAAGTGGACAAATTCCATCAACGTTTGACCAAGGTATGGCATTTTTCAGCCTGCCTTGGCACCACTATTGAACTACCCTCCACATTGTTGTCCGAGTGGGTGTTAAAGTTTGCGTCAACATTTACATAACAGTTTTTGAGAGCACATAGTTTCCAAACCATGTTATGGATTTGGTTCATATTTTGGTTTATTGATTGATGCAGGTCAAATGCTTTAGTTAGGGATGTCCATGCCCTTTGAGGTCAAGGTCATGGTCATCACAATTTATGTTAAAGTTTTTATGATCTTAAATTTTCCACAGCATATGATGGATTTAGATGACATTTGTTATTCTGATAGGTATAGTTGCAAAGCTTTATTCAATGGAATTCCCCATCTATGCATATGACCCTAAGGTCACAGACTTATCATAGTGTAGATTATATTTTCTTGTCCTTTGGGATCATTGATTCCATTGTGGAGTTTTGAAAATATCTGAGGGTCACTGATGAGGCCTAATTGACCGAAACTAGCTAGTCTGGCCCAGAAAACATGTACACTCCATATTTTTAGTTCTGTGGTGTATTCCTTGCTTCCAAAGGAGAACACTTTTATAGAACATATTAGAAATTTTATGTCAGCGTTTTAAAATCTTTAATTTTCCAAACCATAGGATTAATTTGGTTTATATTTCTTTTGCTGATACATTGTAGCTATAGATCCAAAGCTTTATTCAGCCCAACTTCTCTACCATTCATGTCTTAAGGTATAAGTCAAGAATTGAGAAATTTTATGTTAAAGTTTTAAACAGTTCATATTTCCTAACCATATGATAGATCTGTTATTTGGTATGATAAAACATAATTATACCATTAGGCCCACAGTTTTATCCAGCAATGGCTCCATCAATGCCTTTGACCTTAAGATCAAGGTCAAAGGACAAGGTCACTAAGAACCTTATTTTAGGTTTCATGTTTAAGTCATTAATAGCTACCACATGCTGGTGTTTTAGTTTTATTTTGCAAACCTAGTATTACTGCACCCTCAATTTGCCCATTACTTTCATGACTTATGATAATTTATGTTTTGGGGTTACATTAAAACAATTAACAGCTTGTATTTTCCAAACCAGAGGATGGACTTGGTTTAATTTTGGTGAGATGGAAGAAAAATACAAATGTTTTTTAAGCAACACTTCTACCTCAGCCCATGGTCTCAAGGTCACAGCGAGCTATGCTGTCTATGGACATACAACCCTCGTTTAGTCCATATGAAACGTGTTTTTTTATAGTAATTATTTTACTATTATTTTATATGTGGATGAAATTTTACAAGTTTGTTGACCTCTACATTTACATTTTTAAACAGAAGGACAACCCAGATCTGTTTTATGCCATTCCCTGGTCCTATGGAACCCTTGGATTCCTTGTATCTGCCGTGATCAAGATTATACCAGCCAAGACGTATGTAAGGATGGAATACTTCCCGGCTCACTCCAAACAACAAATGATTAAGAGGTTTGAGCAGGAAGCCAAGAGGGAGACTGGTAATGAGTTTGTTGAGTGTCTGGTCTTCTCAGAGGAGTCAGGAGTGATAATGACAGGGAACCAGACTGATGAAGTTGAGGCAGACAAGGTATTGTATACAACCTTAGATCAAACAGACCTCTTTATATCACTGTTCATTATAACTCATTTTTGGATATAGCATAGTTAAAAGATGAACCCCAAATTGATTTAGATTATATAAAAAAAAAATGACCATAAAATTGTCTATACATTTTTTGTTTGAATGTAACATGGTTTAAAGTAATAATAGTGTTTGTCATGTGGCACTGCATACATGTAAGTCCTCAAAAACTTAAAATTTCATCACCATTCGTGTACGAAAGAATAGAGAAACTGTTTGATTTCTGTAACTGTTACAGTCTCTCACCTAAAAGACTTCTGTAGTTTGTTGGGATCAAACATGCCTTTGTGATAGTGCTTTCTTTCGTGTAATTTAAAATGAGACTTGTCTTTTTGATGAAATTTTGGGAAAGTCGTCTAAAATAGGTTGAAGGTGACCATTAGAATTTTCTCTTTGTTGCGGTTCTGACAAGTAATGTCACCCACAATTTATGTTCTGAAAGAAGACTTTTCGTATCACTGACCATTCCAAGGAGATTCTTCTGTTGCGGTTTATTTTTGTTATGCTTGTCTTTGAGTATGTGTATTGCTTATATTATTTTGTTTTGGATAGCCAATTGGCCATTTTGGGGGAAAGTAACTGTCCTTTTGGCTTTCTGATATTGATGTTTTCATTAGGGTCTAGTTGTTTCATGTTTGTGTTTCTTTCCCTTTGGTGTCTCTGATGGGAGTTGTGGGTTAATTGTATCGATTCCTGATCATTGCCTTCACTTCTATTTTAGAAGTAAATGATGAATAAACCTGTAAACCCACTTTTCTCTATGTAAGGCAGTTGAATTCAGCTTAACCCTTCAGATGCTAAGAAAAATTGCATTTGGAAATGTTGTTTGCCATAGCTTCTTGGGAAGGAGCAGTCTGATCTGGCAACAATGCCTTTTAAATCATCCAGCAGGCAACAAAGCAGACGACAATTGTTGTGATTTGCATCTTTAGGGTTAAGGGAGTCAGTAACAGTAAAACTCAGTGGCCTTTACTTTGATGGCTTGTTATTAGCTCACCTGAGTCGAAGGCTCACAGGTGAGCTTATAGTATGGCAAGGCTCCGTTTTCTGTGTGTTGTCTTTCTGTCTGTTTGTCTGTTGTCTGTCTGTCAAATTTTTCAAACATCTCCTCTGAAACCACTAGACCGATTGGAATCAGATTTCATATGGAGCATCCATAGCATTGGGGAATGAAAGTTTGTTCCCTGGGTCCAGGTCATATGGCCAAGATGGCCGCCATGCCCATGTGTGGTAAAAACCCTTCAAATATCATCTTTCTGATTGCTATGAAGGAGGCCGATTGCTATGAAGCATGCTGTGTGGCATTGTTGACTCGGGTCCATCTAGGTTTATCAAATGATGACTCTAGGATGACCTTGACCTATTTTACGCAAAGGTCATATTTGGTCACATAGACTTTTGTATGGGGAAATGTCAAAACTTTGTATTTTTCGGAAACTATTGCAGCCTGGTATCAGAAAATCAGTAGATGAAATTAGTTAAATGAGTGGATAAAACTACATCAGTATTTAAGGTCAAGGTTATTCAGATATGAAAATTTAAACTTATATTCCATAGAAACCACTAAATAGAAGTAGAGGCAATGATCAGGAATCGATACAATCAACCCACAGCTCCCATCAGAGAAACCAAAGGGAAATAAATACAAACATGAAAAAACATATACTAATGGAAACATCAATAGCGGAAAGCCAAAAGGACAGTGACTTTCCCACAAAATGGTCAACAGGCTATCCAAAATAAAGTAATATAACCAAGCCTTTTGTAACCAAATTTCCTGTAAATGCCTTTAGGGATTAATGGAAATGAGTTTGGTCAAATGACCAATATGGCCACATGCCCATATATGGTAAAACAAACCTTCGAAACTCTCCTCCTCTTGAACCAATAGGTCGATTGCCATGAAACTTGATATGCAGCATTGGCACTCGGGCCCGTCGTAGATTGCTCAAACAATAACCCTTATGCCAAGTTCATATTTGTCACATAGACTTTTGCATGGGAAAAGGTCAAAACTTGTGTACTTGTATGGTCTTTCATGAAGTTTAGATAATCATTATAATGTAGGAAGGTTGTCTAGTCCTTATGTAACTCATACAGCAAAGCTGGTGGCTGAATGACAAATGTTTTCATCAACTACAGCCCTCTTTACAGCCAAAGGCTGCAGTTCAAAGGCCTTAGTACCACCAAGCCCCTGCTGAAGATTGTTAACATAGTGGAGCGACATTGTTAGCGACCGTTTGCTGGAACCAAAACAAACTTCTTGTGAAAGTCTTGAATACCTAGTCTAAGGTAACGTAAAGACGTCTTAAGTTTAGAAGGTAATAAGCTCGTATTTTGAGAGTAGAAAGAAATGCATTTGTTCACTAGTTTCAGAATGCTAAAGTTCCATTCTTTGAGGGCTTTATGCTCAACATACTCTCGTTTACACCATCGACTACTAAATTCATTCAAGGCAGCAGCGATTCCATCTCTACACTTATTGAAACCAATTTTAGAAGGAAATCGATATTTCGGTCCTTTAGAAATTATATTTCGTATCATAGAATCGGGAATAATTTTGTAAATTGACAGTAATAATATGACCAGCAGTAGGTTAGCAAACATCAGGAGGTATCAGGAGAATTAGTTTCAATATCAGGATCAGAAACAAGTTTATCGAAATTAAAAATGATAGATCTAACAGGTTGATGAGGCCTAAATGGCCGAAACTAGCTAGTCTGGTCCATTAAAAAAGTTCACTCCATATTTTCCAGTTCTGTGGTGCATTCCTTGTTTCCAAAGGATAATCCTTTCTAGAACATATTTATTGTAACACCCAGTGGTTACAACTCTGATGCCTTGTTATTTAAGTGTTACAGTAAGACTCACCGGCTCTAACTCTAATCACTTGTTATTTACCAGTTACTGTAAACTTCAGCTGCTCTATCTCTGATGGCTTGTAACTAACAAATTAGTACAATTTAGTTGCTCTAACTCTGATGGCTTGTTATTTATTAGTTACAGTAAAACTTCAGTGGCTGTAACTCTGATGGCTTGTTATTTACCTGTTGCAGTAACACTCAGTGGCTCTTACGGATAGGTTGTTATTAACATGTTACAGTAAAACTCAGTGGCACTAACCGGTGGGTTGTTATTTACCTGTTACAGTAAAACTCAGTGGCTCTAACTGATGGGTGGTTATTTACCTGTTGCAGTAAAACTCAGTGGCTCTAACTGATGCCTTGTTATTTACCAATTAAAGTAGAACTCAGTGGCTCTAACTCTGATGGCCTGTTATTCACCAGTTACAGTAAAACTTTTATGCTTTGACGGATTGTTATTTATGAGTTACAGTAAAACTCGATGGCTCTAACTCTGATGACTTCGTTGTCGCTGGTTGGGCCCATCAGAGTCTAACTGTTGTTTTTCTTTTGTTCCAGCGTTTCAGTGGTTCGTTGCCGTCGAGTCCTCACCATTGTTTCATCTCTGTGGTTGTTTGATTTTGTGCTCTCGGAGATTTTGCGCTGATGTGTTAGGAAGCCTTCATGCGGACTGAACACATTATTTCTCTAAATTATGACAGAATCAAGGGCGAGGATTGCGGCCACGTAAACTCGATTTTAACCCCAACCCACCTCGAAATTCTTTTCACTGACCATTCTATCGTAGTTTATTTTGTCATGGTTTCTCTTTGAATGTGTGTAATGTTTATATCATAATGTATCTTTTTGTTTCGATAGCCCATTGACCATTTTGTGGGAAAGTAACTGTCTTGGCTTTCCGCTATTGATGTTTCCATTAGGTTCTGGTTATTTAATGTTTTTGGTGTCTGTGATATGTGGTGATGGTTAGTTGTATCGATTCCTGATCATTGCATTCACTTATGTTTTGTTGTTTACGAGTTACAGTAAAACTTCAGTCATTCTAACTCTGATGCTTTGTTATTTACCAGTAATAGTAAAACACAGTGGCTCTGGCTCTGATTGATTGTTTTAAACTTGTCCTTGAATCACTATGAAATTCCTCCTGAAGCTCTAGGTGACCAATATTATAGGGATTTCTTATTTCGTCTTGAACATGTATGTTGTCCGCTCTCATTAGACTCACCTGATGCGATTCTATTATGTAAATGCTACATTATTATCACACACCTGTATTTTATAGAACATCAAAAAGATATACCGTTATCACTTTGACCTGGTTCTGTAATACCGTAATCATTTTTGACCTGGTTCTGTGCAAACCCGTCAATGGCTCAAACTACCCATGTGTCAATTTTTTTTTATGTTTCCAAAGGTGTTCGAGCCACTGAATTTTCTTCATGTTCTGTGTTTCACGCAGAAAAGCTATAAACCGAAATCATATGTGGAAAATTCACTTGCTTAATTGATGAAATTAGAACACAGAATGCAACAATAAGTCTACTCGAATCCCAAATCGTGGCCGTTAAAAGAAAAAGGTTGAGCTGGAACTTATTACTCTCTTAGCGATGTTCGTAAATAACTAACTGCATATGCAGTTATGGCCAGATACTCCAGGCCGAAAATAATTAAACAAAGTGACGGTGTTCTTGCTCGTTAATGGTGTATTCATCTGCTCAAAAATAATAGGGCAACATTGCATGACTTTGAGGTAAAGATATTAAATCACAAGAAACGAGGTATTCAAGAAAAAGTATCTTTTATTCCTATGGATTCAAGTAGATATTTGCAACCCTCGGGATGTCTGGACTGACAAGAACCTCGGCTAAGCCTCGGTTCATGAAACATTCTTAAACATGTATTATCAAACGAGAGACCTTTCAAGGGGCTTGCATCGAGATAAGACGCAAACCAGCCTGCTCGGCTACACAAACTAGAAAGAGTCTTTAAGATTAGTAAGAAAAGGTCACCCAATGCAAAGGCCGCAATCAAAGAACGCAGCCATCTCAAGTCAGCTAAAGAAAGTAAATGACATGGGGGCACACAAAAAAGAGCAGACGAAACGTGAACTAACGGCACAAAGCCATTATACAAATAAGAGACTGCAAAAGAATGACCACATTGGTACGGCCAGTAGTATAAATTACTGAGGGCTTCAACTCCGAAGTTTATGAAAATCCAACCCTCGCGTTCCAGTGCAGTATCAAATTTAATAACACTATCAAAATGATCCCTATGGAGGCTTCCTAGCGCAACAGTGATTCATAATAAAATACACAGTGACACGATGATGCATAGATAAATACAATCACGAATTAAGGTTGAGGAGTCAACAACAATCCAACGTCAGGGAAGAAGGTTCACGGAGGGTCGAACCCAGAAAATATCAGGCTACACATCTCTTGCATTCAAACAATTTAGGACCGTTATAGAGTCCGAAATCCGCCCCGCTGCATGCAATCGAAGAGCGAAGCAAAGCTGTCCACTGTAAAAGGGTCAACAACCAGACACACGATCTGTCGCAAAACATCCATGCTATGACCAATTTAATAATATTTCGCAACAATTTTCCTAATTTAATCAGGAAAATTATCTCTACCATGTATTCTACTGAATTTATGAACTAAATTTCCTTACAATCCAGGTTCTGACAGTTCATTATGCGTAAGTACTTTCAAAGAAACGTCATATTTAGAAATAATGTCATGATGTCGACAATAAAAATTTGAAAATGTTTTGTGCAGTTTGTGATACAGATAGCCCTATTTTAGCATTTTTTTCTGTTGATATTCTGTTTCAGTCATTAAAGTTATCAACATGACAACAGAGTTTAGTAAAACGAATATGCTGTGACATATAAACCCCATAGGGACATCACCATGCAGAAAAGAAAAATACAATTTCAAAATTAAAATCACCTCTTTTATCAAAATTTTGGAAGATACATTACCATTAGATGCAGTGAAAAGTAAGCCCCAAAAGTGGGCTTCGGAGTCATAAGAAGTACCCTTATTTAACTGCAATTCTTTTAGCATAAATTCTACCAACCATTTGCTTAAAATATATATTTTCAATATTTAAAAGATTATCCAAATATTGAGGGGAGTTAATGTTTGAAAAGGAACATGATGAATTCTTCTTTCATAACAAAACGAAACAAATCTGCAACACGAGGAGCCCAGTTCGTACACGGTTCGGAATATTAACCACATGTATATATATAGTATAGATCAAACTAGAAGTGAAGGCAATGTTCAGGAATCGATACAATTAACCCATAGCTCACATCAGAGACACCAAAGGGAAATAAACACAAACATGGAACAACAGAGCCTAATGGAAACAATAGCGAAAGTCAAAAGGACAGTTACTTTCCCACAAAATGGCAAATTAGCTATCTGAAACAAAATAATATAAGCGATACAAACACTCAAAGACAAACTATAACCTGGCCCCCGCCCATCGGGGCTTGAAGAAATAGATGGGCTGCATGATGCTTCCACGCAGAGCTGAAACGACCCACACACGAGTACTGGTAAACCGCTTAGAGGATCTAAGCTTGTGCAGGCAAAGCGGTGCGTGTCAGCCCGTCCATGCTTATAAACCCTATTGGTTTCATTAGGCGGCAGGAGTTGAGATCTCATATCATCTCGATGTCGGGTAAAAGCTCACAAAATTGGAAGCAACGTCTCCAAAATGACCTTTACTGTGTTGACTGGGACGTTAAACCTCAAATCAAACAAACAAACTATAACAAAAATAAACCGCGACAGAAGAACCTCCTTGGAACGGTCAGTGAAACGAATACCACTCGGGGGCCTTATATCGATTTTACGTGGCTACAATCCTCACCCTTACTTCCGTCGCGATTTAGACAAATTATCTGTTCAGTCCGCATGATGGCCTCCTTACTCACCAGTGCATTATCTCCCTGAACACAAAAAATCAAACAACCACGGAGATGAAACAACGGTAAGGACTCACTGAAAAGCTGGTGCAAAAGAAATCCAACAATTAGACTCCGATCGGCCGGACCAGAGACAGAGCAGCAGGCACCAACCAACATTACATAGAATTAGATATCTCTGATTCTCAGTAAGCCTTTATGCTGGAACCGTTATAGAATCTGAGGCCTGACCAATGGGCATGCTTTTAAAGAGGGAAGCAAAGTTGCCAACCGTTATTGGGTTTACTACCATGCATGCAGTCTGTCGTATAAAATTTATGTTGTACCCAATATTTTTATGCCGAAGAACGATTTTACGAAATTGGATGCTGAAGTCATTGCGGTGATATATTTTTTTGAATTTATATACTAGGTCTCCATAAAATTCGGGTTGCGATAGACCTTATTGCAGAAGAAATTTAAATCCAGTATTGGATTTTGAAATTAAATCCAAATGACGTCTATAAACTTTTGCAAAGGCTTTGCGTAGTTTATTAAAACCCTATATTAACCCTTATCTTGCTGTTCACGACAACCCCTATCTTTGGAAACAGTGTAGATCCAGATCAGATGGCTTCTGAAGAAGCCATCTGATCAGGATCCACACTGTTTGACATTCAGTTTATGAATTTGTAGGAATAAATTACATCAAGTAATCTGATTGGGTCAAAGTCAGAGATAGGTGTGGCTAAAATGAATATTCAGCAAAAGAAGGGTTAATATTATCCAATGAAAAGGAAAGTGCTTCTGAAACCTCTTGACATGTCCAATATTCTTAACTACTTTGGCATCTCAAGTTTAGACACAGAAACCAGAGGCATTGTGCTATCCAAATGGCATACCCAAATGTGCTGATCTGACTGTACAGATGTGCTGGCAGATCTGTAATTTTGTAGTTCAAGAATTGCAAAAATATTTTTTTTTCATAGCATGGCCCGTATTTAAACGTTTGATGCTTTGTATTTTAATATAGATATACAAATGAACACCGCCCACCGGGGCTTAAAGAAATATATGGGCTGCATGATGCTCCCACGCAGAGCTGAATCCGACCCACACACGAGTACTGGTAAACCGCTTAGAGGAGCTAGGCCTGCCCAGGAAAAGTGGTGCGCACGAGTCGAACCGTCCATGCTTATAAACCCTATTGGTTTCATTGGGCGACGGGGCTTGAGATGTCAGTTCGCCTCAATGTCGGGTAAAAGTCCCACAAAATTGGAAGCAACGTCTCCAAAATGACCTTTACAGTGTTGACAGGGACGTTAAACCTCAAATCAAACAAATACAAATACAAATGTACATGAATTCCTTGCAATGAAGCCTGACTGAAAACAAAGCCAGTTTTTAGTTGGCATCCCTTTTTCCTATAGACACACTATCAAATTTTGACTCCTGTGTATTAATCAATAATTTGTCTTGTATTTTGCAGATCAATTGCTTTGGTTATTTCTGGAAACCTTGGTTTTTCAAGCATGTTGAGGGGTTCCTGAGGACAGGATCAGCTATAGAATATATTCCACTCAGACATTACTATCACAGACACTCAAGGTCATTGTTCTGGGAAATACAGGTGAGATCCCTAAAAATTCACAGTGAACTCCCTTAGGGGGCGAACATTGTAAATATGTTTTAGAAAGGGTTACACTTTGGAAGCAAGAAATACACCACAGCACTGGAAAATACGGAGTGTCCATGTTTTAAGGGCCAGACTAGCTAGTTTGGGTCATTTAGGCCTCATCAGTGACCCTCAAATAGGTTAAAAGTTCCGCAATGGTATCAATGATCCCAAAGGACAAGAAAATAAACTACATTATGATGTAGGGCAGGGAGACATTTTACGGCCGCCACACATTCCCAGACAACAGCTGTAGCGACGTTAAATATGTTATAGAAAGGATTATGCTCTGGAAGCATGGAATACACCACAGAACTAGAAACTACAGAGTGTAAAAGAAAATATAAAGTACACTATGATGTAGGGCAGGGAGAAAATATATAAATAAAAACCTGGATCAGTTCGTACTTTGTAGAAGTTTCTCACCAAACACATTGCAAGTAGTGCATAACAGGTTGGGATGAGGAGATTTACTGAAATGATCCTAAGTATTGGGACAGATAGGATTTTGGAAAGACTGCTGAACCAGATCAGACTGCTCACACTTTGCTTCATCATGAAACAAATTTGTTATTTTTTTTAGAATTATGCAAGTTCTAAAGGTGTCAGAACTTTAAGAATTTTTACGATAGGTGAACTGGGTGGAATAAGAATTTCTTTATTCCATGAAAATGTTGAATATTCTTACCTGTATGCAAGAAAACATTCTTTTATAGTTCTAAAAATGATATAAATATGTGATATTTTTCTTATTTATACTGCAAATCGATCGTTCAACGCGACACTGGGCTAACTCGATTTTTTTTCAAAAATTACTTTTTTATGCAGTTTGGTCCATTCTATGCTGATACACATCCACATAAAATATTTTAGCCATTCTCATAAAAATAAACCTTAAAAAAGACATTTGGCATTTTGATCTATCTCATTCTTGGTATTTGGTTTAACGCAACACTGATCTAACTTGAGTTAGACCAGTGTTGCGTTAAACAGTTGAAGAAAGCTAACCAGTATTGTCTGGTGATATCATGGTGAGATCATAGGCATAGTAGATAGAACAACTTATAATCATAATAATTGATGCATCTCTTGACAAAGCGGCCCCCGCCTATAGGGGCTTGAAGAAATATATGGGCTGCATGATGCCTCCATGCAGAGCTGAATCCGGCCCGCACACTAGTACTGGTAAACCGCTTTGAGGATCTAAGCCTGTCCAGGAACCGCGGTGCGAGGCGGACCGTCCATGCTAATAAACCCTATTGGTTTCATTGGGCGACAGGGCTTGAGATGTCATTTCATCTCAAGGTCGGGTAAAAGTCCCACAAAATTGGAAGCAACGTCTCCAAAATGACCTTTACAGTGTTGACGGGGACGTTAAACCTCAAATCAACCAACCAACCAAATCTCTTGACAAAGTTCTGTTATACCCCTTTATAGAGGGTCAGGGGAGGGCACAGGGTTCTAACTATACCATAAACCAAATACATGTATTTATATATATATCTCCAAGTCTTTTGTTCTTTTTCTGTAGGCAGTTTCCATGCAATATAGCCAATAATAGATATTATTTTTCACCCACTGAGGTGGGGTGGTGGGCATACTCTAAGGGATTAGACAGCCAAAAGATCGTGACTCTAGGGAATTTGACAAAACCTTGAGTCCAGCACGGGGCCTTAAATGTAGAACAAGAATATATACGATAACAGTAAAGGCCAAGATCAGACACCACATTCTGTAAGATCTGTTCAGGGTCAGCACTGTTTGCTAAAAGTTCAGCTATATTAGTTTTGGTCTAACAAATACGGACACCCCTTGATTTTCAATGGATTCCTGTTATATCCATGGCTGACGATTCTATTCAGGACAGAATATGTGCCCCACCAATCAGGGCATGGAGAAATAAATTGGGGTAAATGGTGCTCCCATATGCGAAATTACGAAAGTCAGTGATGTAAGCTTGTAGACTAGCAAACAATGTAGACCCTGATCAACCTCTGTCAGGATGCTTATTTTTACTAACTGGCCTTTAAGGGGGCCGAATAAGGCTAATTTTTAAGGGGCATATTACTCCTTCTTGATAGAACTTCTGCTGTGGGTACTTGTTAGAATCACCTTGATGAGATTATCCTATGTAGTACCCACAACATGACCTATTTTGTCACTGAAAAAAAAATCCCTTAATTTGTTCATTACTCCATGTAATCTGGAGTTGCCCCTGCCCATTGGGGCTTGAAGAAATAGATGGGCTGCATGATGCTTCCATGCAGAGCTGAAACTGACTGCACACGAGTACTGGTAAATCACTTAGATGATCTAAGCATTCCCAGACAAAGCGGTGCGAGTGGGACCGTTGATGCTTATAAACCCTATTGGTTTCATTGGGCGACAGGGCTTTGATGTTATTTCATCTCGATGTCTGGTAAAAGTCCCATAAAATTGAAAGCAGCATCTCCAAAATGACCTATACAGTGTTGACGGGGATGTTAAACCTCAAATCAAACAAACAAAACAAATACTTATATGTAATCAGGCCTCATATTTTTCAGGCATATGCAGGATTTCAGGCTTTTAGGGCTTGATTGTTTCTCGATTTTTTCTCGATATCAGGCTTTTTAGATTTTGATTTTTCCTGCTATATTCTGTTTAAAATGACTACTGAACACTTATCCTCTGAATAAAATTATTTTGCTACACCCATTTCTGCCTACCGGTATTCACCAATCAAATTATTTGATATAATGTATTCAAGTCACAAACGTCATTACAAAGTCAAACAGTGTAGATCCTGTCTGATCTGGATCTACACTGTTTGCAAAGGTAATGGTTGTCATGTACAGCAGGATGAGGGTTAAGGCTGCAAAATAAGGTCTTTCAGGCTTTGAAAAGCTTGGTCAGTATGAGGCCTGTGTAATGCAAGCTGGTAGACAGACAACAAGTGGGCACTGATAATCAGCCTCTTTCAGGATATTTTTGTTTACTCTGACCCTGGTCTCAGTGGCTCAGTTGGATACACAACTGCTCAGTGGGCTGCATTCATTTGGTACATAAGGAGGGTCAGTTGATACTCATAATGTTTATGAGAATTGATTTATCTGATTTTTTTTTTTATTTTCACAAATTTTCAGCAAAAAAAATCAAAACATTTGACATCAACACAGATAAGGAAAAGGTCTATTATTGTAAAGTAAGGTCTTTATATTTGTTCTAGAGATAAAAAAAAGGTCTAACGGTCACTGTTAATATTTGTCTTAGAGCAAGAAATCACTTTCAATAACTGATTTCAATGGACCAGCACTAAAGTTGACCATTTTGAAAGTTTGCATTCCAAGTATGCTCTTAAAGCCCAGAATTCAGAATTGAGTTTGCTTTAAAAAGAGTGTACCTTGTCCAAAACAAAAATATTTTGATTTTACATGTACAATGTACATGTATATGGCTCTGTAATCACTATTTAGGTCATGTAGAGTCAGGCCCAGCGGTTATAAAACATTTATCATGTTGAGCATGAAATTAATAATGCTAATAAATATTAAGATGCAAACAAAGTAGGCATTTTTTTTTCTCAGATCAGCACAGAATGTTATTTGTCCTGCCCAAAAGTTTTAAAATGCCAACCATTTTTGGCATTTTTAAATTTATGACAAGGACAAATTTCATGCTCAAGTGAGTTGAGCATGGAAAAAGTTCTATAACCTTGGGGCCAGATTTCCCTAACCAATCTTTTCCTCAGGGCAGGCTTATAGAAAATATTTCATGATCATTCTTCATGAAAAACTTCTGTCAGACAGTCATAGCAGGTTTGAACCCATGACTTCTTGATTACCAGTTAGATATGTATCAGACTGAACCAAGATGCTCTTGATTTAGGTCCAGATAACAAATACTTGTAGTTACAGGGGATGTTTAATATATTTTTCTATATATATTCCTGTTAAAACATAATGTTAAGAGTACTTTACTCGCCTTAGCAAGAGGACTCTAGCGAGTACACACAACATGCATTTTTACAGAGTATCCAGGCTATATATATCTCTTAGTCATCCCTTCTAATGCCTGTTATACAAAGCTATATGTTGGGATGATGAAGACAGGGGTATACATTATTTCTCTTATTTCTGCTCAAAACCTAGATTCTGGGTCGGGGCAGCTAATGAGCACCCACAGCCTATCTTTAGTCTAGAAGTTTGAAAACAAAAACATTACAAATGTTCATCTAATATCTGCATATTTGAAAGATACCATTTTAGCAGACAGATTTGAAATAGTAAAACTGATATCATCTACCGTATTTCTTCACCCACAAAATTGGCTAGAAGTGACAATGTAATTATGATGACTCCACCTTAATTTTATGTTACTTGGCACTGATCAGAAGTTCTTCTCTGTTCTCAACTAGCTGCAAGAAACTAGAAACTTTCATCTTATATAAAATGAGGAAGGTTTAGTTTGTTTGTTTTTGTTTGTTTGTTTGAGGTTTAACCTCCCTGTCAACACTGTAAAAGTTGTTTTGGAGACGTTGCTTCCAATTTTGTGGGACTTTTACCCAACATTGAGATGAAATGACATCTCAAGCCCTGTAGCCCAATGAAACCAATAGGGTTTATTAGCATGGACAGTCCGGTCCGCCTTGCACCGGGGTTCCTGGACGGGCTTAGATCCTCTAAGCGGTTTACCAGTACAAGTGTGAGGAAGGTTTAGTATCCCTATGTAACCTCATTTTACCCCTGTTGTCGCTTTGTGTTATGTGCATTGAAGGGGACACCCAAAGGGATTCATGTAAATTTTGTGACACTGTAAAGTGCTATTCATACTTCAAAACAATAATTTCCTATTTATGCAAGGGACTAACATTGTTGCCCAATCATATTGGAGAGAATGATGATTCAAATTTATTTTGGCATTAATAAATGATTGTGATGCCATGTGAATCAATATATTCTTAGTATGGAAAGCATTATGTCCCAATAGTTTAGCATACCATATTTATCATAGTAAGCACACTTAATAAGAGCACACACTTATTTTTCAAGAAGTCTAGTTCAAGATTCGCCCTTACCTCTGTCGCGGTATACACTAATTTTGTTTAGTCCGCATGAAGGCTTCCTAACTCATCATGTAACATCTCTTAAAACATACAAATAAAAAAAACTCCAGAGATGAAACAAGGTTGGGGACTCGACAGCATACAACAACAGAATTGCTGGAGCAAAAGAAAACCAACAATTAGACTCCGAGGGGCCCGACCAAGGATGGAGCATCAGGCGCAAACCAACATAAAGAATACTGAAATACTTATAAACCCACTTTCCCCTATCATTACAAACACACGCCTATTCAGGTATATTGAAAATGTTATCACCAAAAATTGAAAATTTTCAGATAAAGAATTCTAAGATTTTCCATATTTCTGCTCAACCATAGATTGTGGACACTGGCAAGGCGGTTCTTTTGAGTACCCACAATATTCTGTGTTTTTGAGCAGAAACGAAAAAATGTATTCCCCTATAAACCCCAGTTTTACTTTATGAAAGAGGGGTTTAAGGGGCTAAAAATATATAGGCATGTTATCGTGATGATAATTAGAGGTTCATAAGGGCATGTTATGTTTTCATGATGGCACTTATTGCATTAAGACCTAGTTAACCCATAATTGGTAAATTTCTTAAGTTCCCCATGAAAGCTATTTTGTGGTTACATGTTTTGACACACCCTTTATTTCTGGATTTCTTTTTGAGCAGGCCAAGTATTTACCACATCTATTAGGCCGGAAAGGTCTGTGCAAACAGTGTAGGCTCAGATGAGACACGAAAACTGCAGAATCAAGTGTTTACTTTATTTGCCACCCATCCAGCTATATTTAGACACAATGTTGGATAGTAAATCGTACTTGTTAAAATCTTAGAGCAAGTATGATAAGGTGGTGATGTTTCCAAGGACCTAAATAATAAATAAGGGTAAATAATGATATAGTTTTATTATTATAGGACATAATCCCATTCGGTAACAACCCTGTTTTCCGATATCTGTTTGGTTGGACTGTGCCTCCAAAGATCTCCTTATTAAAGTTGACCCAGGGAGAGACAGTGAAGAGGATGTATGAACAACACCAGATGATTCAGGACATGCTGGTTCCCATGGACAAACTTGGAGATGCACTCGATGTATTTCATAAGGAAGTTGAGGTAACGTGAGCCTTATTTCTAGCCTCTTGCGATGAAACTTTGTGGATCCCGCCCTTAGGGGCTTGGAGAAATAGAATGGGTTGCATGGTGCTTCCAATCAAAGCCGAAATTAACTGCACATGAGTATGGTTTAATTGGGCGGCAGGGCTTGAGATTTCATTACATCTTAGTATCAGGCAAAAGTCGCACAAATAGGAAGTAACGTCTCCAAGATGACCTAAATAGTGTTGATGGTGATGTGCAACTTGACAAACTTCGAGAAGAACTTAGAGTATTTCTTAAGCATCACTTGAACTAAATTCCACTTGGTATGGAGAAACCGGGGTTTACGCGGTATACAGGCTTGGGGCCAATTACATCTGAAAGTAATTGATTAAATTACAATTACTTTGCCCTAAAAATGTAATTGATTAAATTACAATTACAACATCATATGAATGTAATTGATTAAATTACAATTACTTTTGCAATGTAATTGATTAAATTACAATTACTTTTGCAATGTATTATCTAGGTACTACAGATATGACACTTTAACTCACGTTAAACAAATGCTCCTAATAATACTTAATAGATGTTCATTTAAACTAAATGTTTAAAATGAAGCACAATCTCAAACAAACTTATTTCAAAACTAAATTTATGTAAGCTCTTTTTGCTTTTGTCAAGTTCTACCAGTACTTTTGAGTTGATATAGTAAATGCATCCATCGTGAATAATGCACTAGTTCTCATAACCGAAGCCAAAGAGAACTACCGGTATCCAAATTACACTTTTTTCAACATCATCTTTTCAAAAGTTACATCTTTCAGTCTACACAGACAGACAGGCTGAACAAAATGTGTAGACCCAGATCAGGCTGCTCATGGAAGAACAGTCTTCATGTAAGAACAAATTGATCAGTGTCTAGACTTTTTGCCCAACCTGTCCACATAATTTGGGCACACTTAATAAAATGCAATTAATATTTTCGGATGAACTGTGTGAAATGTTAGGATTTCAGTTTGTAAATCAGTCCCAATGGTCAATATGTGATTAAAAACTAAATTTATCAACAGGAACCTGTAGACAAAATTTGAGTTGATAGTGTTTTTCACAGTTACATGACAAACAAAGAGTGACTGGCAACAGTTATGTATTTTTTCACACCTCAATGTAAATGGTTACTCAACAGAACAAAAGGAAATCATAGATGCTCCAACATTGTTCAATTTACCTGTGAAAAAAAAACTAAAATTTATATAAAAAAATAGACATCTGAAAAGTTTGTTTTAATCACCTAGAAATTTACAAAAAGATACCTTTTCTAAGGAGAAATGCATGCATGCAAAAAAATAAATAAAAGGCAAATAGTGTGTACCCTGATCAGAGTGCTCTTCTAGACAGTCTTATCTGAATATGCACTGTTTGACCAGGCCTGTCTGTCCAATACCTCATGATCATTATGGTAAGATGATAAAAATACTATGATTGCACAGCTTTACCCCATTCTCTGTTCTATCCATACCTTACACTTTTTAAAGGGATACAACTATATGATCAACTTTATTTGCACCTGTGCAGTCTTTATAAACTTATTTGAAAAACATTCAGCTCTTCCATTAACTTTTATGAAAGGTAACAGTTTGAAATGTTTAATTGCAGTTTATTAGGAATTACTGTTATTATGATGAGTATACATGCAAGCAATAGTATGTAAAGAATTGGTGTGATATCCAGAATCCTTACATTTTTGCACAAATTCACAATTTATACATTTATATTAACAGAAATGTAATCAAATTGTAATCAGAAAATAATCATGATTACAGGTCAAAATATGGAAGTAATTGATTAAATTAAATTACTTGTAATCAGAAAAATGTCTGATTACTGATTACATCAGATTACTTGAAAATATGTAATCGATTACAGCTGATTACGATTACAGATTATGATTACCCCAAGCCTGGCGGTATACATTGTTTTTCTTATTTCTTCTCCAAAACATAGGTTGTCGGTAGTTGTTCGAACCACTTCAATGAGGCACCCACAACCTATGTTTGCCGTATAAATACATATATCACTGATTTTCATCAGAAAAATAGCCATTTTGGAGGTGTGAAAAAATGTGCTATTTTAAGTGGAAGTTGAGGTACATGTAATGAACATTATAGGATTCTTTGGGGAATTGACAAAAACCTTTATTATACAATGATCACTAAATACCAACCTTATCTGTACAAAAAATATACACTGTCCCATTTAGTCTAGGAAGCCTGTACCTAATTCTGAAAACACGCCTATGCAAATACATTGTAAA
Organism: Lucinisca nassula; assembly: GCA_963580285.1. Classification (NCBI taxonomy): domain Eukaryota; kingdom Metazoa; phylum Mollusca; class Bivalvia; order Lucinida; family Lucinidae; genus Lucinisca; species Lucinisca nassula. The sequence goes on along the minus strand of OY757014.1, from coordinate 24,694,509 downwards.
ATTTACCGCCGAAAAAAGGAAAATTTTAAGATAAAAAATTGTGATAAATTTCTTATTTCTGCTCAAAACATAGGCGGTTCTAACGAGAAGCCACAATCTATGTTTTTTGAGCAGAAATATTAAAAATAATGTTTACCCCTGCAAACCCCAGTTTTACTTTAAGGGAGTCAGAAGTACATAGGCGTGTTTTCGTTATGTGCTCATTTGTTGTTCGCATGTGGAGTGAGACTGCTTGGCAGAAAAACCTGTTTTTGGGTTTGCAGTCACTGTATGACACAAACTGGCTCAGCTTACGCTACGCAGACTAACATGAATCATATTTGATATAGAAACTAGAAGTTTTGTACTGTCCAAAGTAGATGTAAAAAAAAGATCAGGAATCCATACAATTAACTTACTCGTCCCGTCAAAGACACCAAAGAGAAAGAAACACAAACATGAAGCGACCAGACCATAATGGAAACCTAAACAAAGGAAGGCCATAAGGACAGTTACTTTCCCACAAAACAGCCAAATGGCCATCAAAAAAAAAATAGACACAAGTGATACACACAGTAAGTAACTAATAACAACATAAATAAACCGCCACAGAAGAATCACCTTGGAACGGTCTGTGGAAAGAATTCCACTGGGGGGCTTAAATCGATTTTACATGGCCATAATCCTCGCCCTTACCTCTGTCGCGGTATACACTAATTTTGTTTAGTCTGCATGAAGGCTTCCTAACTCATTAGTGTAACATCTCCAAGAACATACAAATCAAAAAACTACAGAGATGAAACAAGGTTGAGGACTCGACAGCATACAACAACAGAATTGCTAGAGCAAAAGAAAACCAACAGTTAGACTCCGAGGGGCCCGACCAAAGACGGAGCAAGCAGCAAAAACAAAGGCACTGCTCAGACTGCATGGATGTGCGGCTGCAACTCTGTTGTTCGAAAAGGGGAAAAAAACATGTTTTTCATGTCAGACTTAAGGGTTGTGAAAACAGCAGCCGTTTCTGCAAAAATACAGCGGGAGATACAAAGTTTTCCAGGAAAAAGCTCACATTATTGATGATTGTGATCTATGTTTGAAAGTAAGGACATGCACATCGGAGTGACTGCCAAAGTCCCATACTGTACTCATCATGTTTACAAGTCCATTCAATGTACACCCTCCTATGCCCCATTTCATCCTGAAAACACGCCTATACAATTTTGACCCCATTTATGTAGTAAAACTGGGGTTTACAGGGGTACACATTTTTTTTACATATTTGTACTCGTTAGCCCACCAGCCTTACCGAGGCTGTTCTAATGAGTTCCCACAACCTATGTTTTCAACAGAGATATGAAAGATACTAGAAGTTTTAATCTGAAAATTTTGGAATTTTGGCGATAAAATTTTCAGTATATTTGAATAGATGTGTTTTTGTAATGTTACACCTGGGGTTTATAATACTTTATTCTAGCTCAAAATGCATAAATTCGTTAGATCTTCATGAAAGGGGTGGTTCTGACGAGCACCAACCATCTATGTTTGAGATAGAACCAAGTAAAATATCACAAGCTCTCATGTGAAAAATTCTCGTTCTCGGGAAAGAGAAGATGCTGCTATATCACAAGAAAACGTCATGTCTGACCCATGAGACAAGAATATCCCTTTGTAATTGTCATTTGATATTTTCTGCCTCGGACCAATTGTCCCACACATGTAGGTCTCATTGGTGATTGCTGATTGGCTGCTTATACATGCCTTGCATCACTGCATTTAAAATTTTGTTAGGTAATTATGATAACTTCTTAGATTTCTGAAATGGATGGGTGGGGGAAATAATCTGTGGTTGGGCTGACACATTGACAAAGAATAATAGTTTAAATAGTCTTACCTGAGATTTTCTTATCTCATTCTCAACTCATAGATTCTTTTTGTATCTGTGTGATGGAGAAACATGTATCTTGGCAACCAATAGTTGGTGAATGTGGGAAGGTTTGAAGGTCTAAATCGCGACGGAAGTAAGGGCAAGGATTGTGGCCACGTAAAATCGATTTAAGCCCCCCCCAGTGGAAATCTTTCTACTGACCGTTCCAAGGCGGTTCTTCTGTGGCGATTAATTTATGTTTTTGTTTGTTACTTAGTGTGTGTGTCACTTGTGTCTTTTTATTTTGGATGGCCATATGACCATTTTGTGGGAAAGTAACTGTCCTTATGACCTTCCTTTGTTTAGGTTTCCATTATGGTCTGGTCGATTAATGTTTGTGTTTCTTTCCATTTGGTGTCTTTGGTGGGTGGAGTAAGTTAATTGTATCAATTCCTGATCTTTGTTTTACTTCTACTTTGATACTTGTGATTGTGTCTAAGGGCACTATAATTGGAGGGTAGACTCGGTTGACTATCAAATTATTTTCATTGCAGTATTCATAGGGCTACAGCTCTACAAAAAAAGTGTGTTTTGTAAGGCACAAATGGTATTTTTCAATTCTGTCTGCATGAAAAGATTCAACTTGGCATGTGCGACTAGTGATTATGTGCGACTGGTTATTATTGTTGAGATGTGCATGTGTGCCTATACAAATATATTGAACATTTTACCAGAAAAAAAAATGAAAATTTTGAGATTAAAAATTCTGATATTTTATATTTCTGCACAAAACAGATTGTGGGTACTTCGGCGAGGTGGTTCTAACAAGTACCCACAATGTATGGTTTTGAGCAGAAATAAGAAAAGTAATGCATATGCCTGTAAACACCAGTTTTACAGCATAAACGTGGGGTTCAAGGGGGTCAAAATTATATTATATAGGCATGTTGTCATGATGTCATTGAGATGGTTCTACCGAAGAAACACAATCTGTCTTTAGGAGCAAAAATATATGTAATGTATACCCTTTTAAACTCCCTTTTACTCTTTATATGTTGGAAATAACAAGAGCGTATATTTTATGGAATTACAAATGCGATGTGGTGTGGTGTACTTAACAACGTAACTCAAAATTTAGTATTGTATTGCCACTGTTTCAGATATACCCTCTGTGGTTGTGCCCCTTTATGCTGTACAATCTACCAGGAATGATCCACCCCCAGGGCAAAGTGGATGAGTTCTATGTTGATATTGGTGCCTATGGACCACCGAAGAAGAAACCATTTGACGCCATTCCCACCACAAGGAGAATAGAAAAATATGTTAGGGATGTTAAGGGGTAAGATACAGTTAGGGGCCAGTTGTTCAAAACTATGGTGTTTGTTAAAATATTAAATTTCCAGTCATTTATTTTGGCAAATATAACAGTTGCCAACATTTTCTGAAGAAATGTAAGTAGCTTTTGCAAAAGCTATTCACATTATTTTTTTCAGCGAAAGTACCAGGGTATTAGATATACTTGCCAGAACAATTAACATTTTGGCTACTAACAAGCTAATTAACCCATTTAGTACCAGATACTCCCAAAACGGGTACCCTGGCAAACAGTGCAGGCCCAGATCAGACGTCTCAGAACGCTGCGTCTGATCAGGGCCTCCACTGTTTGCTAAAAGTTCAGTCATTTTCCAAATCAATTTTGAAGAACACAACCTGACACCCCTAAATTTTGATGTGGACTCCTGCTATATTTAAGGAGGAAGATTCCATTTGGTTTTTTGTTTGTTTGATTTGAGGTTTAACGTCCCCATCAACACTGTAAAGGTCATTTTGGAGACGTTGCTTCCAATTTTGTGGGACTTTTACCCGACATTGAGATGAAATGACTTCTCAAGCCCTGTCGCCCAATGAAACCAATAGGGTTTATAAGCATGGACGGTCTGCTTCGCACCACGGGTCCTGGACAGGCTTAGATCCTCTATGTGGTTTACGAGTACTAGTGTGCGGGCCGTATTCAGCTCTGCGTGGAAGCATCATGCAGCCCATATATTTCTTCAAGCCCCTATGGACGGGGGCTGATTCCATTTGGTACAAAAAGGGTTAAGCTGACCATACTTTGAACAACAGGACCTCTGGAGTCTGGATGATAGCAAGTTAGAAATGCAATACCATCATTCAGAATAAATGCTTGTGAGTAAAGTGTACTTATTATGTAGCCAGTCATCAGAGGTTCATGTGAGACTGGCTGCAGATAAATACAATTCTGTCAGTGCCTTTGCTGGTCACAGTCCTGTAGAAGAGACCTTTAGAAAGGTTCTATCTACATATCTATCTTTATGCCCCCACCATTCGAAGAATGGTGGAAAGGGCATATAGCGTTGCCCCTGTCCGTCCGTTCGTCCGTGCGTCCGAAACTTAAACGTAGTCAATAACTTCCTTATTTCTTGATGGATTTTAAAATTACTCGGCAAAAATGTTAACCATCATGTGACGACCTGTCACGTGCAAAACCCAGGTCCGTACCTCCAAGGTCAAGGTCATACTTGGAGGTCAAAGGTCAAAATAGGGGTCCGAAACTTAAACGCAGTCAATAACTTTCTTATTTCTGGATGGATTTTGAAATTACTTTGGAGAAATGTTAACCATCATGAGTCGATGTGTCACGTGCAAAACCCATGTCCGTACCTCCAAGGTCAAGGTCATACTTGGAGGTCAAAGGTCAAAAAAGGGGTCCGAAACTTAAACGCAGTCAATAACTTTCTTATTTCTGGATGGATTTTGAAATTACTTTGAAGAAATGTTAACCCTCATGAGTCGATGTGTCACTTGCAAAACCCAGGTCCGTACCTCCAAGGTCAAGGTCATACTTGGAGGTCAAAGGTCAAAAAAGGGTCCGAAACTTAAACGCAGTCAATAACTTTCTTATTTCTGGATGGATTATGAAATTACTTTGTAGAAATGTTAACCATCAGGAGTTGATGTGTCACATGCAAAATCCAGGTCCGTACCTCCAAGGTCAAGGTCATACTTGAAGGTCAAAGGTCAAACAAAGGGTCCTAAACTTAAACGCAGCCAATAACTTGCTTATTTTTGGATGGATTTTGAAATTATTTTGAAGAAATGTTAACCATCATGAGACAATGTGTCACGTGCAAACCCAGATCCATACCTCCAAGGTCATACTTGGAGGTCAAATGGCATAAAAAGGGTCCAAAACTTAAACACTGTCAATAACTTTCTATGGATGAATACGAACATAGACATATTTTCGGGCGGGGGCATCCGTGTCCTATGGACGCATTTCTAGTTTTATACTGAGTCGACCATATTTGGCAATTACCTCAGTTGGGTGCATAGCTAAATTTAGAATTTAGCTTAAATAAAAAAAAAAGAGAAGTCACTGGATGAGTCCTTAAAACTATTTACAATATGAATAACAGAGGTATACTTAAACGCATACCTCTGAGTCTCAATCTTATACTTTACAGGCTTTGAACTCCTCAACAGTCTTAGCATTCACCACAGAAGAGGGAATACTATTCCAACGGGGAATAGTTCTAGGCAAAAATGAATTTTTCAGGGCATCACTATCGGCCCCCGCCCATCGGGGCTTGAAGAAATAGATGGGCTGCATGATACTTCCACTCAGAGCTAAAAGTGACCGTACATGAGTACTGGTAAACCACTAAGAGTAGCTAAGTAGAAGTAAAACAAAGATCAGGAATCGATACAATTAACTTACTCCACCCATCAAAGACACCAAAGGGAAAGAAACACCAACATTAAGCGACCAGACCGTAACGGAAACCTAAACAAAGGAAGGCCATAAGGACAGTTACTTTCCAACAAAATGGCCATATGGCCGTCCAAAATAAAAAGACAATTGATTCACACAGTAAGCAACAAACAACGACACAAATATACCGCCACAGAAGAATCGCCTTGGAACACTGAGTGGAAAGATTTCCACTGGGGGCTTAAATCGATTTTACGTGACCACAATCCTCGCCCTTACTTCCGTCGCGATTTAGACAAATAATTTGCACAGTCCACATGAAGGCCTCCTAACTCATCAGTGCAACATCTCCGTGAACACTAAAATCAAAGAACCACAGAGGTGAGACAACGGTGAGGACTCGACAGCAAGAAACCACTGAAATGCTGGAGCAAAAGAAAACCAACAGTTAGACTCCGATGGGCCCGACCAGAGACAGAGCATCAGGCACCAACCGACATTACCCTGAATTAGATCAAGCCCATGCAAAGTGGTGCGAGCCAGTCTGTCCATGCATATAAACCCTATTGGACTGGATCAGATGTTTGGCCATCAAGTACAACTTGTTGTGAGCCATGAGCTAATCCACTTATGTGTGGATCCTCTTATCCCGATGTAGTCAAATTTATACAATAGACTTCTGTGAGTTACCTTGCCAAAGTCCTTGGCGAAGTCCATGAGGATCCAGTCAGTCTGTTTGTAGTCACGGTTTATGGCCCAATCCAGATTGCTCACAATGTTATGGTGAACTTGAACTAATTGAGTTTCGCAGGACCTTTGACTTTGGAAACCGTTTTGACAGTCAACAAGAATGCTCTCAAAGGCTAGGTGCTTGTTGATGTTGCTTACTATTATATGGCCCAGGGTTTTGTAACATATGCACGTTAGCAACACTGGTCTATAATTTGCTGCATCATAGTTTTCACTTTTCTTTTAGACCGGGGTAACATCCCGGGGTTGACTGGGCCGTTAAATTAAATTAAACATATTTTATTGCATAAACATACACAGGGATTGGACACAAATTATGACAATATTAGATAGTCCTTTCCCTAACATAACAACAAATCATTTCAATGGTACAATGGTGGATGCAATTTAACATTCGATTTATACCGGCTCAGGTTTAATACATACATATGCAAGAATGCAAGCACGTCTCATGCACGCGCACGCACGCACGCACACACACACACACACACACACGCACAAACAAACACACATCATTTCACACATTAAACCTCACCGGTTGTGGTAGCGCTGTTCTTGAAATCATTAAGATGCATGTATTTGGACCAGCAAACAAATGAACCGAAAAGGAAAGTAATTGACGTATTTTCTTCAAACCTGCGTGTATCCTTAATGAATCTAGTGATGAACTGTATGATTGATCTATTGGTAATTTCGCCATAATTTTGGGATCCCGTTGTCAGGATCTCTACATTAACATCTTGAAAATTCAATAAAATTTGTAAATTATGCATAAGAACGTTTCGTTGTTTTATGTATAGCTGACATTCGAAGAAATAGTGTTCTGCACTTTCGCTTGGAGCACCACAACTGCATGCAGGACTCGGAATAATATTTACATGGAAAAGATCAGCCTTTAAACTGCTGCTTCTGTGTCTGATACGAGCAAGTATGATGCTGTACTCTCGCTCTCTTATATTTGTATAATCAGCTATTTTGTCTGTTGTGGACTGAATATTAGACTTAAATTGTGAAAGAGTTGGGAGTAATCGAATCTGTGGGTCAAGTTCATTCCATAATTTTAAGGTAGAAGGGAAGTATGTATTTTCATATGAACAAAGTCTAGAAAAAGGAATTTCAAAATTGTTCCTATTTCTTAGGTTATAAGAACTAATATCTTTTACTCTATTTGATAATTAGTCAGCGAGGTAAGATTGAGCATCGCTATTGACAATTTTGTACATCAAAGTTATTTTTTTAGGTTTTCGTCTATTCGCCAAGGTTTCCCATCGTGCTGCATTAAGTTGTGTTTGCTCCAAGCGATTGGCATCAGTCATCGTACAGCCATCCCAAACTTCTGACCCATATTCTAACAAAGGCCTGATATAAGTACAGTGTAATCTATCAAGTGTACTTTTTGATAACTGGTACTTTAGTTTTCTTAGATATGAAACTTGCCTTGATGCTGAATCAATTATAAAATCGATATGTTTTGTCCATTTATTGTTGGATGTTAAATAAATACCTAAGTGTTTGTGGATTTCAACTATATTTAATGTGATGTCGTCGTAAGTTAGCCGTAGGTCATGATCATGGAAAATGTTACAAACTAATACAACTTCTGTTTTCGCAGGATTGAACTTTATCAGCCATGTGTTTGCCCAATCTTTTAATTTCTTAAGGTCGTTATTTAATACTGTTTCGATTTCTGCTAAATTAGACGACGAATAACCAATGGAGGTATCATCTGCATAAAGATGCGTTTTTCCTTCTAATTCATCTGCACTATCATTTATATACAATAAAAATAATTATGGACCTAAAACCGACCCTTTAGGAACTCCTGCGTTTAATTGGAGATCGTCATATAGTTCCCCATTTACAAAACCTTTTTGTTTTCTGGAATGCAAATAACTTGTTATTATCCACATTAAAATATCTCAGTTTATGCCATATTTTTCCAATTTACATAATAAACCCTTATGCCAAACACGGTCAAAAGCTTTGGAGATATCACTAAAAACTTGACAATTTGCTTCATAGTTCTCAAGAGACAAGCATGTGTTATGTGTCAATTCAATTAAGTGGTGAACAGTAGAGTGACCTGGCAGAAAACCAGATTGATATTTATATAAAAGGTTGCTTTCTAAAATATGATTCTACAGATGTTTAAAAATAATGCGTTCAAAAGACTTGCCAACATTACTTGTTAATGATACTGGCCTGTAATTACAACAGAGCGACTTTTCCCCTTTCTTGAACAGTGGGATAACATGTGCAATTTTCCATAATTCTGGATATGTATGAGCTTTCAGTGATAAATTAAAGTTTAGCCAGGGGAACACAAATAGTACTACAAGTTAATTTTAACATTCTATTGCTGATTCCGTCAGGACCTGTTGCCTTATTAAGTTTTAGTATTTTCAAAATATCGACTACTTCTGTTTCGGTGATTCTCATTTGTATAAAATCTACATTACAACGACTTCCAAAATTTGGTATTTCAATGTTTACATCATTAATGGTGGAAATAGAGGCAAAATACCTGTTTAATTCTTAAGCCTTTTCATAGTCTGTAAATGCAAAATTATTATCGCTTTTCAGTATAGGGGGTATTTTGATCGAAGTGCCTGTTTTTCCCATGAATCGCCCCATGACTTGCCAAAATGTTCTACACGAATTTCCAGTACCCTGGTTTTGAATTATATCATCGATTTTATTAACTGAGCGGTTAAACTCCATTTGGTTTCGCAGACCATCCATATCCGCACTTTTATATAGATATATTTTACGCGGGATTTGTCATATTTGCTTTGCTTTTATGCCATATTCATTAAAGACTATGTCGTGATCAGTTTTCCCGATCGGGGGCATCCCGTAAACTCGACTAACTGGGGATGGGAAAGTTGTAAATAATAAATCAAGGGTCTGTTCTTGGCGGGTAGGTATATTAACTACTTGGGCTTAGCAGAGTTCTTTAATTATATCTAAAAGTTGTTTCTGCGCCCGGCTTTTAGACACCACATCGGGCACCTGCATGTTGCTCCATTCAATGTTTCCACAATTGAAGTATCCAATAACCAAAATGTGAGCATTTGCATTTGACATTATCGTATACAAAGATGAATAAAAATGTTCTTGAAAGGGTTATCCTTTGTAAGCAAGTAATACAACACAGAACTTGAAAATCTGGAGTGTAAGTGTTTTCTGGGCCAGACTAGCTAGTTTCGGCCAATTAGGCCTCGTCAGTGACCCTCAAATATTTTCAAAATTCAGCAATGGAATCAATGATCCCAAAGGACAAGAAAATATAAACTACACTAAACTATATACTAAACTTTATTCTAATATTAACTAAAAGCCTCAAGATATTCTGTGTCACTACGATCTGGTTGGCGATAAAACGAACCAAGGTACAAAGTTATACATTCAGTAATTTTCAATTTACACCAAACTAATTCATAGTTGGTGTCCAACTCTGGAGTTTTTTTTACAAAGTACGAGGTGCACCCCAACTCTTTCCGGATGTCCTCGAAGGATTCTGGAAAACTTCTGAGTTTTTAATTTCTATCGTTAACCAGGGCTCCATTGCCCAAAATGATCTCTGGTTTTGACGAGTCAGTAATGATATGAATTTCAGCCCTTTTGTTCTTTATTGACTGGACTGCCTTGTTGGTCTTTGGTTTAGATTCTTTTGACTGCTGCACAATGGGCGAAGAAGCTGCAGTGGATGGACCAATGTTGTCTGGTATCTGAATTTCAGGCTCGGACAGGGTTGATAAAGGTTCAAATCGGTTATAAGTGTCTACAGAAGATGAATTATCAATCAGAGATGTGGAAAAAATTGGCATTCCACATGTCATGCAATCCCACGCTGCGTTTGTATTCAATGACCCATTGTAAAGACTATACATAGTTGATGACATGCCTTAGCAGCCTATGTGATACCAGACATTGCACGTGTAACATCAAGTTCCTCGGTCTTCCCAGCCAACACTTCTTTGACACAAGGGAAATGTGAACTGTCACTTAGGGAATTTGATTCCACGTCCCAAACATTACCTATTATAGCTGTGAATATATACAGGTAGAAAAGTTTATTTGAACCAGGAAACCCCTTCAATCTTAGCCATTTTGTTAAGATAGATACCGTGCTAGCATGGAGCAAATAATGTGCAAAGTTATACTCGTTGTCTAGTGTTACAAATGTATCCATTTAAACTGAGAAAAAGTCAACAGGGATTTCCTGTGGATCTTGTCCTCTACAGATGGAAAGAGATGCTAGACGTGTTGACAACTGCAAGCAACATACACCAAATAAGAGGTCAACTCGTCATTCATAGGTTATGTGGTGTCTTTGTGGTGTCTGAAGAGCAATTTATACTAAGTGGTGTCTGGAAAATTCTCCTGTGCTGGGCAATATCAGCAAAAATCACACGCGAACTTAATTAAATTAAACGTTTACCTTAGTGGATCAATCCACCAGGAAACCGGAACTAGTTACATTTCGGTGCAAAACTAAAAAATACCAATGCCAAGTTATCCATGATTCGTAATGTATGCATAATAACAAAAACTTAACCAAAGCTGAAATAAAAACAGTTACTAGATAAATAAACAAAGTTAAGGAGAAGAAGTTAAGGAGAAGAAGTCGAGGAACTCATACAGGGTATTTCTTAAAACCCCAAAATAATCCAAACGTTTCCGGAAAAAAAGAACATCACAACTAGCGCTTATGCGCACACTCAAAATAGCATCAGTTTATGTATCTAGTCTCTTAATATCCTGCTAGCTTATCCATATGTCTGTACGTATCTGAATCCTGAAATAATTGAAAGACATAGCTCATCTTGTTGTTTTGAAACTTGGTATTAAAGTGTGTAAAAAGTGATGTGGATATGAAAATTGTGCATGTCTTTTTGTTTTGTCCACCTTAGCACAAAATGCTCTTTGTGAGCTACTGTGATTGGTGTGGTGTATTGTCAACATTTTGCTTAAAATGAAAACTCTTATACCATCCAAACTTCACAACAATATTGCCCAAGTGTCCCCCCACCTAGCAAAGTACCTAAACCCTCTTCAGTGAACAAAATGGCCGTCAGAACTAAAAGTAGAAAAATCTTTAAACAACATCTCCTCCTATGCCTCTTGATAGTAATGTGCTCAGGTGACCCTTTACTAAAACAAGCTAAACCGTTCTGCTCCGATTGACAAAATGGCTGCCAGAGCTGAAAACAGAAAAAAAACTTTGAATATCCACTCCTTTTACGCCTTGGTCCAATTTCATTCTCACGGGAATGTTGCTAAGGTGACCCGCTACCAAAAAGCCTGCATGGTTCTGCTGCATTCAAAAAGACATCCGGAGCTAAAAGAGAAAACTCTCTACCTTTGTTTCAGTTATATTCAAACTTCACCTGAGTGTTGCTTAGGTGACATTCTACCAAAATACGTTTAGTTAAAACGAACAAGATGGCCACCAGAGCTAAAAATAGAAACTCCTCAATATGACCATTCCTTCAGTATTTTGGGCCAATTTCACATGGATGTCTTATTTCACATTAACGGTGTATAAGGGGCCAAAATAGCCAAAATGATTCCACTCCAATGAGATGGCCCTCAGTGCTAGAATAGAAAAAAAAACATCTTAGAATGAATGAAAACGCCTTAAACCATTGTCCAATTTCATTCAAATCACAGGAATGTCGCTTTGGTGACCGTCTACTATAAGTGCAAAACAGGTTGCATTTCGAGTTACTTTAAATATTCAATGTTAGACTTTACCTCTTCTGCAACAAGGCCTATCGGAACATGAATATTATGGTGACTTAGTATATAAAGTCAGAAAAACATAAGCTTGCAAAGATTGCATTTCACAATATTCGGAAAATGATTCTTCGATATAAACAGTTTGGATGCAATATAACTGTTATACGACAGACTGCATGCAAGATAGTTTACCCAGTCTCAGTTGATAACTTTGCTTCTTCCTATTGTTCTCAAAATCTATAAGAGCGTTTTAAATGATACTTGGTACAAGCTTGCATCTAAGAATGAAAACTTCATGCAAGACCTTGATCTACATTTCATGGTTGGTGACTTTGCATCCCACAGGCACGACATAGCCTTCGGCGGAATTTTTGCTATTGTTATAGCTAGTTGCATGTATTTATGCTAATATCTTTTTATTTTGGATAGCCGATTGGCCATTTTGTGGGAAAGTAACTGTCATTTTGGCTTTCCGCTTGTGACGTTTTCATTATGGTGAAGTTGTTTTATGCTTTTGTTGCATTCCCTATGGTTTCTTGGATGGGAGGTGTGAGATAATTGTATCAATTACTGATCATTGCCTTCACTTCGTTTTTACCATATGCCATAAATGAAATATTTGTAGATGTAAATGTAAATGTTTACAATTTGTGGAATTAGTGGAATCTTCCTTCTTATATATGGCAGGAGTCCATTTCAAAATTTACAGGTGTCAGGTTGGGTTTTCTTCAAAATTGATTTGGAAAATGGCTGAACTTTATGCAAATAGTGTAGGCACTGATCAGACGCCCCGAGCCTGCACTCTTTGCCAGGGTACCCGTTTTGGGGGTTTCTGGTACTCAATGGGTTAATGTACATTTTTCATAACATATTTCTCAGGAATTATAAAAGCTATAAAGTTTAAGTTTGGAACACACATGGACAGTGGGCTGATGTATAGTGTATACCAGCTAATGACTTATAACTCCTGGAGTTACATCCCTTGATAGGTTTTACAATTTTCTAGTAATGAAAAAAATGTTTGTCAGGAACTGTAAGGGTTACAAAGTTGAAACCCGGTACAAAAATGGACAGGGTATTGATGTATAATCGGATTCGGGGCCCATAAAACTGGAGTCAGGACCCATAGCCCATAGAAATTATTCCATTGATAGGCATTATGTTGCCATTTTATCATGTCCTACAGTGATGTTATCTGCTTAGCATGAATTCAAAATATTTAAGCACCATGATTCTTTCACTTCTGATAGCGCTGCAGCTGGGCTATAGTCGGATTTTGACAGTTCTAGCTTGTTTCTAATTTCAGGTGTTGTATGCTGAATATGTACTGTTTCTTTCAGATTTTGTATACTGTATGCCTACACCTTCATTGTTTGTTTCAGGTTTCAAATGCTGTATGCTGACACCTACATGACAAATGAAGAGTTCCGAGAGATGTTTGATCACTCTCTATATGACAAGATGAGAAAACAATTGGATTGTGAGAAAGCATTCCCTGAGGTGTATGGCAAAGTTAACAGGAAAGTTAGGGATTAATATACACACTTTAACCTTAAGCTTGCAAACTTTTCAAACATATTTTTGCATAGAGGTAAACAGTGTAGACCCTGACGGGGGGGGGGGGGGGGGGGTAAGATCTGGGTCCACTCTGTTTGCAACAATGACTTTTGAAAGAACAGTAGACAAAACAAAAAACAGACAACTATTGTTGTTATTGGCATCTTAAGGGTTTGAACTTACCAGGACATGATGTTTGTTTCAGGTCGTGTTTACACAGACGGATATTATTGTTTCGTTACCAAAGAGATTTGAGAAAAATAATTTGTTCATATACATCTATATTTATTGTATAGTCTTGAAAAGACATATTTATTTTTAATAGGTACACCTTGCATACCATTATTTCATTAGGAAATAGCTTTTGGTGTTTCTCGTTTCGAGCCATATCGAAAATGGGTCTTCTCTTAAAGAAAAGAAATTTCTTCTCAGAAGTATACCAGTGTTTATAAAGAAATAAATATTGTTTGGAAAGTATTGTCTTCCTTGCAGATAAGAAATGGATACATCTTGCAGTTTTTTTCGCCATTTTTCAAAGAGAGACAACTTTTGGGACTTCCTGTTTGGCGTTTCTGTAACCTCCGTCCCATGGAAAAAAGGGTCTCTTAAAGAAAAGAATTGCTCCGACTTTCCTTTAACAGTTGACCCCTATTGACATAGGAGACAAAACTACCTTTGAAGGAGTTGCCTCCCTTGAAGGTGTTCCCATTCCCCTTAAATATACATTTTGCATGTAAACATAACATTAATTATTATTTGTTACATTAAATCTTAGTCCAGGCTCCATAGGAGCAGTAGTTAATAGGTCCATAAATTGTATGACAATTCCAGGGATAACCCGACCTTCGGCTGCGAGGTTTATAATCTACAAAAGTTAAAAGATACTCCCTTAACTGTTTTTACTCGTATCATCCCCCCTTTGGCCAAATCAGATAGATAGATATTACAAAAAAAAACGTACTGATAACACTCATCACGAAAACATGCCTATATATTTTGACCCCCTTGAACCCCACTTTTATATTTCTGCTCTAAAACATAGATTGTGGGTACTCGTTAGAACCGCCTCGATGAGGCGGTTCTAACGAGTACCCACAATCTATGTTTACTGTATTTGTATGGGCGTGTTTTCGTAATCATCCGATAGAAGCCAGTTAACCCATGGATAATGCATAAATGGTATTTTCACCTCACCGTCAACCTGTCTTCATTATTTTACCTAAAAACTGGTATCATTTGAGCAGTTCTGAAGTCTTCCTAATTTCAACAAGGATATCCATATGTGAAAATTGCCGAAAATAAGTTTCATCTTGGTAGCACATTGTAATTATTTCAGGGGGCTGGTTACTTTTCTGCCTGCTTCCCTTTGTGTATGTTCTTTATACATACTGTTCGCTTTTCTTCTTGGCACCATAAGTGTAGTTTGTGTTCTGCTATAGCAGCACACCCTGGTCATCTCCATTTGCCATTAGACTTCAAGTTTGTTTTCACTGTCAATCAAAGAGTCATCCTTTCAGTGTAATTGTTTGTCCCTAATTTCTCCCTCAGAAATAACACAATCTGATTTTTAGCTCACCGTCACGTAGTGACGAGGTGAGCTTTTGGGATCACGTTTTGTCCGTCGTCCGTCGTCCGTGCGTCCGTGCGTCCGTCCGTCCGTCCGTCCGTGCGTAAACAATTTCTTCAAACGACATCTCCTCCTAAACCACTGAGCGGATTTTGACCAAACTTCACAGGAATGATCCTTAGGTGGTCCCCTTTCAAAGTTGTTCAAATGGTTCCGGTCCGTTGCACATATAGGTCACAGGAGCCAAAAATAGATTTTTTTCACCAAAAACTTAAAAAATCTTCTTCTCTGAAACTGCAAGGCCCAGGTCTTTGATATTTGGTATGAAGCTTTATCTAGTGGACCCCTACCAAGATTGTTCAAATTATAGTGCTGGGGCCAAAAATGCCCCCGCCCCAGGGCCCTTTGGTTTTACATGGGCTTATATAGGGAAAATCTTTAAAAATCTTCTTCTCTGAAACCACAAGGCCCAGGTCTTTGATATTTGGTATGAATCTTCATCTGGTGGACTCCTACCAAGATTGTTCAAATTATAGTGCTGGGGCCAAAGATGCCCCCGCCCCAGGGCCCTTTGGTTTTACATGGGCTTATATAGGGAAAATCTTTAAAAATCTTCTTCTCTGAAACCACAAGGCCCAGGACTTTGATATTTGGTATGAAGCTTCATCTAGAGGACCCCTACCAAGATTGTTCAAATTGTAGTGCTGGGGCCAAAGATGCCCCCGCCCCAGGGCCCTTTGGTTTTACATAGGCTTATATAGGGAAAATCTTTAAAAATCTTCTTCTCTGAAACCACAAGGCCCAGGTCTTTGATATTTGGTATGAATCTTCATCTGGTGGACCCCTACCAAGATTGTTCAAATTATAGTGCTGGGGCCAAAGATGCCCCCGCGCCGGGGCCCTTTGGTTTTACATGGGCTTATATAGCGAAAATCTTTAAAAATCTTCTTCTCTGAAACCAAAAGGCCCAGGCCTTTGATATTTGGTATGAAGCTTCATCTAGGGGACCCCTACCAAGATTGTTCAAATTATAGTGCTGGGGCCAAAAATACCCCCGCCCCTGGGCCCTTTGGTTTTACTTGGGCTTATATAGGGAAAATCTTTAAAAATCTTCTTCTCTGAAACTGCAAGGCCCAGGTCTTTGCTATTTGGTATGAAGCTTCATCTAGTAGACCCCTACCAAGATTGTTCAAATTATAGTGCTGGGGCCAAAAATGCCGCCGCCTGGGGGCCCTTTGGTTTTACATGGGCTTATATAGGGAAAATCTTTAAAAATCTTCTTCTCTGAAACTGCAAGGCCCAGGTCTTTGATATTTGGTTTGAATCTTCATCTTATGGACCCCTACCAAGATTGTTCAAATTATAGTGCTGGGGCCAAAAATGCCCCCGCCCCAGGGCCCTTTGGTTTTACATAGGCTTATATAGGGAAAACCTTTAAAAATCTTCTTCTCTGAAACCGCAAGGCCCAGGTCTTTGATATATGGTATGAAGCTTCATCTAGTGGACCTCTACCAAGATTGTTCAAATTATAGTGCTGGGGCCAAAAATGCCCCCGCCCCAGGGCCCTTTGGTTTTACATGGGCTTATATTGGGAAAATCTTTAAAAAATCTTCTTCTCTGAAACTGCAGGGCCCAGGTCTTTGCTATTTAGTATGAAGCTTCATCTAGTGGACCACTACCGAGACTGTTCAAATTATAGTGCTGGGGCCAAAAATGCCCCCGCCCCGGGGCCCTTTGGTTTTACATAGGCTTAAATAGGGAAAATCTTTAAAAATCTTCTGCTCTGAAACCAAAAGGCCTAGGTCTTTGACATTTGATATGAAGCTTCAGCTAGTGGACCTCTTCCAAGATTGTTCAAATAATAGCCCTGGGGCCACAAATGCCCCCGCCCCAGGGCCCTTTGGTTTTACATAGACTTATAATAGAGATAATCTTTGAAAATCTTCTTCTCTGAAACTGCAAGGCCCAGGTCTTTGATATTTGGTGTGAAGCTTCATCTAGTGGACCTCTATCAAGATTGTTTACATTATAGCCCTGAGGCCAAAAATGCCCCTGCCCCGGGGCCATTTGGTTTTACATAGGCTTATGTAAGGAATATCTTTAAAAAAATCTTCTTCTCTGAAACCGCAAGGCCCAGGTCTTTGATATTTGTTGTGTAGCTTCATCTAGTGGACCTTTGCCAAGATTGTTCAAATTATAGCCTTTGTTGATATTTGGTATGAAGCTTCACCTTTTTAGACCTCCCTCAACATTATGCACATTATAACCCTGGGGTCAATAATGGCCCTCCCCGGGGCCCACTTGTTACTCTATGGATCAGGTGAGCGATCCAGGGCCATCATGGTCCTCTTGTTTCTTCTGAATGTCTGATGAAAGCAGTTATGATTTTTTTTGTCATTTATTATTTCAGCTTATTTCTGTTCATCAGATCATCAGATGTCAATGGTTGGATGAGGCGAAGGTGTCGGCATCTTGCATAACTAGCTGGAGTGTCAAACTGATATTGACTTACAGTTGGGAAATCCTTTTGTCTTTTCTGCAGGTTCGGGTAGAGCCTAGAGGGGCAATTGTTATTGCTTCATTTTCTATAATTCTGATCATATTCCTCTTTCTCCCCTTTACCAACATTGCAAAAATTGTTCGGCTGCAGTTAACAAAATGGCCGCAAGAGCTTAAAATAGAAAAACCTTTAATCAACATCTCCTAGGCTAATGTGGCCCTTTTTCAAAATAATTTTACAGAAATGTTCCTTGGGTGACCCTCTACTAAAATTGCTAAAATGGCTCCGTTCCGTTGAATAAAATGGCCACCAGAGCTAAAAATAGAACAACCTTCAAACGACTTCTACTTAGCTTATGGTCCGATTTCAGAATAGATTCATAGAAATGTTCCATGGGTGACCCTCTACCAAAATTGCTAAAATGGTTCCGCTCCCTTGAAAAAAAACAGCAGCCAGTGGTAAAATAGAAACAAATTTAAATGA